>JBBGZY010000178.1:5492500-6092500 GCA_037952925.1 Lithobates clamitans | reverse complement strand
TCTCTATGGTGGTGGGATGAGGTTCTTGACCGACTCCGTCTGGACTGAGAATGTTTTGAAGGTGATCGGTCCTTGCGTTTGGAGTGCGTTGATCTTGATGATCTGCCAGAGCTATCAAATAATATAGCATTAGTGGCAAGGCTCTCTTTTACTCCTCTTCACTACTTACCTAATGTCTGTCCCCCCTTACCTTGTAGCCCGTGGATGGTCTGCTGGAGCAGCGGCCTCCATAAAAAGGAGATAGAGTGTATCTGAAAGGAAAAAAGTTTGTATGTGTGTTTTTTTTTTTTTTTTAAAAAGGCAGGAGGTGCCCAGAGAATAGAAATGCAGAGTTTTAGCAGAGAGGATGAGAGTTCCAGACTTACCAGTGTCAGGGATCAGAAAAATAAACACAAGGCAGCACTGTGGTGATGTTCTGGGGCTCACAGAGGCAAAATGACAGATTTCTTTCATTTTTAAATATACCGCCGTCGCGGTGGCTCTGACGTCACGACCGCGCATGCGCAGTGGCCATTTGCGGTGTCCGGCGCCATCTTGGAATCTGGCGTGCCCTAACGCCGCCTATGTCAGATCCTGTGCGCCCTGGAGCCAGTGCTATGCATAGCTATGCATAGTAGGAAGACGCTGTGGGACTACAGCGCCCAGCACACCTGGAGCCCCCCTTACACAGATGTGTATAAAGAAATACAGCATGTCAGGAGAGGGCAGAGAAGGAAAGAAAGCTAGTACCTGGAGGCCGCTGCAGATGTCACCAAAAACCTCTTTAAGGTTTGTAAGGCACAGGTGGATTGTTTTGTTTTTAACCCCTGAGACCACCAGAGTGGGGTTCCCTTGCATAAAGCTCTTTTAGAGACTGTACAGCAGGGCTTCCAACTAGGAGAGGCTTGAACCTAGCTGGGGCGAAGCGGTAAGGGGTTCTTCAGCTTTTACCGGTCCAACCATCTAGGTGAGGAAAAAAAGGAGAATGCAGCGGTGGGCTCCTCTTCAAAACTTATAGCTAACCAGTCCTATCAGGTTGTGGAGGCGGAGTCACAACCCATTGTGTGTGCTGCCATGATGCGTCAGGAAAGTCATTTAAAAGTACTCGCGGCTTTATGAATTGTCGGTCCGACAATACACATAAAAGTTCATTGATAAAAATGGCATGGGATTTCCCCACAGAGGAACCCCGAACCAAAATTAAAAAAAAAAGGCATGGGGGTATCCCTCAAAATCGATACCAGACCCTTCAGGTCTGGTATGGATTTTAAGGGGAACCCCGCGTCAATTTTTTTAAAAAAATGGCGTGGGGTCCCCCCAAAAATCCATACCAGACCCTTATCCGAGCACGCAACCTGGCAGGCCGCAGAAAAAGAGGGGCCCCCCTCCTGAACTGTACCAGGCCACATGCCCTCAACATTGGGAGGGTGCTTTGGGGGGTCCCCCCAAAGCACCTTGTCCCCATGTTGATGAGGACAAGGGCCTCATCCCCACAACCCTTGCCAGGTGGCTGTGGGAGTCTGCGGGCGGGGGGCTTATCGGAATCTGGAAGCCCCCTTTAACAAGGGGACCCCCAGATCCCGCCCCCCATGTGAAATGGTAAGTGTACCCCTACCATTTCACAAAAAAAGTGTCAAAAATGTTAAAAATGACAAGAGACAGTTTTTGACAATTCCTTTATTTAAATGCTTCTTCTTTCTTCTATCTTCTTTCTTTTATCTTGTTTCTTCTATCTTCTATCTTCCTTCGGTTTCTTCCTCCATCTTCTTCTTCCTCCGATCCTCTGCTTCTTGCTCCGGTGTTCTCGTCCGGCATCTTCCTCCGCGGTGTCTTCTTCTTCCCTTCTTCGTGCTCGGGCCGCACCACATCCATGATGGGAGGCTCCTGCTGTGTGACGCTTCTCATCTTCTGACAGCTCTTAAATAACAGCCACCCGGTGACTCCGCCCCCCTCTGATGCATGAGGACTTCCCTGTCCGCCCCCTCTGACATCTGCCCCACCTTTCACCTTATGCCCCATACACGCGGTCAGATTTTCCGATGGAAAATGTTCGATGGGAGCTTGTTGTCGGAAATGCCGACCGCGTGTAGGCTCCATTGGACATTTTCCATCGGAATTTTCATCACACAAAATTTGAGATCTGGATCTCAAATCTTCCGACAACAAAATCCGTTGTCGTAAATTGTCGTACACAATTCTGAACTATTGAACTTCATTTTTCTAGGCTCGTCGTGCGTGTTGTACGTCACAGCGTTCTTGACGTTCGGAATTTCCGACAAGATTTGTGTGACCGTGTGTATGCAAGACAAGTTTTAGCCAACATCTGATGGAAAAAATCCATGGATTTTGTCGTCGGAATGTCTGATCGTGTGTACGCGGCATTATTCTTACAAAGGTTTGGAACGTTAGGAGAGGAGGGGTATCCAATTTGAAGGTTTGACGAATGAATACGACTTTGAAAAACATCAGAGAATGATAATGGTCATTCTCTAGCAAGAAAAAACAGACAGAAAAGTTCACTTAAAAAAAATGCTTATGTTTGTTTCCCGGAAAAAATGTGCATTTATTATTTTTTTGGAGCCTGTAAAGCATTGCACCAGCTATCAGCAGATCGCTGATAACATGCAGGTCTCCTGTACACTTGCAGTGTATCTGTGTTGTTGTACATCCTGTATGGGTAAGCCGATACTGTAACTAAATACAAAACTTTTTTTTTACGTCACCGCGTTCTTGACGTTCGGAATTTCCGACAAGATTTGTGTGACCGTGTGTATGCAAGACAAGTTTGAGCCAACACCCGATGGAAAAAATCAATGGATTTTGTCATCGGAATGTCAGATCGTTTGTACGCGGCATTATTCTTACACAGGTTTGGAACCTTAGGAGAGGAGGGGTATCCAATTTGAAGGTTTGACGAATGAATACGACTTTGAAAAACATCAGAGAATGATCATGGCCATTCTCTAGCAAGAAAAAACAGACAGAAAAGTTCACTTTAAAAAAAATGTAAAAAAATGCTTATGTTTGTTTCCCGGAAAAAATGTGCATTTATTATTTTTTTTGGAGCCTGTAAAACATTGCACCAGCTATCAGCAGATCGCTGATAACATGCAGGTCTCCTGTACACTGGCAGTGTATCTGTGTTGTTGTACATCCTGTACGGGTAAGCCGATACTGTAACTAAATAAAAAACTTTTTTTTTACGTCACCGCGTTCTTGACGTTCGGAATTTCCGACAAGATTTGTGTGACCGTATGTATGCGAGACAAGTTTGAGCCAACATCCGATGGAAAAATCCATGGATTTTGTCGTCGGAATGTCTGATTGTTTGTACGCGGCATTATTCTTACAAAGGTTTGGAACCTTAGGAGAGGAGGGGTATCCAATTTGAAGGTTTGACGAATGAATACGACTTTGAAAAACATCAGAGAATGATAATGGCCATTCTCTAGCAAGAAAAAACAGACAGAAAAGTTCACTTTAAAAAAAATGTAAAAAAATGCTTATGTTTGTTTCCCGGAAAAAATGTGCATTTATTATTTTTTTGGAGCCTGTAAAACATTGCACCAGCTATCAGCAGATCGCTGATAACATGCAGGTCTCCTGTACACTTGCAGTGTATCTGTGTTGTTGTACATCCTGTATGGGTAAGCCGATACTGTAACTAAATACAAAACTTTTTTTTTTAATGTAGTAATGGAGTACATGGAGTAATGGAGAACCCCCATCAGTTTTTTTTGCCATCTGTTTCTTATTGGGGAGCTTTCTCCCCTCTGTTATGCCCCGTACACACGGTAGGATTTTCCGACGGAAAATGTGTGATAGGACCTTGTTGTCGGAAATTCCGACCATGTATAGGCTCCATCACACATTTTCCATCGGATTTTCCGACACACAAAGTTTGAGAGCTTGCTATAAAATTTTCTGACAACAAAATCCGTTGTCGGAATTTCCGATCGTGTGTACACAAATCCGACGCACAAGGTGCCACGCATGCTCAGAATAAATAAAGAAATGAAAGCTATTGGCTACTGCCCCGTTTATAGTCCCGATGTACGTGTTTTATGTCACCGCGTTCAGAATGATCGGATTTTCCGACAACTTTGTGTGACCGTGTGTATGCAAGACAAGTTTGAGCCAACATCCGTCTGAAAAAATCATAGGATTTTGTTGTCGGAATGTCCGATCAATGTCCGACCGTGTGTACGGGGCATAAGTGTTCTGATGTCAACCCAAATTATGGCATTTTCTTTTTCTTTCACTTTCAATGATAAGTTAACAGTAAAAATAGAGAGGGTGAATCTCTCTAACAGGGGCACAGACAGCAATAAAAATGTCAATGCAATGGAATACCGTTTGGTTTCATGAGATAAATACTGCATATTTCAATGGAATAGCGCAGGCCATGTTTTACAAGCTTTTTTTGCTGAATGGCAAAAAATGTTTTGAAAAATCCTGTGAGCTATATTACCACTGCTCTTAAAGCGGTAGATATTGTTTCAGGAATGGTGCCCAGTGTCTTAAGATACTATCAGCTCAAAAACACTCACAGTTGCTCAAAAGCATACATATCCACTACTTAATGGTCCTGTAATCTATTTTTCCTGAAATTATTTCTTATTGTGGTGCTCTGCCTCCTTGTAACGTCCTCTGTGAGCTTCCGAAGCTCTCCTATCCACTTTCCCTGTAACAGGAAGACAGAGCACTGCAGAAGAAATTTGGAGATTTGAAGGAGGCTGACACCCAGAGGCAGAGGCATGATGGGACTTGTAGTTTTGCAACAGCTGGAGGTCCGCTAATTGCAGATCCCTGATATACACTATATAGGATTGTAACAGACATGGGGCACCTTTGGGCAGAATAATAATGTGGCACACATAGTGCCCCCTCACCCTTCTGTCAGGCCCTGTTCCGAGCTAAATTCCTGTCTGCATAATGTGTTTCGGGTGGACTGAAACATGGACACATGATTCAAAACCAAACTGTCCAGGTTAATTCCAGACAGAAGGCAACCCTACATACCACTAAGACTTGCCACAACCATATGCACTGCTCACAGTCGCTGGATGCTTGAACAGCATTCAAATTCAATTGAATAGGCAGTGTTCTGCCAGTGGTTGTGCTCGTTTGATGCAAAAGGAGGTATAATTCCTGCCATGGCTCCTGTATACTGTATATAGACGCTGGCCACTGCCTCTGCATCTAAAGGGGGAGGGGTAGGGGGCATTGTTTAACAGCGTGGTTTTACCACCTCTCTGAGTTGTAATTCTGCTTTAGTTCAATGATGCGTTCTTTGTAAGTGAAGTAAACCATTTTATTTTCCTATAAATCAGCAAATATATTTAAAGCAGTATTCAACTCAAAAGCAAACATTTATTATATTGCAGCTTACCAGTTTATAGATGTGGTATCTGCATTTGTTTTCTTTTTTAGCCTCACTTTTCTTTATTTTCATATGGTGATCTAGCTAGTAAGTCTTTTGTATTTCAAAAGAATAAGCTCTCATGCAGACATATCAGTTTACAGGGATGAGACAAACCATTTACCACGGGGAGGGTGCTTACAATGATCAGCTTTTTATGAGCTTTTATTTATTCATGTAAAACCTTCACAGATCCCAGGATGCTACAGGAGCTGGGACACACAGTGGCCTGCTACAGGCACTCCTATGGAATGCTGTGTAGCACAAT
The DNA here is from genome assembly GCA_037952925.1 of Lithobates clamitans. Lineage (NCBI taxonomy): Eukaryota > Metazoa > Chordata > Amphibia > Anura > Ranidae > Lithobates > Lithobates clamitans. The sequence goes on along the minus strand of JBBGZY010000178.1, from coordinate 6,086,831 downwards.
TTGAGGCACAGGAAAGTATTTTATATAGCTCCTGGGCTTAGTGTTAGATCCTGGCTTTCACAGACAGCTGGTGATTCTAGCACTAAATTCAAAGTGGGGCACACAGAAAATGCTGAGGCTAAGCTAACTATTTTGAAATGGCACCGGGGTGGCTCTGGAATAAATTGTTGCCAGTGCTATCTCTACCCCATTTTAAAACAGTGGTGGTGGGAATTCAGGCCTCATACACTAGCCAGTGATAGAGTGGGTTAGCAGCAGGCGCATCATGCATGTGTGTCCCTAACGCAGAACAGGATGGATTACGTACATGTGATCCAGCCTGCACGTGTCACCAAGCCACAATAAATGTACTGTATTTACAGGAAAAGGTTGGGGGTGGGTTCACACGACTGATCAGGTCCGCCTGTCCATTTTTCAAGCGGACCCCTGTTCCCCCCATTCTAGTGGATCAAATTGGAAGGCAGTCAGGTGTAAATGGAAAGGCAGTTTGTTTACACCAGCCGGCCTTAGAGCAGAGCGGGCTGTGTCTGTGTCTGCTCTGCATAGGCTGAGTGGACAAGGACCTGTCATCTGACCACTCCTCTCAGTGGGGGATCAGAGGACAGATCCCCCACTGAACAAGCAGATTCCACCTCATGTTAAAGAAGCTTTGATAACAAACAACACAGGCAGGCCACCTGCCCTCTGGAAGATTTACCCCCTTCCTGACCAGGCCATCTTTTGCGATACGGCACTGTCTTACTTTAACTGACAATTGTGCGGTCGTGCGACACTGTACCCTGGACTGGCAAAACTTTTTCTTTCTTCTGCAATCTGTTCAGAGAGATTGCCCGGCCCCCCCTGCCAAGCCAGGGACACTGGGGCCGGTACAACAGGGCCGGTTGTACTGGCTTATCAGCGGCTCTGTATATATATATTGTAAAGTTCAGGAGTATAGCACTTTGGGAACATGTGCAAAGTGCTGGTCTTAAACATTTTTATGTTTAAATCAAATGAAAACAGAACTTCCAGCAGCAATTTAAACTGACTTGTCTACAACAACACAATAAAAGTCTGCTTGCCTTCAGCACAAGTAAAAATATAAGTCATAAAAGTAAGGTATTTATTCAAAGTTAGCAAAGTCCAGCTTCAGTTGTTTGTCAGCTTCCAACATGCATGCAGCACTCAGACAGGTATCCTCTCCCAAACTCCTATTATTCCACACCCAGCACTAGGAGTTTCCGGTCTAAGGTGCTCTTTCCTGGAGGCTGCTTAACCCTCTTTTGACATAAAGTTTTAGGAAGGTGTAAAAAAATGCTCTAAATTAGGAATGCTTTCAGAGATAGAACTGTTAATAGTTTATTTTTATCAATTAACAAATTGGAAAGTAAATGAACAGAAGAGGAATGCAAATCAATATTTGGTGTGACCACCCTTTACCTTCAAAACAGCATCAGTTGTTCTAGGCACACTTGAGGGAACTCAGCAGGTTGGTTGTTCCAAACATCTTGGAGACCTAACCAGAGATCTTTTGTGGATGTAATCTGACTTAAATCGTTTCTGTCTCTTCACGTAATCCCAGACAGAGCCAATGATGTTATGATCAGAGCTCTGTGGGGGCCAAACCATCAAATAGAAGCTGAAATAAAATGACCATGAAATCATTCACTCTCAGTTAGTAGTAAGGTAACATAACAATTAGATCTCTGCCTCTCCTCCAATTTTGAGGTTCTGGCCGTAGTCAATTGCATATACATATAAAAGGGATCTATTCCTGGGGTGGTCTATAGAGTAGACGTCCCCGGGATAGAATAGACAGCTACTTATGGTCAGAAAGGGCACTCTACACCGTTATGTAAAAAAGTTTTATATCAAATTTTATTGTGGTGATATACACCTAAATCCTTAAATATAAAAACATTATGTTGCTTTCCATTGAGGTTGATTGGCTCAAGTCCTCTGACACCACATCAATAAAAGTGATACCTTAAATGTATAAACATGCAGACAAAGTATCAATACTACAGATGTCTAACATACAGACAAACAATACTCACATATAACAACTGACAAATAACATATAATGCAGGCGCCTGAAGTGATCCATTTCTGCCTGACAGTCCCGGTGGCTAATTGCCTCTATAATTATTTTAATCAATATTATTAGATTATTAATAAATCAAATCTGATTATATGGTCAATGTCGGGAGTGCCAAGCAGAAGTGGTCCCCGGGGATAAGATTGATTAAATATTAGCTGAATGACTGGGGTCTACTTGTAGGGCGGGGGCGGTAATTAGGGCGGTAAATGAGCTAGAAAAAAAGCTATGATGCCTAATTTGATAGAAAGTCCTCAGAGATTTGATAGAAAGTCCTCTTTGAGCTGTTCCATTATTATTGATGTAGTTAGGATATAGAAGTATAGGGAATTGCTCTGGATTCAAATTATATATTAGAGGCAAATCAGGCAAATACCCATTAAGTGCACTTGTGTGCTTGCGAGTGTTGGATGATGGTGTTCAGTGATAGTATGGACACTGTGTCACTATTTTCTTATTTCTCTAGTTATTTCAAACGCTTAACATAGCCCATGGATCTTACAGGGTCTCACTATACATATCACTCATGTTAATGGAACCGGGATACTAGGCATAAAGTAAAACAAATGTTTATTATTACGTTACCGGCTTCCTTTTGGTATGGGCTCTGGTGAAGTAAGCTCCTTGCTTTTCCCGGCTGTTAGCGTTTGAATTGAGAAGCAGCTGCTGGTAAATATTGAGTCACTTCTTCGGATCATCGCTTGTTCCGCCGCGCTGTATGACTGAGCGTCTGCAGATGGATCAGGTGGTCTTCTGGCGATTAATCGCTCATCTGTTACCTTGACGGAAGCAGGATGCTTGTCCGACTATGGACACAGAGGTAGTGAAGCAGCTGCTAAGAAATATTGAATCCCAGTAGCCAGATCATGGCTTGTACTGCTGCGCTGTATAGCTGGTCATACACAGGTTGGATCGGGAGATCGTCTGGCAGTTAATCGCTCATATTATCCACGATGCTCCTGTTCCATATTAGACCATAGTAGGCTTGCTAGCGGCTCCACTCGCATTAACATCTCATGTGCAGTAGGTCACAACCAAACCGCTCCTCCGCTACTTGATGATACTTCGGGGATCATTTCACACCGCAGCTCTGCATGTTGTTAACGTCAACGCGTTTCGCAACAAATGAGTTATGTAGCTTCAACTGGACGTTCCGAGTGCTGATCCCCACCTCTCCTTTGTAGTGAATCCGGGTGTGATCGCTCCTCCTTCTCTTATTTTCTTTTAGAAACAATTAAGGACAAACTTAAGTGACAGTTTGGGTGATTGTCTTTCTTTCATCTGTAGCATTTCCATGTTTATTTTGTATTTAGCTAACATTGCTGTGTTTTTTCCTTTATTTATTTATAGTTGGCAACTCATTTTTACTTTATATGTTTCTAATCTAGGAAACATTAGGCATTTTTCTGAATATTAATTTCACTTTATATATGTTAAGAACTTGGTGGGAGATCTGGTGCAAATAGTACTTTTTGGATTATGGGAGGTCATACAGACAGACAAAACACGCAAAGAGACGACATAAAGAAAAAGTGGACCTTAGGATTTATCTAATTCCTGAATTGTGATCATTATCATTCATTTTAAGGGGAGGGGGAGAGGGGGGGGGCTGATGGTAGTCTATATAGGACCAATATTGGTCTGGGAGTCCCCAAGAGATGAACCTTCGCCAGAATCGAATAAGAGACAAAAAGTATAGATCATATATGTTATCTGAAAATATTATTTTAATTTAGAGCTACTTCATTGGCTTAAAAATGGCTGTAGATTTAACTCAGTGTTCATACCGAGGGGCGCTAAAGATTTCAACGTATAGATCCACCATTTTTCTTTTTGTAAAAGAATGCAATCAAAATCCCCTCTTCTCTCGGATAACTTCAAAACATATATACCTTTTACTTTCAGGCCTTCTATTTCCCCATGATGGTGCTGTGCGAAGTGTTTGGCTACTGGTCGTTCTTCTTTTTTCTCTTTTGGCCCCACCTTCAGTATTCTTTCCCTTTTCCTTTTGGTCTTCCCTATATACATTTTAGGGCACGGACAAGTAATCATGTATACCACCTTAGAAGTGGAACAGTTTATTAGCTCCCTAATTTTGAATTCTTTTTCGCCTTTTGCATCTCTGAACGTGTCTGTTCTTTCAACATGTGGGCATATCTGACATTTCGTACATGGGAACATACCCTTACTACGTGGGAATTTAAACAGCCAAGTAGGGTTATAATGTTTGGTGAATTCTGAATGTATAAGTATGTCCCCTATACTTTTTGATCTTCGGGCTACCATCTTGGGTCTCTCACCTACTATTTTTGCTATATTTTTAATTTTTAACAGAACATTCCAGTTTATCTCCAATACTTTACATACATATCCCCATTGTGCTCCATAAGTGGTAATGAGTCTTACGGGGCTGGATTCTGTTGTTTTTGATGGTATACGTTTTTGATTTATAGTTAGTAGGCTTTTCCTAGTTCGTGTTGCTGCTTTCTGCTTTGCTCTACGGATCTGACGGTGGGAATACCCCCTTTCCCGGAATCTTTTATATAGTTCTTTTGATTCCCTAATCAGATCTTTAGTGTCTGAGCAGTTTCGCTTTATTTTTATGAACTGTCCTGTAGGGATTCCATTTTTAAGCCAGGGGGGGTGGTGGCTATCTGCCCTAAGTAGTGTGTTTGCTGCCGTCTGTTTACGGTAGGTGCAGGTGCTCACCCTGCCTTCTTCGAGTCTGATGGTCAGGTCTAAAAAAGACAGTTTGTCCCGGTCATATGCGTAGGTCAGCCGTATGTTACGCTGGTTGACATTGAGTTCCGCACCAAATTCATGCAGAGAATCGATGTCCCCCACCCACACAACCAGCACGTCATCGATCTACCTCAGCCACGTGTGTACGTGGCCAAGGTACAGCGGGTGGCCATACACCTCCTCTTCCTCCCAGCATCCCAGGTGGAGGCACGTGTAGGCAGGTGCCCACGCTGCCTCCATTGAGGTGCCTTTAATCTGTTGATAGAATTTTTTTGAGAACTGAAAGAAGTTGTGGTGTAGCGCGAATTCCAAGAGCTCAATAAGGAATTCATTTTGAGGCCCGAATTCTGGGAAACTTTTTTCCAGGAATCCTTTGACTGCTGCTATTCCCCAGTTGTGTGGTATCGATGTATATAATGATTCTACATCGATACTTACCAACCATGCTTCCTCTGTGATTCTCAGATCCGCGACTTTGGCCAACACGTGGCGTGTGTCCTGTACGAACGATTTTAATTCGTTTACCATAGTTTTTAATAGGGAATCCAGGTATTTTCCTACTCTGTCTAGGGGTCCTCGGATGGCAGACACAATTGGTCTCCCTGGAGGTTTTTCCAGGGATTTATGAACTTTTGGGATGCAGTAGAAGGTGGGGATATTATAATCATCTACTGCAAGATATTCAAACTCCTTTTTCGTTAGTAGGCCCGCCTCCACTGCATCATCCAGTCTACTGTTCAATTCTTGTACCACCCCTGGAAAAGGGTCGTGATCTAGTTTTTATCAAGTGTTCAAGTCTCCCAGAAGACGCTTGGCTTCTCTTTCATAGTCTTCATCGTCCATAAGGACGATGTTACCGCCCTTATCACTCCTTTTAATTATGACTTGTTTTGCCTCTTTAAGTTCCTTTAGCGCCTGCCGTTCTGTTGGAGTGAGATTGTCCTGACCTATCTGTTTCCAAGGTATTTCTTCTAAATCTGCCTGGACCATTTCTAGGAACATACTCAACCATTTATTTTTTCCCAGCGATGGCATTTTTGTAGATCTTATATTTAGATTTGCTAATCTCCTAATTGGGGAATTTGTTGTTTGTGGGTTTTCATTTTCCTCTAGTAAAGAGTTGAGGATGTCAATCGCATTTTGATCATCCTCGTCAAGATCACCATTATTAAGTTCGATGGGTCCGTCTTGTTCATATAGTGATCTGAAAAATACCTTTCTCAGATATAATATCTTTGTAGATGGTAAATTCATCCATGGAACTTACTGGTGAAAAGGACATTCCATGTTGTAATAACTGGATGTGTCTCTCAGCTAGAGGAAATGAGGATAGATTAATGATAGTCCTGTCTTCTCCTGACATGACGTCTTTAGATGTAGCTTTTAACGGTTTTGGCTCCTTATCTGTGAGCCGCCCCTTTGTTGCCTTGGGTTGTTCTCTCGCTGTTTTTTGCTTTCGTTTTGTTTCTTTTGAGATGGGTTGTTCATAGAGGGGGTGTTTGTTATTTTTTCTCCCACCCCCTCCTCCTCTAAAAAAGTCACTGTTTTATTATTGCAACATAATGTTTTTATATTTAAGGATTTAGGTGTATATCACCACAATAAAATTTGATATAAAACTTTTTTACATAACGGTGTAGAGTGCCCTTTCTGACCATAAGTAGCTGTCTATTCTATCCCGGGGACATCTAGGGGCCAAACCATCACCTAGCAGCAAGGATGGGAAGTGTAATCATAATGGGGGACTTTAATTATCCACACAGACTGTCGGAAGGAACCGTGCATTTGTCTAAGGTTCGCCAGTTCCTAAATGTCTTGCAGGACAATTTCATGGGTCAGATGGTAGATGCACCAACTTGAAACAAAGCATTACTAGACCTACTGATTACCAACAATACAGACCTGATCATGGATGTGGAAATAAGGGGCAATTTAGGAAACAGTGTTCATAGGTCAATTAGCTTCAGAATAAATCACACAAATAGGTAACATAAGGGGAATACAACGACACTGAATTTCAAAAGAGCCAACTTCCCTAAACTACAAACCTTGCTAGAAGATATAAATTGGGATAAAATCTTAAGAACAAAGAACACAGAGGAGAGGTGGGTTTGCTTTAAGAGCATATTAAATAAGGGCATTAGCCAGTGCATCCCATTGGGAAATAAATTTAAAAGAGTAAACAAAAGTTCTGGATGGCTTAACTCCAATGTAAAAATGCATATAAAAGCAAAGGAGAAGGCCTTCAAAAAATACAAGGCTGAGGGATCATCATTAGCATTCAATTTTTTCAAAGAATGCAACAAGAAATGTAAGGGTGCTATTAGGGTGGCTAAGATAGAACACGAAAGACACATACCGGAGGAGAGCAAAAAAAATCCCAGGAAATTCTTTAAGTATAAAGAAGGAAGACAGATTCTGGTGGTAGAGGACGCAATTCTTAGAAGGACAGAGAGGGCAATCTGTAACCAAGACCTGAAGCGCCGAACAGTATGTTGTCTACCGGGCGCTTGGGTTCGGCACATCACGGATCTTGTGGACAGATTACTGGGAGGGGCTGGGGCAGACCCGGCTGTCATGGTGCACGTTGGCACCAATGACAAAGTCAGAGGCAGATGGAGTGTCCTAAAGAACGATTTTAGGGACTTAGGTGCTAAATTGAGGAAAAGGACCTCCAAGGTAGTGTTCTCAGGAATACTACCAGTACATCGAGCCACACCAGAAAGGCAGAGGGAGATTAGGGAAGTAAACAAGTGGCTGAAGAGCTGGTGTAGTAAGGAGGGGTTTGGGTTCCTGGAGGACTGGGCCGACTTCTCAGTCGGTAACCGGTACTATAGAAGGGACGGACTGCACCTAAATGAGGAGGGTGCAGATCTGCTGGGAATGAAGATGGCCAAAAAGTTAGAGGGCTTTTTAAACTAGGCGATGGGGAGGAGGGTCTAGAGACAGTGATAGCCAGCGCGGAAGATATTCCAAAGGGTAGTATTGGGGGCATTAGTGGTAGGTTAACCAAAGCACAAAAACACAAGGTGAGTATAGTACCAAGTCCTAGTTGCAATCTTGAAACACCCAATACGAGGACAATATGCGACCGGTCCAAACTATGTGGCATATTCACCAATGCCAGGAGTATGGCGGACAAGATGGGTGAACTAAAGATACTGTTGTACAAGGAGGATTTGGATTTTGTGGGAATTTCAGAGACCTGGTTCAACAGCTCTCATGATTGGCTGGCAAACATTCAAGGGTATACCCTATACCGCAAGGATAGAGAGGGTAAAAAAGGGGGAGGGGTATGCCTATATATCAAGAATAATGTACAAGCGAATGTGAGAGATGACATCACTGAGGGAGCTAGAGAGGAGGTGGAATCCTTATGGGTAAAGCTCCAAAGGGATGAAGCTAAGGGGAAAATAATACTGGGAGTATGCTATAGGCCCCCTAACCTGAGGGAGGAAGTGGAGACGGATCTCCTATCACAAATTGGATTAGCAGCAAGGATGGGAAGTGTTATCATAATGGGGGATTTTAATTATCCAGACATAGACTGGGCGGAGGGAACCGTGCATTCATTTAAGGCTCGCCAGTTCCTTAATGTCTTGCAGGACAATTTTATGGGTCAGATGGTAGACGCACCAACTAGAAATAAAACATTACTGGATCTACTGATTACCAACAATACAGACCCGATCACAGATGTGGAAATACGAGGCAATATAGGTAACAGCGATCACAGGTCAATTAGTTTCAGTATAAATCACACAAATAGGAATTGTGAAGGGAACACAAAGACACTGAATTTCAAAAGAGCCAACTTCCCTAAACTACAAACCTTGCTAAAAGGCATGAATTGGGATAAAATATTAGGAACAAAGAATACGGAGGAGAGATGGGTTTGCTTTAAGAGCATATTAAATAAGGGCATTAGCCAATGTATCCCATTGGGAAATAAATTTAAGAGAGCGAACAAAAATCCTGGATGGCTTAACTCCAATGTAAAAATGCATATAAAAGCAAAGGAGAAGGCCTTCAAAAAATACAAGGTTGAGGGATCATCCTCATCATTCAGACTTTATAAAGAATGCAATAAGAAATGTAAGGGTGCAATTAGGACGGCTAAGATAGAACATGAAAGACACATAGCGGAGGAGAGCAAAAAAAATCCCAAGAAATTCCTTAAGTATGTAAACAGTAAAAAAGGGAGGACAGACCATATTGGCCCCATAAAGAATGAGGAAGGACATCTGGTTACAAAGGATGGGGAGATGGCAAAGGTATTACATAGTTACATAGTTACATAGTAGGTGAGGTTGAAAAAAGACACAAGTCCATCAAGTCCAACCTATGTGTGTGATTATGTGTCAGTATTTCATTACATATCCCTGTATGTTGCGGTCATTCAGGTGATTATCTAATAGTTTCTTGAAGCTATCAATGCTCCCCGCTGAGACCACCGCCTGTGGAAGGGAATTCCACATCCTTGCTGCTCTTACAGTAAAGAACCCTCTACGTAGTTTAAGGTTAAACCTCTTTTCTTCTAATTGTAATGAGTGGCCACGAGTCTTATTAAACTCTCTTCTGCGAAAAAGTTTTATCCCTATTGTGGTGTCACCAGTACAGTATTTGTGAATTGAAATCATATCCCCTCTCAAGCGTCTCTTCTCCAGAGAGAATAAGTTCAGAGCTCGCAACCTTTCCTCATAACTAAGATCTTCCAGACCCTTTATTAGCTTTGTTGCCCTTCTTTGTACTCGCTCCATTTCCAGTACATCCCTCCTGAGGACTGGTGCCCAGAACTGGACAGCATACTCCAGGTGCGGCCGGACCAGAGTCTTGTAAAGCGGGAGAATTATCGTTTTATCTCTGGAGTTGATCCCCCTTTTAATGCATGCCAATATTCTGTTTGCTTTATTAGCAGCAGCTTGACATTGCATGCCATTGCTGAGCCTTTCATCTACTAGGACCCCCAGGTCCTTTTCCATCCTAGATTCCCCCAGAGGTTTTCCCCCCAGTGTATAGATTGCATTCATATTTTAGCCACCCAAATGCATTATTTTACATTTTTCTACATTGAACCTCATTTGCCATGTAGTCGCCCACCCCATTAATTTGTTCAGGTCTTTTTGCAAGATTTCCACATCCTGCGGAGAAGTTATTGCCCTGCTTAGCTTAGTATTGTCTGCAAATACAGAGATTGAACTGTTTATCCCATCCTCCAGATCGTTTATGAACAAATTAAATAGGATTGGTCCCAGCACAGAACCCTGGGGAACCCCACTACCCACCCCTGACCATTCTGAGTACTCCCCATTTATCACCACCCTCTGAACACGCCCTTGTAGCCAGTTTTCAATCCATGTACTCACCCTATGGTCCATGCCAACGCACCTTATTTTGTACAGTAAACGTTAATGGGGAACTGTGTCAAATGCTTTTGCAAAATCCAGATACACCACGTCTACGGGCCTTCCTTTATCTAGATGGCAACTCACCTCCTCATAGAAGGTTAATAGATTGGTTTGGCAAGAATGATTCTTCATGAATCCATGCTGATTACTGCTAATGATATCATTCTTATTACTAAAATCTTGTATATAGTCCCTTATCATCCCCTCCAAGAGTTTACATACTATTGATGTTAGGCTAACTGGTCTGTAATTCCCAGGGATGTTTTTTGGGCCCTTTTTAAATATTGGTGCTACATTGGCTTTTCTCCAATCAGCTGGTACCATTCCAGTCAATAGACTGTCTGTAGAAATTAGGAACAACGGTCTGGCAATCACCTGACTGAGTTCCCTAAGTACCCTCGGATGCAAGCCATCTGGTCCCGGTGATTTATTAATGTTAAGTTTCTCAAGTCTAATTTTAATTCCGTCCTCTGTTAACCATGGAGGTGCTTCCTGTGTTGTGTCATGAGGATAAACACTGCAGTTTTGGTTACTGAAGCCCCCCGATTCACTCGTGAATACTGAGGAGAAGAATAAATTTAATACCTTTGCCATCTCCCCATCCTTTGTAACCAGATGTCCTTCCTCATTCTTTATGGGGCCAATATGGTCTGTCCTCCATTTTTTTACTGTTTACATACTTAAAGAATTTCTTGGGATTTTTTTTGCTCTCCTCTGCTATGTGTCTTTCATGTTCTATCTTACCCGTCCTAATTGCACCCTTACATTTCTTATTGCATTCTTTATAAAGTCTGAATGCTGAGGATGATCCCTCAACCTTGTATTTTTTGAAGGCCTTCTCTTTTGCATTTATATGCATTTTTACATTGAAGTTAAGCCATCCAGGATTTTTGTTCGCTCTTTTAAATTTATTACCCAATGGGATACATTGGCTAATGCCCTTATTTAATATGCTCTTAAAGCAAACCCATCTCTCCTCCGTATTCTTTGTTCCTAAGATTTTATCCCAATTTATGCCTTTTAGCAAGGTTTGTAGTTTAGGGAAGTTGGCTCTTTTGAAATTCAGTGTCTTTGTGTTCCCTTCATGTTTCCTATTTGTGTGATTTATAATGAAACTAATTGACCTGTGATCGCTGTTACCTAAATTGCCCCGTATTTCCACATCTGTGATCAGGTCTGTATTGTTGGTAATCAGTAGATCCAGTAATGTTTTATTTCTAGTTGGTGTGTCTACCATCTGACCCATAAAATTGTCCTGCAAGACATTAAGGAACTGGCGAGCCTTAAATGAATGCGCGGTTCCCTCCGTCCAGTCTATGTCTGGATAATTAAAATCCCCCATTATGATAACACTTCCCATCCTTGCTGCTAATCCAATTTGTGATAGGAGATCCGTCTCCACTTCCTCCCTCAGGTTAGAGGGCCTATAGCATACTCCCAGTATTATTTTCCCCTTAGCTTCACCCCTTTGGAGCTCTACCCATAAGGATTCCACCTCCTCCCTAGCTCCCTCAGTGATGTCATCTCTCACATTCACTTGTACATTTTTCTTGATATATAGGCATACCCCTCCCCCTTTTTTACCCTCTCTATCCTTGCGGTATAGGGTATACCCTTGAATGTTTGCCAGCCAATCATGAGAGCTGTTGAACCAGGTCTCTGAAATTCCCACAAAATCCAAATCCTCCTTGTACAACAGTATCTCTAGTTCACCCATCTTGTCCGCCATGCTCCTGGCATAGGTGAACATGCCACATAGTTTAGACCGGTCGCATATTGTCCTCGTATTGGGTGTTTCAAGATTGCAACTAGGACTTGCTACTATACTCACCTTGTGTTTTTGTGCTTTGGTTAACCTACCACTAATGCCCCCAATACTACCCTTTGGAATATCTTCCGCGCTGGCTATCACTGTCTCTGGACCCTCCCCCCCATTGCCTAGTTTAAAAACCCCTCTAACTTTTTGGCCATCTTCATTCCCAGCAGATCCGCACCCTCCTCATTTAGGTGCAGTCCGTCCCTTCTATAGTACCGGTTACCGACTGAGAAGTCGGCCCAGTCCTCCAGGAACCCAAACCCCTCCTTACTACACCAGCTCTTCAGCCACTTGTTTACTTCCCTAATCTCCCTCTGCCTTTCTGGTGTGGCTCGATGTACCGTTAGTATTCCTTTCCCTTTGCTGCCCCCCCACTCTCACTGGAGGAGTTCTTTCCCTGGCAGCTAGGAGAGTCCCTCATCTCCAGCAGTGCTGGTCCCTGACTGGTTTCACCAATGTCACTCAATGGAGCGTACTTATTGGGATGCTCCAGTCCTGGATCGGCCTCTCTGGCACTTCCCCCTCTACCCCTCCTGACTGTCACCCATCTACTCTTTTCTAGTGCCTGCACCTCTTTGTCTCCACCCGCCTCTGTGCTGGCCCCTGCCGGCACCTGCCGTGTACGTTCCTGGCTCACCTTTAGTATGGAGGGACTTCTCAGTGCTGACAGTTGCTTCCCCAGATTCAGAACCTGGGCTTCCAGGGAAACAATGTGCTTACATTTTGCACAGCAGTATTCGCCCTCGATCGGATGATCAAGGAACGCATACATGTGGCAAGATGTACAAAGAGTCGCCTCTCCACACCCGCCGGGCATCGTACCTATTAAATTTAGTGAGGATTTGGGGATTTTACCCTGTCCAAATTACCTAACAGCTAGCTTCCTGGCACTAATACTCAAGACAATACACAGGTACACAACAAGACAATACACAGGTACTCACAGACCTACGTGCACTCGCAATACACATGTATACAGTACACAATACACAAGTACTAACGATCCACACACACAACTCAGACAACACTCAGATACTCACACTACACAGGTACTATGACCCCTGTTATAACCTCCTGTTTTAAACTCTTGTTTTTAACTCCCACTTACACCAGCTCCACTTACACCAAGTTCCACAGCCTCAGACTGAGCACGCTCAGACTGAGTCCTTCAGCCAGTTAAATAGGCACCTGTGAGCAATTAACCACCCCCCTTAAATGATAGACTGATGGAACCAGAGAAAAAAAAAAAAGCAATTTAAAAAGTGACAGCAAAAGGCAAATTAAAAACTAAAAGGAAAAGCCCCAAAAATGCAACCCAGCAAACAAACAGCAAACAAACAGCAAACAAACAAACAGCAAACAAACAGCAAACAAACAAACAGCTAGCAAACAGCAAACAAACAAACAGCAAACAAACAAACAGCAAACAAACAAACAGCAAACAAACAGCAAACAAACAGCAAGCACACAGCAAACAAACAAATATTGAATTTATTCTTCTCCTCAGTCTTCACAAGTGAATCGGGGGGCTTCAGTAACCAAAACTGCAGTGTTTATCCTAATGACACAACACAGGAAGCACCTCCATGGTTAACAGAGGACAGAATTAAAATTAGACTTGAGAAACTTAACATTAATAAATCACCGGGACCAGATGGCTTGCATCCGAGGGTACTTAGGGAACTCAGTCAGGTGATTGCCAGACCGTTGTTCCTAATTTTTACAGACAGTCTATTGACTGGAATGGTACCAGCTGATTGGAGAAAAGCCAATGTAGCACCAATATTTAAAAAGGGCCCAAAAAACATCCCTGGGAATTACAGACCAGTTAGCCTAACATCAATAGTATGTAAACTCTTGGAGGGGATGATAAGGGACTATATACAAGATTTTAGTAGTAAGAATGATATCATTAGCAGTAATCAGCATGGATTCATAAACGATCTGGAGGATGGGATAAACAGTTCAATCTCTGTATTTGCAGACGATACTAAGCTAAGCAGGGCAATAACTTCTCCGCAGGATGTGGAAATCTTGCAAAAAGACCTGAACAACTTAATGGGGTGGGCGACTACATGGCAAATGAGGTTCAATGTAGAAAAATGTAAAATAATGCATTTGGGTGGCAAAAATATGAATGCAATCTATACACTGGGGGGAGAACCTCTGGGGGAATCTAGGATGGAAAAGGACCTGGGGGTCCTAGTAGATGATAGGCTCAGCAATGGCATGCAATGCCAAGCTGCTGCTAATAAAGCAAACAGAATATTGGCATGCATTAAAAGGGGATCAACTCCAGAGATAAAACGATAATTCTCCCGCTCTACAAGACTCTGGTCCGGCCGCACCTGGAGTATGCTGTCCAGTTCTGGGCAACAGTCCTCAGGAGGGATGTACTGGAAATGGAGCGAGTACAAAGAAGGGCAACAAAGCTAATAAAGGGTCTGGAGGATCTTAGTTATGAGGAAAGGTTGCGAGCGCTGAGCTTATTCTCTCTGGAGAGGAGACGCTTGAGAGGGGATATGATTTCAATTTACAAATACTGTACTGGTGACCCCACAATAGGGATAAAACTTTTTCGCAGAAGAGAGTTTAATAAGACTCGTGGCCACTCATTACAACTAGAAGAAAAGAGGTTTAACCTTAAACTACGTAGAGGGTTCTTTACTGTAAGAGCGGCAAGGATGTGGAATTACCTTCCACAGGCGGTGGTCTCAGCGGGGAGCATTGATAGCTTCAAGAAACTATTAGATAATCACCTGAATGACCGCAACATACAGGGATATGTAATGTAATACTGACACATAATCACACACATAGGTTGGACTTGATGGACATGTGTCTTTTTTCAACCTCACCTACTATGTAACTATGTAACTATATATAAACAGTAAAAAATGGAGGACAGACCATATTGGCCCATAAAGAATGAGGAAGGAAATTTGGTAACAAAGGATGGGGGGATGGCTAACAGAGGACTGAATTAGAATAGACTTGGAAAACTTAACATTAAAAAGTCACTAGGACCAGATGGCTTGCACCAAAGTATACTTAGGGAACTCAGTCAAGTAATTGCCAGACCATTATTCCTAATTTTTACTGATAGTCTACTGACTGGAATGGTACCAGCTGATTGGAGAAAAGCCAATGTAGCACCAATATTTTAAAAAGGGCCAAAATACATCCCTGGGAATTACAGACTAGTTAGCATAACATTAATAATATGCAAGCTCTTGGAGGGGATGATAAGGGACTATATACAGTGGGGACGGAAAGTATTCAGACCCCCTTAAATTTTTCACTCTTTGTTATATTGCAACCATTTGCTAAAATCATTTAAGTTCATTTTTTCCCTCATTAATGTACACACAGCACCCCATATTGACAGAAAAACACAGAATTGTTGACATTTTTTGCAGATTTTTTAAAAAAGAAAAATTGAAATAACACATGGTCCTAAGTATTCAGACCCTTTGCTCAGTATTTAGTAGAAGCACCCTTTTGATCTAATACAGCCATGAGTCTTTTTGGGAAAGATGCAACAAGTTTTCCACACCTGGATTTGGGGATCCTCTGCCATTCCTCCTTGCAGATCCTCTCCAGTTCTGTCAGGTTGTATGGTAAATGTTGGTGGACAGCCATTTTTAGGTCTCTCCAGAGATGCTCAATTGGGTTTAAGTCAGAGCTCTGGCTTTTCATTCATGAACGATCGTTCTTGCAAACCAATCTATTAACCTTCTGTGAGGAGGTGAGCTGCCATCTAGAAAAAGGAAGGCCCGAAGACGTGGTGTATCTGCATTTCGCAAAAGCATTTGACACAGTTCCCCATAAACGTTTACTGTACTAAGTAAGGTACATTGGCATGGACCATAGGGTGAGTACATGGATTAAAAACATGGAGTTCAGAGGGTGGTGATAAATGGGGAGAACTCAGAATGGCCAGGGGTGGAAAGTTGGGTCCCCCCGGGTTCTGTGCTAGGACTAATCCTATTTAATTAGTTCATAACGACCTGGAGGATGGGGTAAACAGTTCAGTCTCTGTATTTGTAGACAATACTAAGCTAAGCAGGGCAATAACTTCTCTGCAGGATGTGGAAACCTTGCAAGAAGGTCTGAACAAATTAATGGGGTGGGCGACTACATGGCAAATGAGGTTTAATGTGGAAAAATGTAAAATAATGCATTTGGTTGTCAAAAATATGAATGCAATCTACTCACTGAGGGAAGAACCTCTGGGGGAATCAAGGATGGAAAAGGACCTGGGGGTCCTAGTAGATGATAGGCTCAGCAATGGCATGCCATGCCAAGCTGCTGCTAGCAAAGCAAAACAGAATATGGGCATGCATTAAAAAGGGGATAAACTCAAGAGATAAAGCGATAATTCTCCCACTCCACAAGACTCTGGTCCGGCTTCACCTGGAGTGTGCTGTCCAGTTCTGGGCAGCAGTCCTCAAGAAGGATGTACTGAAAATGGAGTGAGTACAGAGAAGGGCAACAAAGCTACTAAAGGGAATGAGGGATATTAGTTATGAAGAAAGGTTGCGAGCACTGAACCTAATCTCTCTGGAGAAGAGACTCTTGAGAGGGGATATGATTTTAATTTCCAAATACCATACTGGTGACCCCACAATAGGGATAAAACTTTTCCAAGGAAGGGAGTTTAATAAGACACGTGGCCATTCATTAAAATTAGAAGAAAAGAGGTTTATCCTTAAACTGCGTAGAGGGTTCTTTACTGAGCGGCAGGGACATACAATGTAGTACCGACATATAAAAACACACATAGGTTGGACTTGATGGACTTGTGTCTTTTTTCAACCTCATCTACTATGTCCAGGGCTCCATGTTCTTCTTTATGCTGATATTTCCTAATGACATTGACTGCATGTTTGGGGGTAATTTTCTTGCTGCAGAACAAAATTTGGGACCAATCACATGCCTCCATTTTAGTATGGCATGATGGACTGGATTTGGTGGGCAATTCAGACATGTCTCTTTTTTCATTGACTCCAATAAATTTTGCCACAATGACAAAACTGTCAAAAATGGCAGAATTTTTCCAAACCAATTTTAACCAAGAATTTTAGGTAGACAAAAACTATGATACTTTCATTCCTTGTCAACAAGAGGTAACCTATATTATTAATATCACCAGGAAAATACATAATATAATATATATAGGTGACTAGACTTAATGTACTGCTGTACAAACACACTCTTTAAAAAAGTAAACCCATTTGTCGCCTATTACATCTGTAGCCCAATCTGCAACTCCAGCAGGACAGGGACTTTGTGTCTGTGTTGCCCATGAGACTCTCACAAAAGTATGGTTATAGGAGAGCCTGTTGTAATAGAACACAGAGGAACTGGTGTCCAGCCACCCACTATCCACTAAGACATGGAGGATTGTGGGAAATGTATTTCAGCTTCATTCTGTACTACAAGTCCCAGAGAGACTCTAAGGAGGAGAGGTTGTGTGCATTTTTTCCAGGCTGAGAGAGGAGAAGGGAGCTTTTATGCAGAGAGACTGAGACAGACCTGCTACACCTGGGAAGAGAGGAGAGGTGACTTCTTGTGAAGGAGGCCATGAGCGGATAGTGGTACCTAAGAGCAGTAGGCTGCCATTCCATAGCAGTGGAGTGAGCCCTAGATGCTGGGGAGCCTTCTGCTTAGCTAAGGAGCCAGACAACGAGGGACATTGACAGAAGGGGAAACCTGGTGCTGACAGGGAGTTGATGAGAGGTCACTGGCCAACCTTGCACTACAACTTTGGAATAGAGGGATGGAGTTTCCTGCAAAGAAACTCTGTATTGTTGCCTGCACCAGTTCTTAAAGGAACACTACCCCAAGAGCACCAACATAATGCTTTGGGCCCCAAAAAGCCAGCCAGTGGAAGGAGTAGAGTACGCTACTACTGACTGCTGAACCCATAGTGTGGTATATCTCTCCCTTAGTTAGGGTTATCCAGTATTTGGTGCAGAAGGTGTAGTATTTTAAACCTATCGTTGTGGCTGCAGCACATGCCTGCTCTTGTTTATTCATTCCAATTTTTAAACCATTTACTGTGTTATTTCAGGTGCCTATACACCTTAAGTCACCTTAATAGTGTGTGCTATTGACAGAGTCATGGGCACAGAAGCAGGGGACCCAGCTCATCAAGCTGTTCTTTCGGAGATCAGTGCTACTCATTACATACTTCCATTCTGTATAAGATTGTAGGAAATGTTTCATTATTAATGAGTTATGCAGCATGTCATGTTAGTTTTACAGATGACTGGAGAGTCTTAAACAAAGAGCAGGCTCTCCATATACACTATACTTGCAATATATTCCTATGGTTACAGTAAAACACATTGCCACTGGTCTGGTGGATTGATTAGGTTCTTCTGAAATGATGAATATTTTTTGTTTATTAAATGTCAGTCAAGATTAAAAGAAACCTCAGGTTAAAAAACACTGGTAAGCCTATGTTTCATCTGGTTAGGTACCCATATCTTTGCAAGTGTACCCCTTTTATATTATAACTTAGCAGCAGCATATTGAAAGGTGTAAGAAATTCTATCTATCTATCTATCTATCTATCTATCTATCTATCTATCTATCTATCTATCTATCTATCTATCTATCTATCTATCTATCTATCTATCTATCTATATATATATATCTATATATATATCTATCTATATATATATATATATATATATATATATAGATATATATATATATATATATATATATATATCTATCTATCTATCTGTCTATCTATATATCTATATATATATATATCTCTCTCTCTCTCTCTCTCTCTCTCTCTCTCTCTCTCTCTCTCTCTCTCTCTCTCTCTCTCTCTCTCTCTCTCTCTCTCTCTCTCTCTCTCTCTCTCTCTCTCTCTCTCTCTCTCTCTCTCTCTCTCTCTCTCTCTCTCATCATTTTGATGATCTCCAGTTATAGTTTAATGACTTTTGTCACTGAGAAATACTACAGATCTCCACTAAATAGCATGGCAAGCTTAAATTACTTTTTTCTAGATAAATAACAAAGCAGACTTATTTTGCAGCAATGTATTCTTATAAGTAATGAGACAGATAAATCCAATATTCATGGCTTACAACAATATAAAAAAATATTTGTAATCTTGGATCTTTGCAACCAAGCGCTCAAACAGAAAACATAATTATTGAGTCATTATAAAATACAATTAATACCAATCCCTGGTTGGTTAGGTAGTTGTTTCTACTGGAACTATAAAGTACACAGAAAAAGAAAAAAGATTTAAATTAACCACCAGCCATGCTAAAAAGGCTTTTAAATCACTACAAATAAAAATGCCATATGGTGTAAATAATGCTAATGCCCTGTTTTTGCAGCCAAAAAGTGAAATTCCCAAAGGCATTCAACAGTAATGATAAATGAATGTCTGCAAAACAAATATATGTTATATAGGTGTCATAAAAATATATATCTATATTTTCAAGAAGAGAAGATAGAGGAATTACAGTAAACATCAATTTACTAAATGGTACACACAATTGCCTCAAAAAGATTCAGGTTACACTATTGTCATGAGTTTAAATTCTAAAGCCAAGATCTACCACAACCCCAGTATTTCATCACTAGGTGGACACAGCTGCATCAAAGACAAATTTACACCATAACATAATACAGCACAACACAAATGTATTTATGCATTTAAAATAATTTGACTGTAACACACCCTAGCGCATACAAATTTAGGCCCTGTTTTATAATTTGCAATTTTGCAAATGAGGTGACTGGCAACAGTTTGCAATCTTATTGTCAGTACAGTGGTTTAGAGATTAGCACTTCTGCCTCAACTAAGTGTGCTCTAGATCGCTGCATCATCATCATGTGCCCCAACAGCAGAATTCCCAGGGAGAAAAAAAAGAAAAATAATTCAATCTGATGTGCCCAGTCAGTTTGGTGGCTATATTTGCTGTGCTGTTAGCTAAGCCATGGCGGCCTGTAAATTTATATATATTTTCCTGTGAGATATACAGTATCTCACAAAAGTGAGTACACCCCTCACATTTTTGTAAATATTTTATTATACCTTTTCATGTGACAACACTGAAGAAATGACAGTTTGCTACAATGTAAAGTAGTGAGTGTACAGCTTGTATAACATTGTAAATTTGCTGTCCCCTCAAAATAACTCAACACACAGTCATTAATGACTAAACCACTGGCAACAAAAGCGAGTACATCCCTAAGTGAAAATGTCCAAATTGGGCCCAATTTGTGAATGGGGAGCAGGTGTGCTAAAATTTGGTGCTATCGCTCTCACTCTCTCATACTGGTCACTGGAAGTTCAACATGGCACCTCATGACAAAGAACTCTTTGATGATCTGACAAAAAAGAATTGTTGCTCTACATAAACATGGCCTGGGCTATAAGAAGATTGCCAAGACCCTGAAACTGAGTTGCAGCATGGTGGCCAAGACCATACAGCAGTTTAACAGGACAGGTTCCACTCAGAACAAGCCTTGCCATGGTCGACCAAAGAAGTTGAGTGTACGTGCTCAACGTCATATCTAGAGATTGTCTTTGGGAAATAGATATATGAGTGCTGCCAGCATTGCTGCAGAGGTTGAAGGGGTGGAGGGTCAGCCTGTTAGTGCTCAGACCATATGCCACACACTGCATCAAATTGGTCTGCATGGCTGTCATCCCAGAAGGAAGCCTCTCTCTTCTAAAGATGATGCACAAGAAAGTCTGCAAACAGTTTGCTGAAGACAAGCAGACTAAGGACATGGATTATTGGATCCTGTTCTGTGGTCTGATGAGACCAAGATAAATGCATTTGGTTCAGATGGTGTCAAGCGGTGTCAACCAGGTGAAGAGTACAAAGACAAATGTGTCTCGCCTACAGTCAAGCATGGCGTGCATCCATTGAGCATCTGTGGGGCATCCTCAAATGGAAGGTGGAGGAGTGCAAGGTCTCTAACATCAACCAGCTCCGTGACGTCATCATGCAGGCATGGAAGAGGACTTCAGTGGCAACCTGTGAAGCTCTGGTGAACTCCATGCTCAAGAGGGTTAAGGCAGTGCTGGAAAATAATGGTGGCCACAAAAAATATTGACACTTTGGGCCCAATTTGGACATTTTCACTTAGGGGTGTACTCACTTTTGTTGCCAGCAGTTTAGACATTAATGGCTGTGTGTCGAGTTATTTTGAGGGGACAGCAAATTTACACTGTTATACGGTACACTCACTACTTTACATTGTAGCAAAGTGTAATTTCTTCAGTGTTGTCACATGAAAACATATAATACAATATTTACAAAAATGTGAGCAGTGTACTCACTTTTGTGAGATACTGTATAATTATTTTTTTTTAGACATAGCGACATCTTGTTTCATCAGCTTTTAGGCTGGGTATGCATGCATAGATTATTTTCCTTCAACCTACAAGCAGATTTCTCCATGTTTGCTATACAGTGCAGATTGAGGAATCTCCCACTGTGGCAATTGTATTCTGATGGTCACAGCTGACACCTGTCAGAATACCCAACATTTCAGACAAGAATTTTCCACCTGGCTCATTCTTGAGAAGTAGCCAACCAGTCAAAATTTGTATAGTGTGTATCAAACATTGGGCACAAGGAAGTTAATTTATCAGGGTTTTTTTAGATTCTGATAATGAATCCAATGAGAGGAAATCCAAATAAGCACTTAGAGACTACAACTTTGTGGACGTGCTCCACCAAGGTGGAAATCAAATTATGCAAACTATCAAACTTGCAAAGCTAACCATTGTTCTAATATGATGCCATCAGGATGAACAGCGATAAATAAATATATTTGGCAATTAAGGTTTCTTTCTGGTACTATGTGCTCATCATTTATTTTTATTTCAGGAAATAAAACACCCCACATAATGACTACAAATGAATATACATTAGTAGTAAGGTTAAATACATGCATGTGAACCTTAGAAACATCTTTATACAATTAGCTCAATTAAGTTGTTCCTGTTTGACCTTTACATGACATTTTCAGTTATATACTGTATAGTTTTGCCACTCATTCTGTGGAAGCTAAAAGGCTTGTATTTCTATTCTACTTAAACACATCACCTTTCAACATACATTAACTACTACACTTCCAGTTTTAGGTTTTAAATCAGTAAGACTTTTTGACTAATACTGACTTTTTTAGCCCATTAAGGCTTTTGATTTGTCTTTAGGACATAGAGGTCTTTCTTGTGACCTTGGAGGAAACTGTTTGAGTTGGGTCTCAAGTGAAGCCCCGCAGTACTTTTCTGGAAATCTTTTATTGTTAAATGAGAATAAAGAAGAACCCTCATTGTTGTGAAAAAAACATAACACTGGTAATCATATTAATGTGTAATAATAGCATAATTAATAATACATTAGAAAAAAACCCTCTCTTTACTCACTATCCTCCTGCCTGTCTTTCAAGAAATTTTATTGGATTTCAGCAAATGAAATTGGTACATTAAAAAGATATGAGCAAGACATTTCCAGTCAAATAGTAAGGTACATAACAAACAAGAATAACATTCTAATAATAAGGAGATCGCTGTATCATCTCCACTTATATAGTGGATGAAATCTATTTGTAAATTATTGGTAGTAACCACAACCCCCGACAACCCTAATGGAAACTAACTTTGTCCCAAGGGTGGTTGGTATCTCCACCAGTGCTGTGTCTTGGCCTAGGCCAACAAGACCCAGGCCTAGGGCGGCACACCCGCGCAAAAAACCCCACTCCCTGACCCATCCTCCCGAGTCCCGGCTCCTGCACAAATATAGCCCGCGGCAGTAGGGTGACCTTAATGAAAGTGACACTGGGAGCAGTCGGAATGATGGGGATAGGGCCGAACTGGGCCACGGTAGCGCTGGCTCCAGCTCCGCCTCTTCTCCTGGCCACTGGTTGCTAGAGCCACCTGGCGTCTAGCAACCTGTGATGTTACGGCTGCAACTTCCTCCCTGTAATGAAAGCGGAGGAGGATTCCACTTCCTCCACCTCCAGCGCGAAGGGGCCCAAAGCAGATGCCCGCCCCTTTGTCATGGTCCTGGAAAGTCTGCCGCTGGTCCGGTGGCGGTGGGGTGCAGGGCTGCAGCATTTTAAAACAGCAAGAGGGAGGCCCCGGCAGTTGGGGAGAGGCTGACAGCTTGCCATAACCAGGAGCCCAGGAGGGAGTGAGAGAAGACTACGCCTCACCGCCACCCTGAGCAGCCTCCCAGAGAGGCAGAGCCTGCACTCCTTCTCCAACTCCTCTTCCAGCTGTAACAGGTCCTGGAACAGGAAGACAGGTTAACCGACGGACATGAGGTAGGTGCATCACACACGCCTACCAACACAGACAAGGGCTGGGACAGTCACAGGGGGGGCAGTAGGGACTGCAAGCAGGGCTAGGGAGTCTCTCATACCCCCCTCTCCCTCTCCCACCCCCTCCTCTCTCACACCCACCCCCCTCTCCCTCGCCCACCCCCCTTTCTCTCACACACACCCCCCTCTCCCTCACCCACCCTCTCTCTCTCACACCCACCCTCATCTCCCTCGCTCATCCCCCCTCACTCTCACACCCACCCCCTCTCCCTCACCCACCCCCTCTCTCTCACACACACCTCCCTCACCCACCCCCCTCTCTCTCACACCCACCCCCTCTCTCTCTCACACACCCTCCTCTTTCACACCCACCTCCTCTCCCTCACCCACCCCCCTCTCTCTCTCCTGCCCCCTCTCTCACACCCACCCCCCTTTCCCTTACCCACCCCCCTTCTCTCTCACACCCCTCTTCTCTCTCTCCCACAACCTCTCTCTCTCCTCCCCTCTCTTGCATGCAGGCAGGAGGAACCAAGTGGACACTGACTGAAAGTTGACAGCAAGTGAGAGTTACTGATCCCACCCCCCCAAGCACTGACACTGAACCCACCCCCCCAAACTCTGACACTGAAGCCATCCCGCCAAGCACTGAAACTGAACCCACCCCCCCAGGCACTGACACTGAACCCACCCCCCCAAACACTGACACTGAACCCATCCCCCCAGCACTGCCACTAATCCCCCCCAACACTGACACTGAACCCATCCTCCTAATGAAGGACTGCAGGTCCCAGCATGAACCCCTGAGATCTAGAATTTATCGCTAGTCACAAGTAGATTATGGAAATACCCCGCTTTACTCCGTGGCTTGGCCACACCATCGCTCGTATGGTGTGAAATTCGGGGGGGGTGGGTTTGCTTGTCCATAATGTGTGCAGAAAGTGTGAGATTTGATGGAATCTAAATCACTCAGAGTCTGGAAGTACCAGTTTATTAATGCAGTGGCTGAGCGAGATAGGCCCCAATGAGGTGAAAAAATGGCCAATGCGGAATTCCCTTATCCAGCCACCACTTAAAAGCCCTGATATCTAACATTGGATTGAACCTTGGGTTATGAAAATGCGGGCTAGGGGTTGGGTATCAGAGATCACAGAGGGAAGATTTTTAAGTTTGTCTCATAGAGATATAGAGTGGGATTGAGTAGGGGACACAATCGGGGGTTGTTTTTTTCGGGGGGCACCAGAGAAGATAGTCCAATGTGTGTGACTGCTTGCCTCTCTCTTTGAACCAGTCAGGTTTCTCCAACCTGGAATAAACAGTTGATAACTGTGCTAATCTTGCCGCTTGGTAGTATCATAACAGATTTGGGAGCCCTAGACCTCCCTGAGATCTAAGACTAAACAGAGTTCACTGTGAGAAACGATATCCAGACTTCCCCATATAAATTTGATTACCTTACCCTGAAAGGTTCGAAGGTGGGCCCTTTTGATTGGTATCAGGAGAGAGCGAAAAAGGTAAAGGAGTCTAGGTAAGAGAGTAATTTTAATAGAGTTGACTCTCCCCAGCCATGAGAGCTTATATTGTGCCCAGGTTCTGAGGTCTGATTCCAGTTTCTGGAAAATCGGAGGGTAGTTATTTGCATAAAACTGTTCTATCTTTGATGTGAGATTTATTGGTAGGTATCGGATGGTCGAATCTCTCCATTTGAATTTAAATGAGTCTTTCACTTGTTCTATAGTTGATGTCTGGAGAGAGATATTTAATGCTTGGGATTTAGAGAGGTTTATTTGTAGGCCTGAAACTCTAGTAAAATCATCCAGGAGTTTGAAAAAATATTAGGTAGGGAAGTGACTGGGGATGTGATGAAGAGTAATGCCCCGTACACACGGTCGGATTTTCCGATGGAAAATGTCCGATCGGAGCGTGTTGTCGGAAATTCCGACCGTGTGTGGGCTCCATCGGACATTTTCCATCGGATTTTCCGACACACAAAGTTGGAGAGCAGGAGATAAAATTTTCCGCCAACAAAATCCGATCGCGTCAATTCCGACCGTGTGTGGCCTGTTCCGATGCACAAAGTGCCACTCATGCTCAGAAGAAATTCCAAGACGGAACAGCTCGTTCTGGTAAACTTAGCGTTCGCAATGGATACAGCACTTTCGTCACGCTGCAATGTTCAAAATGGTTTAATACAGCGCACTCTCTTCTTCTTTATAATGTGACAAGAATATAGTAGTTTTGCTGCTCATATTCACACACACTTCTCACAAACTTATTTTGTTACTATTTATCATGATTCCCTCAATATATTTTGATTTCTCACATCTGACAACATATTTTTGTATATTTTTTATATATTTTTTGGCTTTAATGTAGATTCTTTTTTTGTGTTTGTATTTTATTTATTTATTTTTGCGATTTTGATTTGTACTCCTGAAAATGTTTGTGTGTGTTTTTTGTGACAAGTTCCCACAACACCATTGATATGTTGTTCTATTTAATCTGTAGGAGATTGTTTGGTGTTGTTGTCCCTTGTTAATTTCACATTGTACTTTAGAAATGTACCTGAATCGTCACCAACAAACTGTCCTTTTTGGATGAAAACACACACAGGAGAGTAGAATTTACCTAAAAAATTTTATTAAGGGCTCACAACTAAACAAAGAGGAGGCAACACTGGAGAAACTGCAGAAGTGGGCGAAGCCTTGGACCCCCAGGGCAGACATCAACTATTTTTAAGCAAAATTGGTGGCCTGAGGAGTCCTTATCTAAGGGAGGGCAGTCTGGTCCAGAAGTCCCAGAGATCCGGAAAGCAGCAGATGACATCTGTGTCCCCAGGCTGTGGTCATACGAGAGACTGCATCTTCTGTCAGACCAGACTGAACCCAGGGTCATCACTCTTTGGTCTTTTTTCCACGCCTCCTTCCACGCAGTGGCTGTGGTGGTGGAGTTGTGGCAGCTGGAGGAGGAGGAGGAGGAGGATGGTCCAACTCAACCATGTCAGTCTTGGGTGTTAATTCCACACTCACCCCTTACGTAGGACTTTATAAACAGGTCCTCACAGAGCTTGCGTTGACCCTACTGCATGCCCTGCAATTTGGTGGCAGCCATGCAGGCAAAGGCCTCTTCAGGAGTTGGTAAGGCTCTGAGGGACGCCGAAGCCTCCTGGATCAGCCTGAACGCTGAATCCTGCACGGGACTCGGAGTGGCCTTCCTGGCTCGTTTATATGGCAGGCGGAGGGGAGGGACCTGAGACTCAGTCAGGCTGCGACTGGTCCCAGGCTTCTCTTGGCTGACACTTAGCCCCGCCTCCTCCTGGCTGCCACTAATCCCCGCCTCCTCCTGGCTGCCACTAATCCCTGCCTCCTCCTGACTGCCGCATTCCACAACCTCCTCCTGGCTGAGGTCTTCCTGTGTATGAAAAAGGGACATAGTTTTAGTATTTTTTCAATCAATCACACACAATTTTCACCTCCTGACTGTTGCAAATTGAATGTTAACAAATATAACAGACTATCATTCTGAGCCCAGGATTTTTCATTCTTGTCCCAATTTTGGGTGCCCACTACTGTCTATTGATATGTAAAACACTTTTTTAATCAGCAATTAGTGATTAGTGATCAATAATAACATCTAGTAAACATCATTTATTTATTGACCAGAAATCTGTAGAAGAATGCTATACCTGACTCCAGCTGGGCTCCTCCACTTCTTCCTGGCTGGAAGGCCCAGGTTGGACATCAGAAGCCTCAGCTAGTATGGAAGGAAGCGTGGAAGGAAGAGTGGAGAGGGATTCCCTGACTTCAGTGTGGTCTGTCTCTCATAGTACCACAGCCTGGGGACATAAATGTCATCTGCTGCAGCTCCGGACCTCTGGGAATCTGTGACCTTCTTGCGTTCCCTAAGATATGTGCTCCTAAGGCCACCAATTTTGGCTTTTAAATAAGGGATGGTTGCTGTGGGGACCACCGGCTTCACCAACTCCAGCAGTTTCTCCAGCGCTGCCTGCCTCTTCTGTTTGTGATTATAGTGGGGGTGTCTCAGTTGCCACAGACAGGGCAGCTCCCTGTACTTGTCTATGAACAGGGGCAGGAAATTGTGGTCGTTGAACCCATCCATTTTCTCTGCAAGACACAACACAAGACAAACCCTAATGTCAGGCAAAACTCCCCTAATCTTGTTACAATATAGGCTTCCATTTCGAAGCAGTATAGGCGCAAGTTTAGATCTTACCTTCGTCTCCGATGCTCCTTCCTCCGCTCACAGATCGTACGTAATACACACATGTGTTACGCTTTATACATACTGCGCATGCGTATAACTCCGCCCGCCCCTGACGTTCTTTCTAGTCTATTCCCCGCCCCTTTTTATTCGGCGCAGTGGGGGAAGAGCACATGGCGGATAGACAGCAGGATCGTGCTAATTGTAGCAACGAGGACGAGGAGGAGGAGGAAAGGCCGGAGCCTGAAACGTCCCAATCCAGAAGGAGATTTAAGGACTCAAATATGTCCTTTGGGGAGATGTTGGAAATGGTGGACATCCTGAAGAAGGCCGACTATGATGGAAAGTATGGGCCTTACCCCAACCCCAATGTCCGAAAGGCCAAGATCATGGCGAAAGTGGTCAGGAGTCTGCACCGGAATTTCGGGGTACGACAATCGAAAGATCAGCTCAGGAAGCAGTGGTCGGACCTGAAATTACGAGAACATGAGCAGTACAGAAAGATTCGGAGAGTGCTGCAAAAAAGTAAGTAGTTGTGCTGTGTTCCTATTCTTTTTGTGTTTATTACGTTCGTGCTGCTCCATGTGCTTTTAGGAACTGTTGTACAGTTTAAAATGGCAACTTTCATGTTCATGGGCACATTATTCGTTCGGATCAAACATTTTTCGTTCCAACTATAAAATACCATTGTTTAGCCCATATGCATTTGGACACCATTTTGACGCCCTATACTTGTCTTCAAAGAATTGGGTTGTGTAGATGGCTTTGTTATTAGAATGAAATGCAAACTAGATTCTGTGTAAGGAGAGGACACTCAGCAGCTGTTTTCACATCTGGACACTGGAGCACTAGTGTGGGACACAAGAACACCATTTTTATTAGGGGAGCCACACAGGTGCTCCAGTGTATACTATAGGGGGGTCTCCATCTGTGAAGCTTGTACCAAACAGGTAAAGTATTGCAGGTTGACAAAGGACACTAAAAAAGCTACATCTTGGAACTCTGCTAAAATAGACAATTGTACCCCACTTCCAAGCAATGTTTCCTATTTCTAGTTCTGATATTAAATATCTGTGTGCTAAGTATACCATTTTTGTTTTACATAGGGGAGAAAAGACTCGGAGGACACCCCTCATCCGAGGAGACCAGAGCCCCCCCCCTCTGGAAGAAGGTGAAATACCACCAACCCAAGCTGAGCAGGAGGATGAAGATGTGGTGGAACTAGTCACCACAACAGGTGAGTGTCTGCAACCACAGGCTCAGATAAGAGATGGATGGCGGCATTTTTTTAAACCAAATTTATTTTGGGTTTCCTCTCTTTTTAGGTGATCGTGAGGTTGTGGATCCAGATCCTTTCACATCCGAAATTGCCCAGATCCTGATCGGGGAGATCATGGGGTGTAATTTACAAATGGAAATCATCAAGCAAAACATCAATGATGTTATTCCAAAATATAAAAACATCATGGATGTTTTGGGGCGAGTTTAAAGCCCCTCCAAATCACTTTCTTCTTTTGTGTACTACAATGTGCTAAATGTTTTTGTGATTTTTCCCAAAGCCAAATTTGGAGGATGCACACAGTGTGTCAACATGTGCTATCTGTCATCACGGGAGATCAATGGACGCGTTTTGGGGTTGCAACCCCTTCCTCAATAATAAAGTAGCGGTGAGGAAGGGGTTTCTCCCCCAAAACACATTCCTTGATCCCCCGTGATGGCAGCTAGCACATGTTGACATTGGGAAATTTGTGTGCATCTTCCAAATTTGGCTTTTCCTGGGGTGATTTCCCCCCATCTGAACGCAATATCAAACACAGTTCCTAAATACTCATGTCTGATATTGCCTTCAAATTCGACCAAATGTGACGTTTGTAAGTTCAAGATTTGTGTCTTTTCTTGTTGGTTTTACACAGGCCTGTTTTCTATAAAATGGACATGTTGGTTTGTTTGAAAAACCTTTGGTAAATGCACATGTGATTGTGCAGGTATTAAAAAGATTGTTAATCAAGAATGTGTGGATTATTGTCTCAACGCTACAACACTTTTGGGGTGATGTAATTGTTGTTTTCTGAGAAAATGGGGGTTATTTCCTAAGGGCAAATCCACTTTGCACTCCAAGTGCAGTTTCAGTGCAGTTGCAAGTGCACTTGTAGTAAAATGTGTTTTTGCATTTAGTAAATAACAGCCAACAGTGCTTTGTTTAAGGTTACACAATCACGCCATTTTCTGCACTCAAAACATTTCTGTAGTAAATGTCCACAAAGAAATTTTTTGTTTTTTTTATTATAAAAAGGCTTCACAGATTGTCTGGCATATTGATAGCCCCCCTACCCGCAAAGAACTCCAGGTAGCGTAACCGGACATCACGGGCACTCAGGGAGGGCAAGCCAGGACGGCCACTTTCAAGCGCCGTCAGTGTGGTTTGATGTATGATTCCGGCCTCAGGCCCAACTGAGCCAGCATAGTTGGCCGAATTTTTCCTTAAAAAGTTATGGAGAACACAGCACACAAGTATAATATGGTTCAGTTTATACTCCGCCATATGGATGGGTGTCATAAATAGGCGGAACCGGCTGGCCAGGATTCCAAATGTGTTCTCCACCACTCTTCGGGCTCTGGCCAGCCGGTAATTAAAAACCCTCTGTTCCGGGGTGAGGGTCCTCATTGGGAATGGCCGCATTAGGTGGTCCCCCAGCGCAAACGCTTCATCAGCAACGAACACAAATGGGAGTCCTTCAACATTGTCCTCTGGAGCTGGCAAGTCCAAGCTGCCATTCTGGAGACGCCTGTAGAACTCCGTCTGGGCGATGACTCCACCATCGGACATCTGGCCATTCTTCCCCACGTCCACATACAAGAAGCCGAAATTAGCCGACACCACGGCCAACATCACTATACTATTGAACCCCTTGTAATTATAATAGTACGACCCCGAGTTGGGTGGTGGGACGATGGGGATGTGTTTCCCATCAATTGCCCCTCCGCAGTTAGGAAAGTCCCACCGCTGGGCAAAGTGGGAGGCCACAGTCTGTCATTCCTGTGGCGTGGAAGGAAACTGTTGAGGAAAAAACAATAAACATTACTATTTTTTCACAGAAACATGGCAAGCAGATTAGACACAAACATTATGGGGCAACCTCAAGATAGCATTTAGTAAGGGAAATTTAACAAGGCCAAAGTATAAGGTACACCTACCATATTCCCCCTCCCTCCCCTCTCATGGGCCATTTCTAATATTATAGGGGGTGTGTGGAAATCTTGGACAGGTAACCCTCTTCACTTCATTGAGAGATGAATGCCTAAATAATGGGTATTACTTTGAACAGCCCCTCCTTAGTTACACTATTGGCAGCCCACTGGACAGGTAAGAAGTGTCATAATACAAAGATATAAATACACATTGTACACATTTGAGGACATTTGGACATTCTGCTATTACCTATCAAGATAATAATAGAATAAAAAATCTTTAAACAGTACCATTGGAAAGTATACAGGCAGGCCCTTGCACTACATGCTTTGGGGAATTCATCCATAAATCTCACCACAAAAGAGATGGGTATAGTGTGTATGGGTTTGGCAAAGTCAGCAGATAGATGAATGAGGATAGATAGAGAATTGGGATCAGCTGACTTAGCAGTTGGGGGGAGGGAGGGTTACTAAAAATTATTTGGGGACACCACAAAAAAAAAACCTCTGGCACTCTGCCTGAATTTAAATAACATTTCCAAACATTTTAGGGGGTGTTTGGGGTAAAGCACTACTATGGAGCTGATAAAATACATTGTTAAGTGACTACATGAGGTGAATATAGGGCCAGGAGACACCATGCTGGGGAGGTTAGTGAAGGGCAAATATGTATGAAGGACCTAAAATAATAATTACATAAAAATCCAGCATGCATGAGGACAAAGGGGACATTCACAGCATATTACAATCATGGTAATTAGGGAATGAGGAAAGAAATACAAGATATTATCAAACATTCAATACAATAAAATGTCATATAAAAGGATAAAAATCTTACCTTCATATACTCCTTCTGCAGGACCTGTATGATGGCAGAACAGGTCTCTGGGATAATGATCCTCAGAGCCTGGGGGGAGATGCCTGTCGAGAACTTCAAGTCCTGCAGACTTCTCCCTGTCGCCAAATACCGCAGGGTAGCGACCAACCTCAGCTCCGGAGTGATGGCTTGCCTCATGTAGGTATCCTGCCTGCTGATATAGGGGGACAGCGAAGCCAACAGGTGAAACAAGGGGTCCGTCATCCGGAGAAAGTTCCTGAAATCATCAGGATTTTTCTCACGGATCTCACGGAGCAAAGGCATATGAGAGAACTGGTCACGCTGAAGCAACCAATTCTTGGTCCATGAACTCCTCCCCACCCTGTTCATGGACTGGACTTGTGTCAAGGTCAGGACCCCAACACCAAGCCCCCGCATGGCACGAACTCTATGAGGAGTACGCATACGAAACATGGCTAGAAAACGGTTGGCTGCTCAGAACGAAGTAACAGAACGCACTGAAGAACAGCAAGGCCTGTGAAGAGCGACCTGAAAAACAGCAACGAGCAGGCAAGATTGCACAGAAAACTCCGATACGAACTGACTGCACGCACTGAAGAGCAGATACAAACCCACAAGCACAAACTGAACGGCAGAATACAATCTGAAAGCCACGAGTCTGAAAAAGCGCGAATCGTCTCTCACCAAACTTTTACTAACACGAGATTAGCAAAAGGAGCCCAAAGGGTGCCGCGCTTGGTTCTGAACCGGCCTTTTCTAGTCTCGTCATACGTGGTGTACGTGACCGCGTAGTTGGCAAACGGAAATTCCGACAACTTTGTGCGACCGTGTGTAGACAAAACAAGTTTGAGCCAACATCCGTCGGAAAAAATCCTAGGATTTTGTTGTCAGAATGTCCGAACAAAGTCTGACCATGTGTACGCCCTATAAGAGATCATCAGCGAATAGCACGCATTTATGTGTTTGGTGTTCACATTTGACCCCACTGATGTCCGGGTGTGTGCGGATGGCTATTGCTAGTGTTTCTATCGCTATGGCGAAAATTAGTGGGGAAAGCGGACAACAATGGCGAGTGCCTTTAGCAATTTTGATGGGTTCAGAGTAAAAGCCTTGAAGTCTGATCCGAGATTCTGGAGTAGAATAAAGGGCTCTCAGTAGTCCCATAATGTTCTGACCAAAACCCCAATGCTACATTAGCATAAAAAGATAGGACCAAGAGACCGAGTCAAAGGCCTTCTGGAGGTTAATTGACAACAACATGCCCTTCTGGCTTGGACCTCCATCCCAGCTTGACTGAAGGAGGGAGACAATATCAATTGCTCTGGGAATAAATCCGACGTGGTCCTTGTGGATGTAGAGACTGATGAAAGAGGCCATACGATTCGCAAAAATCTTGGTCAGAATCTTCATATCGTTATTTATAAGGGAAATTGGTCTATAATTTCCTACTTCCTCAGGGTCTTTATCTGGCTTAGGAATTACCGCGATGTGGGCTGAGTTTAATTGTCTTTCGAACGGCTCGACTTTAATTTTAGAACTGAAAAACCTGGCAAGGCGAGGTGCTAATGCCGCGTACACACGAGCGGACTTTACGGCAGACTTTGCCCGGCAGACGGGATTTGGTCGGACAATTCGATCGTGTGTGGGCTCCAGCAGACTTTGTTTTCTCAAAAGTTGGACGGACTTAGATTTGAAACATGTTTTAAATTAATCCGTCGAAATTGAGTCCGGTCGAAAAGTCCGCCGTCTGTATGCTAGCCACGCTAGGGCAGCTATTGGCTACTGGCTATGAACTTCCTTGTTTTAGTCCGGTCGTACGTCATCACGTACAAATTCGACGGACTTTGGTGGATTGTGTGTAGGCAAGTCCGTTCATTCAGAGAGTCCGTCGTAAAGTACGTCGAAAAGTCAGCCGGGCAAAGTCTGCCGTAAAGTCCGTTCGTGTGTACGCGGCATAAGATTCTATCAAACACATTATAATATGGTACTGAGAGGCCATCGGGACCTGGTGCAGAGCCCTTATTTAGACTTTTGATAACTTCCATCACTTTTTTCCGCAGTAATGTGAGCTTCTAGCCTATCCCTGTGTATATGTGCTAGAGTTGGTATTGGAAGGTTGTCTAGGAACTTGGAGATACAAGATGGGTCCTCTTTGGTATCTGCACTGTATAATTTCTTGTAAAATGTGTGGAAGGACTGCATTATGCTTAGAGGTTTAGATGTTGAGGCGCCACCTGCTACCCTAATTTTTATTAATGAGTATGAATGCGGTCAAGGCGAGAACCTAGCAGCTAGCATTGGGGCTATTTTGTCCTGCTCTTTTCTGCTTTGGCTGTGAGTGCCATATGAAGAGCAAGGCGAGCCGCATTTAGTTGTGATGTCAAGACCTTGGTAGTGTCTCTTCTGTGTTTAGAAACAGAAGAGAATGCCTTCTTCAACCAATATCAATATCAATTTCAATATCCATGCATTTTTCCCGTTTAATTTGGATAGCAATCTGATCTTTCCCCAGATTGTCGCTTTGTGTGCTGCCCAGAGTGTTTCAGCCCTGATCCCTTCCACATTATTTAAGAGAAAGTATACTTTAGCGCCTTTTCTAATACCATAATTCTTTTTTTTTTTTTTCCATAAAGATTTTTCTTTATTCAAGATAATGCAAGACATTACAGAAGTGGTAAAACATAGGAATGTGGCTCCAATTGGAGAGCAAACAAAAAGTACATATTCATATAAGTGATCCAATATTCCATGTCTAAAAACTTTTTCAGTTAGGTCAGATCTATAGATCGCATTGAAGTATTCTTAGATTATAAAGTTTGAGTGTAGTAAAGTTACTGCTTATCTGCCTGTCTGGATCTAACACTGGTTGGGTCTCTGGTCTTGTTTAACAACCTCTTTCCATAATTTTTTTTTCCGAGGAGGAGTGGACCGAGAGGGGGCGGCTGTTAAGACTACCCCTCACTCCAAACCCCCCTCTTGTAAGGGTTTGTTTAAAAGGGGTAAAAGAAGAGGAAGTGAGATGGGGAAAGAAAGAAGGAGGGAAGAAGAGGGGGAGAAGGAGGAAAGACAGGTGTAGGGGGGAGTGTAGGATAAAGGTAGAAGGAGTTAGGAGAGGGGGTGGGATAACCACCAACTACCCTCTCCATCTACTCCTCTCAGCTCACTGTTTAGACTAGTAACGCCTCATGCGTCGTCAGAACATAACTATAATAATAGCTCTTAGTCGCTGTAAATTTACTAGCCGTTATCTTGTAACAGATTTTGGTATTCTTGGGAGTTACGGTATTTAAACCAGGCTTCCCAAATCGATGTGAAGCTGGAGATCTTATCTTGGATAATATAGATCAGCTCCTCTATCCCTGCAATGTGGTTAATGCGTGACGCCCATTCTTTCATTGACGGGGTCGAGGTGGACTTCCAATGAAACGGTAAGCACAGCCGAGCCGCGTTTATCATATGCATAGCCACTGATTTATAGTATGTTTTCTTGGATATTTTGGAAAGATGAAGGAGGTACTGTGCTGGGGCAATTTCCAAGGGGAGCGAAGAGACTGCAATCGTCACATCATGCACCCTCCTCCATGAGCCTTACAGGCCCTATCAAAGGCCTTCAGGGTTGCACCAATGAGAGGGTGAGAATGTATGCCCGATGGTATGTTTATTGGAGAACCAAGGAACCGAACGGATTTTGACTCCTGCAATGAATTGCTCCAGGAGTACCCACCCCTTACATTGGGTGTGAATCTTCCAATCCACTATCCAACCTATTGGGTGGCCCAGTGGTATCTCTGCAAGTCGGGGAGGCCAATACCACCTCTAAATTTTGGGAGCACCAGTTTCGCCCACTTGATTCGCGCCCCCTTGGATCCCTATAGGAAGGTCCTACACATCTTTTTATAAGCTGCGAAAAAGGAGGGTGGCAGATGAATTGGAATAGTCTGCATTTTTGTATACAAAATGCGGGGGATCACCATCATTTTGAGGATGGCTGCTCGCCCAAACCAGGAAATGGTGGGTGCATTCCACCTAAAAAGGTCTTGTACATTTTTCAGTTCTGTCATAAAGTTTTTGTCATATAAGTCCATTAGCCTGTTGGGTAATTGGATACCCAAGTAGGTGATGGCATCTTTCTTCCAAGTGAAAGGAAAGTTCATCTGGCATTGTTGCACTAGTTTAGGGGGTAGAGTGATGTTTAACGCAAATGATTTTGAGAAATTGATTTTCAAATTAGAGATAACACGGAATTGATCTAAGGCCTGCATCAGGTTTGGTAAGGACTTCAGCGGAGATGAGAGAAAGAGCAGGAGATCATCTGTGAAAGCTGCAATTTTATATTCACGACCATGGACTTCAATGCCTTTTTATATTCGGGTTCTTGCGTATACAACGTAACAGGGTTTCCAGCATGAGAATGTATAGTAAAGGAGAGAGGGGACAGCACTGTCTGGTTCCATTATGAACGAAGAAGGCCTCCGAGAAGTGGCCATTAACCCGGACTCTAGCACTTGGATTAGCGTATAACGCTTTAATAAATGCTCAAATACAGCTCCCCAGACCTAGTGCCTGAAGGACTGCATCCGTAAAGGTCCCAGGCCACTCGGTTGAAGGCTTTCTCAGCATCCATGGATAGAAAGAACCCTTTGCGGTGTGTGGAGGTAAGCCAGTGGTGTAAGTTTAGAGCTTTGATGGTATTGTCCCTGGCTTCTCTTATTAAGTTTGGTTTTGTATTAGCTGAAGCTGGATTATGTTCCTTCGACTGAATATCACACATTCGGCTGTAGTAAGCATAGAACTGGCGTGCTATCTCATCGTTCTTAGAGTGCGTCACACCCGAATCGTCTACTATGTGGTGGACAGTATGGGGGATGGTGCGACTTTGCGTAAATCTAGCCAGGAGTCTCCCGAGCTTATTACTATGTTCATAGAATAATTTCTGCGATAGCAGCTGTTTCTTCCGTGCCCTTTTGAACAATTCCTCTAGTAAGAGAGCCCGTGCATCCGTCAGTTCGGTTGCCACTTTCACGGCCAGTGAACATTTATGTTGCGCTTCCAGTTTGGAAATTTTAGCTGTCAGTTCCCGAATCAGGGCCTGGTGTTGTTTTTTTTTCTTGGCTGCTATGGCAATCAAGTGTCCTCTCACCACACATTTATGGGCCTCCTGAGTCATAAGGGGATACGTCCGGTGTGTCACTGTGGCGGAAATAGTCACTAATAGTCTGTTTAATGGTGTTTAAGTCACCAAGATCCGTGAGAAGGGATGAGTCCAACCTCCAGATCTTGGTGTAGGTCTCCCTCTGGGGGAATCGTAGGGTCATGGTGATAGGGTGATGGTCAGAGAGCAACATGTTTTCTAACGTTGCCTCGTGAAGGTATGCCAGGTCTTTTTGGGTAATGAACAAGTAGTCTAGCCT
Source organism: Lithobates clamitans (assembly GCA_037952925.1). Taxonomy (NCBI): domain Eukaryota; kingdom Metazoa; phylum Chordata; class Amphibia; order Anura; family Ranidae; genus Lithobates; species Lithobates clamitans. The sequence goes on along the minus strand of JBBGZY010000178.1, from coordinate 6,049,813 downwards.
TGAATAGTGGCTATGTGGGGACGAGTAAAAAGTGAAGTCCTTTCCTCGTGGGTTCAAGGTACGCCAGGTGTCATGGAGTGTGAGCGAAGCTAGTTGGAGCTTAACTTGTCTCAAAGAAGAGAATGGGAGTGATGAAGTGCCCGTGGATGTATCTAGGAGCGGATTAAGGGCCATGTTGAGGTCTGCTCCCAGAATAACGAGGCACATTTTAAAAGCAGTTAGTTTCAATAGGGTCTCTTTCAAGAAAGATACTTGTTTCGAGTTTATCCTTCCAGTAACCCTTCAGGAAGATAAACCTGCCCTCTGGGTTAACCAGCTGGTTGGTTATGCAAAATGTGAACGACCTTGCAGTCAGTATCGCTACCCCCTTTGTCTTGGATTCGGCACAGGTTGCATGATATACCACTGGGAAGCGATAGTTGGATAAACGGGAATGGCGCTTGTTTTAAAGTGAGTTTCTTGTACAAATATAATTTTGGCTTTCTGCCTGTGTGCTTCGGCTAGCAGGCTTTTCCGGGATATTGAGTCCCTTTGCATTCAAGGAGTAAACTTTGAGGGATAGGGGAGCTGAAACCCGCATCTTGGGAGGCATATTCAGTGGCTGAGGTGGTGAGTCTCAGTGCCCCCCTGAGTTGGGGAGGGCCTGTGGGGAAGAAGGGGGAGATGGGGGGGAAACTAGAGGAGGACGGGAGTGAAAAAGAAGAGAACGAAGAGTGGGGGATGAGACGGTATGGGAAGGGTTAAATAAGGGTGGAACGAAGATTGGGACAGGGGTAATAGAGATGTCCCAATCCGGGGGGGTATTTCACAAGCCTATGTATTGGGTAAGGTTTATTCCTTTTGAGATGTGAGTACCCCCACTGTGGAATTTGTGAAGAAAGGTACCGGGGGTAGACCTAGACCTGCTATACTACCTCTACAGGTATGACTTGTGAAAAGTAGATATTAGTAGTTCTATACCGGAGTTTTCAAAAAGGAAACCAGCCTCCTTGAGGTGGGGGTGAAGTCCTGCACCAAAACTATCATACACACTCTACCATCCAGTGTTTCCAGACATTAGATAAGAACATTTAATGGTTAGTCCTCAGCAAAAGGGGGGAAAGGGGGGTGGGATGCACTGAACTGATCCACCCATATTCTAGGTATATGGACCACATCAGCGCAGCCCCCCCAACAAATCCATAGCAATCAGTGAAATCAGGAAAAATCTTGAACTCTTAACCAAATGCAGGGCCACCCAGAACTGTGGGTGCGACCCCTTCTGTGCATATTGCACCTGTTACCCTGTCTCCCTGTGTCCCGACTCCCCAAGCTATAGTGAGGACTCGAGAGACAGGGGGGCCCCTCTTATATTCTCACATCCATGTTCGGGTTCCTGGGCTATGTCTAAATATGGAAAACAGCAACATAGAATAGCCACTAAACATTGAAATAGCAAAACGTATAAGACTTTCATAACTCGAATGTAAATACAATGTGAACATTTCCTAGTGCTTCGATCTACTACCTCAGAGGCCTGCTTCTCATCTAACCTGGAAGCCACTGCCTGAGTAAGGTTATCACACCCACCGACATATATATGTCATTTGAATTCTATTACCAACGAGAGAAATTTAACATATATACCTCATGGACTCCCTTGGCCCCCCTAGCTATAGCCAAGGGGGCGCCACATGGGGGTCCAAGATGTATGTCGCCTTGGTCATTACCTGAACTATGACTGAAATGATTATCAGCATGCCAAGCCCCTTTTCACTTTAATATCAGAAAATACAATAGTGAGCCACCATTGCTATGATGCACTATCCATATGGCCATGAAAATAAAAGTAAGCTTCGACCTTTTAAGGCTCACAGAGGGCCTCTTTCTGTCCTGGTACAGCAGAGCAGCTGAGAGAAAAAAAAAAGGGGAGAAGAGGGCGAGCCCCCCTAGGTGTTAAAAGTCTATTACCAGGTTGGCTGATAGCTCCTAGGATGCTCATGTTCTGCCATGAGTGTTCAGTGATGTAAATAACATACAGGGTGTTAAGGGAGGGGAGCAGAACCTTAATCCCGTGTAGACATTGCTTTTATCCTGTGTTGTGAGGTTACCTTCGATAACATGGTAGGAAGGATAGATCTTCCCCCTGTTGTTTCTGCTTTTGCGGCTCTTCACGGGTCAGTTTCTAGAGGTCCTAGCTAAAATGCCAGTCATGTAGCCTATGAAACGTTAGAGCTTGAGAAGTATGAGCTTACTTCTCTTTCCCATTGATACCGGGTCATGTTGTTTAGGTACCTACTGTCAATACCAATAATTGAAGTCTCGGACCTGCTAGGGTGCTCCCTTGCTCTGTGAGGTTATACTTCGGTTTCGGCTAAAAAACTCCTGCAATCCCAGGGTAGGGTAGGGCATAGATAGTCTCAGGTGTCAGTAAATTCAGGGAGGGATTTTACTCATGTACCAGTGTTCAAAGAAACTCAGGTGGCCAAAGATAACTAACAATAATTTAATAGAAATGGTGGCCAATGCGTGAAAATCAGGGGACCCGCTTACCTCACCAAGCTCTGTGTTAGGGTTGTTCGGTCCTGTGACTGGAGGGTGATGGAGGAAAGGTCTTGGAAGATCTACATGCGCACTCCTTCATGTTCCATATTAGCGTGATTGCGGGCTAGATGCAGTATTTCCTCCTTCTGGATGAAATTGACTAGACAACATACAGTGTCCCTTGGCGGATCTGTGTCTCTGCCTTTAGGTCTAAGTGCCCTGTAGCACCTCTCCATCTAGACTGGGGCATCAGGCAGTCTGCCTAGAAGTGTGTTAAAAATTGCCCAAACCACAGCTTGCAACTGGGGGCCTTCCACTGTCTCTGGTATCCCCCTGATACGCAGGTTGCATCTGCGGCCCCTGTTATCTAAATCCTCCAAATGCCTATGCATGTCTATGAGGTGCTGGGCTTGTACTGTGGAGGCACGTTGCACTTGTTGGATGGCCGCCCCATGTGTCATGGTGGCCGTTTCCACGTGTTCCAGCCTGGTTGCTACTGCCCTTATATCAGATTTTAAGTCCGAGATTGCTGCAAATAGGATGCTTTTAATGTCTGAAGCCACCTGCTGGAGATCGGTCACACACAGGAGGGGTGAGGTATATGCAGAGCCCGTACCTGGAGAGGGGGCTTCCAAACGGTCTGTGGCAGCAGTGTGACTCACACTCCGGTCCGCGGCTTGAAATGTGGTCTGTGAGTCGGTGTGCTGTGTGCGGAACATCGCCGGGATGTTCTTACTGAGCTGGGTGGACGGCTCCAGCTGGGACCAGGTGACAGATTACTTCTCCCAGCCATCCTCCTTGTGTTCTGCAGAGGTTTACCTGCTGATGAAAGCTATATCTGGATCTCTGAACGGCGGAGCTCTTCCTCTACACTGCCATCATGCTCTGGTGCCAGGCCACGCCTCTAATTCCATAATTCTGATGGGATCGCTCAGAATCGACTCATTGAGTCTCCAATGAGATAGATTAGATTGGGGATAACGTTTTCACAGTGTGAGTATATCCAAAGAGTGGTCCGACCATACTGTATCCTTAATATTGGATTTGATTGCCCAAGGATTGTAATTCGTGGAAACCAAAATATGATCAATTCTAACATAAGATTGATGTGGGCTTAAGAAGTGTGTATAGTTTCGTTGAGTAGGGTTCATTTCTCTCCAGATATCAGTGAGGCCTTGCTGAAAGACAAGCTTAGCAATTTTAGAACTACTTTTGGTGGGGCGAGTTAACTGGACGTGTGAAGGTCTGGTTTTGTCCAGCCCCTGATTGAAAAGCAGTGTTTGAGTCTCCCCCATAAATTACTGTTTCCTCTATGAGCGGGTCCAGTGTCTTTAAGAGAGTCTGGAAAAATTGTACTTGATCCCGATTGGGTACATAATAGGAGACAAAAGAGTACAAATGACCATCTAGAGTCCCCTTCACTAATATGAATCTGCTTTCTGGATCTCTGTGTACTAACTGTGGAGTGAATTTGCAATTTTTGGAAAATAGGATAGCTACCCCCCTAGTTTTGTCTTCGGCATTCACCAAGAAAAACAATGGGTAGTGTGCATAAAGGAATGAGGGAGTATGCCGTCTTGGGAAGTGTGTCTCTTGTACAGGACTATGTATATTTTGTGTGCATGATAGGAGTTAAAGACCTTTTGGCGTTTCACTGGGGAGTTCAACCCTTGTGTATTGTGGGAGACCAACCGTGGGGGGGGGGGTAAATGGTGTCTTACACGCCATGGAGCAAAAAGGATGGGCACCAACCCAATCCACTCTCACTTACCCTTGCGAAATGTTGATTTGTTTCCAGAAGATGTGGCCACCTTGGATGAAGGACCCTCTGGGAGGTCAGCAGGAGGTGTGGTGCCTGAAGGTTGGCTGAAACAAAGAAAGAGATAAGACTATAAAAGAGATAGAGGAATAGAAGGTGCAAGTACAAGCCCACGTGAGGCTTGATGGGGCAGGGGGAAAAGGGCTTGTTTTGTCAACGCCCCCCTGGAGGGGTGACATCCTATCCCACATATATGGAAATGTCATATCCATGAGGTAGGTGGAGGTGCAACTGGACTGCCCCAGTTGCGGCACACCTTTGGTCAAATTCAATTAGTACAGTTATTATATGTAAACATCACAACCCTTGAGCGAACACAGTAAATATCGTGCCCTGTATAGCAAAGAAAACTAAAAGGGATAGAAAAACACTAGAGGGAGGGGGGAGTAGGGAAGAGGGAACAGGTAAGGGGGGGAAAGCAGAGAGGAAGACAAAGTGAGCACTATGGAGTATTGCAAACTTAAGTTTAACGTTAAAGAAATGAGTGCAGGGTCAAGGAAAACAAATCAGCATCATAGCTAAATCCCTGAACAGGATGTCCCGGGAAGGCTCCCCAGAACCTGGAGGACCCCTCCTGGTCACCCAACGATGGCATGCAACCAGGCACGGTGAGCTACATGTCTCAATATAAGATTATCACTGACCCATGCAAAAAATTGTCCAGTGTGGGTCTCATGGACCTTTCGACAAATGTAAATGTATATTAAAAAAAGAATTGGAAAAAACAGTGAACAAAGGAAGGCACCAGTTTTAGTGGTGGGCATTACCCCTGACCAGATACCTGGGGGAACTAGGACAAAAGTGTAATAGGGAAGTACTGTATGATCTTGGAGGCATATTGTCCTTGGAACGCTTGGTCTGGGTTTTGTTACAGACTGGTGTAATAGGACTCGTGGGGGTTGGGTGCTTGGTGGCCCCGGAATGAGAATTTGCAAAGTCCATTGTGGATTCTTACGAGATGAATGTAAGGGTCAGGAACAACCGTTCTCTGTCCGGAAAGCTGGAGAATGAGTAGGTTTTGCTTTTAAAGTTGAACTTTAGAGCAAACGGAAAGACCCACCAGTATTTGATTTCTCTTTGAGAAAGGATTGCAAGAAGAGGTTTGCCTTTGAATCGTCGATGGAGAAAGATCAGAAAAGATTTGTACTGTGTGGCCCTGACAGACCAGTTGGGATTAAGAGCGAGACTTCTTCATGATTTCATCCTTTACTACATAAAAAAGAGGTTTAACCACTATGTCTCTTGGAGATCCATCCTTCCTGGGGGGACCTAAGGCTCTGTGAGCTCTGTCCAGCTCCAACCTGTGCGGATGAATATTTGGATTGAGGTGTTTAATGAGGTCTTGAACTGCTGCTGGGATATCCGTGATCGATTCTGGAAGGCCTCTTAGCCTAAAATTATATCTCCTGGACCTATTCTCAAGGTTATCAATTCTGGACAAAGTTGTATCAAGCTGCTTTTGTAGTACCTGAATCTGATCCAAATTCTGGTTAGCTCTGGAGACTGTAATGTCCAGTTTGTGTTCTATAGCTTCCATTCTGGAACCCAGGTTTTGAAAATCAGCCCGGATATCCCCACTAATTTTAGCTGCCGTTTGCGCTAGACCTCTGTCCAATAAGTCTGACAATTTATTAAAGAGATCTGCAGGGTTCAGGAGTTGTTCTGGGCCTAGGTTCCCTGGCGCTGGTATGTCAGCAGGGCGAGTAGGGGTGGACCCCAGAGGGGATATCATTAGGTACTCCATTGTCTGCTCGATGAGAGATTCTGTTGAGGCAGGAGATGGAGCCACACTTTGGTGGCTACTAACATGCATTACTGGGGTGTATGTAAGTGTTGCTGGGGTCGGGATTGCACATGATTGGATGATAAAAATCAGCAGAGCTTCCTCTCATTTCAGATGCAGATTTAAAGCGACTGCACTTCCAAGGGCACTTGTAGTGCAAAGTGGATTTGCCTTTTGTAAATAACCCCCATTGTGTCCCTTATGATGCGTACACACGAGCAGACTTTTCCGCATCAAAGGTCCGACGGTCTTTCCGACGGACTTTCGAAAGAGTTATGATGGACTTTCGAATGACCGGACTTGCCCACACACTAAAGTCCATTCGAAAGTCTGTTGGTTTGAACGTGATGATGTACGAAGGGACTAGAATAAGGAAGTTCATAGCCAGTAGCCAATAGCTGCCCTTGCGTCCTTTTTTGTCCATCGGACTAGCATACAGAAAAACTGATTTTTCAACTCCGTCGGAAAGATTTGAAACCTATTCCAAATCTAAAGTCCATCTGATTTTCAACAGAAAAAGTCAGCTGAAGCCTCGATGAAGCCCACAAACGGTCGAATTGTCTGACGGATTTGTTCCATTGGACCAGTCCGGTCGTGTGTACACGGCTTTAGGCAACAGGAGTCCCAAAAAAGTAAGTGAGATTTTATGTTAGTTGTATGTTTCTGCTGAAAAATACTTTTTGATCTCGAAACAATGGCAGATTGACATCTGGAGATTAAGTATATCTAAAGGCAAAACATGTACTTGTTTTCAGGTTTGGATAGAGTATGGAATGGATAAAACCCCTGCAAGGTGCTTTTTTACAGTTTGTTCCTTTTGGAAACAATAACCAATGGCACAACAGGAAGTAAAAGGAAATCATTCCAAAATGAGGGACAATCACTTCTTCTTAACTTTTTTCATTTGTTACCAAACAACAATCTACAATTGTACGATTTACCCTCTATTCCTTTTTTGGTGAAAAACAAAACCTTGGCAGTTATTCTAAACCTTCGCTACTCTATCCAAAAAGACTTTACCCCTTTCATGGCCAGACAACTTTTTGCTATTTAGCACTGTGCTACTTTAACTGGTAATTGTGCAGTCATACACTGCTGTACCCAACAAAAATATTTTTTTTATTTTTTAAATCAGATTTTATTTTTGATTTTTTTTTCCCTTTTACACATCAAACATATACAAAATAAATAATAAAAAAAAAAACAGAACAAAAATTAGCTTTCCCCCTTTTCCCTTCCTCTCCTTCTTATTACCAATCATTCCAAAAATTCCAGAAATATTCCAGGGCAACCGCTACACTATATAAAAAGTTAGGTAAAACAGACTACCTGCTCTTCGAATGCTACCTCTCTTTATTATATGCCTAACCTAGAACATGGAGAGTCTATTAATTTTTTTTTCCCGTATTTTTTTCAAACTTCACGTGTGCATTTAGTTACATAAAGAACATAGGTGTGTTTTTCAAACATAACATGTTTGTCCATTTCCCGGATCCAGTGCCCGAGGGTGGGATGGTTTGGTGAGACCCAATAAGAAGCTATTAACTTACGGGCTTTAAAAAGTGATCTTATATTGGTCACTACCTGATCATGTTCCAGATTGTTGGGATTTATATACTCATAGGCATAGAATGTGATCTGGAATCAACGCAGTGAAATTAAATTTTTTACAATTTTTTATTGAATATGTTTTATAGCAGAAAGTAAAAATATTATTTTTTATTTAAAAATGTTTTAATTCATAGTGCAAAAAAATAAAAACAATGGTGATCAAATACCACCAAAAGAAAGCTTTATTTGTGTAAAAAAAAAAAATAATTTGTATACAGAATTGCATGACCATTGCATGTCAGTTAAAGTAACGCAGTGGCAAAAAACAAAAAATAGCCTGGTCATGAAGGGGGGTAAATCTTTTGGAGGTCAAGTGTTTAATAAAAGGACACTTACCTGTCCAGAGTTCCAGCTCTGTCCTCACCCAGGCTGGTTCTTCGCCAGTCTTTGGGTCCCTGAAGGCTGCGGGCAATGAGGGGGCTGAACTTCTCCTTGGATTGCCCAGGTAAGTACCTGTCAAAACCCAAAAAAATGTCCAAATATTTGGAGAAGGGGGGGGATGGTGTTAAAGCAAAACTTTCTCTTTTGGGTAAAGTTCCACTTTAAGAAATGCATGGGGGGTCACATTATTTATTCAGAGAACCCAAGCAGATATAGGGAAAGCCTAAACAACTTTGACCCCAAGCTACACAAAAGAATTAAACATTTGTTTCGTGGCACCATATATTTATAAAATTTAAATTTTTAAGTAAAATTATGGCTATGCTCACACTTGCAATTGTTTACATCAGTTAAAGTATTTTGACAACAGGAACAGCAAGGAAGCCGATTAGAATTTTTATTTTTATTTTACAAAGATCTTTCACTTGATTATTTTAACATGCTGTCAGAGTGATCAATCATAGAACCAGGCAATACAGTCCTAGTGACACCACAATCACAAGCCCCAAATGTGTAGTTGGAAACATGCACAGCAAACATTAGTGACTTTGTCAGCTACACAAGTGCCTTTCACATATATTTACTATGAACAGTCATGAAGTGGTTAAAAAAGGAAAATTGCAAATACAGTTCATACATATCATAGAAAAGTCTTGTTTCTAGCTCAAACTTTTACAATTCACTAGATATCTTGCAACAGTAAACTAGTTTGCTACACAGGATTTATGACCAGCAGATAATAGAATTCTTACAATTTCCAAACTGGTTCATTAATTCCATTTCCACCAAGAAGACACAAAACTTGGTGATCTGTTACCTTAGATAGAGCAAATTTACAGATGTAGCTTTCACTCAGCCTTTGTCTATTTTTCTATTTCAGCAATAAATGAGAGAATATAAACATGTCTCTGGGAATCATGACTTAAACTCTGCCTGTTTTGATATAAACTGAGTGTTATGTAGCTTTCAGTTGTCCATTTTCTACTTCTGGTTAACTTTGCTGTTGTGTATATTATAACCTAAGGCTAGAGATTTGTCAAAGGCTATCAGTGGTTTACAAACTGTGACATTTCCACTTACCCTCTGACAACTGAATGAATGCTCTAAGAAGAGTGTATTGGGAAAAAAAATAAAAATACAATGACATATAACATATACTCCTTGATTGTAGTAAATTCTAGATGCAATTGCAGATCCTTATCATTGTGTCAAAGATAATGTTAAAAAAATACCATAAAACAGTTTTATGTTAACTCATTACTTCCTATATCACTCTACATTCAGACATTTTTAGCCTGTTTTCCAACAATAGAGGACAAGAACCATTGGTCGTGGATCATATGATAATCCTTGTCACTCAGAATATTTACTTAAAGTGTAAGCACCAAAAAGCACACTATGCTATCCCATGTGTATAAAGCAGCATGGTGTGCTAAACCTACCTTCCAGACAGGGTTTCCTTTCAGTTTAAAAAATGTAGTTCAAAACTTTGACCCTTTCACTGCCAGAGCTGTCTTAGCTCTGTGTTTATGTGTGTACATGAAACCCCCACACATTATATATTTTCTGAAAGGAGACACCATAGAGAACAAAATAGTATTCGTTCAAATTTTTAATGTCACAAGAAATAAGTGCAAAAGTTTATGAAACACAACATTTTAATAAAAAATGCACTAAAGTGACTTTAGGGCACATAAATGCAATATATTACCAGTAAAAAGAAAAAAAAAGAAAAAATTTTAATGAGGTCAATATGAGCTGGTAACCAAGCATTTTTGCTGCAGTGTCACCGAGGAACATAATTTTACGGTGGCACATGGTGATGACTTTCAATCAAGGATTATTTTATCACAAAGACTTTATTTTATTTTATCTTTGCTTTGTTTATTTTAATTTGTGATATTTATTATTTATTAGATTCCTCAAGGACACAAATCACTGTTAGCGCAACTGCAATATATTACCCAATTTTTATTAAAATACAAAAGGTAAGGTTGCTCAAGATAAACATGTCAGCCCTAAAAATTTGTTCTCAATGAAATGGTGACAAACTTAGGTACTTTATATCAGTTTAGAGGTAACTGTAAATAATGGATGTAAAATTTTTGCTCTTACTCTGGTGTGAATAGCGATAAGTAACATGTACAGTGCAGTCTGCGTTTTTGTGCGTAGGTGCCCCCAATGCATGCATTTACATTCTTATGTACGTGCATGTAAGAGTGGGAGAGCCTCAAACTTTTTTGGGGGTATTTTAATTGGTTGTAAATAACTTACATTTTTTACATATTATTTTACAATTTTTTCTACCTATTTTTTTTCCACCACATAAGGGACAAAACGTTTCCTATGTAATACATTTCTTGTGACATGTTCTCCTTTAATGAGACATCAGGGGTCTACAAACACCCTAATGTCTTACCTGTCCGCCAATGAAATGAATGCAGTGCAGATCGCACTGCATTAGCTTCTCCCCTGGCCATACTGACTGGGAAAAATGACACTGGGACTTGTGAGTGGCAGTGGTGTGTGTGGAATCCGGTGACTGCAGCATCACCAGATCACTTCTATTTGACAGCTGACAGGTGACTTGTCAGATTTACACACACACACCCGGGGGCTGCACACTCCCCTCCTGCTGCAACCGGCTACATACAACAGAGGCAGTTAAAGGGTTAAAAGAAGCCTTCTTCCTCTGAAGTCTGTTCTGAGTTATTGTGGGTGGCACAGTGGTGTAGTGGGTAACACTCTCACCTAGCAGTAAGAAGGGTCACTGGTTCGAATCCCAACCATGACACTACCTGCCTGGAGTTTGCATGTTCTCCCTGTGCCGGTGTGGATTTCCTCTGGGCACTCCAGTTTCCTCCCACACTCCAAAGACATGCTGGTAGGTTAATTGGATCCTGTCTAAATTGTCCCTAGTATGTATGAATGTGAGTTAGGGATCTTAAATTGTAAGCTCCTTGAGGGTTGGGACTGATGTGAATGTATAATGTATATGTAAAGCGCTGCGTAAATTGACAGCGCTATATAAGTACCTGAAATAAATAAAATAAATTGTACTCCTCAACTCACTCCCTCAGTCTCCTCCCATATCACTAAATTACTAACAGATATATCAGTCTGGATGTCAATCCACTTCCTCAAACTCAATCTATCCAAAATGGAACTTATCATTTTTCCTCCACCACGTGTCTATTCCCCTGGTCCCTCTGTCAAAATCGATGGCACTATCAGCCCATCCCCGCATGCCAAGGTCCTAGGTGTAGTCTTGGACTCTGAACTCTCCTTTAAGCCCTACGTCCAATCACTGTCCAAATCTTGCCGCCTCAACCTCCGCAACATCTCCAAAATATAGTTACACTAGCAAATTGAAGCTGAACTCCAGCTAATACTTTATATTCAGTTACAGCAGTTTTTTTCCTTTTGGGATAAAGGTTTTACGTAAATAAAACATGATCATTTCAAGCACCCCTGTCAATTTTAAATGGTCTGTCTCATCCCTATAACTGTAAGAGAACTTTTTTGTAGCAAACAGACTTATTAGCTGGATCACCAGATGAAAATAGAAGAAAGCCTAAAAAAAGGAAACTAATGCAGCCATCACATATAAGAATTGGTAAGCTGCAATATAATAAATGTTTACTTTTGGGTTTAATGCCGCTTTAATCTATTTTGTTTCCATAAGTCACTATTTTTATTTTAGTTTTTTTCTCTTCCTTGAGCCCATTTCTATTACAGATGTTTGTACTTCTCAAATAATGGTTAATCCAGTGTGTTTGTTGTTATATTCATTACAGTATAGTATAGTTTTTTTTTTTTTTACTTATATTCTACTGTGTTGGATAGGGATGAGCGGATGATACGGACTGCACTATATACTCTTCAGGAAAATTGGGCCTTAGGTGTTGGTGGTGCCAGAACACTGTAACCCCCCACAGTTACTCTTGTTGGGTGCAGGAACGGGCCCTGCTGTTAAATACTATTTCAAAAATTGTAATTACATACCCCAGTCAAACAGGTGCAGAAAACTGGGTCTTAGGTGTTGGTGGTGGCAGAACACTGTAACTCCTCCACACAGTTACTCTTGTTGGGCACAGGAATGGAGTGGAGTCTGTGGACAGGGGCACTCTTTGATCCTGTCAGAAACCATGAATCAGATCGAGACAGAAGTACAGTTAATGACACTTGTTTAATAATAATAAAAAGGTAAACAGAGTAAGCATAGTCAATACATAGCCAGAGTTCAGTAACCAGATCGGGTAGTCAGCCAATGCCAATGTCAGAGAGCCAGGAATCAATGTAGTAGTACAGCAAGCAGGATCAGGAGCCAGAAGGGACATCAGCCGAGCAAGTCTTCAACAGGAACACAGGAGACAGTCTCTGAGATGAGACCAAAGGCGAAAGCAGAGATGAAGTGAGCTGGATGGCTTTAAGTAGCCAGGACTGACGAGCAGATCATCAACAGCTGAGTCATTGTGGAGAGAAAGGAGCTGACAATTAGCCGACAGCTGAGCGGCCAGCTCAGAGAAGGAAGGGCTGAGCCCAGCCCTGACAGATCCTTTACAAACCCTCCAGCAGCACTGAATGTGTGTTCAGAAAGCACGCTGGATGAAGGACAGGCCAGTAGCTCGATTGCATATTGAGCAAGTTCTGGCCAGTGGTCCATCTTCAAGACCAAGTAACCCAGTGGATGCTCTGTTGGAAAGGTCTCCTAGTCTGCTCTTGCCCCTAGATATTCCTGTACCATATAATTCAGACGCTGGCAATGATTGCTTGAACCTATCAGACCTTGGCGCTGGGGACTGAAAAATTGTTTAAAGGCATTGGTCAGCCGGCCACCTACTCCACCGCTCTTCCTCTGACCCGACGAACCCTCAGAAACACGTTGTCCAGCACCAAGAAATGGTAACCTCCCAGGGTCTGGAAAGGCATTACACAAACTTTTCTTCAAGGCCTCCTGAAGATGTTTCATCCTCTGCTCCCTCTGCGAAGGCAGGATTAGTTCTGCAACTTTACCCTTGTAACGTGAATCAAGAAGGGTTGTCAGCCATTAATGATTGCTCTCCTTGATACCACAAATCCTAAGATCCTTTGGCAGGATTTACAGAATCAGGGAGGCCATGCAGCGTAAGTTTGCAGAGGCATTCAATTCTGAGTCCTCTGCGTTACTAAGGATGACATTATCAGGAACTACCTCCTCCCAGCCACATACAACTCCTTGGATTTCTGGGGACTGAAAACCATCCCTTGAAGACTGCTGCGTGTTATTCTCCACATCCATGCTGACACAATCTTCCTCCTCTTCCTCTTCTTCCTGTTTGTTTGGCGGCCCCGCAGGAATGCTATTTGCATAAAGGGGGCCTTGAGAGGAAAGGTAGTCCTGCTCTTCCTCCTGCTGTTCTGCCTCAAGTGCCCTGTCCATAATTCCACAAAGCGTGTGCTCCAGCAGGAAGACTAGAGGGACAGTATCTCTGATACAAGCATTGTCACTGCTCACCATCCTTGTGGCCTCCTCAAATGATGACAGGACAGTGCATGCATCCTTGATCAGTAGCCACTGGCATAGCAAAAAGAAGCCAAGCTCCCCTGACGCTGTCCTGGTGCCATACTCATACAGGTACTCATTGATGGCCCTCTGCTGTGTGTGCAGCCACAACAGCAATGTTGAGTTTCACCTGGTGGACATGTCACAAATGAGGTGGTTGTTGGGCAGGTTAAATTCCTTTTGAATGTCAGCTAGCCAAGCACTGGCATTGTGTGACCGCCGGAAATGACCACAGACTTTTCTGGCCTGCTCAGGAGGTATTGTAAGCCTGGGTATCTTGTCAAGAAATGCTGCACCACCAAATTCAGGACCAAATGTGCCAAGCATGGAACATGGGTCAAGTGTCCCTATCAGTGGGCGGAGAGACTGTTGGTGCCACTGTCGCTTACAACCATTCCTGGCTCAAGCTGCCGTGGCATCAACCACCTCTGAGCCTGCCCCTGCAGAGTAGACAGAATCTTTGCCACAGTGTAGCTCCTGTCCCCTAGGCAGACCAACTGAAACACTGCATGGCATCATTTAGCCTGACTGCTTGTACATCCATCAATTCAGCCTGTGTCCACCAATGCAACCTTTGTCCACCAATGCACCTGTGTCCACCAATGCAGCCTGTGTCCACCAATGCAACCTGTGTCCACCAATGCAGCCTGTATCCACCAATGCAGCCTACCTGTGCATGGGAAGAGAGAGGAGAGCCGCCGCCCAGATGATCAAAGTGTGGGGAACATGACAGCTTTCATTTTAAAAGCTGTGTATTCCCCACCGTGCGCTGTCACATACAGCCCCTCCCCCTTGTCTGGGGGAACTTTGATAGACAGATCACCTGTCCTAGAATTGGACGGGTGATCTGTCTATCAAAGTGACCAGACAAAGAGGAGGGGCTGTATCTGTATGAGACGATGCGCGGCGGGGAATACACAGCTATTTGAAATGAAAGCTGTTATGTTCCCCGCACTTTGATCATCCGGGTAGTGGCTAGGGATGAGCTTCGTGTTCGAGTCGAACCCATGTTCGACTCGAACATCGGCTGTTCGACCGTCCGTCGAATTGCGAACGATATGGGCCGTTCGCGCCAAATTCGTGTGGCGCGTCACGGCCCATAATTCACTGCGGCATCGCAGTGCATTGCTGGCTGATGATTGGCCAAGCATGCACTATGACCCGCATGCTTGGCCAATCACAGCGCCGTCAGTAGAGAGAGCTGTAATTGGCCAAAGCCAGGGTGGCTTTGGCCAATTATGGCTCAGGGGATTTAGTACACACCCCACACTATATAAGGCCGCCTGCACGGCGGCCCTGTGTAGTGTGTGTTCCGGTGTGCTGAGCGATAGAGAGAGAGAGAGACAGTGTCATTTGATTTGAGTTAGATAGATTAGGCAGAACAGTCAGTCAGTTAGCTGCACTTACAGTGTATTGTGTATATATATGCATCCCAGGTGTTGCATATATATATATACACTGTATTCAGTTTAGCTAGATCCGTTCCTGTTATCTTCTATCTAGACTATTTACATTCAGTGCAGTGTGTCCTGCTCACAGTGTTCAGCTAGATCCGTTCCTGCTATTTACATTCAGTACAGTGCTTCCTGCTCACAGTGTTCAGCTAGATCCGTTCCTGCTATTTACATTCAGTGCAGTACGTGCTGCTCACAGTGTTCAGCTAGATCCGTTCCTGCTATTTACATTCAGTGCAGTGCGTCCTGCTCACAGTGTTCAGCTAGATCCGTTCCTGCTATATACATTTAGTGCAGTACGTCCTGCTCACAGTGTTCAGCTAGATCCGTTCCTGTTATCTTCCTACTGACAGGCAGGCTTGTCTGGTTACAGTATATAAAGCTACCTGAAGAAAATTACAGGTGTTCTTTTTGATCCTATTAGTACCACGGTCAGGCAGCTAGACTATTTACATTTAGTACAGTGTGTCCTGCTCACAGTGTTCAGCTAGATCCGTTCCTGCTATTTACATTCAGTGCAGTGCGTGCTGCTCACAGTGTTTAGCTACATCCGTTCCTGCTGTTTACATTCAGTGCAGTGCGTCCTGCTCACAGTGTTCAGCTAGATCCGTTCCTGCTATTTACATTCAGTGCAGTGCGTCCTGCTCACAGTGTTCAGCTAGATCCGTTCCTGCTATTTACATTCAGTGCAGTGCGTCCTGCTCACAGTGTTCAGCTAGATCCGTTCCTGCTATATACATTTAGTGCAGTACGTCCTGCTCACAGTGTTCAGCTAGATCCGTTCCTGTTATCTTCCTACTGACAGGCAGGCTTGTCTGGTTACAGTATATAAAGCTACCTGAAGAAAATTACAGGTGTTCTTTTTGATCCTATTAGTACCACGGTCAGGCAGCTAGACTATTTACATTTAGTACAGTGTGTCCTGCTCACAGTGTTCAGCTAGATCCGTTCCTGCTATTTACATTCAGTGCAGTGCGTGCTGCTCACAGTGTTTAGCTACATCCGTTCCTGCTGTTTACATTCAGTGCAGTGCGTCCTGCTCACAGTGTTCAGCTAGATCCGTTCCTGCTATTTACATTCAGTGCAGTGCGTCCTGCTCACAGTGTTCAGCTAGATCCGTTCCTGCTATTTACATTCAGTGCAGTGCGTCCTGCTCACAGTGTTCAGCTAGATCCGTTCCTGCTATATACATTTAGTGCAGTACGTCCTGCTCACAGTGTTCAGCTAGATCCGTTCCTGTTATCTTCCTACTGACAGGCAGGCTTGTCTGGTTACAGTATATAAAGCTACCTGAAGAAAATTACAGGTGTTCTTTTTGATCCTATTAGTACCACGGTCAGGCAGCTAGACTATTTACATTTAGTACAGTGTGTCCTGCTCACAGTGTTCAGCTAGATCCGTTCCTGTTATTTACATTCAGTGCAGTGCGTCCTGCTCACAGTGTTCAGCTAGATCCGTTCCTGCTATTTACATTCAGTGCAGTGCGTCCTGCTCACAGTGTTCAGCTAGATCCGTTCCTGCTATTTACATTCAGTGCAGTGCGTCCTGCTCACAGTGTTCAGCTAGATCCGTTCCTGCTATATACATTTAGTGCAGTACGTCCTGCTCACAGTGTTCAGCTAGATCCGTTCCTGTTATCTTCCTACTGACAGGCAGGCTTGTCTGGTTACAGTATATAAAGCTACCTGAAGAAAATTACAGGTGTTCTTTTTGATCCTATTAGTACCACGGTCAGGCAGCTAGACTATTTACATTTAGTACAGTGTGTCCTGCTCACAGTGTTCAGCTAGATCCGTTCCTGTTATTTACATTCAGTGCAGTGCGTCCTGCTCACAGTGTTCAGCTAGATCCGTTCCTGCTATTTACATTCAGTGCAGTGCGTCCTGCTCACAGTGTTCAGCTAGATCCGTTCCTGCTATTTACATTCAGTGCAGTGCGTCCTGCTCACAGTGTTCAGCTAGATCCGTTCCTGCTATTTACATTCAGTGCAGTGCGTGCTGCTCACAGTGTTCAGCTAGATCCGTTCCTGCTATTTACATTCAGTGCAGTGCGTCCTGCTCACAGTGTTCAGCTAGATCCGTTCCTGCTATTTACATTCAGTGCAGTGCGTCCTGCTCACAGTGTTTAGCTACATCCGTTCCTGCTGTTTACATTCAGTGCAGTGCGTCCTGCTCACAGTGTTCAGCTAGATCCGTTCCTGCTATTTACATTCAGTGCAGTGCGTCCTGCTCACAGTGTTCAGCTAGATCCGTTCCTGCTATTTACATTCAGTGCAGTGCGTGCTGCTCACAGTGTTCAGCTAGATCCGTTCCTGCTATTTACATTCAGTGCAGTGCGTCCTGCTCACAGTGTTCAGCTAGATCCGTTCCTGCTATTTACATTCAGTGCAGTGCGTCCTGCTCACAGTGTTTAGCTACATCCGTTCCTGCTGTTTACATTCAGTGCAGTGCGTCCTGCTCACAGTGTTCAGCTAGATCCGTTCCTGCTATTTACATTCAGTGCAGTGCGTCCTGCTCACAGTGTTCAGCTAGATCCGTTCCTGCTATATACATTTAGTGCAGTACGTCCTGCTCACAGTGTTCAGCTAGATCCGTTCCTGTTATCTTCCTACTGACAGGCAGGCTTGTCTGGTTACAGTATATAAAGCTACCTGAAGAAAATTACAGGTGTTCTATCCCAGCTTAGTGCAGCTACAGGCCATTAGTATGTCTGGAAGGCCAAGAAGGAGAGGCAGACAGTCACAAGCCAATAAGAGAGGGCAAGCAGGCTCTGTGTCTAGTGCTGGTCGTGGAGACGGTGCATCCTCATCAGCACGTGGCCATGGGACACGCTTGGCCTTTTTTTCGGCAGCTGGCCGTGTTGAGCCGCAACATGCGGAAGACTTGGTCGAGTGGATGACCAAGCCGTCCTCATCCTCCTCATCCTCTCTCACCCATGCCCAGGGTGCTTTGTCTGGCAAAGCAGCGGCCTCTTCCCTCAGCTCAATGTCATCAGTGACTCCTTCCCTAGCCCCACCATGTCCTCCTGAGGATTCCCTCGAACTGTTTGACCACAGTGTTGGGTACATGCTCCAGGAGGATGCCCAGCGTTTGGAAGGCTCTGATGATGATACTGAGCTCAATGAAGGCAGTAACATGAGCACGGACAGAGGGGGTGCCCAAGAAGGACAGCAATCTGGCAGTCATGCTCCCCCTGCTGCAGCATACTGCCAGGTTTGCTCCAGTGATGAGGAGGGAGGGGATGATGAGGTCACTGACTCAACGTGGGTGCCTGATAGGAGAGAGGAGGAGGAGGAGGAGGAGGAGGAGGAGGAGGTGGCACATCACCAACTAGGCAGGATGCCCTCCAGGGGCCAGCCTAAGGGCAGCACATTGACTGCATCACACCCCAAAGCTCCACATGTGCAGGGCGCTGCAGTCTCTGCGCGTTATTCAAAAAGTTCTTTGGTGTGGGCCTTTTTTGAGACGAGTGCATCAGATCGCACCGCTGCTATTTGCAATATATGTCTCAAGCGTATCTCGCGTGGCCAAAACATCTCCCGCTTGGGTACCACATGCTTGACCAGACATATGTTGACCTGCCATGCAGTTCGTTGGCAAGCGTATCTAAAAGACCCACACCAAAGAACAAAGACGATCTCTCCTTGCTCCTCATCAGCTGAGATTTCCAACCCCACTAGACCTTCAGTCCTCTCTGCGACCTGCAGTGAGAGGAATGAAGGTGTAGAATTAGGTGTGTCACAGCCAAGTACTTATGGGCAATCTGCTTTTGGTACACCGACGTCAGATTGTACCAGGCAAATTTCCCTGCCCCAGCTGCTGCACCGCCGAAAGAAGTTTGCTCCCAGCCATCCACATGCCCAGCGGTTGAATGCTAGCTTGGCAAAATTGCTAGCACTTCAACTGCTGCCTTTTCAGTTGGTAGACTCTGCCCCCTTCCGTGAGTTTGTGGAATGTGCGGTTCCTCAGTGGCAGGTACCCAAACGCCACTTTTTCTCACGGAAGGCGATTCCGGCTCTCTACCGGCATGTGGAAGGCAATGTCCATGCCTCGCTGGACAGGGCGGTCAGCGGTAAGGTGCATATTACCGCTGACTCATGGTCCAGCAGGCATGGACAGGGACGTTACTTAAGTTTCACGGCGCATTGGGTGACTCTGCTGGCAGCTGGGAAGGATGCAGGACAAGGTGCAGTAGTGTTGGAGGTTGTTCCGCCACCACGCCTCCAAAATGCTGATTGTGACACACCTCTCTCCTCCACCCCCTCCTCTTCTTCTTCCTCCATGGCCTCTTCCTCGGAACCAGCGGTGCTCCGTAGGCGTTCAAGGGGCTACGCAAGTACGCAGGCCAAAAGATGCCATGCGGTGCTTGAGCTGGTGTGCTTGGGGGACAGGAGCCACACTGGGGCAGAGGTTCTGTCAGCTCTGCAGGGGCAGGTTCAGAGGTGGTTGACGCCACGCCAACTTAAGGCAGGAATGGTGGTTTGCGACAATGGCACCAACCTCCTCTCTGCCCTCCGACAGGGACAACTGACCCATGTGCCCTGTTTGGCTCACGTCCTTAACTTGGTGGTGCAGCGGTTCTTGGGCAGGTACCCGGGCTTACAGGATGTCCTGAGGCAGGCCAGGAAAGTCTGTGTGCATTTCCGCCGGTCATATAATGCCAGTGCTCGGCTGACGGACCTCCAAAAGGAGTTTAACCTGCCCAAGAACCGCCTAATCTGTGACATGCCCACCAGGTGGAACTCGACGTTGGCCATGCTGCAGCGGCTGCACACGCAGCAGAGGGCCATCAATGAGTACCTGTGCGACTATGGCACCAGGACAGGGTCAGGGGACCTTGGTTTTTTTTCCCCACGCCAGTGGGCCATGATCAGGGATGCATGCACTGTCCTGTCACCATTCGAGGAGGCCACGAGGATGGTGAGCACTGACAGTGCATGCATCAGTGACACTGTCCCCCTTGTCCACCTGTTGGAGCACACGCTGCGTGGGATAATGGACAGGGCACTTGAGGCAGAACAGAGGCAGGAAGAGGAGGACTTCCTTAGCTCTCAAGGCCCCCTTTATCCAGACAGTGTTCCTGCGTGCCCGCCGATCACACAGGAAGAGGACGAGGAGGAGGAGGAGGAGGAGGAGGAAGATTGTGTCAGTATGGAGGTGGAGCCTGGCACTCAGCATCAGCAGTCTTTAAGGGATCAGTCCCAAGGAACACATGGACTTGTACGTGGCTGGGAGGAGGTGGCTGCGGACGTTGTTGTCCTTAGTGACCCAGAGGACTCCGGACCGAATGCCTCAGCAAACCTACGCTGCATGGCCTCCCTGATCCTGCAAAGCCTGCGTAAGGATCCTCGTATTCGTGGTATCAAGGAGAAGGACCAATACTGGCTGGCAACCCTCCTTGATCCACGTTACAAGGGTAAGGTTGCGGACCTTATCTTGCCATCGCAGAGGGAGCAGAGGATGAAACATCTTCGGGAGGCCTTGCAGAAAGGTCTGTGCAACGCGTTCCCAGAGACTGGGAGGTTACAAACTCCTGTTTCTGGACAACGTGTTGCTGAGGCTTCGGTCAGTCAAAGAAGGAGCGGTGGAGAAGGTGGCCGTCTGACCGATGCGTTCAGACAATTTTTTGGTCCGCAGCCCCAAGGTATGATCGGTTCCAGCAACCATCGCCAGCGTCTGTTTTACATGGTGCAGGAATACCTAGGGGCAAGATCAGACTTGGACACCTTTCCCACCGAAAATCCTCTGGGTTACTGGGTCTTGAGGATGGATCACTGGCCAGAGCTTGCACAGTATGCAATTGAGCTACTGGCCTGTCCTGCATCCAGCGTTCTTTCGGAACGCACATTCAGTGCTGCTGGAGGCGTGGTAACCGATCACAGGGTGCGTCTGTCCACCGACTCGGTCGATCGGCTGACCTTCATAAAAATGAATCAGTCTTGGATCACCACCAGCTACCAAGCACCTGATGCAGATGTAACCGAATAATTTTTTTTGAAATCTCAGATCCCTTCAAAGACTGCCTATGCTGATGCTGAGTGACTATCCCTGAGTAATTATCCTCTTCCTCCTCAATCATCACGCTGATAGCTTGTAAGAACATTTTTGGTTCTGGGCGCCACCACCAGTGCCTAAGGCACAATTTTTCAGCCCCTGTTTAACAGGGGCGTGTAATTACAATTTTTGATGTAATACTTTGCAGCAGGGCTCGTTCCTGCATTCCAACTAGAGTGTCTGTGAGGGGTTGCAGTGTTGTGGCACCAGCACCAGTGCCTAAGACCCAATTTTTCAGCCCCTGTCTAACAGGGGCGTGTAATTACAATTTTTGATGCAATACTTTGCAGCAGGGCTTGTTCCTGCATTCCAACTAGAGTGTCTGTGAGGGGTTGCAGTGTTGTGGCACCAGCACCAGTGCCTAAGACCCAATTTTTCTGCCCCTGTCTAACAGGGGCGTGTAATTACAATTTTTGATGCAATACTTTGCAGCAGGGCTTGTTCCTGCGTTTCAACTAGAGTGTCTGTGAGGGGTTGCAGTGTTGTGGCACCAGCACCAGTGCCTAAGACCCAATTTTTCAGCCCCTGTCTAACAGGGGCGTGTAATTACAATTTTTGATGCAATACTTTGCAGCAGGGCTTGTTCCTGCGTTTCAACTAGAGTGTCTGTGAGGGGTTGCAGTGTTGTGGCACCAGCACCAGTGCCTAAGACCCAATTTTTCTGCCCCTGTCTAACAGGGGCGTGTAATTACAATTTTTGATGCAATACTTTGCAGCAGGGCTCGTTCCTGCGTTCCAACTAGAGTATCTGTGAGGGGTTGCAGTGTTGTGGCACCAGCACCAGTGCCTAAGGCCTAATTTTTCAGCTCCTGTTCAACAGGGGCATGTAATTACAATTCTTGATCTAATATTTCACAGCAGGGCCCTGTGAGGGCTTACAGTGTTTTGGCCACAGCAACACCTAAGGCCCAAATTTCTGCTGAGTATATAGGGCAGGACCCTACTTTCAAACATCTAACTTACAAACGACTCCTACTTGCAAACGGAAGGAGACAACAGGAAGTGAGATGAAATCTACCCCTAAGGAAGGGAAATTCTCTCCTGTAAGAGTTAATATGGGAAAACAATTTTTCCTTTCCACTGATGCTTTCCAATCCTTGTTCCACAAAAAAACCCAAATTTTCAAAAAACATTTTTCATTGGGACAAAAAAGTGAGGTGAAATCTTCTGAAGAGGAGGAAAGACGCAAAACAAATGTCACAGGGGTGATAACCCTTCCCTATGTTTTCCAAAAAGCTTAGAAAAGATTTTTTGGCTGGAGCTAAACACATTAAAAATGTTCAAAATTACAAACAGATTCTACTTAACAACAAACCTACAGTCCCTGTCTTGTTTGCACCGCCTGTATACTGCTGTTCAGAGTATATAGGGACCTTTCCTTATTTTAATTTGGGTGCGGGGTTCCCCTTAATATCCATACAAGACCCAAAGGGCCTGGTAATGGACTGGGGGGTACCCATGCCGTTTGTCTCACTGATTTTCATCCATATTGCCATGACCCGACATGACATTAAACCCGCAAGCAGTTTTAAATGAGATTTTTTCCTTTAAAAATGACATTTGGTGCAGGGACTGTTCTAAACATGGGAAACACGCGTCACTTTACAGGCATACTATAGACACCCCCCAGGTACGATATTTAAAGGAATATTTCACTTTTTTTTTTTTACTTTAAGCATCATTAAAATCACTGCTCCCGAAAAAACGGCCGTTTTTAAAAGTTTTTTTTGCATTGATACATGTCCCCTGGGGTAGGACCCGGGTCCCCAAACCCTTTTTAGGACAATACCATGCAAATTAGCCTTTAAAATGAGCACTTTTGATTTCGAACGTTCGAGTCCCATAGACGTCAATGGGGTTCTAACGTTCGTGCGAACTTGCGGTCCGTTCGCGGGTTCTGGTGCGAACCGAACCGGGGGGTGTTCGGCTCATCCCTAGTAGTGGCTCTCCTCCTCTATTCCCCTCCGATCGCTGGGAGAAGGGCTTCCATACAACCCACCTGCCGGTGGTGCTCGCCCCCCCCCCCCCCCGCTCCTAGGCAGCCCTTCCTCGCCAGCCCTCAATATCCATTCACAAAATGCGAGCAGGCAAGTGGAATTTTTGAGGGCTGTACTAGACTGTATATATATATATATATATATATATAATTGTATTATATATTATAAACCACCAAATTCACTGTATATATATTCTATACTGATATGGTATATATATATATATATATATATATATGTAGCACTAACTCTCGATGGAGCTGCTGGTTTAAGCGGGCTTGTTACCTTCACTCTCCTTCCCTCTGTTTTACTGGCACCGGGTCTAGGGTTCCATTGAGTACCTCTGGATTATACACGCACCAACACTTGAATACGTTTTCAATACTTTATTAAATGATTTACTAAGGAAGTAGCAGGAAAGAGGCAGAAGGAAAACCACAGAAGAAACTCAAACATCTTCTTGTAAGATTCTTGACAAATGTCCTGGTAGAATTTGGATATTACAATAGGATGCGCTCCCATCGTGGGACACACTCTTTGCTCGCCTGGATAGGCCCCTCTCACTTGCCTAGCAGCCAGTACGTAGCATGAACAAAAGTCTCTGCCACAGACTTGTTTGGAATAAACCTGTACGATCCTCTGCCACAGGATGTATTGGTTTTCTGCAATGAACGTCAGTCACAGTGCTTGAACCTTTAAGCCAACCCGGCAACACTATGCTGTATAGTTACTTTTAGGATACGTCCTCCAACCGAGTCACCAGGCCCCTCTCCAGACCAGCACGCTGCGTGATCCTTCCATGACGGGTCCTCCCCTGGGATCTATTCAGTTGTCCAGCTTCTTCCCTTCTAGATAGACAGCTCAGGATCATTCCTCGGCTGCTGTGGTAGGCCCCAGACAAGCTTCTGGGCCCACCCCTGCGCCGCAGAGGCGTGGGCCTCCGGAACGGAAGACCACGAAATTGCTCTCTAACGCATACCTGTCGGCCAGGAGGGCCAGCAGGTGGCTGTAAAACGAACCCCACAATATGGCATCTGTCCCATAAATACCCTCGCCCAGAATGCAACTCGGAGGACCACCTCCACCGAGTTGTCTCCGGGACAGAAGAGCATCCATACGCTTCAACACTTGAACGCTTGACCAGCCCATCACCTTTACCCTCAGCTTCATTAGCAAGGCAGTGGTCGTCTTCGAGGTGTGTTTGGGGTCATTATCATGTTGGAATACTGCCCTGCAGCCCAGTCTCCGAAAGGAGGGGATCATGCTCTGCTTCAGTATGACACAGGCCTGTTTTAAGTGCAACCTGTCCTGTTAAACCTCGGTATGGTCTTAGCCACAGTGGTGCAGCTCAGTTTCAGGGTCTTGGCAATCTTCTTATAGCCTAGGCCATCTTTATGTAGCACAACAATTCTTTTTTTAAGATCCTCAAAGAGTTCTTTGCCATGAGGTGCCATGTTGAACTTCCAGTGACCAGTATGAGAGAGTGAGAGTGATGACACCAAATCTAACATACCTGCTCCCCATTCACACCTGAGACTTTTTAACACTAACGAGTCACATGACACCGGGGAGGGAAAATAGCTTATTGGGCCCAATTTGGACATTTTCACTTAGGGGGTTTCCAGCGGTTTAGACATTAATGGCTGTGTGTTGAGTTATTTTGAGGGGACAGCAAATTTGCACTGTTATACAAGCTGTACACTCACTACTTTACATTGTAGCAAAGTGTTATTTCTTCAGGGTTGTCACATGAGAAGATATAATAAAATATTTACAAAAATGTGAGGGGTGTACTCACTTGTGTGAGATACTGTATGTAAAAAAAAAAAAAAAAAAATATATATATATATATATATATATATATATTATTTTTTTTTATATATAAATATTAACAACAACTTTATCCATGCCCAACAATGCAGCCTGCCCTTGTCCACCAAAGAAGCCTGCCCGTGTCCACCAATGCAGTCTGCCTGTGTCCACCAATGCAGCATGTCCATGTCCACCAATGCAGACTGCCCGTGTCCATCAATGCAGCCTGCCTGTGCCTAACAATGCAGTTTGTGCCTAACAATGCAACAAGTGGAGAGGCGCCTCTGGGTGCAGTCGTTTTTATAAATATAAAATGTAAATAAACTCACATTGTAGCAGTAAAAACAGGCATGATAATAAAAGTCATGGATGGCGCTCCCAATCCTGTGCCTATGGACAGTCTCTGCGGTGGATGTAGTGACAGCTCTTCCGTATGTGATGAGCCGGCTTCAAACAATGGAGGAGCGGCCTCAGAGCGAGGCTTGTAACACACGAGACCGATGGCTGCAGGGGGATGACGTCATCAGTGATGGACGCGTTTCTTGGGAATGCGCACTTGCATGGTTTGCAAGCCGCACCCCTTTCTCAACAGACAAGTCTAATCACCATGCAGGGAAGTTAAATAGGGAATAGGGGAGGGAACCGGAGCGAGGAAAGGAGGGGGAAGGAGGGGAAACAAGAGATATGCAAAACCCAATACTATTGGATGTGGTCAGTGACATGGATGAGCGAAAACGGAAGAAAGCTATAAGTGTCACCATGGAGAACTAAAAGATGCTGTGACCAAGGAATGGAAAAGGGAAGGGAGGGGGAAGGGGAAAAAGTATGAAGTGGGGAAAAAGGGAAAAGAGAGTGGTGAAGAATACCATGGACGGAGGGAAAGAAAAGGGGAAGGGGGGAGGAAAAAAGGAGGGGGGGGGAAGGGGAGTGAATAGGGAAACCAGACTGGCAAACACCCATTGCGCATGTCTGGAGGTCGATATCTAAAACATCTAAGTAACATCTAAACATATAAATCCAGTCTTACGGAATTATATAAAAAAATAATAATAATAAATTATGTATATGAAACAATAAATATACAGAATGTATATATACAGCATGTGTATGAAATATACTAAAGTATACCGATTCTACAAGAAATAAAATAACTACTGACTATGCTCAGCATAGTGGCTAGATTGTAACAGTAAAAAATATGTATGTATATATTAAAATTGTGTATATTAACAAATATATATATACAGATAAAAATGAGTGAGGTGGACTGGTGTAATAAATGTAGGAATAAGAATATATAAAAAATAAATGAAATGAAATATCAGACAATATGAATGCCTAAATGGGAATTATGAGCAAAAAAAGAAGAACCAAGAGAGACATAAATTCAGGATAAATTATATATATATATATATATATATATATATATATATGGATGGTGGATAATAAGCAAAAATATATATTTATTTATATATATATATATATATATATATATATATATATATAAACCTGCAGTGGCGGAATTACCGGGGTCGCAACAGTCGCACTTGCGACGGGGCCCGGCATTCCGCCACTGTGGGGGGGGGCCCAGCGGGGTTGCTCTTTACAGGGCTCTGAGCGGAGAGCGTGTCTCTCATCTAGCAGCAGCGGCGCGCAGAGACACCGGCATTGACAGTTCTATTTCTCTCTCCGCAAGGGATGACACAGGACAGGACACACAGCTGATCTCTTCCCCTCTTCTGTGCAAGAATCACGATGTACTGTAGGTGCACAGCAGAAGGAAACAACCTCCGTCTAGAGTGGCTAGTCCTCCCAGGTCCCTCCCCCCAACTCTGTCTCCTGCTTCCTGTCTCTCCATGCGGCTTCTAATCTACACTGCAAGGTAAGAAAGACTCTTGACTGTCAGTATAGTCTGATTAGTGTCAGGAGGGGAGTGAGTGTCTGCCGCTGGTGCAGAGGAGAGGAACATAGTGCCAGCCCCCCCCCCCCACCCTTCCCTTGATTTCCAAGTCCCAGCATTCTGTATAGCTGTCTTGTATAGAGGAACTACAAGTCACAGCATTCTGTATAGCTGTCTTGTATAGAGGAACTACAAGTCCCAGCATTCTGTATAACTGTCTTGTATAGAGGAACTACAAGTCCCAGCATTCCGTATATCTCTCTTGTATAGAGGAACTACAAGTCTCAGCATTCCGTATATATCTGTCTTGTATAGAGGAACTACAAGTCCCAGCTTTCTGTATATCTGTCTTGTATAGAGGAACTACAAGTCCCAGCATTCTGTATATCTGTCTTGTATACAGGAACTACAAGTCCCAGCATTCTGTATATCTGTCTTGTATACAGGAACTACAAGTCCCAGCATTCTGTATATCTGTCTTATATAGAGGAACTACAAGTCCCAGCATTCTGTATATCTGTCTTGTATAGAGGAACTACAAGTCCCAGCATTCTGTATATCTGTCTTGTATAGAGGAACTACAAGTCCCAGCATTCTGTATAGCTGTCTTGTACAGAGGAACTACAAGTCCCAGCATTCTGTATAGCTGTCTTGTATAGAGGAACTACAAATCCCAGCATTCTGTATATCTGTTTTGTATAGAGGAACTACAAGTCCCAGCATTCTGTATATCTGTCTTGTATAGAGGAACTACAAGTCCCAGCATTCTGTATATCTGTCTTGTATAGAGGAACTACAAGTCCCAGCATTCTGTATATCTGTCTTGTATAGAGGAACTACAAGTCCCAGCATTCTGTATATCTGCCTTATATAGAGGAACTACAAGTCCCAGCATTCCGTTTATCTGTCTTGTATAGAGGAACTACAAGTCCCAGCTTTCTGTATATCTGTCTTGTATACAGGAACTACAAGTTCCAGCATTCTGTATATCTGTCTTGCATACAAAAAAAAACTAGGAATACAGAGGGTATAGGGGGTCTGGTGTCATCTAGGAGTATAGGGGGGTCTGGTGTTATCTAGGAGTACAGGGGGTAGCCTGGCACTATTACCCTAACCTGGCACTATTACCCTAACCTGGCACTATTACCCTAACCTGGCACTACCACCTAACCTGGCACTACCACCTAACCTGGTACTATATCACCCCAATATGCCAGCATACTACCCTAACAACACTTGAAGTCGCTGTACGGTGCGCTGCCTGTCTGCCTGGGGGGAGGGATGCCAGATATAGGATCCGCCCCAGGTGCCAATTTTGAAAACCATTTATCATTTTCCTTTCACTTCACAATTATGTGCCACTTTGTGTTGGTCTATCACATAAAATCCCAATAAAAAACATTTACATTTTTGGTTGTAACATGACAAAATGTGGAAAATTTCAAGGGGGTGTGAATACTTTTTCAAGGCACTGTGTATGTGTGTGTGTGTGTGTGTGTATATGTATATTTTTTTATAGTTGCTCCCCTACTTTTGTCCCTGTCCCCCCATGTGCCCCCCCCCTAAATATGAAAGCTGGAGACGCCACTGGACACACGGTGAGGGAAATAAAACAAACTATCGATGCCAGTGTCTCTGTGCTGCTGTTACATGAGAGACACGCTTTCCACTCAGAGCTGTGCTGTCCTAAGGAGACAGAGGACACTGATGGACACTGATAGAGGACACTGATGGGCACTGATGGGCACTGATAGACACTGATAGAGGACACTGATGGGCACTATTAGACACCGATGGGAGGCACTGATAGGGGACACCGATGGGAGGCACTGATAGGATTTACTGATGGGCACTGAAGGGGGGCACTGAGAAGGCACTAGGGGGCACCGATGGGATTTAGTGATGAGCACTGAAGAGAGGCAGTGATAGGGGGCACTGATAGGAGGCATTGATGGGCATTGATGAGCACTGATAGTTAGAACTCATAGGCTGCATGGATGGGCACTGAGGAACACTGATAGGCAGAACTAAGGCAGTATTGATTGGCACTGATGGGCAGCATTGAGTACCGATAGGTGGTACAGATGGACGCTGCAATAATGAGCACTGATAGGTGGTGCTGATAGGCAGATTTGATGAGCACTAATAGGCGGCATTAATGAGTACTAATAGTTAACACTTGTAGGCGGCATTGATGGGCACTGATACATGGCACTGATGATTGGGGCACTGATTATCAGTGTAAACAATTTACTGACATTCTTGACAGTTAATGGCAGTCCTTTCCTAACATAGACACGGTGTGGGAGGAAAGGGCTGTGGATAACCGGCAAGTCTGTTTACATGTGATCAGCTGATCCCATGGTAAAGGGCCACTGTGATTTCTCTGGATGCATGTCCCAGGGGTCATGCAGGAAGCACGGTTTTGGGAGGATGTCCATGGACACCCTCCCAAAATTGGAAGCCCGGAGCTCGGATGGAAGAGGGGGCCCATCATTGTTTCTTGCACCGGGGCCCTGAAGGTTCTAGTTACGCCTCTGTAAACCTGTATTATTATAATAAAAAATAATAAAAAATCTATGCAATATAACAATGCAGCCTGTGTCCACTAATGCAGCCTGCATCTACCAATGCAGTCTGTGTCCGCCAATGCAGATTGTGCCACCAATGCAGCCTGTATCCACCAATGTAGCCTGTGACCATCAATGCATCCTGTGTCCACCAATGCAGCCTGTGTCCACCAATGCAGCCTGTATCCACCAACTCAGCCTGTGCCCGCCAATGCAGCCTGTGCCTACCAATGCACCTGTGCCACCAATGCAGCCTGTGTCCACTAATGCAGCCTGTATCCACCAATGCAGCCTGTGCCACCATTGCAGCCTGTGCTACTAATGCGGCCTGTATTCACCAATGCAGCCTGTATCCACCAATGCAGCCCACCCTACCATACAACCCACCTGCCAGCGGTGTTCGCGGGCAGGCGAGTGGAATTTTTGAGGGTTGTACTAGTGTGTGTATATATATATATATATATATATATATATATATATATATATATATATATATATATACACACACACACTAGTACAACCCTCAAAAATTCCATTATATATATATTATGTTTGTGTATATATACAGTGGGGACAGAAAGTATTCAGACCCCCTTACATTTTTCACTCTTTGTTATATTGCAGCCATTTGCTAAAATCACCCCATATTGACAAAAAAACACAGAATTGATGACATTTTTGCAGATTTATTAAAAAAGAAAAACTGAAATATCACATGGTACAAGTATTCAGACCCTTTGCTCAGTATTTAGTAGAAGCACCCTTTTGATCTAATACAGCCATGTGTCTTTTTGGGAAAGATGCAACAAGTTTTTCACACCTGGATTTGGGGATCCTCTGCCATTCCTCCTTGCAGATCCTCTCCAGTTCTGTCAGGTTGGATGGTAAACGTTGGTGAACAGCCATTTTTAGGTCTCTCCAGAAATGCTCAATTAGGTTTAAGTCAGGGCTCTGGCTGGGCCATTCAAGAACAGTCACAGAATTGTTGTGAAGTCACTCCTATATGTGTGGTGGCAATCAGGTGAGGAGTTCAAAGCCAAGTGTGTCTTGCCTACAGTCTAGCATGGTGGTAGGAGTGTCATGGTCTGGGGCTGCATGAGTGCTGCCGGCACTGGGGAACTACAGTACATTGAGGGAACCATGAATGCCAACATGTACTGTGACATACTGAAGCAGGGCATGATCCCCACCCTTTGGAGACTGGGCCGCAGGGCAGTATTCCAACATGATAATGACCCCAAACACACCTCCAAGACAATCACTGCCTTGCTAAAGAAGTTGAGGGTAAAGGTGATGGACTGGCCAAGCATGTCCCCAGACCTAAACCCTATTGAGCATCTGTGGGGCATCCTCAAATGGAAGGTGGAGGAGCGCAAGGTCTCTAACATTCACCAGCTTCGTGATGTCGTCATGGAGGACTGAAAGAGGACTCCAGTGGCAACCTGTGAAGCTCTGGTGAAATCCATGTCCAAGAGGGTTAAGGCAGTGCTGGAAAATAATGGTGGCCACACAAAATATTGACACTTTGGGCCCAATTTGGACATTTTCACTTAGTGGTGTACTCACTTTTGTTGCCAACGGTTTAGACATTAATGGCTGTGTGTTGAGTTATTTTGAGGGGACAGCAAATTTACATTGTTATACAAGCTGTACACTCACTACTTTACATTGTAGCAAAGTGTTATTTCTTCAGGGTTGTCACATAAGAAGATATAATAAAATATTTTCTAAAATTGTGAGGGGTGTACTCACTAGTGTGAGATACTGTGTATATATATATATATATATGCACTAAATAACCTGCGTGCCTAATTTAGCTCAATCTCTCTCTCTCAGTCCACGCCAACAACACTACACACGGCCGCCGTTGGAAGCAGCCTTATATAGTGTGGGGCGTGGACTTAGTCCCCCTGAGCCATGATTGGCCAAAAGCACCCATTATGGGGCTTTCCGCGGTGCTCAAATTTCCTGCGAACGTCCATATGTTAGGTTAGTTTGCGAACAAACGAACACCCGATGTTTGAGTCGAACTTGCGTTCAACTCGAACCGCGGGCTCATCCCTAGTTTTGGACCTTCTTTGGGTTTAATTTGTGTGTCATTTAATGTCAAGAAATAAATAGATAACTTTTATGATAGTGGCTGAGTATGATAGTGGCTGAGATAAAAAAAAAATAAAAAAGGGAGAACACCGGAAGCGCCACCTAAGTGCAGTATTAAAAGCTGATTTTAATGGCAAGGCATACAAGCACACTTACAAAGGGTAAGAAAAGTATAGGCCAGTGATGGCGAACCTTGGCACCCCAGATGTTTTGGAACTACATTTCCCATGATGTTCAACTACAATGCAGAGTTCATGAGCATCATGGGAAATGTAGTTCCAAAACATCTGGGGTGTCAAGGTTCACCATCACTTGTAAAGGCTCATCTGTATTAGTGGTCCCGGGGGCTCCTCGTGTCCAGAAGGGGTTCCTGAAGCGTGGCTGTGTTGGTAGCAGGTCCGCAGCACGTCCTCCGGCCACAGGAGAGAGACCGGGGCCAGCGGGGAACGCACGAAAGTGACATCACGGGTCACAGGATCACATCTTAAAATTTCTATGAGAGGTACATGTAAGGGTACAAAAGGATTTAGAAAAACATTGAAATATCCAGGCAGATTTAAGGTTAAGCCTCTCTAAATTGGGTTAGTTTATTACAGACTTCAGTAATTGCATCAACTCGGTTTTTACTTTGCAGATTTACATTTGCCAAAGTAAACATTTTATTTAGTAGATTACCCTTTATAAATACAAAACTGACAAATATGCAGTCCCCGGGTTCAAACAAGAAGGTTCTGTAGGTTTGTTCTTAAGTTGAATTTGTATGTAAGTTGGAAAATGTTCATTTTTTAAGTGTAACTCCAGCCAAAAAAAATATTTTTACGTTTTTTGGATAGCATAGGGAAGAGATAACACCACTGTAATGTTTGTTTTTCTGTCTGTGCCCCTGTTCAGAAGATTTCTCCTCAAGTTCTGTCCCTGTGACGATTGAATTTTGAAAATGTTGGTTTGTTGTGAAAACAAGGATTGGTGATAAAAGGTGGAGACACCTTTTTCCCATAATAATGCTTACAGCAGTTAATTTCCCTCCTAGTGGTGGATTTCCTCTCACTTCCTGTTGTCTCCCTTCATTTGTAAGTACGAGTTGTTTGTAAGTTGGATGTTTATAACTTGGGGACTGCCTGTAATTGGGACACTATTTTACAAAGGCAGTGTGGGCCTGTTTTATTGTATCTGCTGTCTTCAGCCTATGCCTGTAGAATAACAGTCATGTTAAAAGTACCAGCTATTTTGGTACTACATGCTTGGTAGGGATGAGCTTCGAACATGGGTTTGACTCGAACATCGCATGTTTGACCGTTCGTCGAATTTCAAACGTTATGGGCCATTCGCGCCAACTTCGAATGGCGTGTCATGGCCCATAATTCACTGCGGCATCGCAGTGCATTGCTGGCTGATGATTGGCCAAGCATGCACTATGACCCGCATGCTTGGCCAATCACAGCACCATCTGTATAGAGAGCCGTAATTGGCAAAAGCCAGGGTGGCTTTGGCCAATTATGGCTCAGAGGGTTTAGTACACGACCCTCACTATATAAGACCGCCGGCGTGGCGGCCTTGTGTAGTGTGTTGCGGCAGTGGCAGAGAGATAGAGAGAGAGTGTCATTTGATTTACAGTGTATTGTATATATATATATATATATATATATATATATATATATATATATATATATATATATATATATGCATCCTAGGTGTTGTGTGTATATATATATATATATATATATATATATATATATACACTGTATTCAGTTTAGCTAGATCCGTTCCTGTTATTCTCTTCCTACTGACAGGCAGGCAGGTGTTTTTACAGTATTTACAGCTACCTGAACAAAATTGCTGGTGTTCTTCTAAACCTATTAGTCCTATTAGCTACAGTATTTACAGTTAGTGTAGTGCGTCCTCTGCACAGTGTGCACCTAAAGCTACCTGAAAAAAATTGGTGGTGTTCTTCTGATCCTATTAGTACTGCAGGCAGCTGCAGTATTTACAGTTAGTGTACTGCGTCCTCTGCACAGTGTGCACCTAAAGCTACCTGAAGAAAATTGGTGCTGCAGGCAGCTGCAGTATTTGCAGTTAGTGTAGTGCGTACCGCAGGACAGGGTGCAGTAGTGTTGGAGGTTGTTCCACCACCACGCCTCCAAAATTCTACTAGTGGTGATTCTGCCACACCTCTCTCCTCCACCCCCTCCTCTTCTTCTTCCTCCATGGCCTCTTCCTGTGATGATTTGTCCTCAAAACTAGCGGTGCTCCGTAGGCATTCAAGGGGCTATGTGAGAACGTAGGCAAAAAGATGCCATGCGGTGCTTAAGCTGGTGTGCTTGGGGGACAGGAGCCACACTGGGGAAGAGATTCTGTCAGGTCTGCAGGGGCAGGTTCAGAGGTGGTTGACGCCATGCCAGCTTAAGCCAGGTATGGTGGTTTGCGACAATGGCACCAACCTCCTCTCCGGCCTCCGACAGGGACAACTGACCCATGTGCCCTGTTTGGCTCACGTCCTTAACTTGGTGGTGCAGTGGTTCTTGGGCAGGTACCCAGGCTTACAGGATGTCCTGAGGCAGGCCAGGAAAGTCTGTGTGCATTTCTGCAGGTCATATGATGCCAGTGCTCGGCTGGCTGAGCTCCAAAAGGAATTTAACCTGCCCAAGAACTGCCTAATCTGTTACATGCCGACCAGATGCAACTCAATATTGGCCATGCTGCAGCAGAGGGCCATCAATGAGTACCTATGCGACTATGGCACCAGGACAGGGTCAGGGGAACTTTTTTTTTCCCCACGCCAATGGGCTATGATCAGGGATGCATGCACTGTCCTGTCACTATTTGAGGAGGCCATGAGGATAGTGAGCAGTGACAATACATGCATCAGTGACATTGTCCCTCTTGTCCACCTGTTGGAGCACACGCTGCGTGGAATAATGGATAGGGCACTTGAGGCAGTACAGAGGGAGGAAGAGGAGGACTTCCTTACCTCTCAAGGCCCCCTTTATCCAGACAGTGTTCCTGCGTGCCTGCCAATCACACAGGAAGAGGACGGGGAGGAGGAGGAGGAGGATTGTGTCAGCATGGAGGTGGAGCCTGGCACTCAGCATCAGCAGCAGTCTTCAAGGGATCATTTACAGTCCGAAGAAACCCATGGACATGTACGTGGCTGGGAGGAGGTGGCTGCGGATCATGTCGACCTTAGTGACCCAGAGGACTCTGGATCGAATGCCTCAGCAAACCTACGCTGCATGGCCTCCCTGATCCTGCAAAGCCTGCGGAAAGATACTCGTATTCGTGGTATCAAGGGGAGGGATCATTACTGGCTGGCAACCCTCCTTGATCCACGTTACAAGGGTGAGGTTGCGGACCTTATCTTGCCGACGCAGAGGGAGAAGAGGATGAAACATCTTCGGGAGGCCTTGCAGAAAGGTTTGTGCAATGCGTTTCCAGAGCCTGGGAGATTACAATTTCCTGGTCCTCCTGGACAACGTGTTGCTGAGGCTTTGGTAAGTCACAGAAGGAGCAGTGGAGAAGGTGGCCGTCTGACCGATGCGTTCAGACAATTTTTTAGTCCGCAGCCCCAAGGTCTGATCGGTTCCAGCAACCATCGCCAGCGTCCGATTCACATGGTGCAGGATTACCTAGGGGCAAGATCTGACTTGGATACCTTTCCCACTGAAAATCCTCTGGGTTACTGGGTCTTGAGGATGGATCACTGGCCAGAGCTTGCACAGTATGCAATTGAGCTACTGGCCTGTCCTGCATCCAGCTTTCTTTCGGAATGCACATTAAGTGCTGCTGGAGGCTTTGTAACTGATCACAGGGTGCGCCTGTCCACCAAACTGGTTGATCGGCTGACCTTCATAAGAATGAATCAGTCTTGGATCACCAGCTACCAAGCACCTGATGCTGATGTAACCAACTGATTTTTTTTATTAGTGTGAGATCCCTTCAAGACTGCCTATACTGATGCTGAGTGACTATCCTGTTATGCTGAGTCACAATTCTCTTCCTCCAAAATTTTAATACTGATAGCTTGTAAGAACATTTTTGGTTCTGGGCACCGCCACCAGTGGCCAAGGCCCAATTTTTCTGCTCCTGTTTAACAGGGGCGTGTAATTACAATTTTTGATGCAATACTTTGCAGCAGGGATCATTCCTGTGCTCCAAGTAGAGTATCTGTGAGGGGTTGCAGTGTTGTGGCACCAGCACCAGTGCCCAAAGCCCAATTTTTCAGCCCCTGTTTAACAGGGTCGTATAATTACAATTTTTGATGCAATACTTTGCAGCAGGGCTCATTCCTGCACTCCAACTATAGCATCTGTGAGGGGTTGAGGTGTTGTGGCAATTTTTTTGCACCTGTTTAACAGGGGCATGTAATTACAATATTTGATGTAATACTTTGCAGCAGGGCTCATTCCTGTGCTCCAACTAGAGTATTTGTGAGGGTTTGCATTGTTGTGGCACCTGCACCAGTGCCCAAGGCCCAATTTTCAGCCCCTGTTTAACAGGGGCATATAATTACAATTTTTTATGCAATACTTTGCAGCAGGGCTCATTCGTGCGCTCCAACTATAGCATCTGTGAGGGGTTGCAGTGTTGTGGCAATTTTTCTGCCCCTGTTTAATAGAGGTGTGTAATTACAATTTTTGATGCAATACTTTGCAGCAGGGCTCATTTTTGTGCTCCTAGAGTATCTGTGAGGGGTTGCAGTGTTGTGGCACCAGCACCAGTGCCCAAGGCCCAATTTTTCAGCCCCTGTTTAACAGGGGCGTGTAATTACAATTTTTGATGCAATATTTTGCAGCAGGGCTCATTCCTGCGCTCCAACTAGAGTATCTGTGAGGGGTTGCAGTGTTGTGGCACCAGCACCTGTGCCCAAGGCCCAAATTTTCAGCCCCTGTTTAACAGGGGCGTATAATTACAATTTTTGCTGCAATACTTTGCAGCAGGGCTCATTCCTGCTCTCCAACTATAGCATCTGTGAGGGGTTGCAGTGTTGTTGCACCAGTGCCTAAGGCCCAATTTTTCTGCCCCTGTTCAACAGGTGCATGTAATTACAATTCTTGATATAATATTTCACAGCAGGGCCCGTTCCAGGGCCCGCCAAGAGTAACTGTGAGGACTTACAGTGTTGTGGCACCAGCACCACCACCACCAAAGGCCCAATTTTTCTACCACTGTCCAACAATGGCATGTAATTACAATTCTTGATTGAATATTTCACAGCAGGGCCCGTTCCTGTACCCACCAAGAGTAACTGTGAGGGTAAGTGTGGTGGCAACACCAACACCTAAGGCACCAATTTTTGTAGAGTATATAGGGCAGGCCCCTACTTTCCAACATCCAACTTACAAACGACTCCTACTTGCAAAGGGAAGGAGACAACAGGAAGTGAGATTAAATCTAGCACTAGGAAGGGAAATTCTCTCCTGTGAGAGTTAATATGGGAAAAACGTGTCTCCTCTTCACTGATGCTTTATCACCAATCCTTATTTCACTAAAAAAAATAAATTTTCAAAAAACATTTTTCATTGGGACAGAAAGTGAGGTGAAATCTTCTGAAGAGGTGCACAGACAGCAAAACAAATGCCACAGGGGTGATAACCCTTCCCTATGTTTTCCAAAAAGCTTAAAAATAGATTTTTTTGGCTGGAGCTACACTTTAAAAATGTACCAGTTCAAAATTACAAACAGATTCTACTTAACAACAAACCTGCAGTCCCTGTCTTGTTTGCACCACCTGTATACTGCTGTTCAGAGTATATAGAGCCTGGAGGCCCCACGCCTTTCCTTTTTTTTATTTGGGTGCGGGGTTCCCCTTAATATCCATACAAGACCCAAAGGGCCTGGTAATGGACTGGGGGGGTGGGGGTACCCCTGCCATTTGTCTCACTGATTTTCATCCATACTGCCGGGACCCGACATTACATTAAAGCCGCAAGCAGTTTTAAATGACTTTTATTCCTTTAAAAATGTCATTTTGTGCAGGGACTGTTCTAAGCACGGGAAACACGCGCCACTTTACAGGCATACTATAGACACCCCCCAGGTATGATATTTAAAGGAATATTTCACTTTTTTCACTTTTAGCATCATTAAATTACTGCTCCCGAAAAAACGTCCCTTTTTAAAACTTTTTTTTGCATTGATACATGTCTCCTGGGGCAGGACCCGAGTCCCCAAACCCTTTTTAGGACAATAACTTGCATATTAGCCTTTAAAATTTGCACTTTTGATTTCGAACGCTCGAGTCCCTTAGACTTTAATAGGGTTCTAAAGTTTGCGCAAACTTTTGGTCCGTTGCAGGTTCTGGTGCAAACCGATCCAGGGAGTGTTCGGCTCATCCCTAATGCTTGGTGGGAGCAGCATCTTAGTAATACAAGTCAGCAGTTAAAGGCCTGGCACCGTTACAAGATTCTTCCACCTCTCATAGCCTATTCTAGTGCTCCAGTGCTTTAACGTGCCACAAAATTTTGCTTCAGCTTGACTTCAGCTGCAAAAGTAGTAATGTTTGCTGTAGGGTAATTCTTCCACTTCCACTGAGCCTCAAAGTTTGTAGCTTATTTCAGTGCTCCAGCATTGTAAAAGTGTAAAAAGCTTGACTTCTGCTTCAAAATTTTCTAATGTTTGCTGCAAGGTAAAACCTGCATTGTGCCTCAGTTTGTGGTCTATTCCACTGCTTTGATACTGTAAAAGTGCATACAATGTTTCCACAGCTGTAGCTCAACTGCAAAAATTCTAATATTTGCTGCACTGCCCAAGCACTAGAAGAGGCCACAAATGTTGAGGTGCAATGCAAGATTTGCACTGCAACAAATATTAAAATTGTTGCAGTTGAGTTACAGCAGAAACATTGTATGGTACTTTTATGATGCCCATGCACTGAAATAGGCCACAGACTTTAAGACACAATGTTGTGTTTACCCTGCAGAAAATACCAAATATTTTGCAGCTGAGGTCAAGTTGGGACTATTTTTCAGTATTTTCCTGACACAAGCATGACAGTATGTACGTATGGGTAGGCTCCCCCCTGCCCTATTCCAAGACCTGTTATACTATATAAGTAAGTTGCCTGTGGTGACATTTCCCGCTGTACAGGCTGTAAATCTCCTATTTGGGGGAGGCCCCCCTCATAATCCAGGGATGGGGGTGGCAGGCATGTGATCGGGAGAGCCATCTGGGTCAGGACACTGTGGAGACAGCATGGAACAAGGGTGGAGCAAGATGATGGCTGGGCTATTTCCGGTCGGGGAAGAATGTGGGATTGGTGGTCCGGAGAGCCGCAGTAGCCAACCAGATCAAGGGCGGGGGTTTCACCCACTCCCCCAGCCATTATATGCCAAGGCAAAGCAGAATGCAGCATGCAAACAGAGTGGAGGCACAAGGTGCCAGGTAAGCTACAGTCGGTAAGACCTCTAAAGAAAGGCTGTGCAATGATGTGACACTAACCACCCTTCCCCTCTGCATCGTGAACCTGTCAATCGCCACAAGAAGCGTGGCCGGTAGGAAGAACATAAGATCAGACTGACAGTGTGTCAGGGAATGCCATACACAGACATCCAATACAGGTGATCAGATCGTTGGGCTGCACCTAGGAATCAGGAACAAATGAGTAAGTGGAAAAAGTATGTTTATTTAAGATAAACACACACGTCCCAACCAAACAGCAAACCATAAAGTAATTAGTGCAAGACACAGCAAAACCCCAAAAACACCTTATTGCCTATCTAACTAATAATTATATATTCAGAAGCACAGGAAACAAACATCAATAACCCAGGCAGGGACAAAAGCAAAAGGGGAACTGAAGCCAGGTATGAGGAAACAGACTGTAATGATGAAGATTCCCTGGAAGATGACAACCTATTTATGGGGTTCAGCTTTTGCCTAATACAACCACTGGTAAATTCAGTAAGGGAGGCACTCGAGTGGGAGGAAGAAGTGGTACAACCCTCCAAAACAAGAAAATATGGGGCGTGGCCTAGTACCGGAGCGAGATGGCTGCCTAGAGAGAGAGTTCCACCTTCCAGGATCTCAAGTAAGCCATCAGCAGCAGCTAAACCTCAACCCACAAGCGGTAAAATGATGGGTAGGAGTCAGTCAGCCACCCGTTCTCAGCTGGACCTGTCCACCCACTTGAGTAGGAACATTCCAGTGATGTTCCGGACTCAACACACAGACTCACAGGCCGCATCTCAAACCACGGACTGTAGCTACACAGGCTATGCGGCCACAGCTGACTCCCCTGCAGTCTCCCAGATGGGCTCGCCCTCCTCATGAACCTCTCCCTTACTATGCCTGGCGGACCACCAGAGTGTGGCCCTGGACATCAAGAGCGCGCTAATGGCGGCAATTGTAGACCTGAAAACAGAGCTCAAAGCCGTTGCCTCACATGTGGAGCATGTGGATTCAGCGGCCATGACACATGGTGTGGCCATACATCGGGTACAGCAGGCAGTCACGGTGCATAGTCAGCACCTCATTGACATGCATAGACATATGGAGGATCTCAACAATCGGGGCCGCAGGCGTAATCTCCGTGTCAGGGGGATCCCTGAGTCTGTTGAGGGCCCCCAACTGCAAGCTGTGGTCTGGGCTATATTCAACACCCTTCTAGGTAGACCACCAGATGAGCCCGTCTAGATTGAGAGGTGCCACAGAACGCTGAGGGATCCACCCAGGGATGCTGTTTGCTGCCTGGTCAGCTTTACCCAGAAGGAAGAGATCCTGCACCTGGCTGGCAATCATGTTCACCTGGAACATGAAGGAGCCAGCTTTTCCAGGACTTGTCCGCCATTAACTTACAACACGGTAGGGACCTCTGCCCTCTCCTACAGGCCATGTGGGAGAGACACATACCCTATCGTTGGAAGTTCCCATTCTGCCTTCAAGTGACGATTGGTAATCGCACAACCAAACTGAGAACGCCAGCGGATCTGAGACCCTTCTGTGACATCCTAGGAATCCCGATGGTCCCAGTTCCATATTGGTATGGAGCTTTTCTACAGCCTGAGCCCTGGATCCCTACACAGCCTGGAGACACCCCAAGATCACAGAGAAGCAGACAACGCCGCCGCAGACCCTCAGCTGACTCACTACCGAGACGCCGGGGTAATATGGAAACCGACGAAAGCCCACGTGTTTCCCCGTCATCTGCTAGGCACAAAACTGACCATTAATTTCGCAGGAATCGAGATGGTGAGCTGTGTCATTGCTTCTCAGCATGTCCTGCAGGTAAGCCGAGTTTCAATTTTATGATTGTTGCTTGCACCTGGCGAATGATTGATGCAGAACTTTCTGACACCTGGACTATTTCCGATCACTGTGTAGCCCACTACATCATGCTGTTACTGACAGAAGTGATCTCTCTTCTATGCCCCAGGAACTGACACAAGCTTGTGCATGCAGTACTACTGCCAGAGACTGTGACAGGTGACTTTACCAAGGACCCTTGCACAGATACCAAGCAGAGGTATGCGATCACCTCCAAGGAACCCACTACCAGCCCTGTACCATTCCCGGCTCTGGTCCAAACACTAGGATAACTCTTCCACACCAGGTGGCAGCTGAGCTTGGGGAAGAAGCATGTACCCCCCCCGCCACACTAACTCTATATACTAAAAATGGGCAGCTACTGCATGAGAAGATTTGTGACCCCCTGCCCTCTACTTAACTTATTTCCGTCAGTGACAGCAGTAATGGAAACTCTGCTCATGGTGTCACCTCACTGCCATTCACTCCCTCCCCACCCCCCATGTTTTACCTTTATCTTTTTTTTTTTTCTTTTTTTGGGGGGAACTGCAGGGACCTGGACTCGCCAGTCTGTAATTGCAGGTTATACGCTGACAGCTCAGAAACTCTTACAGA
The DNA here is from genome assembly GCA_037952925.1 of Lithobates clamitans. Taxonomy (NCBI): domain Eukaryota; kingdom Metazoa; phylum Chordata; class Amphibia; order Anura; family Ranidae; genus Lithobates; species Lithobates clamitans. Next base: position 6,008,416 of record JBBGZY010000178.1, on the reverse strand, counting down.
ACATCACTTCGTTAGGTACTAGGGATAAGGGCCAAGCATAACTCATCAAGCTGGTATTCTGTCTGTTCCTGGTTAATGTTGTGTATTATGTTATTCCCTTATATGACAGTTTTAGGGTTGCCCTGAGGATGTGAACTCTAACCCTTACACCCATGACAGACTATGGATGTGGGGAAAGACTTCACAGAAATCCCAGAGTAAGGGGGGCCCCTTCCCTGTCCACGCTGGCCCTTATGGGCTATAGAGGTTTTCTTGCAGTAAGGAGATATAGGGCTCTATATCCTCCCTCATGCCAGCTATTGCAGGGACTGTAATATAGTCTGGATGTCTACGGTTTTCGGGGCCCCTGATCCCTGGATCCATCATGGTTTTGGATGGTCCTGGATTCGGGGACTCTGACATTTCTAGTTGGCCAATATGGAGGAAGTCTAAATGCTTCGGCGTTATGGTGAAATGCCCTGCAGTTTTTCTTCTGTAAGGGGATATTGTTTTTGGAAGTGTGATATTGTGTTGGGTTTGAAAGTAGGAGAGTAAGGTGTACGATTAAGATGTCCTACAGAGGTTTTGTCCTTAGCTCAAATTGGGTGATTTTCAAGCGGTCTAGGTAGAAGCATGTAATGTCCCCTGAAGTCGTGATATTTAGGATTAGTCAAGTCACATAGTGGAGACTTTGCTGTCAATCCACCTTGAGTCAAATCTTATATTGATTCTTAAAGCAGACATTAAGTCTCTTCCCATTAGGGAAAGGTCAATCAGTCAAAACAGCAAAACACATAGTTGTAAGAAGTTTGTCCTGTAATGTACTAACTTGTAATGTAGGAGTCACTTTATGTTGGACATCAGTTCCATTAATACCCATTGAGCAACCCTCTGTACATTCTGAAGTGATAAACCTACAATCAGTGAGTGATATATTTTATGTAGACAAACCAAAAATGAGTAAAAATCTTCCCCTGGATTTTGTTTGCAAGACAACATAGTGTGTACACTTGTATGCTTTCTGCCAAACTAGTCCTAGTTGGCCCCAAAAAATATCCCACCCTTCAGGTTTGTCATAGGGATCTGCCGTGATTCAAACCGTGATTTCAGGGTCTACTGCTTGAATAATGATTTGGAGATCTTCTGCACCCATCCTAGCTCCTGTACAATACCTTTTTAGAAAAGCTGCAGCAGCTCTGGGATCCTTTCTAGGTTTAGGGCAGGTGTCCCTTATATTAGCCTGGGATCCTTTCTAGGTTTAGGGCAGGTGTCCCTTATATTAGCCGACAGGGAGGGGGATCTGAACCTGAGTATTACCTATCGTGATCAAAGGAAGGGCCTTAAAGGGTTCCTTCTCTTTGTTTGCAGAACGAAGGATTATCTGACCCGCAGACTCTACTTCTTGTAATGCTATAGCTAGTTCTTCTGATTTTTTTTTCTCTAGCCTCTTTGCTTCCCTCTCTTCTTTCTCCCTGTCTTTCCCTTAGTACATTTTACAACATTTCATCATATATTTACAATCCCAGTGTCAACCGGGGGGGGTAATTATGTCGATTATGCGTCCCACAAATTTCCATTACCTCCTCCCAATCTTCCAGGGAACACGGTCCCAATGACCCCAAGCCTGAAACATACAACTGATGTGCACGAGTTTGTACATTTTCCCAAAAAGGATCGACACAATTTGCCCCACAAGTGCCTTTTACAAAATCATAGGGGGAAGGTTGGTCCCGCTCACCTTCGGGAGCTTCCTTCCCTAATTTATTTCTCATAATTATTTCACAATACTCTTAATGTCACAATGATACTTATAATACTTATTACTCCTCTTACTGTTAAACCTTCTTCAAATACAAAATTATTTTGTATATTGGATCTTAACATTTGAACCCTTGGAGTACCTTCTCTTAATAAAGGTCCCTTTCTCAATTTAAGATGGTAATACACTCAGAACACCTTTGTGACATTTGTTTAACACACAACAAACACAATAACACTGATATAACTCTATAACTTTATGTATATCACTTATCAAGATCAAACCAAATAGTAAATCAACTCCCTTATGTCGAAGTATATATTCACACATGCATATGATCACAACAAAATACAGAGCAATATATTCACGAAGAAACAACGTTAAATTGTGTGCACACAATTTCCCCTTCTTTTTTTTTAGTAGGTGTATGGGGTAAATCCGCGCAATGAATTGAATGTTTTAGTTGTGGATATGGCTGCTGCCTCTACACATACAATACCACCTAAGTGGAAAGTATTAGAAAATGGTAAAAAAGCAGGAGTAGTATGGCGCTGCCCTTATGGAGACAAAAAAAATGTTTTCCTTCTTTGTAGTGAATGTATTGCCTAGTGTCCTTATAGAATTGCTTCTAAAACCTGTATGTGTTCAAAAATTGAATAAAACTGTGACTGGTGGCGAATATTTCTATTAGAAGTGAAAATACAACAACTGGTGCTCCAATTGTTCAACAAAGGTGCATTGTGCCCTTTAAATTAAGTAATAAAGTAGTTAAGGGTATAGATGGATATAGATACAATATCATCTATGGGAAAAGTGTTGGAAAAAAAAAAAAGAAAACAGGAATAGTATGGCGCTGCCCTTATGGAGACAAAAAAAAAAAAATCTTTCTTTAAATTGACTTTATAATTCCTAAAGTGTGTGTGCCAAAGATGAATAAATATGTGACTGGTGCCAAGTCCTTACTGTTAAAGGTACAGTTGCAACATAAGGTGCTTCAATTATTCAACAAAAGTGCATAGTGCAGCATCACTAAAGTGACCAGTGTTAAATCATACAAATCCATACAACATTGTGCAAAATATCCATCATAAATAGTGACTCTTGTGCTGTGACCAGTATTTAGTTGGATAGGAAAAGTTCCGTTTATGAAAAAACAAGTTCTTTTTGGAGTATTTTGTAGTGTTCAATCTTTGAGGGTCAAATATCTGTAGGAAAGCTTCTTATCCAGGTGCTGGTTTCTTTAATTAGTGCCTTGTCTGCATGCTCTGACAATGCTTGCACTCACTGGATTCTCCTTTCCCCTGCAGGGGTATGCGCGGTCACAGTGTCTGCCACTGTGCAGCAATCAAGGATATCCCCCAAACTTTACTTGCGTATTGTGGTGTAGTGATTACATGTAAAGGAAAGAAGGTATGCCCATTGCGTAAAACCATAGGAGAACTTTTATTAAAACTTAATAGACAAATGTACTCACATTTCAAATGAACAAATCAAGCATGCCAAAAGTTAGCGAATTCCCTTTGTTAGAGGTGCTGCAAGACGTTCGTAATCCGCCCTACGCACGTTTCGTCGTCAGACTTCTACTGGGGCGCACCTGGATAAGAAGCTTTCCTACAGATATTTGACCCTCAAAGATTGAACACTACAAAATACTCCAAAAAGAACTTGTTTTTTCATAAACGGAACTTTTCCTATCCAACTAAATACTGGTCACAGCACAAGAGTCACTATTTATGATGGATATTTTGCACAATGTTGTATGGATTTGTATGATTTAACACTGGTCACTTTAGTGATGCTGCACTATGCACTTTTGTTGAATAATTGAAGCACCTTATGTTGCAACTGTACCTTTAACAGTAAGGACTTGGCACCAGTCACATATTTATTCATCTTTGGCACACACACTTTAGGAATTATAAAGTCAATTTAAAGAAAGATTTTTTTTTTTTTTTTTTGTCTTCATAAGGGCAGCGCCATACTATTCCTGTTTTTTTTTTTTTTTTTTTTTCCAACACTTTTCCCATAGATGATATTGTATCTATATCCATCTATACCCTTAACTACTTTATTACTTAATTTAAAGGGCACAATGCACCTTTGTTGAACAATTGGAGCACCAGTTGTTGTATTTTCACTTCTAATAGAAATATTCGCCACCAGTCACAGTTTTATTCAATTTTTGAACACATACAGGTTTTAGAAGCAATTCTATAAGGACACTAGGCAATACATTCACTACAAAGAAGGAAAACATTTTTTTTGTCTCCATAAGGGCAGCGCCATACTACTCCTTCTTTTTTTTTAGAGCTCCATACACCCGTCCTGTATTTTAAGAAAGCATCAAGTGCTCTCTATAATCCTATAAGTCCGGCCAGCCTAGCGGGACTTCATTTAACCATTAAAACTATGCGACTTCTTTATCCCAGGAGAGCCAACCTAGCAATCCTCGAGATTATGCTACCTCTTTATCCCAGGAGAGTCAACCTAGCAATCCTCGAGATTATGAAATTAAAAAAAAAACAATAGGGGTCAATCGTGCTAGGATAAGTGAAAAGGCTTCGTAAAATAAATTTACAAAGTTTCCACTCACCTTGCAGTCGATCACCCCACTTCTGGTACCATTTCTGTTAAGCCGCCCCTATTTCTCCTTTGAACCCAGTTTGGACCTATGGGTGTATGGATAGAACTCTCTGATTGATTGGGTAATCAAGACACACACATAGAATGGTGAATCAAAATTACAATGGTTTACTGGGTTTGCATATATCTTATACACTTACAGAGAGAGAGAAAAACCTTCCTCTTATTATCAGCCAATGAGATTGAAGCATAGACTTTATGAAAAAATAAGCTTAAAACGTCATAAATTGCATATTCTGCCAATTGATATCCCTCAGGCTATATCTAAATATAAGTTTATATATCTATGTGACCACATATGCTAGGCAATCTGCCAATGTTCCAGACACCCAACTTCTAACATGTTATAACTTTGTTATTCATTCTCTATATTAAAATGTCAGGCTAACCACACTTACATCCTGTACAAGTACATAGCTCGCAAATAATCTTTGCACTTCTAATTTTCTGCATAAGAAAGCAAAATACATTTCTTCTTATATAACATATCTTAAAGCAGCACTCTAACATCCTTACAATTTCTACAAGAAACCCATTTCAAATCAGGCTCCACTACTCGCTAGTCCAATAGCCGATTTCCGGAGGTCTATCATGCGACTTGTCCCGACTCCAAAACTAAAGGGGTTTCCATAGTACTTGCTAAATCTTTTCCGTTTCCGTTCCCATTACTGACCAAGTACTCGACCCAGAGGGAAGATTCCTCTTCATAAAAGGGACTTGGAAAAATAGACCGGTGACTTTGGCGAACATCTATTGCCCCAACTCTGGACAGATAACCTTCCTAAAAGAGGTCCTTTTACAGCTCACCACGTTTCAGACGGGCCTCTTGATAATGGGGGGGACTTCAATATGGCCTTAGACCTGCTCCTTGGTACCTCCACAGGTTCCACTCACTCCCATTTTCTGCTTTACGCCAGGCCAAGCTCACACTAGCCTCCCTTGCGCTTCATGACACCTGCAGAACGTTACAGCCCCAGGAGGAATACTACACGTTTTTCTCGCCTCCACACAACCGCTATGCAAGGCTAAACTATCTATTTATCCACCAGACAGACTTGACCTTCCTGCATGACGCGACAATAGAGAGTATGTTCATCTCCGACCACCACCTGATCACTCTGACCTTGCAGTTTCCACAACGGGAAATGACTACCAGGACCTGGAGACTGAATGCTTCCCTTCTCACTGACCTGGGGGACCTGGTGGAAATCACACAGACCATTAAAGACTACTTCCAACATAATGACACTCCGGACGTATCCCCCATGACCCAGTTGGAAGTGCACAAATGCGTCGTACGGGGGCATCTGTTGGCCATCGCAGCCAGGAAAAAAAAGCACACCAAATCACGATTCGAGACCTGTCTAACAAAATAGCTTTACTGGAAGCACAGCATAAACGCTCACTAGCAGTAAGGGTAGCCAAGGAATTAGCCGATACATGGGCGACTCTACTAGAGGAACTGTTTAAACGGGCACCAAAGAGGCAGGTACTTTCTCAGAGACTATTTTATGAACAGGGCAACCAGCCCGGAAGGTTATTGGCGAGGTTTACACAGAGATGTACTCGCGCTTCCACTGTTTACCATGTAGTGGACACAGGTGGATTAACCCACTCCAGAAATGAGGACATTGCTAGTCAATTTCACTATTTTTATAGTAAATTATATCACCTCGAATAACATGAGCATAGACCCATATCGGCAGATGCGCGCTTTGAGCTCATGTGGGAATTTCTGGCCAAGTACAGCCCCCCGGGCGCTATCTATTAATGACTGGCAAGCCCTGGAAGCACCACTGTTGTTGGATGAGTGGTGGGAGGCTTTGAAGGCTACGAAGCCCAGCAAAAGCCCGGGGCCAGATGGTTTCTCAGCACAATATTATAACATTTTTGCTGATCTCTTGGCACCGGAATTTCTTAAGGCCTTCAACACCCTCTCCCACTCACCATATGCTTAGCCTATTAGAGTTGTATATCTCAGTAATCCCTAAGGTAAACAAAGATCCCACAGATGTAGCTAATTATCATCCCATTTCCCTTCTGAATGTCCATGTTAAATTGTTCGCCAAGATCATGGCTAGAAGAGAAGCCAGGGACAACACCATTAAGGCCCTCAATTTACATCATTGGCTTATGTCAACCAATAGGGAGGGCTGCTTTTTGGCCATGGATGCGGAGAAGGCGTTCGACAGGGTGGCCTGGGACTACATGGATGCGGTTCTGGAAGCCCTGGGCCTGGGAAGCGGCATGCAAGCTTTTATTGGAGCACTCTACACCAAACACAGGGCTAGAGTCCGGGTTAATGGCCACCTGTCAGACATAAAAGGTATAGAGGTATATCAGTGGGAATATAAGATTGCAGCCTTTGCGAATGATATTTTGCTCTTTCTTTCATCCCCATTGACGTCTCTACCCAATCAAATGCCAGTATTAGAACAATGTAAGACCATCTCGAATCTGAAAATTAACCTTTCAAAGTCTTATGCGCTAAATGTTTCTTTGCCCCCTAAGATAGTGCAGCTCTGTCAGGTGAACTTTCCATTCTGCTGGAAAGCAGACGCTATTACGTATTTAGGTATCCAACACCCTAGTAAGCTTAAAGATCTATATGAAAAGAACTTCCTGGCAGGACTGAGGCTTATACAGCAGGATCTTCACAGGTGGAAGGCCCCCCACCATGTCCTGGTTCGGTCGGGCCGCGATTTTAAAGATGACGGTGCTCCTCTGCTTACTATACAAATTACAGACTATCCTGATTCGTTTACCACCCTCCTTCTTTACAGCTTACAAGCGCATGCGCAGAGCCTTTCTATGGGGAGCTAAGGTTGTGCGAGTGGGGTGGGCAAAGCTAGTACTACCAAAGTGGGTGGGTTGAATTGGGCTCCCAGACCTCCAGGGGTGCTACTGGGCAGTTCACCTAACCCGGGTGGTGGACTGGAGGCTCCATACTAACTACAAGGGTTGGGTGTTACTGGAAAAATTGATTTCGGGTACCGAACTCCATTACATCCCCTGGTTCTCAAAGGCACACATACCGGCTAATATCCATTTTCATCCTCTTATAGGAGCAACCCTGCATGCCTTCGATAGGGCGTGCAAAATACACTCGCTTTCAACCACGTACTGTGCGATCAAACCTATCAGAGGTAATCCAGACTTTCCCTCTGGCATGGAAAGGGCCTTTCTAGCAGCAGAATGGCCTTACGCAGAAATGCAGGCTAAGTACTTCTTTTCCAGAGGAAGGTTTCTCTGACAAGAGGAACTGGCATCATTGTCAAACACAAAGTCTTTCCCCTTTTGGGCCTATTTCCAATTGAAACATTTCTTGGACAGTCCTACGAATAGAGGTAACTTTGCGAAAACTCCTACTGTGCTGGAATCACTATGTTCTAGCTCCTCTCCCCAGAGTCATTTAATTTCAGGGCTTTATGCCACAATGTTTAGGGAATCTAATGCCTCCCTGAGATTGGAACATGCCTATTGGGAGACTGAACTGGACATAGTGATTCATGACACCGCTTGGGATCGAGTGCATTTGTACATCCACAAGGGCTCTCTGAATGTCCATACTCAGGAAAACGGTTACAAAATTAAAACGAGGTGGTATAGAACACCAGAAATACTTTGTAAATTTATCCCGGCAGCCTCAGACCAGTGCTGGAGGTGTGAACAGGGTATAGGCACATTCCTCCATATTTGATGGACATGCCCATTGATCCAGCCGTATTGGTGTAAAGTGCATGAAGTGGCGACTGAGATATCCTTGCTTTCATTGGAATTTTCACCAGCGCAGTACCTCCTTCACATCTCCAAAATCTCCTGCAAAAAATATTATTGGTCAATCGCTATGCACATGATTAATGCCGCTAGGCTTTGTCTGCCAGTACACAGGAGGTCCAAATCACCCCCCTCCATAATGGAATGGGTGGTTCGGATTAACCAGATAGCAGCGATGGAGGAGTTGATTTGCACCACACAGGACAGAATAGCATACTTTTCAGCAACATGGGTACCCTGGCTCGAATACCGAAACTCACAGCGCTGCCAGGACTTATCCCGGGATAACCCTTAAAAGATGCATTAAGGGTCGCAATATTTCTCACAATACCATGGGTACACTGGGGAGGGTAGCTGGTGGTGATCCCACCCCCTCCCCACATATTCCCCTTACGGTGCCCCCCTCATTCCCCCCCCTTCACTTCCCTCTCCACTGTGTCTTTTCTCTCTTTCTCTCTCTCTTCCCCTTTCTTCTTCTTCTTTTCTCTTTTTATTTGTTATTTTTTTATTTTTACTCTAATAAAAGGATTTGGAGTGCCGACCTAATGGTAGGACACATCTCCAAATCCCTGCTTGGCTTATAGTACTTACAGAAACTATATTGATTACTTTTCTAAGAAGTCTCTCATCCCAATGTAAATCCGGCAGGCCTGTAATATACTGCGATATACCTTTTTTTTTTGCCCCTTTGACAGACCTAGCCAGGACAGAGGCTTTTGGGGGGGACTGAATGCAAGCCTCTTGCCGACAGATTATGGGCCCTAGCATTTGGGGGAACGGTGCTCTTTGTGAGCTGTATGCCTGGGAACCCTTGAGGTGGTATTACTTTGGAATTAGGCGCTTGTCCCCCAGGACACACAGACTCTGGGGACCCTTTGTATGCCATATGGGAAATGGTGACTTGGATCGTATGTCTTTGATTGCTTAAAATGGGACAGTCTACTCCTACTATAGTTTGTTGATGACTAGGCTGAGGAGGGGGGGAGATCACTGTTTGTATTGTTAATTGTAATTAGCTCCTGCTATTGTGAGAAAATGTCCTGTGGTTGTACTTATGATAATGTATAATGTACTGTGTGAAGCTCGGAGACAACAAGTCTGACCTGTAGTGAAATCCTGAAGGGCACAGAGTCACATCGGCTCCTTAAAGGGATTAGTTAATTTTTTACAGGTGTATTGTTAGAGCAATATGAGCAGGAGGGGGGAACCTCCTCTTCTGCTGTATTTAAGACTGTATTCTGGTTCTAATAAAAAACAGTCCATGTTAGCAGTGAAACAAGTGTCGCCTTGTTTTGTGCTTATGAGCTGTTGGAATATCTGATATCTGTATCCAGACTGGGAGGAAGTGGTATACTGACAGAAGCACTCAAGCAGAGTGTGGGACGTTCCATGACAGCCCCTTTTTAAAAAAAAAAAAAAAAAGATTACTCCCCACTACTGTAAGTTTCTTTAAGTGGCTGTTTTATTAGCTAACTTAGAGGCAGCATCTGTTGCCTGGTACTCACTCGAACTGTAAACTGTGTTTCCTCTTAATTGGAACCATGTACTTGTAACTTGGTTATGTGTTTTATGGTACTATTTTATTATCTACGAAAAACTCTCAATAAAAATTTTTTGTGGAAAAAAAAAACAAGAAAATATTATCCTCAGTTAAAGAGCAGTACTCTTGTTTCCCCTAATAGAGAAGATGAGAGAGGTCATCCAAGACGAATGGGAAAAAGTGAAAAAGGGTCACAGATTTAATAAGATGTACCCATTTAAGGCAGAGGAAATGCACTCACTGGAAACTCCCCACCTAGTGGACGCGGCAGTCATGAGACTGGCCCGGCACGTAACCCTACTGATGGACGACGCCACTTGACAGAAGAATGGATGCCGACATTAGAAGGGTCTATACATCCACAGGGAGTGCATGTAGGCCAGTCTTAGCACTTACCTCAGTGGCCAGAGCCATTAGAGCGTGGGCCGAGAAAATAGAAGAATACTTGCAGTCATGCGCAGACACCTCAGCAGCCCTAAGACTACTGGAGGATATTAAGCACTCAGGGGACTGCATGGGAGAAGCAGCAATTTATTTGCTACGCTGTTTAGCAAGAGCCATGCAGTTTTCTGTAATGGCAAGGAGAGCCCTTTGGCTTAAATCAGGGATCCCCAAACTTCCAGCTGTTGCAGAACTACACATCCCATGAGGCATTGTAAAACTCTGACATTCACAGACATGGCTAGGCATGATGGAATTGTAGTTTTTGAACAACTGGAGGGCTATAGTTTGAAGACCCTTGGCTTAAACCATGGACAGCAGATGCCTCATCAAAGGTAAACTGGTGCCGTATACTGTTTAATGGAAAGGCGTTGTTTGGGAACAAGCTGGAGTCAGCTATCTCAAAGGTCACGGGAGGCAAATCAGGTATGCTCACATAAGATGTTAGGTCAAGACAAAGACGCTATCCAGAAAGGAGGCAATATGCAAACACGATCAGAGAATTCAGGCCCTATAGGCCGCTCAAATAATATAGGAGGAGTGGAAGAGCGCCCCAGGTGACAATGGCTCACTTGCCAAAGACGAAAATGGCTTCTACGCAGTAGCAGAAGCCCTTTTGAGGGTTTCTCTGTCCAGGCAGGGGCAGTGGGTGCCAGGTTAAACAGATACGCCCAAGTCTGGACAGAACAAATCAAAGAACCAGGGGCACGAATGGGATTCAGTTGGATCACCGTTGGAGATTTTGCTCTCTTCCCTCGATCCCCCATTTCACTCTCACATGGTTACCACGCCACCAGCAAAAGGTTTGATTGATATTCAAATACATCCAGACACTGCTACAGAAGGGTGCGATAGAGCCAGTGCCAGCTCAAGAGGAACATCAAGATTTCTATCCACCACTTTTCTTAATAAAGAAAAAGACACTTATAGACTTTAGGCTCGTACTAGACCTAAGGGACCCCGAACAAATCAATCTCGGTCCAAAGCTTCAGGATGGAGTCATTATAATCAGTGACACAAGCGCTCGCTCGGGGTGACTGGATGCTGTCCCTCGACTTGAAGGATGCATATTTGCATGTTCCAGTAAATCCTCACTTCCACAAATTCTTGTGATTTGCAGTGTTAGACCAACACTTCCAGTTCATGTGCCTGCCGTTTGGCCTTTCCACCTCACCCAGAACTTTCTCCAAAATTCTGCTCTCAGTGATAGCCATTCTACGCAGACAATGCTTATAAGCCTTTCACTATTTGGATGACATCCTGTTGGTGGCACGGATACCGCAGACCTTATTGAACCATCGAGAGATCCTAATCCGCACACTACAAGAATTTGGATGGCTTATCAGTTCGCAGAAAAGCCAACTAAACCCCACGCAAAGACTGCTGTTTCTAGGGGCGGTTCTCAACACCAACAGAAACACCATAGAGCTCCCGAAGGAGAAGATAGCAGCCCTCTTGGCCAAGGTGGAGGAGACAGCAAGAATGACTTACCTCTCAGCATTACGTTGCCTCAGTCTCCTGGGAACTCTTTCGGCCACAATCCCAATGGTCAAGTGGGCGCATTGAAGGATGAGGCCCTTCCAAAGGGGCTTCCTCAGCCAATGGAAGAAACAGTCTATTCGACAGAAGATATGGCTGACCTCAGAAATGAGACAATCCCTCACATGGTGGAGGGAACCGTCAAATCTCCTCAACTGCCATCAGTTACCACCACCATTGGTGGTCACGACGGATGCCTCTGCATCCGGGTGGGGCGTGCGAGGGTCTTCTAGCCCAGGGCCAATGGCGCCACAGACAGATCGAAGTCTCCAACATGATCGAGTTGAGGGCAGCCCTCTGTGCGTGGAATACATTTCGCACCCAGATTCAGGGGGCAGCCATAGTCCTCCAGATGGACAATAAAGCAGTGGTCACTTATGTGCGGCAGCAAGGTGGAACTCAAATCCGGTCACTCCTAGCCCAAATAACACCCATAATGAGCTGGGCTCAACGGAACCTATCCCACCTCTCAGCAGTTTACATTCCAGCTCCTCAGAACCTCCTAGCGGACACCCTTGGAAATCACTGGATCCCAACGAGTGGTCTCTGAACCAGTCAGTCTTCCACTGGATATGCAAACAGCGGAGGTAACCAGATTTGGACTTAATGGCAACCACAGACAATGCAAAGTGCAAACGCTTTCTATCCAGACTAAAATTCCAAGAAGCGGAGGCAGTAGATGGACTTAACTGCAGATGGAAGTGTCTTTACCCCGATTGCACTAATCTTCAGACTACTCAACAAGATACGTTCATACCCAGGTTTGGTGATAGCGATAATTCCAATGTGGCCAATGTGGTTCCCGCTACTGCAGTCCTTAGCGGTAGAACCACCAATACCACTTACAGATATACCGAATCTGCTACAGCAAGGACAAGTAATGCACGCAGATCCGGAAATGCTGCACTTGACAGCCTTGAGATTGAGGGGAGAAGAATGGAAGAAGCGGGATACTCAGTGGCGGTGGTAAAAACATTACTGGGCGCCAGAGCCACCACCACCAACTATACCTATTCGAGGGTCTGGGAGAGGTTCAAATCCTTTGTTGAATCCCAGGAGTTTGACCCTAGGGCACCGCAGGATCCGCAAATACTGGACTTTCTGCAAGCAGGCCTGGAGAAATGCTTGAGCGTGAGCATGCCGAGAGTGCAGATTTCCGCACTGTCAGCACTGACAGGGGTCAAGTGGGCCTAGTGACACCCGATTCGCCAGTTCCTGAGGGCATGCGCAAGACTCCGTCCCTTAGAGCGATCATATGTCCCTCCCTGGGACCTGCAAGTAGTGTTGGAATTGCTGTCTCAAGCCCCCTTCTGGGGGGATCAGACCGCATGGTTATGAAATGTCTCCCTGAAGGTGGTGTTATATAGAAATATATAATAACTACTTCAGCATTAACCACCCTTGTCGTCTGGTGATTGTTACATCCCATATGTATATGCTGTCATGCTTGTGTCAGGAAAACTGAAAATGTTATACTTACCAGACGGTAATTTTCCTTTCCTGATGCAAAAGCATGACAGCATATAGGTCCCTCCCTAAAGGCTTCACAGTGATGATAGACTACGAGAATACTTCCTAGGGGAGGCGACTTACTTATATAGTATAACCAGTCCTGGTATAAGGCAGGGGGCGGGGCCTACCCATACGTATATGCTGTCAGGCTTTTGCATCAGGAAAGGAAAATGACCGTCAGGTAAGTATAACATTTTCAGGTTTCTTTCAATTTGTAAACATTGCTATTTCAATTTTACATCTTGTGCAAAAAATGTTAATTTTTACACATGTTGTAAAAAATCTTTTGGCTGGCATTACTATGGCAAGTTTATGATTTCTACAAATCAATTGGGGAACATATTTCCTATATATAGAAGTCAATTTTGACAGATATTTGTATTGTAAAGTTTCTTCACCTTTAAATACAAAAAATCTCTAGCCTATAATGACCTAAGGATATAATGCAAAATATTATAAAAACCCATTAGCTGTAGTACAGGTCATATCTGGATTGAACATCATGTGCTTTGTGTTTCCTGGACAATTATCTATAGGGTTGTTCACCATTTGCTTCCTACCGCCTCACTCTTTGATGGCCTGTCTTTGGCTATTACAATCCATTCCACTTCCTCATGGCTTTAGATGACATATGAGTTTTGTCCATCTGCCCTAGGATAATTAATATATTCTGCTTTCATCCTAACCTCCTCTTTTCTTCTGATCTCTCACTTTCTTCAGTGCTTTGCATAATTCTATTTTCAACATCTGGCTTCCTTTTCTTTAATCACAATTATAGTTGCACACACTTTTTACAGTTCTTTGTTTATGGAGAAAAAAAATTAATTTGGCTGCAATTTTATTTCACTATTATTTTTTTTATTTTTAAAAATGTATTTAATGCTATTTTAAATAATTACACTTTCATATATAGGTAAAAATGTTTTCTAGATAATTGCTCCAGTTGGCCAAAACAGCTTGCAACTGCTGTTACAAAGTTACGAAATCTTCTAATGGCAAATAAATATTTTCACGTTAGCATATTTTTATTGCTTTAATCAACCCTTTCTCACAAAGCATTTGCTTTAGATGTACTGCCCCTCAATAGAAAGAAAAGTTTGTTGGTGCTATGCCTAGGGTACAGCTAGATCAATGCAATATCAATTTTTCTGACATCTAGCCCCGATGAAGAATGTGTACAAAATGTGTATGTGTGTGTTTTTAAAAAAAAGTATCACTGATAAAACATTTTGAATGATCCCCTTCATTTTGGATCCACTGGAGCAGCTTCTCCCATATGAGTGTGAATAATTGTTTTTCTCATCTTTTATAATACTGAATTGTCAAAAATATGGATTGTCATATGACATGACAATCCATATTCTGTGTCCAAACACCGCAAAGGCAGTATGGAATTTATTTTATTCTATTTTATTCTATTATACACCTCTTATTGACTATAAGGCCACAATTCGACCAGCGGTATATATTCACAGAGACAGCCTGGGGTTGTAATATATATACTGGCCTAGATTCCTTTTCACTCCGCCCTTGGGGGTCCTTGAGAAGATTCTTCTTTTGGGGATCACATGGTTCCCATAAATTGACATACCTGGATACATTGCTTTTGAATACCCCTATCCTGAAGAAACATTAACCACTTCAGCCCTGGAAGGTTTTACCCCCTTCCTGACCAGAGCCTTTTTACAATTTGGCACTGCGCTGGTTTTTACTGGTAATTGCGAGGTCATGCAATGCCGTACCCAAACGAAATTTGCGTCCTTTTTTTCCCATAAGTAGAGCTTTCTTTTGGTGGTATTTGATCACCTCTGCAGTTTTTTTTACGATATAAACAGAAAAAGACCAAACATTTTGAAAGAAAATTATATTTTCTACTTTTTGTTATAAAAAAAATCCAATAAACTCAATTTTAGTCATATATTTAGGCCGACATGTATTCAGCCACATGTCTTTGGTAAAAAAAATGTCAATAAGTGTACATTTATTGGTTTGCGCAAAAAATATAGCGTCTACAAACTAGGGTACATTTTCTGGAAATTACGCAGCGGCAAGGAAATTGCTGAGAGGCATGTTGAGCCCATTTAATATTAAATTTTTTTGTCACAAGTGATTGAAAAATGACAAAAAAAATTACACAAAGTTGTCACTAAATGATATATTGCTCACACATGCCATGGTATATGTGGAATTGCACCCCAAAATACATTCTGCTGCTTCACCTGAGCATGGGGATAGCACATGTGTAAGACTTTTTGGGAGCCTATCCGTGTACAGTACCTCGAAAACCAAGCACCGCCTTCAGGATTTCTAAAGGCGTAAATTTTTGATTTTACTCCTCACTACCGATCACAGTTTCGAAGGCCATAAAATGCCAAGATAGCACAACCCCCCCAAATGACCCCATTTTGGAAAGTAGACACCCCAAACCATTTGCTGAGAGACATGTTGAATCCATGGAGTATTTTATTATTTGCCACAAGTTGCGGGAAAATTACAAACTTTTTTTTTTTTGCACAAAGTTGTCACTAAATGATATATTGCTCAAACATGCCATGGGCATATGAAAAATTACACCCCAAAATACATTCTGCTGCTTCTCCTGAGTATGTGCATTCCACATGTGTGAAACTTTTTGGGAGCCTAGTCGTGTACAGGACCCCGAAAACCAATCACTGCCTTCAGGCTTTCTAAGGGTGTAAAATGATTATTTCACTTCCTCACTACCTATCACAGTTTCGGAGGCCATGAAATGTCAAGATAGCACAAAACCCCCCCAAATAACCCCAATTTGGAAAGAAGGCACTTTAAGCTGTTTGCTGAGAGGCATGTTGAGTCCATGGAATATTTTACATTGTGCCACAAGTTTCGGGAAATTATTATATTTTTTTTTTACACAAAGTTGTCACTTAATGATATATTGTTCAAACATGGCATGGTTATATGTGGAATTACACCCCACAATACATTCTGCTGCTTCTCCTGAGTATGGGGATACCACATGTGTGGGACTTTTTGGCAGTCTAACCGCGTACAAGACCCTGAAAACCAATCACCGCCTTCAGGCTTTTTAAGGGTGTAAACTTTTGATTTCACTCCTCACTGCCTATTACAGTTTCAGAGGCAATGAAATGCCCAGATAGCACCCCCCCCCCAAATGACCCCATTTTGGAAAGTAGACACCCCAAGCTATTTGCTGAGAGGCATATTGAGTATTTTGCATATCTCGCTTTTTGGCACAAAGTTTTGAAAATTGAAAAAATAAAAAAATAAAAAATTTTTCTTTTCTTTCTTCATTTTCAAAAACAAATGAGAGCTGCAAAATACTCACCATGCCTCTTAACAAATAGCTTGAGGTGTCTACTTTCCAAAATTGGGTAATTTAGGGGGGTTTTGTGCTATCTAGTAGGGATGAGCCGAACACCCCCCAGTTCGGTTCGCAGCAAGTCTATGGGACATGAATGTGAAAATTCGAAAGCGCTAATTTTAAGGGTTAATATGCAAGCTATTGTCATAAAAATTGACTGGAGGGGATACCATGCTGTTTTTTTCAATGACTTTTATCTGTATTGCCAGGACCCGACAATTCATTATAGCCGCAAGTAGTTTTAAATGACTTTTTTTCTTTAGAAATGTCATTTTGTGCAGGGGCTGTTCTAAACAAGGGAAAAATGCCCCAATTTACAGGCATACTATAGACACCCCCCAGGTACGAAATTTAAAGGAATATTTCACTTTTATTGTTTCACTTTAAGCATTATTAAAATCACTGCTCCCGAAAAAACGGCCGTTTTTAAAACTTTTTGTTGCATTGATACATGTCCCCTGGGGCAGGACCCAGCTCCCCAAACACTTTTTATGACAATACCTTGCATATAAGCCTTTAAAATTAGCACTTTTAATTTCTCCCATAGACAATTCATCATAGCTGCGAGTAGTTTTAAATGACTTTTTTTCCTTTAGAAATGTAATTTTGTGCAGGGACTGCTCTAAACACAGGAAAAATGCGCCACTTTACAGGCATACTATAGACAACCCCCAGGTATGAAATTTAAAGGAATATTTCACTTTTATTGTTTCACTTTAAGCATTATTAAAATCACTGCTCCCGAAAAAACAGACATTTTTAAAACTTTTTTTGCATTGATACATGTCCCCTGGGGCAGAACCCAGGTCCCCAAACACTTCTTATGACAATACCATCCATATAAGCCTTTAAAATTAGCACTTTAGATTTCTCCAATAGACTTTTAAAAGGTGTTAAGCGACTTTCGAATTTGCTGCGAACACCCCAAATTTTTCGCTATTCGGCAAATAGGCGAACACCCGATGTTCGAGTCAAACTTACGTTCGACTCGAACATCAGGCTCATCCCTACTATCTAGACATTTCAGGGCCTCCGTAACTGTGATAGGTAGGGTCCTTTCACACTGGGGCGGTTTGCAGGCGCTATTGCGCTAATAATAGCGCCTGCAAACCGACCCAAAAGTGCTGCTGCTTTGATTCCAGTGTCAAAGCCCCGAGGGCTTTCACACTGGAGCGGTGCGCTAGCAGGACGGTAAAAAAAGTCCTGTTAGCAGCATCTTCGGAGCGGTGAAGGAGCGGAGTGTATACGGCTCCTTTACTGCTCCTGCCCATTGAAATCAATGGGACGGCGTGGCTATACAGCCGGCAAAGCGCCTCTGCAGAGGCGCTTTACGGTGGTTTTTAACCCTTTCTCGGCCGCTAGCGGGGCGGTTTACCGACGGTAAAGCGCCGCTTACAATAGCCGACACCGCCCCCGCCTCAGTGTGAAAGGGCCCTTAGTGAGGAGTATACAACATGTGGGTGTGAGCGCTTGGTTCAACGCAATTGGAAACAGTTGTAACCCCCCAACCTTATTGCTCTTAGTAGAGAGAAGATGAAGTGGTTGAAAAGATTAATGCACAGCTATAAACATTAATAACAAACTGGAAACTGTAATAATATAATAGGTAATATAGACAAAACAGAATCTTTGCTGCTAAAAGTCCAAAGGAACTGAATTGTAGTCCATTGTATTTAAAAGCAACTGTAGAAGGCAGCCCTGTAGATAAGGAAAAAGCAATCCTCTGGGTACTGAAGAAAAAAAAACAACAAGGGCGCCACTCTAAGTGCAGTATTAAAAACGAATTTAATGCATCTTTAAAATAGGTACTCACAAGGGTACATGTAGACAGGCATGTGGGTAACAGTTAGGAAGTGCCAGGTGTCCCGGGAATAGTGTCCCGGGACACCTGGAACTTCCTAACTGTTACCCACATGCCTGTCTACATGTACCCTTGTGAGTACCTATTTTAAAGATGCATTAAACTCGTTGGGGGTGTCTACTTTCCGAAAAGGGGTCATTGGGGGTGGTTGAACTGTCCTGGCATTTTATGCACAACATTAGAAGCTTATGTCACACATCACCCACTCTTCTAACCACTTGAAGACAATGCCCTTTCTGACACTTTTTGTTTACATGAAATATATTTTTTTGCTAGAAAATCACTTTAAACCCCCAATCATGATATTTTGGACCAATATGACCGCAACTCACTTTTTTTAGTTATGCCCATGAGGAGGGATAGGCCCAGGAAAGTCTTAAATTCGGAGACCGTAATAGGTCTCGAATCTCTGGCAAGGATCAACTGGGGATTAGTGGCCAGCATACAAATTGCTTTGGTCCACAATAGATCTACAGAGATCTTCCGTGAAAAACAGCGAATAAAAATGTGTCTTAAAATCAACTGTTTCCACCTGAGTTCCGGGTTGGCCAGTGAATGGGGGAAGTACAGGTGCTGCGGAAGTGGTGGGCTCCCAATTTGGATTGGCTAATGCAGCAGGAAGGATACTATGGGCTTGATGGGCCTGTCCTTGTCTTCTTGGTAGCTACGGGACACTATTTGTGCTAGCCACCTCACCAGCTTGAACTGCACTTATGGGACTCGCCACATTACCAAGTGTTACTACAGTGCTGGATGTATGACCAGGATGTACTAGGTCGCTGGTGCTTGCCAGTTCACCAGAAGGATAAGCAGCACTAGTACTGGCTCTCTGCTCCATACGAGAGCCCTGCGAGAACCTCAACAACAGTAGAAGAACGGGGGCGGGTATGCCTGACCTTGGCAGGGACTACTACTCTATCCACTGCTGCTGTCTACAGGTTCGTATTCTGAGCCTGAATCTGACATATGGGTGACTTCCTCTTCATCCTCATCTGTCATGCTCAGAAACATGTAGGCCTCTTCACTAGTGTACCTTCGATTGGACATTTTGGCCTCTAAATTTACTGGTACAACTAGTGAGACTCACAGCAAAAAGAAAAACCTGACTGTCAGCGACTGCTTCAAACGCTACTAAAAAAACTGTTAGCGTTTGCAGGCCTGACTAATGCTGCAGTTATGTGTTTAGTGTTTTGTAAGTGACAGTGATCGATTGATACTGCACTTGGTGGGCTGGGCGTCGGGGCTAAACGCAGGTGCTAGTAGGTATCTGGGCTGATCTCGCTAACGCTGTATTTTTGGGAACCCTAAACTATTGGGGACACTAATATAGTTCTGATCAGATCAAAGATATTGATCTGTTGAGACACTATACTACTAAGGGAGGTGTATGGTGCGTGCGTGGGTGTTAGCACTACTGGCCCTAATCCGGGTGATCAGGGAGTTAAACCTTTTATTAGGTAATGTACTGCGGGTGCCCTGACGCTATAAAAAAATAACTAACTAACTAGCGTCACCCATGACACTAATACGGTGATCACTGGTGACAGGGGGTGATCAAGGGGTTAAACCTTTATTAGGGGGGTTTAGGGGGATACCCTAAAGCTACCTGGGCCTACCACTAACTGCCCTAACTCTGATTAGTGTCACAAATGACATCAGTACAGTAATCAAAGAAAAATATGAACACTGCACTGGGTGACACAGTGACAGGGAGTGAAGGGGTTAACTGGGGGGGTGATCGGGGGTGAAATGTGTGCCTATGTGTACTGTGTCAGTGTAGTGTTGGTGCAACTCACGTGTGAATGTCTTCTCTCCTCTCTCTGGAACGGAAAAGATTACCAGAGAGGGAGATGACATCACTTCCCCTGTCTGTTTTTACACTTACAGACAGGGGAAGCATTTCAATTGTCAGGACTGATCAGCAGGTCCAGGCCAGAATTGACCTGGGCCTGGAGACTGATCGGTTCTGAAATGAATCCGATCGTCGCGGCAGCCCGGAAGGCATGCGCGCTCCCCCTCTAGGCGGCTACGCGCCCGATGTACAGCTATGTCGTTTCGACCACCCGTGCCATTCCGCCATAGTAAAACTGCAGCGGCTGGTCAGGAATTGGTTAAGCAAAACGCGCTGATATACAGAACACTTCCACAACGTATATTGTGAGTACAAGATCGCCTATTTCTTGCCATTTACATTTTGAGTCTCGGGTGGTATAAGAATCATTGTTAACCCCTGGGTTGAATTTGCTATATTATGATGCCGTGGATGAGTTCCTAGTTTACTGGTAATGTTTAATCAACAAATTTTTTTGAGAAATAATCCGCCTTAAAGATCCCATATATTTTTGTTCTACTCCTCCCTTTTTGAGAATGTATAAGCTATTTGTTCCTATATGTGGGATGTTTGATAAGAAAATGATTATACCCCTGGCATTGTAATACTGTCAATAAATAGGTTTATGATCAGGCAGAACAGCAAATGAATGAAATGCATTTTTGGTTACACACAATGACATCACAGTACATGCTCGATACACCTACCACTGTCCTTTGTCCCCTCGAAGAGACTGTAAAGCTTCAACCCTACATAAGATTATTTTCATCAGGTTGCAACCATATTTTTGGGATTTATATTTTTCAAGCAATACTTCATTATTATTCATATAGCTGGTTGTCAAGGACAGACGAATACGCAGAATAGCACAAGCTATTATTAAAAGTACATAATGTTCCCTATGCTTCACATCACTTAAGTTTAGAAAAACTTACAATGTTACAATTTTCTGTTGTTTATACTCCAAAACACTGAAAACAACTTGCAATAATATAACTGTTATTGCTAAAGTAATAATTGGGCCAATAAAAAAATGACCTTTCAACAGTTTGTTATTATGTTATGCTGCATAATGATGCAGAGATGTGCTCTGCCCTAAAGTAGCAACATTACTTTATCTATAAGATTACTGGTAACATCTAATTAAATATTTTTGACGTTATTAAACACAACTCTTATTGCCTAAGCTTCCATTATATCCAACTTTAATCCAAGCATGGATTGGTCTACACAAATGGAGATGATATTCAACAGTGTGAATCTGACCTAAGGCACCATTATTAGGTGATGCCATAGTTTACCATACATATTGGGACACTGATACCTTGCATGCAGAGGATCTTAAATTACAATTTGTCCTTATATTATAGTATATGCAATACTATTTTATTTATTTGCATTGCAAACTTAAATTCCGGGCATAGAACAATACACAGCACCAATGTAATTTTTCGAAAAAACTGTACCTTTTATTATTGGTTCTTGAGTTTTAGCCATGAGACTGCCTAGGCTGGGAGGTGAAATACAGGAAAATAATGTCATAAGTCTTCTGCAGGCAAGAAGAAGCATTTACACATTTTCTTCTCCTCTAGTGATTACTGCAAAAGTGTGCCTTTATAGCAAATCATATGATGAGTGGCTGCAGCAGAGAGCTGATTTGTGTGAGACAACATGCATACACACTAAAAACATACTGGTTACCGCACTGGTACCAGTGCTTATATGATTGTGATATCTAGGGGAAGAATTTCAGTCATGTATGTTGTTACAGAGCCTGAATGAGGTTAAAACAAAATTGGTTTCAGCCTCCTGGGAAAAAGGAAGATTAAGATATTGTCCGTGAGTACTGTAATGTCTGTGCATACATACATCTATTTAGCATGCATGCTTATAGCATTATAAAAATATATCTGATGGTAGATCTACTTTAAAAAAAAAAAAAAAAAGCTATATTGTAAGAATTAAATATAAAGCCTTGTAGATGCAGCTTCCAAATTTGTACCCAGTACCCAGTTTTTCTTTATAGCCGTTAAATGCTTTCCATGTATATTGAAAAATAGATGTACTTTAAAAAACACGGAGGTTGTGATTGCTGACCTTCAATTATATTTATATTATTTATTTAAATGTCAAACTGAACTGATGGCTTTAATAATTTCTAAGACTCTAACCTGAAACAAGTCTTCAGATCAGGAGACCTGACTTTACCACCCTCATACTTGTTCAGTAACTCCAAAGGTATTAAAGGCAAAGGATCACCATAACTACCAGGCAACTAGCAGGAAGAGGAGGCTATCCACAATGACGCACTCTGTATTCCCCTCAATGCAGGTTTCCTTGAAGAAGTATATTTATCCAAATAGGCTCCTACATTGTAATGTGTCTCCCAAATGAAATACACCTATAGCTCTAACCAAATAGGACATCCTAATTCTAAAAACTTAAAAGCACTTAGAAAGAAGCTGGAGTTGGGAACTTAAAGTGGTAAATTCAGTAGCCCAACTAGTTTACATTAATAAATTCCATGTCACAAAATTCAGCAATGGTAGCTTTAAAAAAACTCTAATGTTTATCATTAAAAACCAGTACTTTTGACCCAGTGATCAAGCTGCAACATTTAACTTTGCAGCAAGTCACAAGTTGAGAGGGTAAGGCAGGGGCTGATCTTTGTCACACAACACTGCCAGAAACTGTGGAGGCACCAGTCTTTACATCCTGGTTCACTGAACGTTTGTCAAAGCACTTTAAAAAAATCTGCCAATCCCATATATAGCGCCCAAACCCTATAGAAGCTTACAGTAGCTGAATCTTGCAATTTTGTTCTGGCTTTGTCAGGGCTAATTTGGAAGCTTTAATAAAAATGGGAATGAATAGCTGGATACTGCCTTTGGGGAAAGTACCAATGCAAAAACTTTTTTTTCAAAGTACCATGCAGTGGGGAGCATGTTTTTCAATGCGGTTTATAAGGCAACAATAACAGTACAAAATCCTTAAAATAACATGCTTGGGGATGCCTTAAACCTGCAAGTGCTTTGGCACACCTGTAGGATGTACTTCTGAAAAAGTGACATCTAACAAAATGGTGGTCAATGATGTCAACCATCATCCCCGGCTGGTTTGTTGACATTCAGCAACCAGCTGACTCTGCCTGTCATTCACACTTTATCCACCACTTGGCTGTGCAGCATTCCTTTCCTTCACAGTGGTGTGTGCAGTGCATGTAAACCAACTTCTCTGCAGAGTGACGACATTACTGGGAAAAATTCTGCCCTACGCGTTATGTCTCATATACTTTGTCAGAGGTTCAATTAAATTGTTTAATCTGCCATGTATGTAATTATTTCTTTGTAGTCTTCTGAAAAAAGTGGTAGCAGAAGATAGTTGACCTAGAGAGGAAAATCTCTAAACCTGGCCAATTTTGGAAGTTATGTGAGATGAAGGGCTAGCCCCAACACTTTCTATAAGAAAGATACCATTTTCATAATATATGCAGGCACTTCACATGCTTTACAATAAGAAGAGCATAGGGTTACTTGAAAGTTGATCTCCAGGCATTCCAGAAAGTACTCCTGTAGTATTATTGCACAACTTTATGCCTCCTTCACTTTGCATAGTAATACCAACCCTTCTCTATAGAAAGTATTGGGCATTCTCATATCAGTACCAAGGTTGTCAAAAACACACCCACAAGTCTGTTCAACAAAAGTGCATGTCATCACATCATATGCACTGGAAGAGGAATTCTATGGAAGCAGAGCACAGTGACTAACCAGTATCACACCAACTACATCACCAAAGGTTACTTAGCAGTGCAGAGTCGTCTCTATTCCATCATTCTCCTAAATTTAGCTGATGCGTGCACCATAGGTTACTTTACCCATATGTGCACTACATAAAATAATAAAAATGACACAGTGGCTACACCTAATACAAGCTAGACTGGAGAGGGGAAACTAAATTTTAGCAATTCCTCAAAAAGTCATCGCATACCGTCACCGAGTTAACTTAATCAAAGGCTTGAGGTGTGTTCTTCTGAATTAGGGCAAGCATACAAAAAAAGGGGAGAAGGAAATTTTCCAAATAATTCTTCAAAAAGGAACAGCTGGAATTATCAAAAATATAAATAATTCTTTATTGAAAAAATCCACATAAACACTGATAAATAGTGAATGTATAAATGACAAACCTCCACCACATACAATAAAAATAGACAACATTGTCTCATGACACAGATGGCCACCACAAGCAGACACACACCCCTCACCAACATCATGAATTACTGATTCTCATAAGGAAGTCCCAGTGTGGACAAGGATAGATGTGGGTTAGGGTTTAGAGCGAGGTGAGTGTGTGTGTATACACCTCCCAGCCGTGAAGAGGAATCAATACAGCTCACTGCTCTCCCTATGTCCACCTTGTCCACAGCATCAAAGTAGAGCCGACATTACTCAGATATCTTTTCTCAAGTCTCCAGGGGAATGCGGAGGGGGGCCATCCGCCAGTAGGTGATCTGTGCCAATACAGCTCACTGCTCTCCCGATGTCCACCTGGTCCACAGCATCAAAGCAGAGCCGACATTTCGCCCATTTCCAGAGGAGATGGAAACCACAGGGGGTGAAAAAAGACCTTTGTCCACTGCTCCAAGTGTCCCAAAGGCATCCAGTGCTGTTGATGCTCAGCGTTGTAATGCCTGGATGAAGCTAGAGTACTCCAATATCTTTTTACAAGTCTCCGGTGGAATTCGGAGGGGGGTTGTCTGCTAGTAGGTGGTCTGTGCCCTCACTTCAGAGAGCGTGATATGCTGACATGCTGACGCGTTTCCCTCGTGACCCGAGTTTCTTCAGAGCATGCGCGAACATCTAGTAAGTATCCTTAAATAGCCCATGCGAGGTATGGCAATTGGTGTCTCCACAGGATTTAACAGACATCCACTTCTGGTTACTCAGCCATTCACACAACAAGAAAACAGTAGGCATGGCCGGCCATGGAATGCAGCAGAGCTCCAAGCACATCAAAGAAATATACAAAGATTGTAATAAACATAGTATGAATAAATAAATAAATCATTAATTGATTATTTTAATAAACATAGTATGTCCTTGACAGAGTATGGATTGAAATAACTACTGGAATGTATTGAGAACCAAGGAAGAGAGTACCTATACATATAGAAGATGAAACAAGGGGGTGGAGAACAACAGAAAAATCTAAGTCATTAATGATGGTTGATTACAATAGGTATATAGTTTAGTTTAGGGAAGCTCTTTATTTAGACTCATATTGATCTCAGTTGGACAGAGGGATTGACAGGACAAGGCGGGTAGTGGGTCCTAGGGTTCAAGGAACACAGACAGATTGCATTCACTGTTGAGCCCCAGGGGTTGCATACTATTTAAATTGAAGATCTGCATTTTTTATTTTTGATAGAAAATTCTGTCAAAATCACCTCTCCTTAAGGGTAAATTAAGTTTGTAGATACAGCAAGGGAAGACACATTCAGGAGAGGTACAACAGCTGCACACCCCAAAACAAATTGTGTAACATTGTGTAAAACAGCAATACAAGCAATTCAGAAAGGAATTATATAAAAATATTTTATTTGGAAACATGTAAGCTCAATAACATGTTGCCATATCAAAAAGTATAATCTGGTTAGGGGATAACAACATTTCATATATTTAGTATCTGAAAAGAAGGAGAACGTGTATTCAATTATATATATATATATATATATATATATACATATATATATATATATATATATATATATATATATATATATATATATATATATATATATATATATATATATATATACACATATATATATATATATATATATATATATATATATATATATATATATATATATATATATATATATATATATATAAAAAAGAGAGATCACCCAACTAGAAATGTAAAACCGTTGGAAGATCCCTGAGGGTCCATACCCATCCGTGTCCCAAAGGTGGGAAAGATCGATCCGATGCCACTTACAAGCAGTCACACTGAGAACATCCTCAAAGGGTAAGGAAATCCAACACCTGCAGCAAATTCCCAATGATATCAATACATCAAAAGGGATTCCAGAAAGTCCTAACATATTACAAAATGTCAATTGGATTCCAAATGTTTGTTATCAATATATGTCTAATTTATGAAGATCTTATTAAGTTTACAACATTAGATGTCAAACAGGTTCTACATGTTTAGTAGGTATTAATGTGTTCATATATTGTTATAGTAATTAATTTGTGTTAATTTAATGACGTGTGTGTATGTTGTTCTGAAAATAGTATGGTGTTGTGTAGAAGGGAAAAAGCGATGTAATGGGTATGAGTTGAGTAGTTGTGTTGTGTGAGCATATAAAGGGAAGAAAAAAATAGTGAATGCAAGGTGAAATTGACAATGAAACAAGAGCATGTGAAGCATGGGTGGTGCTGTGAGAAGTGAAGTGGTGCTGGAACCTCCAGAATATGGATTGTAAAAAGTTTAAGACATGCTAATAAGTGTGAGATGAAAATAAATATGAATGATAAATAAGGCAGATACTGAATGAGGGAATGTATGTAGGGAGGAAAAGGCAAACAAAACAGCACAGGTATGCTGTGATGGTGATGATAGCTAGTGAAAGGAGTGCAGGTGCACAAACCATAAATATAGTCTAACAACATGGACCTAAATATGTGTATGCTATAAATCATCAGTTTAACTACGATAAGGTGCCTGGCTATAACTATATAATGAGCCAGAGACTCTGTAAACAGAAGCAAAGATGCAGTATTGAATCTAAGATGTATTTTAAAGATGGTAACCTGGAAAGGCAAATTAGGAATCGACCACGGTTATATAAAGTACTTACAAGGAGCCATTCGTGTGGAATGACTATGAGTTCAGAGGTGCATGGGATCCTGTCTTGATCCACATGCAACCTGATACTATTTATAGGGCTTCCTGAATTCCACTAATAGGCTGCAGGTGATAACCGCTCCCCCCCCCTCCAAGATAAGGCATCCTGGTCACTGAAGGAGTGGCCACAGCGTGACTGTCTCAGCGTCCCTGAAGGCAGAAAGCCCTGATCGCCATCGTCACTTCCATCATAATTATGTGACGTCACAGTGCCGCGCACACACACGGGATTCCCGCGCAAGCGTTTCCCACCGCGCACGTCCGAAAGTGATCCAGGGGCGCCGCTGGCAAGGTGTTGCTCCCTCCAGCACCCAAAAGGGATTTCGGCAGCCTGTTGGAACATGGTCAGGGAAGGCATCTGCATCCCCCCACCTTGCAGTTCTAATTGACCTGTCTGTTGTTAATAAAATATTCATTTTATCATATTTTTGTCCATTGCCTGAAAAGTCTGAACGAGGAAAACACAAGTGGAGAGGCGCCTCTGGGTGCAGTCATTTTTTAGAAAACACAGCTTTAATAAACAATACGATCAACTCATATTTACATGAAGATACAAAGGCATGGTATCAGTATGTCAAGATGACGCTCCCAATTCCTGTGCTGAGCGGGTTCCTTGCTGAAAGCGATGTTGGAGTCCCTTCTGACAGATGGAAAAGCTGGCTCCGGAAGGCGGCCTCAGAGCAAGGCTTGCAAGGGACAGCTGGCTGCAGGAGGATGACGTCATCAACGGTGGACGCGTTTCATGAGCGTGCACACTTGGATGTACTGCAAGTCGCACTCCTTTCTGAACAGACCTTGGAACCCGTTCAGCACAGGAATTGGGAGCATCATCCTGACATACTGATACCATGCCTTTGTATCTTCATGTAAATGTGAGTTGATCTTATTGTTTATTAAAGCTGTGTTTTC
This sequence comes from Lithobates clamitans, assembly GCA_037952925.1. Taxonomy (NCBI): domain Eukaryota; kingdom Metazoa; phylum Chordata; class Amphibia; order Anura; family Ranidae; genus Lithobates; species Lithobates clamitans. The sequence goes on along the minus strand of JBBGZY010000178.1, from coordinate 5,980,349 downwards.
TAAAAAACGACTGCACCCAGAGGCACCTCTCCACATGTGTTTTGTTGCAGCCCCTGGAATATGGTTTCTACTCCATCATGATGGCAGCCCTGCTTGCTTCCTTTGTACGTTTTTTACCCCCTCCAGCATGACCACATAGACTTATCAGCCTGTGTATGCTATATGGCCAATTATCCTTTTCTCTGCTCCATCACAGAATATTGATTTATCAGCAGATTCACATGAGATTTATATGATTCCTAAGTTGATTGCGCCTACACTTGTCTCCAAAGTCTGAAGGAGGGCCTGTGGCTCTTTACCCCTTTCCCCTTTGAGTTAACAATATACGGATGTGGCCTTAGGAGTGTTGTTTCAACCATTTACTAGAGACCTATCTAATTTTACATAGCTCTCATGTGTCAAGGGGGAATGGGTGTTTATCTACCCAAAAATTAATATAGCAAGGGAAGACATGTTCAGGAGAGGTACAACAGCTGCACACCCCAAAATAAATTGTGTAACTTGGGAAGGTTCCCCCAGGGGTGGCTTTAAAACAGCAATACAAGCAATTCAGAAAGGAATTATATAAAAATATTTTATTTGGAAACATGTAAGATTAATTAATTAACATGTTGCCATATCAAAAAGTATAATCTGGTTAGGGGATAACAACAACATTTCACATTTACAGAAAACAAACACAAAATTACAGCATCACATATCATTGGTCTGTTCTGATGATGCACTGATGCGTTTCAACCCATATGGTCTTCTTCAGGGAGTTGGTTTGCTATAAAGAGATATGCTGTGATGCTGTATTTTTGTGTTTGTTTTTTGTAAATGTGAAATGTTGTTGTTATCCCCTAACCAGATTATACTTTTTGATATAGCAACATGTTATTGACCTTACATGTTTCCAAATAAAATATATAATACAACATACACACACTTCATTAAATTAACACAAATTAATTACTATAACAATATATGAACACATTAATACCTAATAAACATGTGGAACCTGTTCGGCATCTAATGTTGTAAACTTAATAAGATCTTCATAAAGGAGACATATATTGATAACAAACATTTGGAATCCATTTGACATTTTGTAATATGTTAGGACTTTCTAGAATCCCATTTTGATGTATTGATATCATTGGGAATTTGCTGCAGGTGTTGGACTCCCTTACCCTCTGAGGGTGTCCTCAGCACGACTGCTTGCAAGTCGCATCAGATCGATCTTTCCCGCCTTTGGGACAGGGATGGGTATGGACCCTCAGGGATCTTTCGACGGTTTTAAATTTCTGTTTGGGAGATCTCTCTCTTCACCTTTCAGTGGTAACTATACTTTATATATATACAATTCAATATATGTTGGAATATCCCCTTCTTTTGAGATATTAAATATATCTCTTTATAGCAAACCAACCCCCTGAAAAAGACCATATGGGTCGAAAAGCGTCAGGGGATCATCACAACAGACCAATGATATGTGATGCTGTAATTTTGTGTTTGTTTTCTGTAAATGTGAAATGTTGTTGTTATCCCCTAACCAAATTATACTTTTCGATTTGGCAACATGTTATTGACCTTACATGTTTCCAAATAAAATATTTTTATGTAATTCCTTTCTGAATTGCTTGTATTGCTGTTTTAAAGCCCCCCCCGGGGGAACCTTCCCATGTTACAAAATTTGTAGATACCCTTAAAGGAGAGTCCCTTAGGGTCACTATCATGGAAATTGTAAGCTCCTTGAGGGTAGGGACTGATGTGAATGTACAATGTATATGTAAAGCGCTGCGTAAATTGATGGCGCTATATAAGTACCTGAAATAAATAAATAAATAAATAAATAATAAAGTGAAGGGTGAGAGGACGCTCATCATCTTTCTTGAAGATGCTCTGGATGTGTTCACCAACCCTTACTTTCAGCTGTCTTTTAGTCTTGCCCACATAGATCTTACCAAATGGGCAAGTCAACACGTGTAGATAACATGTAGACAACACGAGTAGAAGAATAGTTGATAAAGTTATTAATTTTAAAATTCTTCTTGCCATCAGAGCTGGCGAACACATCCGTTTTATTCACAAATTTTCAGACAGTACACCTACCACAGGGGTGCATACCTTTCATAGGTGGTAGATCGGTCAGCCAATTGGATTTAGTTGATCTTTGGTATTCGGAATGGATAAGGCTGTCCTTAAGGTATATAGATCTCTGAACTGTCATTAAGGGTCGGTCCCCGACAATCTCACCCAGTATAGGTGATCCTGACAGGATATGTCAATGGTGTCTAAGTACACTTTTAACCTGGTCACATTGTGTCCCGTATTTTGTAATTATCCTGATGGGGGCCTGTTGTTGGGTTTTTTGTCTTGTACTTTTAGTTTTGTCCAATAGGTCTCTTCTATCCACCTGTATAGTTCTTTTTTTGGCCCTTCTGATGCATTTATGCGAGTAGCCCCTTTCTTTGAGCCTGCCATACAGTTCCCTTTCCTTTTAATTCTAAGGAACTGGCCCACAGGTATTGCCTGAATGAGTGATTGGGATGATGGCTTGTAGCTTGTAATAATATATTAGCTGCTGTCTCCTTAAGATAGGTCTTAGTCACGATCGTATTATCTTTTACTCCTACAGTATAGTCAGATACAGGAAGGGTAGAGGTTGATGGTGATAAGAAAAAGTTAGTTTGATATTTCTGTAATTTTGATTCCATCCGTCAATAAATTGAATCAATTCCTGGGGTGAGCCCAGGAATTTACCTCAGCCACAGAATACTGTGGCTGACGTACAGTGGCGACAAATATACCGTTTTCTCCTCCCAAAAACCAAGATGGAGACAGGCATATGAAGGGGCCCAAGGCTCGCCCATCAATGTCCCCCTAATTTGTTGATAGTTGGCATCAAGGAATTGAAAACAGTTGTGTTCCAACATAAACACCAGGGTGTCAACAATGAACTCACTTTGAGCCCCAAGGAGTGGAAACTTCTTTTCAAGGAAGTACTGCACTCCCCTTAGTCCCCAATCATGGAGGATCAATGTGTATAAGGACTCCACGTCAATCCCCACAAGGATAGCTCCCACCAGGAGAGTGATGGTGTCCAATTGATGTAAAACATCTCGGGTATCTTGGACAAAAGAGGGCAGGTCGTGTACAAGTTCCTTCATGAGTGCATCAGTGAATTTACCTATTTTCTCAAGAAAATCGGTAAATTCAGGGGTCTGTTAGGGACTTATGAAGTTTTGGGATTATGTAAAACATTGGTGTGTTGAATTCGGGTCACAAGTGAAAAGCATCAACATGACGCCATCGCGCTCTCTGTAGTGAGGGCACAGACCACCTACTAGCGAGCCCCCCTCCGCATTCCCCGGGAGACTTTAAAAAATATCACAGTACTCTAGCTACATCCAGGCATTACAGTGCTGAACATCAACGGCACTGGATGCCTTTGGGATACTTGAAGCGGTGGACAAAGGTCTTTTTTCACCCCCTGTGGTTCCTATCTCCTCTGGAAATGGGTTGAATTATGGCTCTGCTTTGATGCTGTGGACGAGGTGGACATCGGGAGAACAGTGAGCTGTATTGGCACAGATCACCTACTGGCAGATGGCCCCCCTCCACATTCCCCTAGAGACTTGAAAAAAGATATCGGAGTAATGTCGGCTCTGCTTTAATGCTGTGGACAAGGTGGACATAGGTAGAGCAGTGAGCTGTATTGATTCCTCTTCTCAGCTGGGAGGTGTATACACACGCACTCGCCTGCCCCCTAGAGATCCAACAGTCCGTCCCCATCTGTCGCTGACAACCTGGACAGTTACCATATACCCTTATACCTGGGGGAACCCTGAACACTTCTGCCATATCCACTCTGCTTGACCTGCATTACTAGGAAATTATACTCCCATTCTATCATTATATTTGCTATTTGTGCATCATCAATTCTCATCCTGTCTCACCGGGGCTAAATGTATGAATTGCTCCTTAATATCATCTATCCAATTTAAGCTGTGGACAGGATAAATGTTCAATGTGTGATATCCATGGAATACTTAAATCCACATCTATCCATGTCCACACTGGGACTTCATTATTAGAATCAGTAATTTATGATATTGGCGAGGGGTGTGTGTATGCTTGTGGTGGCCATCTGTGTCATGAGACAACGTTGTCTATTTTTATTGTATGTGGTGGAGGTTTGTCATTTATACATTCACTAGTTATCAGTGTTTATGTGGATTTTTTCAAAAAATAATTATTTATATTTTTGATAATTCTGGCTGTTCCTTTTTGAAGAATTACTTGGGAACTTTACTTCTCCCCTTTTTTTTTTTTTCCATATGTGCACCACATAGCTGGGAGTTTGAGACAAAAAAGTATCATTTTTTTTGTTCTTTTTTGTTGTTTTGTTCTTTTGCTGTGTGCTTTTTGTACACTGTCTAAGTGAGCAAAGGTACATTGTAGAAAGTGGTTAAACTAATTCCTGAAATGTATCTAAGGCTGCTTTAACGCTTTTGACATTTTTACTGAATCCCATGTTTTAATCTGTAAAAATATGTATTTTTGTAATACATTTCTTTAAATATTTTACTCCTGACTGTCTAGCATCAGTTGATATACGGTACCATTAAAGTCCAATATAGCCTCTTGCTTCCTATTTACACATACTGAATCCCTCTACTGAACAATTCCTTTGGCTACTTAGTCACAAAACTGTTTATCTCAGAGTGACTTTTGGATTTAAGATTTGAGTAGGTACAATAATCGTTAGACCATCTGTTGGGTTTTAAAGAAGTAGATTTTCTAGCATCGATTCCCAAATTCCCAGATAAACACACATACTGTATCTTTGTTCTTTATCATTCATTCACATCCTGGATATTCTTCCCTTAACCTCCCTAGTGTGCATGACAGGAACTGTCAGTATGTGAGATACTTCTAATAGAAATGCACGATAATCTGCACTGCTGATCTCATGGTCATATCTATTTCACCAGAGATGTGAAAATAGTACTTTATTGCCTGCAAAACTCCTTTGAATTAGATGATTATGTTACACTGTTTTACATTATTTTATATCAACAAAATAAAGATATATGGACATTGATAACTGACAGATTTTCTTTATAGAAATATGGGTTTTAAACAGGACAGTACAAGCTGTAACAGGCCCAATATCCATCAACTGAGCAAAAAATGGAGAGCTGAGCCAGCGCCCACTTCAACAGTCCAGCGTACCTCTGTTACCTCACTCCCAGTAACACAATGGGGTCCTGCCGAGCACCTAGCATGCTCTCACTTTACTCTGTCCTTCCGGTACCACATGACCAGGCCATAGATCTCCATAACGCTAGTCTTCACCTGGTTACCATGGGAGATGGACTGAATTAACCCCTTGTAGCAGTGTTACTTTATACCCCATAGTGCAATTACAAACCCAAATTCTTTGGACTATGCCAGAACCAGCATGTACCCCTTAGAATAACTTCAGGCCAGGCTTAGAATAGTTAATATAACTGTACTGTAACTGTAACGTCCTGTTCCTGAATTTAAAATGAAAGAAAAGTGCAATGACCCAGTCATACCTCTGTGAGTCGAGAGTCTATGTAGGCATTGTCCATGACTTGGATGCTGTCCATGACTCCCGGGTTCTTTAGAATCCCAGCACTCATAGGTGGGTGTCCATACCCTCCGCATTACGTACTCCACTCAACTCCTGGCTCTTGCTCCCTCTTGGGTCTTAGTGGTCCCCCCCTCTTTACGACACAGGAGGTGGACCGCCAAAAGCCTGGGAGCTGAGACGAACATGTTTAACCTCTTCCCCAGCCTAGGCCAGCTGCTGGAATAACTACACACATTTCAACTTGCCTACATACTGTACAGTTCATTTTAATTGGTGGCATTAACCTGAAAAGGATAAACCATTTCTGCATCTCCTGCTCTCCCCCAGCACTTTCAGTACAGATAAATACTTACATACAATCTCATTTGGTTGTGTGGCTTGCCCTAAGCCTGGGCCTGCTACTGGACTAACTACACACATTTCAACGTGCTTACAATCTGTACAGTTCATTTTAATTGGTTGCATTAACTTGAAAAGGATAATCCATTTATGCACCTCCTGCTCTCCCCTGGCGCTTTCTGTACAGATAAACACTTGCATACAATTGCATTTGTTTGTGTGGCTTGCCCTAAGCTGTAAAGCCTCTGCCCAAAATCTTAGGAGTGGTACCCACAAATGTGTGCCATGGCAGCCATTATTTTATTGGAAATCCTAACCACAAACAGACACATAGGTATTTGTGTATTTATTTTATAAGCAACAATTACTTACATGTTTTCAGTTGCTGAAATTTGTTATAAATGAAACCTTTATTCTTATAGGAGACAGAAGCATATGGAGTTGTACTCGCAGAACCTGGGAAAAATACATGTAGCAGTTTTTGATGCAGACAGCTGTGATATACGTAGACTATTATGGAAAAGACAGGTTTTTACAATAAGTGTTTTATTGTAGCATAAAGTTATATAGCCACATTTCCGGGGCCCTGATTTATCTCATTGCAAGATAGTGGATTCTTTTCTGCCTCCTGGAAAAATACATGCTATGGAATAAAGAAATACAATAAATCAGTATCTTCATGGTAACATTTTTGCTTGTTCACTCACTACCAACAGTTTTAGTATGGATCATAGTCTGAGACTTTACTAGTATAGGCTCTGATTGCTCCACTGTCAACAGCTTATGGGTAACAAACTGCTAACAAAACTTTGCTTGTTGAGTTGTATAATGTCCATTAATGCATTCAACTGAAGTATTTCAATGTTTCCATGTGACGTTAAGCAGCAAAGCTATCATAATTATGTATAATCTGTATATTACAACAGACAATCTGTAGAATTTATTAATTTAAAATTGCTTTTCAGCACATGCATTATGCTCCCTCCAATGCAATAAATAATTTTAAATGACCTGAAGTTCTTGCAATTCAGTGCTTAGATACCAGTTGGAGTTTAACATAATTACCACTCCAATATTTCTACTGATTAAATATTTACGCTTTGCAGTAATCAACAGGAGCGCTAAATAAGGTAAAGCAGGGTTCTTAATGATTGCTTGAAATAGGTATACTCTCACTTCTGAGCTATATTCTTGGTGTGCATCCAACCTTTGTATTTTTCTCATTTGTAAAACACTTTAATAACTAATAAGTTATTACTTGATGTGAATATTGCATAAATGATAATGTTTATTTGACAATAAAATTGTTTATTTGACTGTATACACTAGACAGAAACTAGATATTGTTTATGTGACTGTAAATAAGAAACAAAAATAACATGTTGCACGTCAACTTTTCTATTACATAACAGAATCATTTTAATAAAGTAATGGCCCGGAGCAGAAAGTGCAACTGGGAGGAGGGCCAGCATGACTGGGGTGGGCAGTGAGGCGGAGTAAGAGCTGGGGGTAGGGGGAAGTATCATGCACTTACCAGGATTGGTGTGTCCCGAGGTGGGGGGCGTTGTTAAGGAAGTAGAGGGGCGTTCATCTGGTCAGTGGTCAGTCGGAGCTTGGTGGCCACAGAAGAAGTAGTTTTTTTCCTTTCCTGGCATCTGAAAAGACATTGGGGCATAGTTTAGCATGGGGATTTTCAGGCCTTGCTGTCCCAGCTCTGAGAGGAGGCAGTGGCCAGAGGTGCTGGCTGGCTACAGGCCACAGTTTCTGGTTTGATCCAGGGGCCCAGTCCGGCTTCCTCCGTTGCACCTGCGGGCCCCCCTCCTCATGGTGGCCCATGTGCTAGGAGGTCCAGACCTCCTGAGCGTTTCAGCCCGGAAGTGACAATTGGTGTCTGAGACCGTTTTGGAAGCCCTTTCCAGGACCCTTCGATGCCACCGGCCAAGCGGAAGCCTGCTTCACCCAGCGTGGTGGTCAGGAGGAATCCCCGCCCATGGTGGACCCGGAGTGGGGGCAATGTCTCTAGGCCTGCTCTTACCCCCATCTGCTCACTGTGTATCCAGCGCGGCTGCCTCTGCGGGCTCCCCGCCCACTCGGAGGGTGGCTCAGCTGGGGAGAGACGAGTCGGCGGGTGCCGGCCTGATGCCTGAAGCGGCCGGGGCCCCTAGTTCTGGAAGGCATGGGCAGAGAGGAGCGTTGGCAGTGGCCCGTCAACCTGGCGGGGGCCTCGGGGAGGAGCTGACCTGGTCAGCGGCTAGGCGGGCTTCCCCTGCCCGGCCCAGAGCCCAGCGTGGAGGACGCGTGCAGCGGGAAGTGAGTCCCGGTATGGCGTGCAGTGATGATGTCATCAGAGGGTGCCTGGCGGTTCCCTGGAACACATCGTTACGGGCTACTCGTCCAGAGCGCAGGTAGGCTGAGGAGAGTTTGCAGGACAGCATGTCAGAAGGGGAGATTGCTGATTCGGAGGAGGGCGAGATCCAGGAGGCTGCACATGGAGCGGAACTTGTGGCTGGTTGTCCTGAGGGGCAGTGTCAGTCAGGTAAGAACCTGTCTTCTGTCCTTTACTTGTCTTCTCCTGTCCTTAGCCTGGGGGGCTCAGTGAGTGGTGTGGGGGTGCTTGGGGGCCTGTGGTACAGAGGGGTTTCCCGGATAGTTTGGGCAGTGGTACAGGTTCCCCTCCCCTGGTTGTAGCAGCGGCGCAGGAGGTGGGGGTGGTGCACACCTTGTTGGCTGGCCTGCGGGAGGTGCTGGTGCGCTGCAAGGCCGGTGCACGGCTGGTGTGCTCAGGGCACAACTCAGTCGTTTCCCCTTCAGGTCCCACCTGCTAGGGTTTCGGGGGGCGCTGGGCAGCCCGAGTACCGGTGGGTCAGGGGTGAGCAATTCCCTTGTTCCGCTTACGACAGTGATGGTGGTATCGGATAGCGCTGCGGCTGGAAAAAGTACGTTTGGGTCAGATGGGATGTGGATGCCGCAAAATGCAAAGTTTATGTCTGTTTTGAGGGTCCTTTGGGTGCTCATTTAAAGTCGGAAGTGAAGAAACGCATCTGGAAGGGGGAATACATTGAAATTTTCTCTTTGTTGCCCTTGAAGAAGTTTAACTTGGACAAAGTTAAGCCAGACAAGAGCAAGAAAGAAGAGGAAGAAAAGCGCCACTACTGGTTGACTGCCCGCACGTTTGCAAACTGGTTGCAGGCGTTTGAGATTTTGGCGAGCGTTATTTGGGAAAAGGCCCCGGAAAATTGCTCACCTCCTTTTTGCTATCTAGATTCCATTGCCGAGGCACAGCGTGTACGGGGGGATTGCTTGGCTGCGCTATGATGAGCAATTCCGCCAAGGGAAGGCGGTCCGCCCTTCTTTTTGGTGTGACCATAAGGACATCAGCCTCTGGATGAAGCTGATGTCCTCTCCAAGAAGTGCGTTGGCTCCCTTTCAGGGTGGGGCCAGGGGTGCAGCCTCCGTTGGTACCGGCTGGTAGTCGCATGGGATTCTGCTGGCAATTTTATGCCAGTACTTGCAATTTCGGGGCCAAGTGTCGTTTCCGGCATGAGTGTTCCGGCTGTGGGAGATTTCACCCACAGTCTTGGTGTTTTAAACAGGGACGCGGAAAAGGGGCGATTCTGGAAAAAGGGAAGACGAAGGTGAGCGTAAGAAGGATGACTCCCTTTTTAAGGCGTTATCCTAATGGGGAAGCGGTTGAGTTACTGGAGCTGGGTTTTACTGAGGGTTTCAAGTTAAACAGCCATTTACAGGTATTGTCCCCAAAAAGGAGCCAAACAAGTTTCGGCTCATTCATCATTTGTCCCATTCACGAGGGGGGTCTGTCAACAATTCCATTGACCCGGACCTTTGTACGGTGTCATGCACATCTTTTGATACGGCGGTGGCTTGGGTGCAACGGTATGGTACGGTATGGTCGGGGGTGCTGTTGGCTAAGACTGACATTGAGGCTGATTTTTGTCTTTTGTCGGTGCATCCAGGTTGCTGCCATCTGTTGGGCTGTCAATGGCAGGGTCGGTTTTTTTGTTGACAGGTGTTTACCCATGGGGTGCTCTATTTCCTGTTCCCTGTTCGAACAGTTTAGTTCCTTTCTGGAATGTGTGGGGCGGGATGTTTCGGGCCTGTCCTCCATCATTCACTACCTGGATGACTTCTTGTGTATAGGGCCGGCGGAGAGTTCAATCTGTGCCTCCCTGTTGGCTACAGTTCAACGAGTTTTTGAATCCTTTGGGGTTCCTTTGGCCGCTAACAAGACCGAGGGTCTAGTCACAGAATTCCGTTTTTTGGGTATCATCATAGATACCTTGGCTATGGAGTGCTGTTTACCTGGACAAACTTGAGGATCTGAAGAGGGTGGTTTCTGGGGCCTTGCAGGGCAAGAAAATTCGGCTTCAGGCCCTACAATCTCTTTTGGGCAAGCTGAATTTTGCCTGCCGCGTTATGCCTATGGGGCGCATCTTCTGCAGGTGACTGGCAGCAGCCAAGGCCGGTGGCAGGGCACCACATGATTACATTTGATTAGTGCAGGATCATAGGGAGGATTTGAAGATGTGGGATTCCTTTTTGGCTTCCTATAATGGTCGATCTCTTTGGTTGGGCAGGTGGTTTCGAATTTTGACATGACATAGAACTTTTCACCTACGCGGCAGGTTCAGGTGGGTTTGTTTTTTTTTTGCCAGGGTCCATGGAGTGCCGGGGAGTGGCCAGCAGCATGGAGGGAGGTTAGTTTGGTACGCAACCTGGCAGCTTTGGAATTGTTTCCTATTGTGCTGGCTGTTGAGCTATGGGGGGAGGATTTCAATAATCGTCGTGTACGTTTTCACTGTGATAACGTGGGGGTGGTGCAGGCCATATAATAATAATAATATTATATAATTATAATATATTAATTAATAATGGCTTCTTCCCCACCAGTTGTGCGCTTACTTACCTGTTTGCGTATTAATTGTTTTGTGTCTGCTGTGCATGTTCAGGGGATTGATAATTCAGTGGCCAATGCATTGTCTCGTTTCCAGTGAGACAGATTCCGTTAATTGGCACCGGATGCGGAGCTGCACAGGATTCCCTGCCCTGAACGGATATGGAGCATCGCATTGCCACTACCCAGTTCTTGGTCCGTAAGTCGGTTTCTGCGGCTACTTGGACAGCATATAGCAAGGTTTGGCAGGAATGGGGGGACTTGGTAAGTGAGGTTGGGGGGTGCTCTCATGATGAGGGTAGGGTTCATCTGTTTCTTTATTTCATTGGCAGGAATTTTGAGGGCGGGGTCTCGGCCTCATATATGTCACAGAAGTTAGCTGGGCTGGCTTTTATATTTCAGTTGGCTGACAACGGGACACAACAAAGGCTTTTGTGGTTCGGCGTGCTATGCAGGGATACCACGTTGGTCGCGTGACAGCTGACATAAGACGCCCTGTTTCTTTCACGGTCCTGGGTATCATGGTAGGTCAGTTGGGTAAGGTTTGTGTGTTGGGTATGAGAGGGCTTTGTTCCGGGCCGTTTTTGTATTGGCCTTTTTCAGGGCCTTTTGGGTAGGAAAACTGGTTAGTAGGAACAAGAAGGGTGAGGGCTGCCTGGGAATACAGGATCTGTGGGTACGGGGTGATACTCTGGGGGTGTTTCTGAGGTGATCCAAGACGGATCATTTGGGCAGGGGAGTTAAAGGCGGTCCCTTTCTCTCCGATATGTCCAGTTGCGGCTGCTGGGGATTTCTATCAGATTAGGCCTCATGGCCCGGGGGTGTTCTTAAAGCATGAGGATGGGACTGCTTTTTCCCGCTTTCAATTTCAGGCGGTGTTTAACCACTTGACAACTGGGCACTTAAACCCCCTTCCTAACCAGACCAATTTTCAGCTTTTGGTGCTCTCACATTTTGAATGACAATTACTCAGTCATGCAACACTGTATCTATATGAAATTTGTGTCCTTTTTTTCACACAAATGGAGCTTTCTTTTGGTGGTATTTAATCACTGCTGGGTTCTTTATTTTTTGCGCCGTAAAAGAAAAAAGACTGAAAAATCTGTAAAAAAATACATTTTTCTTCATTTCTGTTATAATATTTTGCAAATTAGTAATTTTTCTTCATATATTTTTGCCAAAATTTATACCGCTACATATCTTTGGTAAAAATAACCCAAATCGGTGAATATTATTTGGTCTTTTTGAAAGTTATAGAGTCCAAAAGCTATGGTGCGAATATCTGAAAATTGATCACACCTGAAGTACTGACGGCCTATCTAATTTCTTGAGACCCTAACATGCCAGCAAAGTACAAATACCCCCCAAATGACCCCTTTTTGGAAAGAAGACATTCCAAGGTATTTAGAAAGATGCATGGTGAGTTTTTTGAAGCTGTCATTTTTTCCCACAATTCTTTGCAAAATCAAGGTTTTTTTTTTACTTTTTTTTCCCACAAAATTGTCATATTAGCAGGTTATTTCTCACACACCGCATATGCATACCACAAATTACACCCCAAAACACATTCTGCTATTACTCCCGAGTACGGCGATACCACATGTGTGAGACTTTTACACAGCGTGGCCACATACAGAGGCCCAACATGCAGGGGAGCACCTTCAGGCATTCTGAAGAACCCAGGCCAATTCTGACATTTCTCTCCTACATGTAAGAATCATCATTTATTAGCTAGAAAATTACAAAGAACCCCAAAACATTATATATGTTTTTTTAGCAAAGACCCTAGAGAATACAATGACGGTCATTGCAACTTTTTATCTCGCACGGTATTTGCGCAGCAATTTTTTTAACGCATTTTAAAAAAAAAATAAAAAGTTTTGTGCTTTACAAAAACCAAAACAGTAAAGTTAGCCCAATGTTTTTGCATAATGTGAAAGATGAAGTTACGCCGAGTAAATAGATACCCAACATGTCACCTTTCAAAATTGCACGCGCTTGTGGAATGGCGCCAAACTTTGCTACTCAAAAATCCCCATAGGCGACGCTTTAAAATTTTTTACTGGTTACATGTTTTGAGTTACAGAGGAGGTCTAGGGCCAAAATTATTGCTCTCGCTCTACCGATTGCAGCGATACCTCACATGTGTGGTTTGAACACCGTTTTCATATGTGGGCGGGACTTACATATGCGTTCGCTTCTGCATGCGAGCACTCATTTTACTTTATTTTAGTTTGATGCTTTTTTCCAAAAAAAAAAAATTTTGACCACTTTTATTCCTATTACAAGGAATGTAAATATCCTTGTAATAGGAATATGGCATGACAGGTCCTCTTTATAGTGAGATATGGGGTCAATAAGACCCCAAATCTCACCTCTAGGCTGGGAAGCCTGAAATTTAAAAAAAAAAAAAACGATCCTGGCTTCGATCGTAGCGGTGAGTCGGTAGAAGCGCGGGAGGGGGGGACATTTCTTGCCTACCGTAAGAACGATCAAGCAGTGGAACAGCCGATATGATCATTCTTATGGTGTAGGGAATCGCCGGCTGAAAAAGCTGATATCTGAATGATGCCTGTAGCTGCACCCATCATTCAGATATCCCCGCACAAAGTCAAGAACGTTGTATAACGGCCGGCGGGCGAGAAGTGGTTAAAACGCTTTTTTTTTTTTTAACACAAAGTTGTCCATTTATACAATATTTCTAACACATAGCATGTACATACCAAAAATGACACCCCAAAATAGATTCTCCTACTCCTCCTGAGTACAGCGATACCACATGTGTGAGACTTCCACAGCCTGGCCACATACAGAGGCCGAGTACAGCCGAGCATGGCTCAGCATGGCAGGGTATGGCTGGGTATAGCGGGGTATTGCGGAATATGGCGGGGTATTGCGGAGTATGGCGGGGTATTGCGGGGTATGGCGGGGTATGTCGGAGTATGGGGAGGTATGTCAGAGTATGGCGGGGTATGTCGGAGTATGGCGGGGTATGTCGGAGTATGGCCGGGTATGTCGGAGTATGGCGGGGTATGTCGGAGTATGGCGGGGTATGTCGGGGTATGGCGGGGTATGTCGGAGTATGGCGGGGTATGTCGGAGTATGGCGGGGTATGTCGGAGTATGGCGGGGTATGTCGGAGTATGGTGGGGTATGTCGGAGTATGGTGGGGTATGTCGGAGTATGGCCGGGTATGTCGGAGTATGGCGGGGTATGTCGGAGTATGGCGGGGTATGTCGGGGTATGGCGGGGTATGTCGGAGTATGGCGGGGTATGTCGGAGTATGACGGGGTATGTCGGAGTATGGCGGGGTATGTCAAAGTATGGCGGGGTATGTCGGAGTATGGGGGGGTATGTCGGAGCATGGCGGAGTATGGCGGGGTATGGCAGAGTATGGCGGAGTATGGCGGAGTATGGCGGGGTATGGCGGGGTATGGCGGAGTATGGCGGGGTGAGGCGGGGTATTGCAGGGTAATGCGGGGCTTTGCAGAGTATTGTGGGGGTATTGCAGAGTAATGTGGGGTATTCCAGGGTAAGGTGGGGCTTTGCAGAGTATTGTGGGGGTATTGCAGAGTAATGTGGGGTATTCCAGGGTAATGTGGGGCTTTGCAGAGTATTGCACAGCATTGCAGAGCATTATGGATGGCTGAGCATGGATGGATGGATGGCTGGATGTCTCTGTGCAGCGCTGTGGGCACTACACATCCAGCCCACAGTGCTGCAGCCATCCATCCATCCCCCTCTCCGCTCACAGTGTACCGATCAGTACACAGGAGGGGAGGAGAGGAACCGGCGTCATCAGATGACGCCGGTCTGTTTACATGTGATCGCGCCATCATTTGACGGCGCGATCACATGGTAAACGGCCGCGATCAGCGGCCATTTACCGGGATCCGTGATGCGCCGGGTCCTCCGGACCTGGCGGTCACGGATGTGTTCGGGTGCGCGCCCCAGGGGGCGCGCGAGAGGGGAATTCTGGGAGGACGTCATAGTACACCCTCCCAGTGTTATCCAACCGCCCTGCAGCCGTCATTCGGCTATGGGCCGGTTGGTAAGTGGTTAAAAAATGTTTGGTGGCGGTAGGGCTGCGGGCGGATAATTATTCTTCCCAGTCTTTCCGCAATCGGAGCAGCTACTGAGGCAGTCCACTGGGGTTTTCTATGATAAGGTGGTGCAAAGCATTGGGAGCTGGGAGTCTGCTTGATTCAGATCATATATCTGCCCTCATTTATTGTAAGTCATCGGGGGGGTTTCCTTGTGGCTCCTCTCTCTCCTAATTCTTCACATATCCATGTTGTTTGTTCCTGGGGGTCCTTGCGTTGGTTTGGGGGTGCTATATTCCTCCCCTCTTTGTTTTTCTTTTCTTTCAGATTCAGAGGTCTGCCTAGTGTGGATCCTGGAGCACTCTTATGTGTATTGGGGTGCCAGGAGGGCTGATGTCAGGAAGGGAGGCAGGCTGCTGGGTTTATCTGGGGATGAGAGCATGGTACTTTGGCTTGGGATTCCAGGCATGCTATGGTCCAGGGTCGTGCCTGAAATGCACAGGTACGCTCGATTGGACCATCCCCCTGATGTGTTTCTGTTACATGTGGGGTAATGACCTTGGTTTGTGTTGCGCACGGGAACTGATCAGGGACATTAAATTAGATTTTTTGTGACTACAGTCTTTTTTCCTGGATACCATTTTTGTATGGTCTGATATAGTGGCCAGGTCTGCTTGGCGTTTGGCTCATTCTGTTGCAGGTATTAACAGAGCGAGGGTCAAGGTCAACAAGGCGGTAGCCAAGTTTTTCGTACGTAATGGGGGTTTGGCTGTGCGTAATCGGGAGTTGGAGGAGGAGACGTGGCGTTTTCTACGTCCGGATGGTGTTCATCTAAATGCCATCAGCATTGACCTGTGGCAGCTGGGTTTGCAGGATGGCATCCAGCAGGCTTTCCGAGTTTGGAGAGTGATAGCGTAAATGGAATAGCTATTTATTTATCAAACATTTAGTTCTGATTATCAAAACATGTATTCTGATTAAGAAGATATACTTACAATATATATAGAGACAACCATGTTAGAAGTCTTATGAGTTAACAGCTGTTTTTGATTGTGGTCAAATGCCATTCACACCTTCAGCTGTGAAAAGTTCTATCTCTGGCTTGCCCACAGAACTTGAGTAGTGACATGTATATGTTAAATGACCATTTGCATATCAATGAATCTGACCAAAGAGTTGAATGGTACTTCAAAAGAGTCCCATTCAAGGTGTCACCCCCTGTAGAATCTACAAATTGTACTATGAGGCTCTCAGCCATTTAAGAACAATCATATTGAATGTCACCATGTACTTACTGTATTGTTCTCCCTGCCTATAGCTAAAACTATAGGCTTGAACAACTTACTAACTTATTAGTAAGTAACTTACTAACTTATTAGTAAGTTATAACTTACTTATTACTAACAATACAATGGTAACAATGGTGTATAGTTGGTTGTATATGGAAGGAAGAAACTGGTTGTCCCTGAGCTTGCGTAATACATGGTGTGGGGCCTTTATGGGGTGTACCGATACAACTATTTGGTCGAGAAATAATTGCCCTTCAAAGACCTCTAGACCGGACAGGTTTAAACTGATTTGTATTTGGTTTAATGGTTATGTAAAAATGTATTATATGCATTACGTTGTATGTTTGTGAGTTTTTTGTATTTTATTTTGTTGTAATAAAGAGGCTGCTATGGCCATTCGACTCCAAAAAGGAATGTGTCGTCTGGTCAATCATTGGTTAAGGAATATAGAGGGGTTGATAGCTGTGTAGGAAACTGTAACCTCAGTAATCTGCACATCCTTTAGTCAAGTAATGGCCCAGAGCAGAAAGTGCAACTGGGAGGAGGGCCAGCATGACTGGGGTGGGCAGTGAGGCAGAGTAAGAGTTGGGGGTTGGGGGAAGTATCATGCACTTACCAGGATTGGTGGGTCCAATCAGCTTTTGGTATAATGCATCTTAGTATACCCATGCTTTCGAGTAACACAGACATAGCCACCGTCCTCACATTCTTGGCTCCACAGACTTGTCTGAATAGCCCATGCATTGTTTATTTATAATAGCGATGACAATAGAGCCTGGTGGCTTCTTAATTGGCCAATTAAGCCCAGGCATTCCTTCAAACAGGAGGAGTTATACAAATCTCAACCAATGAACAATGACTAGGGGATTGTATGGGCATGTCTGTGCAAGGACAGCATGTATGATTTCCCGTCTCTTGTACCTCTAAGCTGTGCTCTCCAATTAGACAAAGAAAGCCACATGTTTTGGTCTAAGAAATCATGAACACTGTCCCCGACCAAAACTCATGAAAACACTCCTGTTTTTATCTTTGGCGTGAATCCTTATTCTGCATTGTTCAGAGAACAATGCAAACCCGGATTATTCTACTATTCCTGTGGATGGGAGACTATCTGCAGGGACATGTCATAGTCCTTCCATGTGCTGATCAGACACATAGAAAGATATGAGCCTACATCCCTCCATAAAAGGCAGATAGGTATCAAAACCAATAGTGTCTTCGCAGAGTGAACACATTCCCCCAGACGAACGTCTGTGCATTGCAAAGGGGCCCTTCGCTGGCGGACATATCCTCACTCTGCTAACACTTCTCCGCATCTTCAGGAAGCTTTTCACTACCAAACGGGTCTCAACTGGTATCGGTCTGCCCCGGCCTGCTCTAAAGAGCGGGCCGCAGCAGAACTAACACTGGGAGACACTGTGACAATAGATATTGAATATATCTTAAAAAAATTCCACAACAAAGTCCAACTAAGGTGTCCTCTTAATTAACATGGTTATAGTGACCTTGTCATCAAAATGAAAAATAAATAAAAATAAAAATCCCAAGCAGATATGCCCACAAAAGAAAAGAGTGAATACCCACTTCCCATGCTGCCAATATTCAGCTCCACTTCAGAGAAATCTTCTGCTGAAGTCTGCTGGGAGCCGACACTTTCAGGAATGTTAATCTCGTTGGTTCCCTACAGCGCTCAGTGGTTCCTCCTGACAACCTCTGCTTTACTATGGCAGAGGTCTGCTTAAAAGACCATTTTTGCATATTGTCAAACACTGAAACAGTTTAGCTTTGCTGGTTATTCTTTTTTCAGTGATGACGGCCAAATGTTTTTGAAATGACAGAATAGTGCAAACTTACTGTGTTATGCTGCAGTGTCCCTGAAGTCATGAAAGCTTATCTAAACCCAAGAACAAAAATGAAATATATTGCAGATTACCAGTCATTAGATGTGGCAGCTGCATTCATTTTTCTTTTCCAAGTACAGAAAAACACCCGTTGCCAGAAATGTGGGGTCCCTATAACTTTCTGTACACTGAACTGAAATCTTAAACAATGTTAATAACCTTTCCTGCTATCCTCTGTGAACTACAAACCACCTCCCCCTATGTAATGTAAATGGGGTTGGGGGGGTGTTTGTAGCCCAAATTAAAGGGGCAGCCTAGGGTGATAAAGCTGTTCTTTTGTAAATGCAGTACCATGAGTGAGCGTTGTCAAACTAGGATGGAGAGTGTTTTTCTGGCAGGATCACTGAGTAAAAAATAACCTGACAAAAGTAAAATAATGTAGTCACCACACCTAAGGCCTGGTAACCTGCAATATATTACAGTTCTGTTTTCTAATGTTTAGGTATCCTTTTATGGAAACAAATTCAAATGACTTTGTGGTGGATGAGCAGTGTCACTGTCAAAATATTGTCTCTCAGGCTATTTTGCATGGATGAAGTACTTTTAAGGCAAGGATTAGAGAGTGGTGGGTATATATGGTGGCGTTGGCAGTGTTTGGTGCATTGTCCTACATTGTCATCAAAGAGTGGAGTAAAGCTGACTTCAGGCATAGGGTTTGGGTTAAAGCGGGTGGTACAGATATATTCTTCTATGCATTAGGGTGAAAAAACACCTGGCAGTGACCGCCCCCCAGCCCCCCCCCCCCCATTTTACTTACCTGAACCCTCAAACTTGTCCCACAGGGACAAGTTTGAGAGGGGGTTCTTGGCTCTTGATTGGATAGATTGATAGCAGCGCAGCCATTGGCTCCCATTGCTGTCAATCAATTCCAATGACGTGGCCGCCGGGGGGCGGGGCCGAGTCCTGCATACGGCGTCTATGGACGCCGAATGCTGGACTCGGGAGCGCTACTGTAAGGTAACCCCCTGGGAGAGCGCTTCTTCCAGGGGGTTATCTAATGCGGGAAGGAGCCGAGAGAGCCGCCGAGGGACCCCAGAAGACCAGGATCGGGGCCACTCTGTGCAAAACAAGCTGCACAGTGGAGGTAAGTATGACATGTTTGTTATTTAAAAAAAATAAATAAATAACTTTAGTGTCACTTTGGCAGGGGTTGCTGCATCCAGCCATCAGCAGAGGACAAAGGGTGTGCAGCAAGTGGTTGACACATATGAACAAGAGGTTGAGTACATGGCTCAAAGTCTATGAACTAGTAATGGGCTGGTGGTACAGATGATAGGGTCTTGATAATGGAGTGGAAATGGTACTGAAAAAGTAGGTTGATAAGAAATATCCAATTCTCCTTTAACAGAAAGAATGCCTTTTATGTCTACATTTGGTGGTGTTGGACAGTGCCCAATCAGCAAAACCAGCCAGGAAATAAAGAAAAATGCATGGCAGCGGGATGCCAATGCAGTTCATGCAGTCATTTATTAGCACCAGTAGCACCACTCTGCTGGAAATTGAAAAAACAAATCCAGCATCTTGACAGAGCACTGGAATTAACAAAATAAAGGAAGAAAACCATCAACTAGATGAGCTTTCTGGTAAGTGTCACTCTTTTTCCTCAATGTTATTTTAGACATGCATTTTCTATATGTACGTATTTGAGAATGTATATACTTTGAGTCTGGTTTGGAGTCCTAGGCACCTTGTCAATTCAGGGGATTTTGTGACCAGAACACAATTATTGGAGGAACTAATAGTGTTGAGGAGTTTTGAATACGACTTCAGTTATGCTGCGTACACACGATCGGATTTTCCGCCAACAAATGTTGGATGTGAGCTTGTTGGCGGAAAGTCCGACCGTGTGTATGCTCCATCGGACATTTGTTGTCGGACTTTCCGCCACTTGGCTAGCAGGTTCTCAAATTTTCCACCAGCAAATGTTTGTTGTCGGACTTTTCGGTCATGTGTACACAAGTCTGTCGGACAAAATTCCACGCATGCTCGAAATCAAGTACGAGCCAGAAGCGCTCAGTCTTGTAAAACTAGCGTGCGTAAAGGACATATCACGTACGTCTTGTATGTCACTATGTTCGTAATTGTTGGCCAACATGTGTGACCGTATGTATGCAAGACAAGTTGGAGCCAACATCCTTCGAACAAAAATGCACGGTTTTGTTGTCGGAAAGTCCGATCATGTGTACGGGGCATAAGGTTAAAGGCCTATTGGTTGTTCCGTTCATCTCCTCTAGTCTTGTAGATAGATAATAAGCAAGAATGTCTGGAAGTGTGAGAGGTAAATTTGTGATGTGGGAACAGGTAAAAGACTCTGGGAGACTGCAGGCTATCTTGCTCTAGTCTAAGTGACCTTGTTGTGGCTGAAATTCACAGTTTTGGATTGCTAGAGGGTTTCAAACGTGGGTTTGGTTGGCATTACTGATGGTTATGTACTATGTTAACTTCTTTGAATAAATGAACATAATGGTACTGTTTAAATATGTAATGAAATGTAAAAATTTTAGAACTTTCCTCTTTACTGTTAAAGTGCCACATATAAAGTATATATGTTCAATATACTTGGACTATATTTTCACTACATAAGGCAGTGGTCCTAATAATTCAAACCTATAGGGGCACCTGTTCCAGTGACAGAGAGGATTTTTACTCACACTAGAAATATTTCTTCCACTCCCTGTTGTATCCACAGGGCAGTTAATTAAAGAAATTAGATCACTATTAAATAGCTTTATGACCATTCTCACATCTGTGACTCTCTCCCCTCCCCTTTCAATTCCACAGCTACTTCTCAGATCCTTATATGGCTACCTTTTTTACTTTTGTGTCGGGGGGTGGGTGTATTCTACAGAAATTGTTTTTTCTTAACACTTTGCTGAACATTTTATATGAGTTCAGCTTGGACCGAGAAGAAGGCGGTGGTAGACACTGGAAAGCATGTTCTGAAATTAAACTGTTTGCAAATTGCAAATAAAAAAGTATCACTGACTGTACTCAGCTGTGTTGTTTTATGTGCACTAATGTGGCTTCAAGCACCTTTAGTGTCCTTAATTATACATGTACAATAACTCTTGATTACAGCCAGTGTCTGATTACAAACAGCTCCAAATTACAGCCAGTGCCTGATTAAAGTCAATACCAGATCCAAAAATGTGGTGATTTAATAGGTGTCTGTAATGTCTTGGTACTTCAGGGCCTCCAAAAACTATAGGTAATGAGGAGATCAGTAGCACAATTCATGTCCTTTTTAAATCCTGAAGATTCCCCTTGGATTTTGAGCAGCTCTATGCAGAGAAAGTCTCACACATGTGGTACCACCATTCTCAGGAGGAATAGCAAACTGCCTTCTGGGGGGAAATCTAAGTCTTTCCATGCTGTGTGTGATCTTATTAAAGTGACAACTCTGTCACCGCTCCTGCTGTGATTGAACCCGCCGATTGGTCACAGGAGAGGCAGAATGGTGGTCTGCCTATGTAAACAAGGCAGATCGCCATTCTGCCAGAGAGGAAAATGGAGATCTTGTGTTTCTGCTAAGCAGTCATAGTCCTGCAGTCACAATTAGAAAGCACTCCCTAGAAAACACACTTAACCCTTTGATTGCCCCTGATGTTAACCCCTTTCCTGTCAGTGTCATTTATATAATGACAGTGCATTTTTTTTAGCACTGATTACTGTATTGGTGTCACTGGTCCCCAAAAAGTGTCACTTAGTGTCAGATCTGTCCACCGCAATGTCGCAGTCCTGCTATTTGCTGATCGCAGCCATTACTAGTAAAAACAAAAAAAAAAAAATAAAAAGTTCATAAATCTATCCCATAGTTTGTAGAAGCTATAACTTTTGCACAAACCAATCAATATATGATATTGGGATTTTTTTTACCAAAAATATGTAGCAGAATAAATATTGGCCAAAATTGATGAAGAAATTAGATTTTTTACATTTTTTTATTCTGTGTGTTTTATGGCAGAAAGTAAAAAATATTGTTTTTTTTTCAAGATTGTCGGTCTTGAATATTTTATGTTTTGTTTTGCTAAAATAGGAAAACAAAGAGAGTACAAAGGCTCAGCATCAAACATTGCCTTTTTTATATACTTAACTATAGCGCAAAAATAGTGTGATCAAATACCATCAAAAGAAAACTCTATTTGTTGGAAAAAAAGAACATCAATTTTATTTGGGTACAGCGTCACACGACCACGCAATTGTCAGTTAAAGCAACGCAGTGCAGTATCGCAAAAAATAGCCTGGTCAGGAGGGGGGTAAAACCTTCTGGAGCTGAGGTGGTTAACAAACACAATTAACAGTCATATTACTAGGGTGACATAGACACTGAAATTATATTCAACATGAATTTTCTCAATTTACCCAGCTAGAACACATGTATATACCAGGGGACTATATGGAATAATTAATTTCCTCTCATAGATACCATTAGCAATTATAACTAAACCTAGCAGATAATCTGCAATTGACAGTTTACAACCATTATTCCCCTGCAGACAGGATGAGGAACCAAATCCGTCTTTGGTCAGTACCAATATGTAAAAAGAAAAAAAATAATGAAAAGGGAAAAAATGATCAAACCCAAAAGGTTATGATATCGGGTGCAGAATACCAAATTAGCCCAACAAAAACGATTGCAGTCGTAATGTTAAATTAAACAGGCAAAAATCATCTAAATCATACATAGCACACTGTTAGCTACCCTCATAAGCAGATGAAATGGATTGCTTGGCATAAATGGATAGGGCCTTAAGATTGCTGTTACTGATGTATGGAGCTGCATCACAGCAAGATGGAGTCAGTCTTTCAAAATTATATCTCAGATGGGGTTAAACTTCATTATGGAGACCCTCAAAAGTGATGATGATGATGACGATGAATGGGGATCATGAATGGTAATGGTCAATGGTCCTCCAGAATGGTCATCCAGGCTCTCTCTGCTTATTTATCCTCCCAGAAGCTGCATTAATTAGGGGATCATCCCAGAGGGTGTCGTTTGCAACATTTACCCACCTCTGATTGGAGGGTAAATTTATCAATTAACTCTTTGTTTATATAAACAATAGCTTAACTTGACCACCAGATGGCTCTCTGAGACTAGCAATCGCTAGATTCTTGGAGAAAATGGGTTTATTGGATTTAATCTTGTCAGGATAAACCAATTGTATCCTTTAACTGATTTAAAAATGTTATTTTATTTAGAGTGTATATAGATATATCCCTCTGAGGGGTTGGTGGCATCATCTGTGATTATTAATTTTTGGTATGAAAGCATCTAAACATGAAACCTTAGCTAAAGAGGTGGAATTTTTATATAGTGATTCACGTTAAAATATTAATTGTACTTTCTAAAATATTTTGTATGCTTAAATAATGCCTTTTTCACTTCTGAGCTTGTCTAAATTATAAAACACATATTTATTATGACAATGATTTAAATCAAACAAAAACATGTTAATATAATGATTAAATATTTTTTAGGCAATATGATATCTTGTATAGATATGCAAATCAACATACAAGTGTCTTGATACTCTAACCTTTTTCCAGTCTTTTCTAAAATGTCCCAAAAGTATCAAGTATTAAATCCTATAAAATATCAAAATACATATATTACATACTTACATTACATACATACTTGCAGAAAGATTCTAAAGTGTTGACTTTTTGGTTGATGGTTTAGGATCTCTCAAAAAGAACAATGGAGGTTTCTGTCATACAATTGAGTGCACAAGAATGTTGACTCTCATTTATCTAGGTAAACAGACTGTGTCTTGTTCACAATAGGACACTTGTAAGTTTCTGCAGGCCTTGTACACATAGAAGAGGAGTTTTATTTAACTTTTACATCTTGTCCATAGGAAAATTACCATGTTCAGATGTCTGATACTATTTCACTTAAGCTAGGTACACACAAGGCAAAAATCGTCCAAAAAAAAAAGGTTGGTTCAGAGGTAATCAGCTGACTTTTGGCCCATTTGTACAGCTGCTTGTCCGACAAAAGGCGGTCTCATTGGCTAACACTAATTAGCCAATGAAGTATGTACCACTTTGTACCAGGAAGGCTATCAGTGTTCCCTCAGCCAATAGAAGCGTTATAGCTATATTATTGTAAGTATTAGGAGGGGGGCTGTACATCGCTCTGTGTGATTCTTACTGCATCTTTTGGCTTGTAATTATCATCCTTTTGTGCCACACATCTGAAATAAATCATCTGCTTTTCAAAACATCTGGAGTTTGACTGATCACAGGAGAAGAATAATCCTAACATTTTGGTCCTTTGAGTCGGAACCAACAAGTGCATTCCAGGTCGGACGGTCCCGACAAAGCCCTCAGTGAGTATCAGATCTCAAAGCTCACTGAGAATCAAAGTCCCCCCCTCAACGTTAGTGGTAAAATAGGGGCGGGTGCCTAGAACCTGGATCCACTGTCTGGTTTCAAACCTACGTGATCTAGTCCTCCTGATGTTTGAGGTAAGATAATTTAAATTATTCTTAATTCTTTCGAAGAATCTTCTTCTTCTCTTTCTTTTTGATTCTGGTTTAATGAGTTGTAATTGCCGACATTGGGATTGATTGTATAATATCTCAATAATCCGATGCTCGAAGACAGAGGCACTTGGGGCATTGCCTAAAGTAACATGGATGTCCTTGCTGTCCCGGATAGCCAAAAAAAACATTTGAGGTTATAGCAAACATCAGTGGTCGATTGCCTGACTTTGTCGGAGATTGATTGCTGGGTGGTTTAAGCACTATTTAGCTAAGTGATCTAGAAAGATCGCAGGGTTAACTTTCTTCTGTGTGTTTAGTGTCTCCTTTCTCATGTTTAACCTTTCTGTTGACACTGTAACCTTATTGAAAAACAACAGTACTACAGAGACATGTTTTAATTTTTTTTTGATTCTCCCTATAGTGTGGGGAGTGCTAATATTTTTACTCTTCTTGTATTCCTATTGTTACCATGAGCCGATGGTCACTATCCCAGTGTTTTATAGGTTAACGAGAGACCCGACTGGCGCTGACAATGGGGAATAGTCTCTGTAAAAGAGTATCTTGTGTCTGTTTTTTTCTGTTGTGTCCCTAATGTGCTGTTAGAAGGAGATAAGAAATTTATGCACAGCAAAGAACTTAAATCTGTTGAATATTGTACTAAGTGGGAGGGGAAGTTTAAATTCAATAGTAAACTAATTGTAAAAAAAAGTGTCAGGATTTGGTGGATAAACTTAAATTGTTAGGACCCAAAAATAAAAAAAGGTATGGGTTGATAATAGTAGTTTAAATAACCAGCACACAAAAAAATCATTCTTCACATCTCATGTTCTGTGTGCCTGTAAACTGGCAGTTAGACACTGGACCCACCTCCCCCCTCCTTCTCCCCTTGAGCTGTAGCCTGCTTACCTATCAGTGACACACATAGGGAGCTGGCAGAGAAGCAGGAAACTTTGCAAAAGCTTAAAGATATACTTGGTTGAATTGTCTTATGGCTTTGCTCTGTAAGGCATCCAACACCTTGCTAGCCGATGTATTAAGCAGATAAATATGTAAAATACCAGGTGCAACTTACCGTGACAGGTGGCATTGTACCATATGGCTCATAGGGATTGGACCGGAGCCGGTGTCTTGGATTACCACTGGACAACATTTGTCTGGGAGAGGGTGCTATATCTGGGCCGCCTGCTTGGGGACAACCCTCGGCCGGACTCATAGTAAGCAAACAGTTGGAGCTGCAACTTCAGGTAAAGGTAATCCAATAGTCAAATTAGCAGATTCATGTAATGCATATCACTGATGGGTCTAGCAAAAGAGAATTAGACCAGGCAATGCAAGTGTTATCTAAATGTTTAACAAATGTTTGAGAAGCAGAAAGATAGCTAAGTATTTCTGAGTTGAAAAAAAAATAAGTGCAAGAAATCATTTTGGGAGATTAAAGCCTGCTCTCTCTGCAGTTTCCTCACCCCCTCCCCTCGTGTGAATCTCGTGTAAGAAGGGAGTGAGGTGCTCCTCCCTTCAAATTCCTGTGTGAGAGATTGTGTCTGTAAAATGTTAACTCTTGACCAGCTATGACAATACAGAAGAGTTATATTGTAGGTATTGAAACTGAGAGTGAAAAGGGAAAAGGTTCCATACACTGATAAGACCAGGTTGCTTTAGTATTTTAGCATGCCAGAATATTAAAGGAAGCAGATGGCAGAAATTATCAGAAGGTTATTAATGGTTTTAAAGCAATAGATAGAAAACATGAAAGTGAATTACACTATAAAGAAAGTGAACAGAATGTTGTAGAATTATTATCAAGTGGCTTGATGAATGTGAGAAAAGAAAAGGCTTGATGGATGTTTTGATTACTTTAAATGTGTCCAGTCCATGGCAGAGACAGTGAATGTGGATGTGACTGAGTGCTAACTTCACTGCCATAAGGAAACAAGGATTTGAATGGGCTTTGCTAAGAGAAGTGTGCAGTAGCATTGAAGCACAAAGAGAGGAGAGAAAAGAAAATACAACAGACTTGATGCTTTTATAGCCCAAAATGATGGTCAAGGAGCTGTTTCTCAGAAACCAAAAAATGCAGATTGCCTGGCAGACGTAGCAGAAGAGAGAGGGAGATGATGATAATGGATGACTAATAGGGCAGCATTAACCTTTTGAGCACACAGAGGTTAATTTGTGCATCTGTGAAATATTAGTATTTTCGGTGGGAGAGAAAGTCTAAATAGTCTTAAAGTAAATATTTCTTGGATATGTTACTTTTAGAATTTCCAGACTATCAACTGTAAAGTGTTAATGATGCAATGCTGCTTACATTTGGGTACATTTATAAAGTTAAAAGGCTAAGTTCTGAATGAGAATATGTGTTTGTGTAAAAAAAAAGGTTCTGTTTTGGGACTCTGTGGATTTCACTTGGGTCCAGAGAATAAGGGGAACAAAAGGGGGTTCATGTTTTATTAAATTCTGCTAAAATATCGGAGTCTGAGAAAAATATTCAATGTTATATATATATATATATATATATATATATATATATATATATATATATATATATATATATATATTGAATCGATATGTCAAATAATGAAAATGTTGCTAGGAAACATTTTATGTCTGCATACCTTGTGGACTTATGGACTTATATTTGAATAAATGAAAGACTATTGTTTTTAACAACTCCAAGGTAAGGAAGGCTTTCTTTGGTAGTTTGACCTGTGATCCTGTGCTCATTCATGTTAGATGGAGAGTATCCATTTTCCCCAGCCCAAATTCAAGTGCAGATATGACACCCCCCTCCTTCTACACAAATGAAGAATGAGGCGAGTTCCTTTTTATGGGGTGGATGTCTACTGATTACATGAATGAGTCCAAAATTGAACCTTTAGAGGTATTTTAGAGTTTAGGACATTAAATTAAGGTATGAACTACACAGTCCTTATGGACATAAAACATGTAGCACCACCTAGTGAAAAGAAATTATGGAAAACAAAAGGTTGCACAATAATAGATAGCCTCTACATGTCACCTGATTGAAAACCGGTATTGTCAAAATCCCTATTTAGGTATGCAGCAGTATTGACACACGGAGTAACTCATGTGTCAAACAGGGGGATGACTGAGATGTTAAATAAGGTATGTACAGCCTATGGCTTTACTAACTACTAAAAAAATTTTTGCTCTCAATGTATTATATGTGCAAGATACAATGCTCAGGGAGGCATAAGACCATGGAAAGGGGAGTTCCCCACACTGCAATATCCATTCCAACACAGACAGTGGTAAAAGCATTACTAAGAAATATAATTCCTAGATTTGGAATCCCTGAAAAGATCTACAGTGATAATGGACCCCAAAACTATACAACTATACAACATTTGACAGAAGTGATGGGAATTCAAGTGAAATACCATTGTGCCTATCATCCCCAATCAGCTGGATTGGTGGAAAGACATAATGGCATTCTAAAAAAATAAGCTGAGAAAACCTATGGAAGAAACAGGCAAAAATTGGATGCACTGACTACTATTAGCTGTGACCAGTATGCATATCACACCCACAAAAGAAGGTTTAAGCCCATTTGAAATGATACATGGAAGGCCATATAAGATACCTTTACAACCAAATGAAACATGTACTGAGGAGTATGAGCACACACTAGCAGAATACATGTCTAGGCTGTTAAGATAAAGATGTACTAATGATTTTTGTTCTGTCCTAGAAGGTCCAATTCAAGAAGATGAAAAGGTGCATGTTGGAGATTGGGTCTTAACAAAAAGTAATAAAGAAAAAGCTGGTACTCCCCAAGGTTGGATGGTCCTTTCAAAGTCCTCCTAACTACCCCAAATCCGATAAAGATTGCAGAGAGGTCTACCTGGATTCACCAGTCCCATTGCAATAAGGTTTTACAGGCAGAGTAGGGCCAGTTGGCTGCAAGAGAGCCAGAAAATCCAGCTACAAAGGGAGGTCTCACACAAGGTGGGACTTGTCTCAAATCGGTGAAGTCTCCCTCCCCTTCCAACTCCCCTACCCTATCTGCTGGAACTCTGTAGCTGGTTAGGATGAAAGGTACAGTAATTATCCTTGGGTTACTAGTGACTCTAGGAGAGGCATCCATAAGACAGGGCATACGTTATGGAAGAGCAGAGGAACCCTTGGATTGGGAAAAGAACAGGAAAAGTATTGAATCTAACCTGTATAGAGGGAATAACTACCACTATACTGGTAGACTTCTGTCAGATTGCAGATTGTGGGGATACAACTGGGGCTAGAGGACTTCTATGGGCATATAAATACATTTGCTGGCTCTGGAATAGGGCAGGATGTCAAGCATGGAATCAGGCCCTGTGGACCACAGTGCATCAAGATTGGGGGTATAATCTACCAGGGCCTAAAAAGAGTGGAATAAAGGAAAGACTCATAATTACATGTAGCACTGGCCCCCCAAGGAGCTGCTGGTTTAAATTGGGCTTACCGTTACCTCACCGTTCCACCGTATCCGTCACAGGGGTCCCATTAGAAGAATGTTCAATGATGTCTACACCAAACACTCAGTTTCTTTTTCTCCAATTCTTTTATTTAACATAGTCAGATAGAGGGATGGAGGGTTAAGGGAGATTAAGGTACCTGGTATTGTGGATCAGGGTATTTCTTCAATAACAAGAGGACAAACGGTTTCCACAACTGGAAATAGCAATCACCGGATAGGCCTCTCTCACTGACCTAGCAGCCGATGCGATGCTCGGTCATAGTCTCTGCCACAGACTTGAAAAATCACGTTATGGTCATTAAACAATCCTCTGCCACAGGATGGTGTAACCAAACTTTTGCAAGATTAAAGTGTAACTGCACAGTACCAGTTTCTTTTAGCCGATCTGGTGATACTGTGAGGTAGGTGACCTGGGTTGCATCCTTCAATTGAGTTTCCAGGCTCCTCCTGAGATACCAGCATACTTTGCTCGGTCACCTCCAGAGAAGTCCTCCCCTGGTTTCCTTCTATTGATCGACTTCTCCCCGTAGGCAAGACAGCACAGGACCACCCTCTGGATCAATAGGCCCCAGAACTCTTGGGCCTACTTCTTCAATAACAAAGCCTCGGGCCAGCCGGCCCAGAGACAGCAGAGCTGCCATGGCACACCTTGGGCCAGGAGGGCCTTCAGGTCGGGAATAATGAACCCCAACAAATTGGCGCCTGTACCTTAAGTACCCTTACCCAGAATGCACAGCGAGTGAACCACTCCCACCGGGCTGTTTCTGAGTAAAAGGGGTACCCAATGCATCCAGCCTGTTGCATTTCCAACACTTACCGGTGGCTACAGTGACACCTACGGCCAAGTGGAAACTGACACAACCCAGCTGAACTGGCACAGAAACCAGTGAATTTACAATAATTAGTCTGAGCTAAACTACAGCTTCAGACAAACTTAAATTTACATAAATAGCACCTGCCCATCAGGAGCAGGGTGCTACATACTCCCCCCACCACAATAGAAAATGTCCCCATCGTCTGAAAAAAAAAAATTGACTCTCAATCCTGAGAGTCCATACCTGAATCCCAAACTTGGATGGGGAAGGGAAGAAGGGTAAAGTAACAGCAAAATGTAGACTTAACATTAGCACACATAGAAGAATTACAGCAACATAATTCCCAACATCTAACTCTCTATCTAAGCCACCCACTCTCCAGCAGCTTGACAGAAGATCCAGTTGAACCTGAAACAAAACACATAGAGGAACCAACATACACGCATCATTATACAATGTAGGAAGCAAAGCCTCATCTCCTAAAAGATGAAACTCTCTTTCCCCCCCTTTTTTTGTATGTAATAACTAAATGTAAAAGTTCAACCTTTGTTGTGCAAACTTCTACCACCTAGTGGCAGAAGGCATTGTGACACAAGTCCTTGCTGCAAGTACTGGAGTAGGTAGAAGATCTCGACTCGAAGTTCTCTATTAGCTAACACTACCTAACTATATACCCCACAGTCCTTGTAGCATAAAGGTTTCCCTTTTTTTTTTTCAAAATGACATCAAACAGGACAATCACTGTAACTGATCACCAGTAAAAACGGGGATCGGGCAAAGTCAGGGCTTTTCTTTGTGTATCCACGGTAGTGACAAAGTAAACAACATTATCTTTGCCAGCATAAATGTGTCTTCCATAGCTCCAATGCAAAAGGCATCCATTGAAATGATCATCCATCCTGAAAGAATAACCTGTTTTCATGAAAAGTTTTGGTACCTTTAAATAGTCCCAAACAGCATCACTGTACCACTTCTCCCAGTTGCACTCAATTTCCTGCATGATCTCTTTGGGAACATAAGGAAATTCCAGTCCATATTCTGTGGCCACCCTTTTATTGAGTAGTCTTTGAGATCAGGCTAGCCTTGGCAAAGCTCTGTTACTTCCCAGTCCAGGGGGTACACATGAGGTTGGCAATTTGCACACCATAGCATTTTTAGACAGCTTTTTAGACCCAAATGAACTGGTACCTCTGACCAGAACTTCGTTAGTAACAACGGGAGTTTCCATACTGGGTGATGTCTTCCCCGAGTCTATGGCTACCGAGTCGGAGAAAGCAAAAGCTGAGGCGACATCATCGCTATTCTCCCACAACATTTCCTGAGAAATAGTTTCAAATAGGTCATCATCCCCGGAAACGTCTGACAGGGAATCCAACTCAGAGTCCTGTAACTCCTCCGTGGGCACATATTTACATACAGTCCCCACCAGTATACTTTCCCCAGATTTCTCACCCGTTCCTGGCATGGTCTTCAGACCCGGTTCTGGTGATCTTTGGGGTATGCCTCGACCGTGGCCGCAGGAGGCTTTTACATGTCCCACCTTCCTTTGGCCAGATATAACAGGGTTTGTAGAAGTGGAAGTATCAGCAGTGACGATGTTCGCTGGTGATTCTGTGATGGCAGTAACAGTGCCATCTCCCTCCAGAGTACTCATTGTAGCCGATGCGGTAAGCGTAGGCCTCACCATAGGAGCAAACGTCTCCTCAGTAGCGATGCCCATGGTCCAGTCCATCCGGTAGGCACGAGGTGGCATGGCGGGTTGTTCTACGGCGAACAGGTATTCCCCGCAGTGTAGGCACCGGACAAATGGACGGGGGTTTACGATCAGTCCCTCGCACCTGTTGCACAGCATACCCAAGGCCTCGACATCTCCTGTCGTATATAGTATGAAGCACCCATGCGGTTTCAGGCAAATACCGGCGTTTGTCGGCAAAATTCCAGACAGCCTGACATTTGTAGTGGTACCCACAGGGAACATCCTGGGCCCCATGGCAAACTGCATTCCTGGCATTTGGAACAGCACTGTAAAATCAGATCCTTCTCTCTGAATGTTTGGACACGCACACGCGGTGTCTCATGCAGCAAGCAGGTGGGAGAACTCCTCCCACTGGTTCCTTTAGTCACGTAGCTCCTGGGCTTTCTTGGCTCCGCCCACAGCTCACGCGGCCAGGTAGGGACCCGCAATTAACCCCTTTTTAGAAAAATGGCACAGTCCAGAACCCTCTTTAGTATAAGTTCCCGGCGAACAGTTTCCTTAGGTTGCGAGAGGTAATGGCAAATCCCAGACTCGAGCCCCCACTTGTAGCACTGACCCCCGAAGGAGCTGCTGGTTTATATTAGACTTACCGTTACCTCGCCATTCCACTGTATCCATTACAGGAGTCCCATTAGAAGAATGTTCAATGATATCTACACCAAACACTCAGTTTCTTTTTCTTCAATTCTTTTATTTAACAAAGTCAGATAGAGGAATGCAGGGTTAAGGGAGATTCAGGTACCTGGTATTGCGGATCAGGGTATTTCTTCAATAACAAGAGGACAAACGGTTTCCACAACTGGATATAGCAATCACCAGATAGGCCTCTCTCACTGACCTAGCAGCCGATGCGATGCTCGGTCATAAGTATAAAAAAAAAAAGTATACTGTGCTAGAAAACATAAATAAATAGGAGCAGCAACAAAAAACCATCTAATACCTCTATGGTGAAAAATCATGTAAATAATAAATAAAGTTGCGCTAAATTGCAAAAGAACTATGACTGTTCCGATCAGGAATCATAAATTGGAAAAATTGCATCTCATAAATCCATAAATCAACCTAAAGTGCATAAATAGGTTTAACAAAACAATAAATAATAAGTGAATTAAAATTCAACATGAAAAGTCCATCACCACCAAAGGTGCATCAATAAAGACAAAAGCGGAACGAATGTCCTCGGTATAGCACAAATGTAACATGAATGGATATGTGCACAGATGAATATATTTTGACAGTAGGGGTCAGTACGGGTAAGGTTCTGAGGTCCCTGTCTCCACCTCCCTGGATCGTAGATGATTGAGAGACGTATCACAACCTGGAGGCAGGACTCTGTAAATAGGAACCCTTACCAGAGATGGTGGATCCCTTCCAGCGCGGGATCATAGTCAGATAGATTAGGGACTATCTAATAAGAGAATTACCCATCCCCTTTAACATTGTTTTTTTATGGCTGTTTTTTTTATTTAATTCATATTTTTCCTTTTTTTAAGCCTATTTTTTCAATCACTTCATACTAATTGAAGTTATTGATATATACAATCACATCACAATAGAATTCCAGTTAATGGTACGCATTTGTTAATCTAATAACATAGGTATCTTCATGTGATCGGTAGTGGTTTCAGATCGAGGTCTGGCTCCCCTCTGCGTTCCACCTATCCTTTTGTGTCCAATATGGCTCCCAAGTCAGGACGAGGCTTGGTTGTGGCCGTACGTTATTTAATAACATAGGTATCTTCATGTGATCGGTAGTGGTTTCAGATCGAGGTCTGGCTCCCCTCTGCGTTCCACCTATCCTTTTGTGTCCAATATGGCTCCCAAGTCAGGACGAGGCTTGGTTGTGGCCGTACGTTATTTAAGTGATGGTATAGCACATCGCCCGTGCCCAAGGAAGACGCAAGGTATTGCGAAACATGTAGGGCGGTGCGTTGTGCTGACGCCCTCACGCCACATGTGACCCACTCATGGCTTTGAGCCCGAGTGTGCCTCATTTCAGAGCAAGAGTGCTGCAGTGTCGGGCTCAATTCTGCATCCCTGTGAACCGCCTCTACTCACTATCCGAAGCGGACCAGAGACCGGAGACACTAGATGGTTCATCAATCCCCCACAGAGGGTTAATCTGTCTGACTGTATGATCCCACGCTGGAAGGGGTCCGCCATCTCTGGTAAGGGTTCCTATTTACAGAGTCCTGCCTCCAGGTTGTGAACTGTCTCTCCATCATCTGCAATCCAGGGAGGTGGAGACAGGGACCTCAGAACCTTACCCGTACTGACCCATAATGTCAAAATATATTCATCTGTGCACACATCCATTCATGTTACATCTGTGCTATACCAAGGACATTCAATCCGTTTTTGTTTTTATTGATGCACCTTTGGTGGTGATGGATTTTTAATGTTGAATTTTAATTCTCTTATTATTTATTGTTTTGTTAAACCTATTTATGCACTTTAGGTTGATTTATGGATTTATGAGATGCAATTTTTCCAATTTATGATTCCTCATTGGAACAATCATAATTCTTTTGCAATTTAGCGCAACTTTATTTATTATTTAGATGCTCGGTCATAGTCTCTGCCACAGACTTGAAAAATCACATTACGGTCATTAGACAATCCTCTGCCACAGGATGGTGTAACCAAACTTTTGCAAGATTAAAGCCTAACTGCACAGTACCAGTTTCTTTCAGCCGATCCGGCGATACTGTAAGGTAAGTGACCTGGGTTGCATCCTTCAATTGAGTTTCCAGGCTCCTCCTGAGATACCAGCATACTTTGCTCGGTCACCTCCAAAGAAGTCCTCCCCTGGTTTCCTTCAATTCTCGGCAGGCAAGACAGCACCGGACTAGGGATGAGCCGAAAATGAAGGAAGATAGAAGATAGAAGAAAGAAGATAGAAGATAGAAGAAAGAAGAAGCATTTAAATAAAGTAATTGTCAAAAACTGTCTCTTGTCATTTTTAACATTTTTGACACTTTTTTTTTAAATGTTAGGGGGTACTTTTGTACCCCCTTACCATTTCACACAGGGGGGGCCGAGATCTGGGGTCCCCTTGTTAAAGGGGGCTTCCAGATTCCGATAAGCCCCCCGCCCGCAGACCCCCACAACCACCGGGCAAGGGTTGTGGGGATGAGGCCCTTGTCCCCATCAACATGGGGACAATTTGCTTTGGGGGGCTACCCAAAAGCACCCTCCCAATGTTGAGGGCATGTGGCCTGGTACGGTTCAGGAGGGGGGGCACTCTCTCGCCCCCCCCTCTTTTCCTGTGGCATGCCAGGTTGCGTGCTTAGATAAGGGTCTGGTATGGTTTTATGGGGAGACCCCACGCCATTTTTTTATTTTGGCACGGGGTTCCCCTTAAAATCAATACCAGACCTGAAGGGTCTGGAATAGATCTTGAGGGGGACCCCATGCCATTTAAAAAAAAAAATTTGGCCGGGGTTCCCCTTAATATCCATACCAGACCTGAAGGGCCTGTTATGGAATTTAGAGGGATCCCCCGCGCCATGTTTTTTAACATTTTGGTTCGGGGTTCCCCTGTGGGGAATTCCCATGCCATTTTTATCAATGAACTTTTATGTGTGTTGTAGGACCGGCAATTTATTAATAGCCGCGAGTAGTTTTAAATGACTTTTTTTCCTTTGAAATGTCATTTTGCTGTCAGACTGTTCTAAACACGAGAAACATGCACCCCTTTACAGGCATATTATAGACACCCCCAGGTATGAAATTTAAAGAAATATTACACTTTTATTGTTTCACTTTAAGCATTATTAAAATCACTGCTCCCGAAAAAATGGCCGTTTTTAAAACTTTTTTTTGCATTGATCCATGTCCCCTGGGGCAGGACCCAGATCCCCAAATACTTTTTATGACAATACCATGCATATAAGCCTTTAAAATTAGCACTTTTGATTTCTCCCATAGACTTTTAAAGGGTGTTCCGTGGCTTTCGAATTTGCCGCAAACACCCCAAATTGTTAGCTGTTCGGCGAACTGGCGAACAGCTGATGTTCGAGTCGAACTCCTGGGCCTACTTATTTAATAGCAAAGCCTCGGGCCAGCCGGCCCAGAGACAGCAGAGCTGCCATGGCACACCTTGGACCAGAAGGACCTTCAGGTCGGGAACAACGAACCCCGACAAATTGGCACCTGTACCTTAAGTACCCTTACCCAGAATGCACAGCGAGTGAACCACTCCCACCGGGCTGTTTATGAGTAAAAGGGGTACCCAATGCATCCAGCCTGTTGCATTTCCAACACTTATCGGTGGCTACAGCGACACCAACGGCCAAGTGGAAACTGACACAACCCAGCTGAACTGGTAAAGAAACCAGCGAATTTACCATAATTAGTCTGAGCTAAACTACAGCTTCAGACAAACTTAAATGTACATAAATAGCACCTGCCCATCAGGAGCTGGGTGCTACATACAGACGCGGCCAACTACCCCTGTACACATAGTGAGAACTGTAACCAATTATTGATAACATTAAAGGAGCCCAGGAAGGAAGATCAGTGGTTATATGCTATGGGAGCATGGGTGTCGGGAACAGATCCCATAGGCAAATTTTTTCCTCGAGGTATTACCTCCCAATAAAACCAGACAACAGGAAAAGGTAGACACAGAAGGGAAAGAAGAAGGCCATACTAAAATAGAAGTTCCGAGTAAAATTATAAGATTTACTAACCTAACAGTAGAAGATGCCATAGATTTGAAGACGGGTTACCAAAAAAAAAAAAAAAAAGAGTGGTTAGAATGGTTGAGGTATATGGTTAAAACTCTAAAAAAAGGAAAACTGTTTAGTTTGTGCCGGAGCCAGACCACATTTAGCAATGGTCCCTTTTAGGGATGGGTGAACGGTTCGGCCCGAGCATAAGTTCGGGCCGAACTTTGGTTGTCGGATATTCTGTGAACATTGAACAACATGCAGTGTTTGGGGAAAATTCAGAACACGGTTAAAGACACTAACATGAAAAATCAAAAGTGTTCATCTTAAAGGCTTATATGCAAGTTATTGTCATAAAAAGTGTTTGGGGGCCTGCGTCCTGCCCCAGGGGACATGTTTCAATGCAAACATTTTTTTAAATGTCCATTTTTCAGGAGCAGTGATTTTTTTAATGCTTAAAGTGAAACAATAAAAATGAAATATTCCTTTAAATATCGTGCCTGGGGGGTGTCTATAGTATGTCTATAAAGTGGCGCATTTTTCCCATGTTTAGAACAGTACGACAGCAAAATGACATTTCTAAAGAAAAAATTGTCATTGAAAACTGATCGCGGCTGTAATGAATTGTCGGGTCTCGGCAATATAGATAAAACTTATTGAAAAAAAGAGCATGGGGTCCCCCCGAGTCCATTACCAGGCCCTTTGGATCTGGTATAAATATTAAGGGCAACCCTGAACCAAAATTTAAAAGAAAAATGCGTGGGGGTCCCCCAAAATCTATACCAGGCCCTTCGGGTCTGATATGGAAATTAAGGGGAACCCTGCACCAAAATTTAAAAAAATGGTGTAGGGTTCCCCCCAAAATTCATACCACACTGAAGGGTCTGGTATGGATTTTAAGGGGAGCCCTTTGCCAAAATTTAAAAAAAATTATGTAGGGGTCCCCTCAAAATCCATACCAGACCCTTATCCGAGCACGCAACCTGGCAGGCCGCAGGTAAAGAGGGGGGATAAGAGAGCACCCCCCCTCCTGAACCGTACCAGGCCACATACCCCCCAAAGCACCTTGTCCCCATGTTGATGGGGACAAGGGCCTCATCCCCACAACCCTTACCCGGTGGTTGTGGGGGTCTGTGGGAGGGCGGCTTATCGGAATCTGGAAGCCCCCTTTAACAAGGGGACCCCAGATCCCGGCCTCCCCCCTGTGTAAAATGGTAACGGGATACAAGTACCCCTAGCATTTCCAAAAAAAAGTGTCAGAATGTTAAAAAGGACAAGCCGCAGCTTGGGGATAAGTCCTTTATTAAAAAATAAAAATGTCCCACGATGTCCATAAATATTCTTCTTCACACCGCGACAGACCGAAAAAGAAAAAAAATCTGCAACTGACCTGCCTCTATGGGAGGCTCCCACCGTGTGACGCTTCATAGCCTTTGACAGTTCTTATATAACTGAGGGCGGGGCCACCCAGTGACGTGCCTGGGTGACCCCGCCCCCTCTGACACCATGGGGACTTCCCTATGGCTTCTCCGTGGTGTCAGAGGGGGGAAGGGTCACCTAGGTATGTCACCGGGTGGCCCCGCCCCCTCTGACGCCACGGGGACTTCCCTATGGCTTCCCCGTGGCATCAGAGGGGGCGGCATCACACAGGCACGTCACCAGGTGGCCCTGCCCTCAGTTATATAAGAACTGTCACAGAGAAGAAGCGTCACCAGGTGGCCCTGCCCTCAGTTATATAAGAACTGTCACAGAGAAGAAGCGTCACACGGCGGGAGCCTCCCATACCATTTTTTGTGAAATGGTAGGGGTACTTGTACCCCGTTACCATTTCACACAGGGGTTAGGCTGGGATCTGGGGGTCCCCTTGTTAAAGGGGGCTTCCAGATTCCGATAAGCCCCCTCCCCGCAGGCCTCCACAACCACCGGGCAAGGGTTGTGGGGATGAGGCCCTTGTCCCCATCAACATGGGGACAAGGTGCTTTGGGGGCTACCCCAAAGCACCCCCCCATGTTGACAGCATGTGGCCTGGTACGGTTCAGGAGGGGGGGGGCACTCTCTTGTCCCCCCTCTTTTCCTGCAGCCTGCCAGGTCGCGTGCTCAGATAAGGGTCTGGTATGGATTTTGGGGGGACCCTTGCGCTATTTTTTTTTTTAATTTGGCACAGGGTTCCCCTTAATTTCCATATGAGATCCGAAGGGCCTGTTATGGATTTTAGGGGGACCCCCACGCAATTTTTTTTTTACAAT
This sequence comes from Lithobates clamitans, assembly GCA_037952925.1. Taxonomy (NCBI): domain Eukaryota; kingdom Metazoa; phylum Chordata; class Amphibia; order Anura; family Ranidae; genus Lithobates; species Lithobates clamitans. The sequence goes on along the minus strand of JBBGZY010000178.1, from coordinate 5,941,800 downwards.
TTTGGTTAATTTTGGCTCGATTTTTCAATGAGTTTTATCTATATTGCCGAGACTCGACAATTCATTACAGCCCCGATCAGTTTTAAATGACAATTTTTCCTTTAGAAATGTCATTTTGCTGTGGTACTGTTCTAAACACGGTAAAAATGCTCCACTTTACAGGCATACTATAGACACCCCCCAGGCACGATATTTAAAGGAATATTTCATTTTTTTGTTGCACTTTAAGCATTAAAAAAAATCACTGCTCCTGAAAAAACGACCGTTTTTTAAAAATGTTTTAAAATGAAATACATTTTTTTTATTGATACATGTCCCCTGGAGCAGGACACTGGTCCCCAAACACTTTTTATGACAATAACTTGCATATAAGCCTTTAAAATGAGCACTTTTGATTATTCATGTTCGTGTCCCATAGACTTTAACAGTGTTCATGTGTTCTGACAAATTTTTTGCCTGTTCGGTATGTTCTGGTGCGAACCGAACCGGGGGGGTTTTTGGTTCATTCCTAGTCCCCTTTTGCTCTAGATCCCAATACAGATCCAGAAGGTTTAAAATGTATGTTGCGGTTGTATAATAAGAGCTATAAACCTGAAACACACCTACATACCTACATAGATGAGATTGGGGTTCCTCGCAGGGTGCCAGATGACTTTAAGGCCAGGTACCAGGTGACAGCTGGGTTTGTGTCTCTTCTCTGGTGGGTGACTATAAATAAAAATGTTGACTGGATTAACTATATATACTATAACCAACAACAATTTGTAAACTATACTAAGGATGCTGTGAAGGGCCTAGCAGAACAGTTGGCCCCCACATCTCTAATGGCATGGCAGAACCGAATGGCCTTAGATATGGTCCTAGCTGAAAAAGGAGTATGAAAAATGTTTTGTAGCATGTGTTGCACCTCTATCCCTAACAATACAGCTCCTGGAGGGACCGTGACCAGAGCCGTGGAAGGACTGACTGCTCTATCGAATGAATTAGCGGAAAACTCAGGTATTAATGATCCATTCACAAACTGGCTTGAAGGATGGTTCGGTAAGTGGACTGGAATTATCACATCATGTTTGATATCAAATGCTGTGGCTTTGGCCATTTTGGTCACTTGCGGATGCTGCTGTATTCCCTGTATTTGAGGACTTTCAAAAAAATTGATTGAAACCGCAGTCACAAGAACAATGTATCAAGCCCTTCCTACCTCTGAAGCGACCTATGTGGACATTGAAGCTCAGCTTAATGACATACAGTCCAAAAGTGTATAGTCACACAAGAGGAGGGAATGTTAGAAAAGTTTCAACCGTTTATTGTGTGACTATTATAATTGAGACTGATTTTAAGATGGCTTCTAAGCACATGTTTGAATTAACTTCTTTTTGTCTTTGTCTAACAAGCTTTGCTATATATGGTAAAACAGATTATACAGGAAACACTAATTAATTCCTGATACCATTTTGTATCAGAAAGGCTATCAGTGTTCCCTCAGCCAATAGAAGCATTATAGCTATATTATTGTAAGTATTAGGAGGGGGGCTGTACATCGCTCTGTGTGATTCTTACTGCATCTTTTGGCTTGTAAGCATCATCCTTTTTTGTCACACATCTGAAATAAATTGTCTGCTTTTCAATACATCTGGAGATTTACATGATCATAGGAGAAGAATAATCATAACAAGTACCATCAAAATAAAGCTCCACCTGTCTCCAAAATGATCTAATAATAATGTGGATAGAGTGTTACATGACTTAGTAATTGTCAGTCAAACAATCACAACTGTGAAAACTGAAAAATTACCTGGATTGGGAAGGGGGTATATCATGCTGATACTGAGGTGGGTAATGTAAATAGTAAATTAAAATGACAGTGCAATGGCCACTTTGGGTAGTTACTTGTCTATGATGCCAAAGATAAGGACCGACCAACAAAAAAGACCACTTCCTACTCCTGGATGTTCGCACTGCTCTGCTGAACAGATACTTGGATGGGTATGTTCTTTCACTGTTTTGCCTCACTGGTTGGCCGACTGACAATTGTACATTATGTCAGAAATAGATCATTTAGTAGAGCAATTTATGAATAATACATATTACTTGAGTTGTACAGTTTTTTTTCATTTATTTATTTATTGCTTTTTTTTAAAACCTACCAACTTAAAAAAGTTAAGTGCATAAAAAAGGCAATGTTCGATGCTCAGCCTTTGTACTTTCTTTGTTTTCCTATTTCAGCAAAACAAAACTTGAAATAATCAATCACACTTTGTGCAACAGAAAAGAGAAAAGAACAGTAATGCCCCGTACACACGATTGGACATTCCGACAACAAAATCAATGGATTTTTTCCGACGGATGTTGGCTCAAACTTGTCTTGCATACACACGGTCACACAAATCTTGTCGGAAATTCCGAGCACCTAGAACGCGGTGACGTACAACATGTACGACGAGCCGAGAAAAATGAAGTTCAATAGCCAGTGCATCTCTTCTGCTTGATTCCGAGCATGCGTGGAACTTTGTGCATCGGAATTGTGTACACACGATCGGAATTTCTGACAACGGATTTTGTTGTCGGAAAATTTGAGACCCAGATCTCAAATTTTGTGTGACGGAAATTCCGATCGAAAATATTCGATGGAGTCTACACACAGTCGGAATTTCCGACAACAAGCTCCCATCAAACATTTTCCGTCGGAAAATCCGACCTTGTGTACGGGGCATAACATACAACAATAGGAAGAAAAACAAAAAAGCTTGTACTTATTCCCCGTGGAGCAAAAAAAAAATCTTATAAACATTACTTTTTACGTTAAAGAAGAACAATGGTCAAAATAAAAAAATCAATATGTGATGTAACTCTAAAATCTGTTAAACATATCACTAATTGAATTGTTTTGCAAATAACAATAAGATAGAGAAATCTCCCTTTTCCCCTGCAGCTGAAAGCTCTCATGTTCACTTTCTTTAATGAGGAGACAACTCTGTTTCCTCTGTTTGTAAATGCCTCCGTTGTTCCCTTTTGCATGCTGCCTCTCTGAAGAGACTACAACGTGCCATCCTGTCATCATTGGGGGAGGTGCTCCTACACTCCATGAGTAGCTCAGGCATTTCAATCTCCACAGAAGTCCCGACAAGGCTCCGCCCACTCTCCCTCATGATCAGCCCGTGAAGCCCTGCTCACTCCCGCCTTTGCCCTGCTTATACCCGCCCACTGCTTTGTGTCTATATAGGCTGCTCCCCTCGGCTTGGCTTTTCTTGTCAGTTTATCAGAGAAAAGGCAGCAAAAAGCACACAGACTGATTGGATAATATGTATGCACCCTTACCTGCAGATAAAAACTAGAAATTATTATATATTATTACAAAATAAAAAATATAAATAAAATGGATTTACAGTTAAAAAGCCTTTGTAAGATTAAGTCCAGCAAACAGTCTAGCAAAGTCACTCCCACAAATGTGATGCAACACAGAGCAGATGACAATGCATGTACTGCAAGCTGTGTAACCTAGAAGAGGAAGTTGTCTTGTACCTTGAATTTAGAGACAGGCTAGCTGTAGCAAACAATGAACATGGTGGAATCAATCTGCCATGACACTACAAACTGCAGTCACAATATGTGAGTCCATTATTTCAAAGTAAGGCAGACAGCACAGGGAATTCAACTACATTAATACCTAATTAAAACAATGAAAACATTTGAAAGTGTACAATGCCTACAAAGACACAAATAAGGCATGGATGCATGGGTTGAGGATTATACATAGATGGAAGAGTGGATGAAATATACTGCAGGTAGACAGATTATCAAACATGGATGGATAGATGAAAGATACATGATGTTCTCTTACCTTCCTGCCTCTATCAATTTGATGGAAACAGTTGAAATCTTACCTGTCTTTAGTAGAGAGGCCAACATGAAGTCTTCTCTGCTTTTCCATAGTGAATTTATGCAGCACCACCAGTAGCGTACCCTGCACCGGGTACCACAAGTCTGAGGATGCCACAGCTAATTCAAATGTAAGTTTTGCTGCTGCATGTTGAGGTTCAGCTACACTACACTACAGTCATAGTGGCAGATTTTCTGGCTAGTTCAGCAGGATCTGCTGCACTTGTGTTCAGGGAGGTGTTTCTGTAAGCGGTGAGCAATAGGAGTGGAGTGATGTCTCCTTCCCTCCCTGTATAGACCTCACCCACACAGGCACAGCATAATACTGCCGAGGTGGGGGGCAGGAGGAGAGGAGTGATTCAGTGCTGGTACAAATTCACCCCCCTCTTGTATGTAGCACCCTCTAATTTAGGTAGGTGCTAGATGTATTTTTTTGTGAGCACAGGTACATTTATTCAGGCCAGCTGTGAGCTAGGCCTGTATGTTTTGATCTGTGGAGCTGGGAGTGGCCTAGAATAGCAGCAGGTGGCTCACGTGCAGCATCAATTCTCTGTCATCTCCCTCTGGCTTCTAGAGGCTTCTATAAGGGAGGCGGAGAAGAGGAATGTAGTGGCATGAGGTGTCTCAGGGAGCCCTGACCAATCCCCAACTAGGATTGGCAGGGATGGCAGGCATCCTTGATATACCCAGAATCAGTCTTGCTGGGGAGGAGTTGTTCGGGTGGAAGAACTGAGAGATGAAGTGTTAGGCTGTCGGGGCCTTGGAGGGAGCCCCCCAGTCTGGGGGGGTGACCTTGGGCCAGGGGCTTTGAGCTGTGAAGGAACCCCACACAACCCAAGGGGTGTCCTGAACAGGAGCAGGGGAGGACAATGGGCAACACTGCTGGGCAAGACTTCAGGAGGGATCCACCAGGTGTCAGTGAGTGACAGGCACATTCGGGCAGCTGGGAGAGTCATGCCAGGAGTGGATGTAGAGCCAGAGAGACTGTGTTACTGGCATTGAAGTCGGGAGGCTGGGGCCAGGAGGGCTGTCAGGGTCTGTACAGGACTGACTGAGATCAGTAGTCCACTTCAATACAGCTAGCACTAAAAAACTTTCTTTCACCATTGGTTGCTACACCAGAGGGGCCTGCAGTCCCTGCCAGCAAATGGCGATTTCTTGGATCTGACTGGATTAGAGTTGGGCCTGCCACGTACTTGCTGTGCCAGGAACCAAGTGCTGTACAGGAGAGAGAACAGACTACAAATAAGCGTTGTGCTGGAGGAGGCTGGAGCTCTAGAAGATGTAAATAGAGGTTCCAATTGTTCATCATATTGATTTCTGCTACTGATTCTGGGCATTCCCTTACCTCATCCAAGTTTAACCCCTCAATAAATTACCAAAAAAAAAACAAAGCTGATGGACTGTTCATTGTCTTGGAGTGTCTGGAAGTGAATGCCAGGTTGGGCAGGATGACAGGTGGAACTATTACTTTCCACAGCCCCTACGGGGGTACCACTACATGTATAAACCCCTGCCCATACAGCATCATGCTGCCATGCACTGGTAGAAATTAGATAGGGAGGGTTGTCAGCTCTGCACATTAATCTTACAGGGGAAACCTTGCCTGTAAGCTTTGGACTAGAAGAGGGGGTGTTGTGTGAAGAATCCCCGGACTGGGGGGGTGAAGTTATGTGCAGAATCCCTGGACTAGGAGGGGGAGGGTGGTTGTGTGAAGAATCCGTGGTTTAGGTGGTAAAGAGGTAGGGAGTTGTTATGTGGAAAATCCCGGGTCTAGGAGAATGGTGAGGGGGGAGTTGTGTGCTGAATCCCTGGACTAGGAGGAGGAGAGTTATGTTGAGAGTCATTGGGCTAAAGGGGGAGGGGGGAGGTGTGTGCAGAATCCCTGAAATACGAGAGGTGGATAAGTTGTGTAGAGAATCCCTAGACTAAAAGGGGGGTTGAATTGTGTGGAGAATTCCTGCACTGGGAGAGGGGGTAATGCATAGAGAATCCCTAAACTAGGATAGGGGGGATTTGTGTGGAGAACCCCTGGACTGGATGAGGAGTTGTGTAGAGAATGCCTGGACTGGGAGAGGGGGGGATACGTGTGGAGTTTCCCTGGAATAAAAGAGGGGGGCTTTGTGTAGAGAATCTCTGGACTGGGGAAGGAGTTGTGTTGAGAATCCCTGGACTAGAAGAGGGGGGAGTTGTGTGGAGAATCCCTGGACTAGGGGAGCAGGGTGCTGAGCTGAGCCCCTGGACTAATGGAGGGAGTTTTGTGGAGAATCACATGACTAGGAGAGGGAGGAATTTGTGTGTAAAATCCCTAGACTAGGGAGGGTGAGGTAGGGGGAATTGTGTGGAGAATCCATGGACTGTTGGGGGGTTGTGTGGAGGAGAATGTCTGGACTTGGGGGGGCTGTGTGGGGAATCCCTGAACTGGAGGGGGGAAGTTGTGTGGAGAAACACTGGACTAGGAGGAGGGGAGCTGTGTGGAGAATCCCTGGACTAGGAGAGGAAGGGGAGAATTGAGAGAATTAAGAAAGAGAAAAAGGGGCGTTGTGTCGAGAATTCCTGGACTAGGAGAGGGGCACTATTATTGGAGTGCTGCTGACAGTCTATTGGAGGCATTATTGAGACATGGATATAGGTCTTACACACTGTATAGGTTTGATACATTGAAACGTATAGGGTTGATTAAGGGAACAGGGCCTAATTTTGTATGATGAATTTAAGTAGTTCAATGTGTTGGGCATTGTATATTGGTATTTGATGAGGGCTAAGCTTTGGTTTGACCCCACATACGACCCTCCACATTTTTAAATGTTTTGGTGTGCTGCGAATGGAATATAGTTGTACTTGTAAGAGGCGTTGGATCCCGAAGAAGCAAGTATTTCATGAAATGTGTTGATCTGAAACGCCATACTGGAGATCCTTGTACACACCAAATGTATCATTTGTAGTTTTGTGAATAACCCACATCAGGTCTTCTTTTTTTAAGTTGTTGTGGCTTTTAAAACTGTGTAATAAAAAATATGAACAGTTTTAGCAATATGTGTATGGCCTCTCTTTGGCACATTTTCTTTTTTCCTTTACATTTACAGGGTGGAGGGGGTTCTACTGTTAGGGGGGGTAATTATGTGGAGAATCCCTGGACTAGGAGGGAGGTGGGGATTTGTGTGGAGAATCCCTGGACTGGGGGGGTGTTTTGAGATTCCCTGGACGGGGGGGGGGGGGGGTGAATGCCTGAACTAGAATGGGGGAGTTGTGTGGAGAATTCCTGGGCTCGTAGGGGTGTTCTGTGTGGAATCCTTGAACTAAGAGGGAAGGTGGATCGGAGGGGGGGTATTTGGAGAATCCCTGGACTAAGAGGGGAGTGAGAAGTGTGAGGAATCAATAGACTAGGAGAGTGGGAAAAAAATTGTGTAGAGAATCCCTGAACTAGGAAAAAAGGGAGGGTGTTTGGAGAATACCAGTATTGGGGGGGGGGGGGGGTTGTGTGGAGAATTCCTGGACTAGGAGAGTGAAAGAGAGAGTTGTATGGAGAATCCCTGGATTAGGACAGGGAGGGGAGTTGTGTGGCGAATCCGTGGACTAGTAGGGGGGGTGGAGTTGTGTTAAGAATCCCTGAACTGGGGTGGGAGGTTGGAATATCCCTGGAAAAGGATAATGGAGAGGGAGTTTGGAAATTCACTGGACTAGGAAGGAGGTGGAGTTGTGAGGAGAATCCCTGGACTGGGAGGGGAGTTGTGTGGCGAATCCCTGAACTAGGAGACAGTGGGTGCAGAGTTGAGTCCATGGACTAAAAGAGGGGGGTTGTGTGGAGAGTTCCTGGAGTAGGGGAGGAGGGTGTATGAAGGAGGCCCTGGGTAAGAGCGTTGCAGAGTAGAGTCTCTGGTTTAAAAGCGGGTGTTGCCAAGCCGTGACCCTGGACTAGGACAGGGGAGGGTGTGGAGCAGAGTCACTGGACTGGGGGGTGTGAAGTGGAGTCCCTGGACTGGGAGAAGGGAATGTGGAGTAAACTGCCTGGACTAAGAGGCAGGTGTAGAACAGAGTCCCTGGACTAGGAGAGGGGTGTGTGCAGAGCTGAGTCCCTGGACTAAAAGAGGGGGTTGTGTGGCAGAGGGCTGAACTAGGAGAGTGGGTATGTGGAGCAGTTTTTGGACTAGGTGGGCGGGAGTGTAGAGGCCCTGGACTAGGTGGGTGGGAGTGTAGAGGCCCTGGACTAGGTGACAGGGGTGTGGAGTGAAGTCCCTGAATTAGGATAGGGGAAGGCCCTGGACTAAGAGAGTGGGTATATGGAATGAAGTTCCTGGACTGGGAAAGGGGAATTGTAGAGGCCCTGGATTAGGAGAGGGGGTGCCTAGGGGGAATGCTTGATTGAGGGAGAAAGAGTTTGGACCTAAAGCCTGGAATGAGGGGAGTAGGGCCTGCTATTTGGATCTGTGCACCTGCTCCTGCCTACATTACATGTCAGATTTTTGACATGCGACTGTGTCCACACAGAATTTTTAAGCCAAAACTTGTAAGAGCAATGTTACCCTATAACAAAAATTGCCTGCACAAAGATCCTCATGACAGAATCATTAGGTATTATTTCAATTAAAACTGCAGTTTTAAAAATACTGAAAAATAATTGTAAAATTACATTATATATTTGTTCTTACATTTTAGTGGCTGGGTCTACATTTACCTTAATACAACACATTGAAAAGAGAATTGAACACAATAAACAGTACATGAAAGAATAAAGATTACATTATGTTTTAAACCATTATGACCAAAGTTAAAACAAAAAACTATACATCGAAGCAAAAGAGCTTTTTAAAAAAAATGAATGAACACTATCATCATTTAAATGTTTCAAGGAATATAACAGAATATGTAGGAAATCAAGGCCGCAAAAATACCAAACGAACGACAGATTGCAAAAAAAAATAAGACAAACCCAAAGAAATTCTCCAAATATTTTAATAGTAAAAAGGTCAGGTATGAGCATGTAGGCCCTTTACAAAAAAAATCTAGAGTGGGTGACTGGGGACAAAGAGGGGGCAAATTTATTAAATATCTTCTTTAACTTTGCGTATATAAAGGAGCATGGGGGAGCTCATGTCCATAATGGGGATGATATTGACACAGCCCCAAATGATCCACTGTGACTCAAAATTGATATGGTCCAGAAATATTTTAACAGAATAAAGGTGAATAAAGTACCTGGATCAGATGGCATACACCCATCCTAAAAGAATTGAGCTCTGTCATTCAAAGCAATTTTTTCAAATTTTTAATGACTGTCATGATACCACTGGATTAGTGTAAGGACAACGTGGTCCCTATTTTAAAAACTGATCAAAGTCTTTACCAAGTAACTATAGACCTGTCAGTTTAATTTCATAACTGTGTTAGTTATGAGGAGAGATTACGAGCACTGAGCTTGTTTTCACTGGAGAAGAGACGCTTGAGAGGGGATATGATTTCAATGTACAAATACCGTACTGGTGACCCCGCAATAGGGATAAAACTTTTCTGTGCAAGGGAACATAAAAAGACTTAATTAAAAAAAACTATTAGATAGGCACCTAAACGATCACAACATACAGGGGTATACAATGTAATATTGACATAAAAGCACACACAGAGGTTGAACTTGATGGACTTGTGTCTTTTTTCAACCTCACCAACTATGTAACTATATAGTTGGGAAGATACTGTAGAGTTTAATAAAAGACCACATAGATGAGTTTTTGCTAGAAAAAAAAAATCATTTTAAGCAAAAGTCAGCATGGATTCATGAAAGACAGAAGTTGTCAGACAAAACTGTTTTCTTTTTATGAGGAGGCGAGCAAAACCTCAGACAAAGATGTGGCCGTGGACGTGGTATACTTGGATTTTGCAGAAGCGTTTACCCCAGTTTCCCACACATACCTAATGTGTAAAGTAAAGTCTACAGGCTTGGAAAAAAACTGTTTGTAAATAGATAGAAACATGACTAAGAGTCCATATTCAGAGAGTAGTGGTTAATGATTCTTACTCTGAATGGTCTGGGGCTATTAGTGTGGTACCCCAAGGTTTGGTGCTGGGACCCTTACTTTTTAATATATTTATAAATAATATAGGGTCTGAGAATAACATTACTATTTCATTCTTTGCAGATGACACCAAGCTATGTAGTGGAATAATGTCTTTACAGGATGCCGCTAACTTACAAGAGCTGTTTAATTGGGCAACTGTGTTGCATATGAGATTTAATGTTGATAAATGTAAAGTTATGCACTTGGGGGCTAAGAATCGTGGTGGAGAAGGATCTGGATGTTCTGGTAGATCATAAGCTGAATAATAGAATGCAATGACAAGCAGTGGTTTCCAAAGCAAGCAAAATCCTATCTTGTATTAAAAAAGGTATGGACTGCAAAGAGATATATAATTTTGCCCCTGTACAAATTAGTAAAACCTCATCTGGAATATGTAGTTCAGTTTTGGGCACCAGTTCTCAAAAAGGATATCGGGGAACTGGAGAAAGTGCAGAGAAGGGCAACCAAGCTGATAGGAGGCATGGAAGAGCTCAGCTATGAGGAAAGATTAGCTGAACTGAATTTGCTTTCTCTTGAAAAGAGGAGATTTAGGGGGCATATGATCAACATGTATAAATATATAAGTGGTCCATATAGTGAACTCGGTAAAGAGTTATTTACCTTAAAGTGGATGTAAACCCTCACATATTCCCAGGGAAGTGAACAGCCTCAGATAATACACAGAGATGAAAAAAATCTCCCTATATAAGTTTTATTTTTATATCTGCTGTCTTCTGCTTTCTACACTGTTTAGAAAGTGAACATTGTGTTAGAAATTTTTCTTCCTGTTCCACCACTGGGTGTGGAGTCTTGGCATACACTGTGTAACTGCTGATTGAAGGAAAGGCACCCCCCCCACTCCACTTAGGCAGAGCAATGAAGAAACTTGCAGAGCTCTGCTGTGAATAGACCAGCTCTCTGCTTATCTATCTCTATACCCACCCTGACACAAATTTCCAGCTGTTTTTATCTCCTGTGTCAGAGAGTTTCCCAGAAGTTATCATGCTGATAACAGAGGAACGAAGCAGCAGAAAGACATGGGACTTAGGGCTTTGGAGAGAGATAAGTAAACACTGCAGATATATGTGCCTAGGTCAGATTTCATGAATAGAGTTTACATCCACTTGTCCTTTGTGTCATCAAAAAAAAAAAGGCAAAACTTTTTTTGCCATCTGTGTCCCATTGCGGAGATTTCCCTCCACATTTTGTCCCATAGCCAAACAGGAAGTGAGAGGAAATCCCAGCAAATTAAATGAATTCCTTGGGGACCCCCAGATCACCAGAACTAGTGTCCCCATTGGAAGATTTCCCTTCTATTACTTTTCTTAGGAAAACTCAAAATTTGTGATTTTCGGGGGCACAGACAGCAATAAAAACTGACACGCATTCTAAAAAAAAAAGTGTTGCTTTCAATTCTCAAATGACTTGCCCATTTCCAAGCCATCCTTCCAAATATGTCTCTTCACATATTACATCTTAATGGCCAATATTCTCCAATAAAAGAGAAGAGAAAACTCCTAATAGTGTGATACCATTTAGAACATTTATTAAAAGGTTAAAATGAGAAAAATGCGCTCACCTTTAATCATAAAAAACAGCATTGATCAATGCCCATGCCACACCAAATCACTTTTAGCTGATCTCTTTTGTTCTCATTTTTCTTTACCCTTTCAGACATTTGTGCACACAGATCTCGCTGACCGGCACGCTGTTACAGGACTTATTACAGATCACAGGCCCATGGGGATAAGCAGCAATGCACTCAGGTAGACTTACAGACCCATAGACAGCCTGAATGAACTCCTCCAAACACGTTTTGTCTGATGGATACATATATATATTTCCAGCATGGAAATACAGTATACATGTGTGTAGGCAACCTGTATTCGCTGCCACTTCCCGCCAAGCTGGCCACTGGATCCTGTCCTCTTCATCTTGAGATAGGGTACACACATACCTGTCTTCAGGAGAAATTCCGCCATATTGTGTCACACAAACTTCAAGCCTAAGGCCCACCACCTGTTTCCACACAAAGTGCATTTCCAACACTTTACTCTGAAAAACAGGTTAAAGTGGTTGATAAATGTGTTCCACTGTGCACAAGCCCTAATAATTAATAATTAAACAATGCTCATTAGCTATACCACTGCTTGCTACATTAACCATATAAATAAAGGTGAAATGATCAACAATATAAAGTATGTGTGAGTGTCACTCACCAGTGTGAAATCTCGCATCTAACGTGACACTTTGAATCCAGCACTACAAATGATACTGTGAGCACCTCTCCCTTAGTATTATAACTCACCAGACCATATTACCACCCATTTTCATGGGTAGGCAATAGCACTTAAAAGTAGATGTTATCACTCCTTCAAAGGGAATCCAGCTCCCCACTCCGCCTGCCTTATAACTTTAAATCCCATCAAGTATATATAGGAAGGAAAGAAAGCCTCCAATAGTGTATTACTTCAAATACTAAGTAATTTATTTGATAAAATATATCCACTCACATTTATAACATTAAAATCCAGCATTGTAAATAAAAAGGCAGTCTGGTAGCAGCCCTATAATCATCTCATCATCTCCACGCTGGTGTGACCACTGTACAGACCTTGCCACTCGTTCTCTCGATTTTAGTATGTCACATCCAGTTGCCACGTAGCCACGCCCCCGACATCCGACTTCATCACAGGGAATGGCTACATGGCACAACAATCTGCCTTTTCTATCATCCTCTGCCTCATCCTTAACCCATCGCAGGCCGTTCATAGCAAATGTACAGCTGCGCTGAAATACTCAAGCCCTTATCCATCTATCCCATTAACCCCTCATAACCTGATGGTTACGAAGGGTTAACCCAAATGGTCACGGGCATTTAACCACCTGTAATATTACCACTTATAAGCCAACCCAAAAAAACACTATATTATAAAGGCAAAAAAAGTTAGTGACCAAAAATATTGAAAATTTGCCCTTTTAAACCAAGTTACTTTCATATCTAAAGCTGGGCCTGCCCCCTTCCATCCGCGCTCCCTTTGTGGGTGAATGGCGGGATCCTCCATCAGCACCATGTTCTGCTGGTGGATGCCATTAGTGTGCATTGAGCTTGTGTGACGTCATTGTTCCTCAGCTGTGGACTCACATGGTGTTGGGAGGGGCTTCTTGTCTCCCCTCAGGGATAAATTGAGGGGGGCATTTCAGGAAGGTTGTTCATTCACACAAGACTGGTGTTCTTAATGTTGGAGATTCTCGGTTCACAATTTACAGCACATGGTAAATATTTATTTGCAATTGTTCTTTTATATGCTCATGTGGGTAATGATACTCTGTTTTTTTTTTTCTTTCTCTTGGTATTCCCATTATCCTGGTAATTTTTGTTATATCTCCTACTTATATTTATTCTCCTATATCATGGAGCTACCTCATTCTCCTATATCATGGAGCTACCTCATTCATCCACCTTGCTTCTTTTACTCATATGATAAGGAAGGAGCCTTACTGTGTTTGCTCACATTAAGGTTAATCTAAACCCAAAATCAAAAATTTCATATTTATTGCTACTTAACAGTTATTAGATATGGCAGCTGAATACATTTTCTGCAAGTTCAGAAAATCAGAAATCTTCTGTCATATCCTGTGAACTGAACTAAAACTTCAAACCATGTTATCTGTCTTCCCAGCAATTTCCCATAGGGATGAAGAGAGGGGTTATATTTTTAGTCCAAATCGAGAGCACCCTTAGAGCACAAGAAGAAGTGCGTTACTGGCAGGATTCCCAATAGGGAATAAAGGAAAAATAGCATGGAAAATAAAACTAATGCAGCCACCACACTCTAAAATATATGTCTAGGCAGCAAAAACAAAAAAAATATTCAATACATCCATGCTAATATTTTTTTTTTTTGTCAGTGCTCCCTGAGTTCTCTTCTGTTGGACTACAGAATATCTCCCCCTTATAAAATAAAGAGGAGAAAGTGTGGTGGTGGGGGGGGGGGGAGTTGTGTTTCAGCAGAGATAAACTAGGCAGAACACCTCTTGGGAATTCAGTACAGCAGAGGCACGGTGTTGTCAGCTTAAACAGGATGTTAGATGCACACTGGAAATGAGCATAGATTGCAGAATTGTTCTAAATATTTTTTTTTTTTACTTTTTTTATCCTAGCAATACCTGAGTACAACAGTTTTTTTGTTTTGTTTTTTTTGTTTGTTTAAAACCCTCTGCAAGTGTATCATGCTGCTGCTAATAGCTTCCCAAACTTCAACCTGTTCACTTGCTGGAGCCCAGTGTAAAAAATCTCAGTGTAAGCTCAATGTTGGTCTGTGTTTGAGCTTACACCGAGCTGAGGCCTTTCCCCCACCCCATGTGATATTGCTCTAGACCAGAGCCTGTTTCCTCAGGCATCGATCTTTGCATGGTAGGAAGGGGAGGGAGTCAAATGTTCTCTTATGCCTGGAAGCACTGGGTGCTTTTACAGGATTCTGCCTCGTGAACAGGACTGTGTAGGAGCCCAGAAGGAAGGTAAGTATCTACAATACCCGGCAGCCTGTCAGGTACCTTGGATGAATGAATGGGAAAGGGGACAGGTTTTCTTTAAAATGCACATAAGAACCAATATCTCTCTAGAAACCTCTATTTCAAACTTTAGCAAACTTTATAAATAAAAGAAAAACTGACTTAAAATTATGAAGGCAATATTTTCATATTGCCATAGGGTATATCCACATGTGAGTGTTGTAAAAAGTAAGAACAAATGGATATTTTATGCATAGAATCTGTAAATGTGATTATTTAGTTGAGAGTAAAACATTGCTCTATGTTGTGGAGTAATTCATGATTTATTGCTATTACCGCACAATATGTCTATAGGGAGATGGGAAAATAATCTCAGAATCTATTTATTCTGAATGATGTGTACAGGTGTATAACAGTTCATTTGAACGGCAAATGGTGACAAGTGTATAATACAAATGTACAAAATAACTTCTTTTAATGTGTTTCAATAAAGATTGAAATTGCTTTAAAGTGTTTTCTTGTAATGATACAAGCAATCGCATTTCTAAGTTGTGAGGCTTACAGACTTAATCAGTAGGCAACACAGGCAGCTAAAGGGTCAGGCCATCCAAAAGCCATATTTTAGTCTTTGGTAGCTATTGCAGAGTTGTTCCACCTAACAGTTTACTATAACTCTTGCATCATCATTGGTGAAGTGTCCACGTTTAAAGTGATTGTAAATGATCACCTTGTAAAACAACCCATTCAGTTTAAAAGAGAAATGAAAGGAAAAACATTTGTTTTTAGATATAAAATAAAACATTATAAATATCTTTTTTTATAAGTGATCACATTCCCTCTGTTCTCAGTTGCATAAGAAGCTGCAGCACACTGAGCTTCCCAGTGAAAGGCTGTGCAGGGGGTTGTGTTAGCACAAGACTGATCATTGGAGGAGAGCAGGCTGAGCTCCTAGCACAGCTAGAGAGCTGATCATGGTGTGCTCTTATGCTTAGTGTGATCAATTTTTAATAGGAAAGCAGAGGGACTGGCAGGAACACCAGGGATTTCACACAAAGGAAGCAATACAAAGAGAACATGATCTCTTTTCATATACCGGTAAGTACATTCTAGAGCGGGCACATATCAGGAATATGAAATATTGGGTTTACAAACACTTTACCTTCTCTGCCCTACTGGAACCCCCCATGACAAGGAATTTCCACTTTTCTTTTTGGACTTTTAGCTTTTTAAAATGAAAATGCAAACAAAGAATTGGCAATACACAGCATTTAAGTATGCAGAAACAGAGCCATCAAAGGTTGTGTGAAAAACCACCAAAACTTCAAGGAGCAAAAGAAGCCAAAGGGTAACTCAGGCTCCACTATTATTTAAAATACCATTATTAACCAGAAATTAGTACTTTGCTTATTGCAGTGTTTTACTAAAATGACTAAAATGGTTTTGGATCCAAATTATTTACATTATTTGTATAAAGGTGTGTGTTTTTGAACTGATGTTTTATATTTGTCTTTTATTTACTACTTAAACAATTGTCTAGCAAGGTACATTTATAAACAGCATAGTAGACAAATTCAGCTGGATGAGCAGGGATGAGTCGAATTTCGATCCGTGTATGGACAGGCTGATTGTACAGAAGTTGATTTACCAATTGACTTTTGTACATCCAGCCTGGTAGGTTTTTCTACCACGACTACAGCCAGCAACACTGATCTGTTCTGATGTGTGTTCTGAAGATGGGGAAGTCTCCCTGTTGTCAGAACACAATAGCACAGCGGGAATTAGAACCCCATCCACATGAAATGTGTGGTGTGGAATCAGATTTTTTTTTTTTAACTCAACCCACTGGCTGAATGAAAAAAAATTGAATAATGTATGGCCAGCTTAAGAGCCAGTGAAGGCTTTCTGATAAAAGTGATCAGGCAGCTCTAGAAATTACAAAAAATTTCCATTAAAAAAATGCAGATTTTAATGTGTGCACAAAAAAAAATGTCCTGCTAGGCAAGTGGTTAAAGTGTAAGTGGTTAAAGGCATAACTTTTCTTTTTAGTTTTGGATAGAGTGGATAGGGATTAGAACACTTGTCACTTTTTATTGCTGTCTGTGCCCCAGTTAGGGAGGTTCATCTTCTCTAAAGCTAAAGTAAAAAAAAAAAAAAAAATCGCAAATTTTGGGTTGACACAAGAACAGTAACAGAGGGGAAATCTTCCAATGGGGATACTAGTTCTGGTGACATCCCAGAATTCCCTCACTATAAAGGAATTTCCTCTCACTTTCTGTTTTGGCTATTGAACAAAACGTGAAGGAAAATCACCCCAATAGGATTAAAATTGCCACAAAACTGATAGGGGTTATAACCCTCCCTTACTCTATCTGAAATTTTAAAAAAAATTTTGCCTTTCGTTACACTTTAATGTTTACAAGCTTTGTTTTTCAAATAAAAATGTACTAAATGACAAAGGATTCCCAGAGCACTATCGGATAGCTAACGCACAAGCAATTTAAATTCACAGATGATGTCACTGACATCTTAGAAGAAAGTTTAGAGAATTGCTGCTTCATTCTGGTAATTTGTTTGTGCATTTTTTTTACTTGAGCTTTTTAGCTCTGTAAACAGCAGACTTCCCACAAAAGGGCTTAAAGTGGATGTAAACCTCAGTCATGAATCGGATCTAAGTGCATATACCTGTAGTGTTTATGTATCTATCTCCAAAGCTCTAATGCCCCGTACACACGGTCGGACTTTGTTCAGACATTCCGACAACAAAATCCTAGGATTTTTTCCGACGGATGTTGGCTCAAACTTGTCTTGCATACACACGGTCACACAAAGTTGTCGGAAAATCCGATCATTCTGAACGCGGTGATGTAAAACACGTACGTCGGGACTCTAAACGGGGCAGTGGCCAATAGCTTTCATCTCTTTATTTATTCTGAGCATGCGTGGCACTTTGTCCTTCGGATTTGTGTACACACGATCGGAATTTCCAACAACGGATTTTGTTGTCGGAAAATTTTATATCCTGCTCTCAAACTTTGTGTGTCGGAAAATCTGATGGAAAATGTGTGATGGAGCCTACACACGATCGGAATTTCCGACAACAAGGTCCTATCACACATTTTCTGTCAGAAAATCCGACCGTGTGTACGGGGCATACGTGTCGTTTCTCTCTGGTGCTTTGTTCCTCTGTTATCAGCATGGGTCACTTCTAAGAAGTTTTCATGAAACGTGAAATAAATTTGTGATGAGGGAGGGAGCTAAGCACACAGCTTGTCTATTCAGAGCACAACTCTATAGCCTTCCTTCATTCTTGTGCAGTATGTGGAGGGGGGTGTGACCTTTTCCTCCAAGCAGCTCCCATACTAACTGCAGCTCTCCACCCCCTGCTCTCTGCTCCTCACAGACGTAGAAGGATTTCATCACAAATCTGCCCTTTTGAAGGGATGTAGAGAAGACTCCAAATAAACAAGTAAAATGTATGTAGGAGGATTTGTTTCATCTCTGTGTATCACCTGAAGTTATTCACTTCACTGGATATATGAGAGGGTTTAAAACCACTTTAAGACAAAACAGGAAAAGGTATAAAAATAAAAATGCTAGTATAAAAAATATATATTCCTTTTCAAGTGACCCATACTCAATCACTAAAATTTAGAGAAGACATCACATAACGCCCACTGTTACCTTAAAGAGAAGTTCCACCCAAAAGTGGAGCTTCCGCTCATTTGTCTCCTCTCCCCCTCCGGTGCCACAATTGGCACCTTTCGTGGGGGAGGGGTTACAGGATACCTGTCTTTGACCGGTATCCTGTTCCCACTTCCGGGAGTCTGGGCCGCAGCCCTTGACATCACTGCGGGGATCCTTCCTCCTCCCTCCTCCTGTCCCTATCGCCGGGCCAGTAGGAGAGAGGAGCGGGGCCTCGCGCATGTGCAGTAGGTTTCCTGGTGTGAAGCCATAAGGCTACACTGCTGGGTACCCTTACCCGCAATGGCGGCGGCAGCACCCGACAGCTGATGGAAACATCAGTTGCGGTGTCGACATCGCTGGACTCCAGGACAGATAAGTGTCCTATTGTTAAAAGCCAGTAGCTGCAGTATGTGTAGCTGCTGGCTTTTAATTTATTTTTTGGGGCAGAACACAGCTTTAAATACTTCAGCCCCAGAAGGTTTATCCCGTTTCCTGACCAGGCCCATTTTTGCAATATGGCACTGCATACTTTAACTGACAATTGTGCGGTAGTGTGTCACGTCTACCCCAACGCAGGTGGTCAGATGCTATAGCTGGCTACTGTGTTCTTCACCTATAGCAGCCCCCTTTGCCATAAGGCAAGCAAGCCTACTGGTACTTGGTTGCCCCCAGAACTTATGCACAATGCTATAGTGCCTAGCCAACACCCCAGGGCAGGTGCGAACTGAGCAAAGCAAACAGATACTTGCGGTTAGCAGACAGATAGCGTGGTTCTATGACAGTCCTGGTAAAGGCAGGCTGAATTCAGGGAATAGACCAAAATCCGGTCCAAATTCATACACAGGGAAATCCAATCTAGCAGAGCAGGGCAGACAGACAGGGAGCTTGATCAGGAACAATACACATATCACACTCTATCACAAGCACCCAAATGAGGGTTTAGCTGGCTTATAACAGGCTTGAGTTTCCACCCAGAGACTGACCACATCAATCAGCCTGCAGGTGGACAAAGACAAGGAGAATGCCATAGCTAAAACTCAGATGCTGGAATGAGGGGTAGGAGCGCTAGATGCTCCCGACATTACCCCCCTCTGAGGTGCCCCTGGCCCCTAAAGATGAGCTGGACATCCAGCACAGGACCATCAGACTAGGCAGAGGTCAGTGAACCTGCAAGGCCAGGTTGGTTAGCAGGTGACGTGTCACAGGAGTCAAGCCAGATAGCTGAAACATAAGCAGAATGCAGAGAACCTTGAAAAAAAGGTTCAAAGCCCCACCTGGCCGAATGAGGCATTCAGTCTAAAGGATGGATTGAACTTCTTAGACAGGTTTGAATGGATGTAGTAGAAGTAGGGTGCGGCCAGGTTACAGAAAGTCCCAAATAAGAAGAAGCAGGAGACTCAATGGGCATGGGCTGGACTGGCATAACTGATGCAGAGGCCAACTGAATCGCATCACCAGGTGTAGCAACTGACTAAATCGCATCACCAGGAGTAACGACTACCTGAATCACATTGGCAGGAGTAGTGACTACCTGAATCGCTTTGCCAGGTGTAGCGACTACCTGAATCGCATCACCAGGTGTAGCAACTACCTGAATCACATCACCCACGTATAGCGACAGTGGAACTTGCAGACAAGTTAGCCTGGCTGTGTGTCCAAGGGAGTTTAGGGACAGGCACGGGTAGGGGAAATCCAGGGGGCTTGAATTGAGGACTTTTTGCCACCACGCTAGGGCAGGTGGTAACTGAGCAAAGCAAACAGATTCTTGCGGTTAGCAGACAGATAGCATGGTTCTATGAAATTCCAGGTAAAAGGCAGTCTGAGTTCAGGGAATAGTCCAAAACCCAGTCCAAAGTCATACACAGGGAAATCCAATCTAGCAGAGCAGGGCAGACAAACAAGGGGCTTGATCAGTGGGTCTAGGTGGACATCGGGTCCCGCTGTTTCCAATCACAGCAGGAGCAGGTTGCTGGCAGCGCACGCATGCACCCTAGACCCGGTGCATGAAATCATGTACAGATACGTGATTTCACGCAGGAGGGCCGCCCTGCCGCAGTAAATCTGTGTGGGGCGGTCCATAACAGGTTAATTGTTCAGAAAAACCTTACCCAAGTCCTTCTGTGATTTAGTTGATGGTTATTGAGACCTGATTTTTCCTGACTTAATGGCTAGCTTCCACCAGCTGCCATCCCTGTCCAATGATGGTACTTCCACTGGCCACTTAGGCAGTTTCATTGGTCACTTGAATGAAAGCTGGCAGGACTTATTTATTAAAGGGGTTGTAAAGGTAAAAAAAATTTCACCTTAATGCATTCTATGCATTAAGGTGAAAAAACTTCTGACAATACCGCCGCCCCCAGTCCCCCATTTTACTTACCTGACCCCTCGAAAGTTGGCTGCTCGCTCCCGACATCCATTCCGCCGCTCAGCCTGGCTACAGTGGATGGATTGGAAGCAGCGCAGCCATTGGGAATCACATCCAATGATGCGGTGCGCTGGGGGCGGGGCCGAGTGATATAGTGAGCGGCTACAGCCGCCGGCTGTATCACGGGAGCGCGCCCGCAAGAACTAACCACCATGCGAGGGAGTTCGCATTAAGGTGGTTAGTTCTTGTGGGGAGGAGCTGAAACAGCCGCCGAGGGACCCCAGAAGACCAGGTTCGGGGCCACTCTGTGCAGAACGAGCTGCACAGTGAAGGTAAGTATAACATATTTGTTATTTTTAAAAAATAAAAAAATTACCTTTACAACCCCTTTAAGTCAGAGGTAGTCAGGCCCCTGTAATCTGAGAAAAGCATACAAGAATCTTTTCTAGGTAATAAAGACAATAGACGGGCATCTTGTGGTTCACATGTTCACTTTTATTGTCTTACTCTAGGTTCACAGCTATGCGTTTTTAGTGCATTTAGCAGAAAAGCACTACAGTCCATTTAACATGGTTTCCTATGTTACACGTTCACATCTATGCGTTTTTCAGCCGGTGCATATTTGGAAAGGGTCAGGGCCTTTTTTTTACCTCCGCAGATTGCGTTTTGTGTGTAACAGACTTTAATGGACCCGCACGAAAACCGCAAGTGTTGCGTTTTTGATGTGATTTTACATGCGTTTTGCATTTTGCATTTTTTTCCTCCATATCATCCTGTGTATAGCTGGTTGTTAAAGAACAGGCCAGGAAGCCGTCCGCCATGTCCTTAACAACCAATGAGTCATTAGCTGTCAGCTCGCAATTGTCAGGAATTTCCAGCAAAAAAAAATTGGCAAAAAAACGCCGGGGGTTTCGCCCCCCAATCCATACCAGGCCCTTATCCGAGCATGCAGCCTGACAAGGCTGATCCACTTTTGTAACTTGCTAGTGTTTTGAAGCCAAAGGATAAGCATTGAAGCCATGTATTTAGCAATTCCTAAAGGGTTAGAAATGGCAGTATCAAAAGCATAAAAACGATTTGCGGTGGCAGTCCTAGTGTTTTATATATACAGAGTGCCAATCTTAGGTTTGCAAGATTTTACTGCACTGCACACAGTAAGATTTATGTACACTTTGAATACATATTCAGATATTCTTTGAGGCTTTATTAAGTTGTCAAATTACAAAACCCTGCAGCACGGAGCCACAGAGTATCACTCTTATTTCTTCACCAAAAAGCATCAAGAGAAAAGCTGAAAGTTATCTCTCAGGCTGTGTGCTCCAGGGGTGACACAGCAAAAAATCCCAGTCCCACTGCTTCTCATGCATACTGAAAACTGCCTACAAGGACAGGTCTAGCCATATTGGTATGAGTTTGTGGCCCATTTTGCATCTAGCATGGTATATAACCAGAAGTGCTATCTAATGCCGCGTACACACGGTCGGACTTTTCGTCTACAAAAGTCTGACGGACGGCGACGGACAAAACACGGCTGACAATCCGATCGTGTGTGGGCTTCCCCGGACTTTCAGCGGACTTTTCCAGCCGCAAATCTGACGGACTTTAGATTTGAAACATGCTTCAAATCTTTACGTAACTACGCCGGACCCAGAAATCCGCTCATCTGTATGCTAGTCCGACGGACAAAAACCCACACTAGGGCAGCTATTGGCTACTGGCTATCAACTTCCTTATTTTAGTCCGGTGTACGTCATCATGTACGAATCCGTCAGACTTTTGTGTGATCGTATGTAGGCAAGTCTGTTCGTTAGAAAGTCTGCCGCAAGTCCACCAAAAGTCCGCCAAAAGTCTGTCGAAAGTCTGTCAGACGGGCTGTCGGACTTTTGTAGATGAAAAGTCCGACCGTGTGTACGCGGCATAAGGCTTTATACAGAATTACACTTTAATGCTAGACTCAAATATTAGTCATATAGCCATCTTTACTTATTTCTGATTACTTCTGATTGAGTCAGGATGTGTCACATCCTTTGTAAGTAATAAACTCTTTATTTTTTTGCCCTTAAAACTATATTAATTTGCCCTTAAAGCAGCTAAATACAGGATGAAATGGAAAAACAGACATGAGTGTTTTAGTCTGCAGTCTCATGGTGCATCTCAATGCATACCTGTGTGAGGGCCATCTTTAACTGCAAAGGGGATGCGCAGGTGTCCCTTGCATCCCCATGCAGACGGTCCCATTTATGTATTTACAGGTGTGGATTCACACTCCCCAACTCACACTGTCTGCATTCACACACAGATGTCAAATTGGGAGCAGCGGCTGTGTCAATGCAGCTGCTACATCCCAATAGGCATCGACGGGAACTGCCTGCACAGGGATTCAAGGAGCACTTGCACATTCCCACGCAGGTAAACATGGCCTTTGCATGGGGTATGCATTGATATGCCCCATATAAGCTCAGCCTTACCTGTCAAAAGTACACTACTAGTTAAAAGTTTTAGAACACCCCCTTTTTCCAGTTTATTGAAATTTAAGCAGTTCAAGTCCAGTGAATAACCGAAAATGGTACAAAGGTAAACAGACTGTGGTAATACACACTTACACTGTTTACACTGAGTTCAGTTTCCCACAAAATCAAAAGGTACTTAGAAACTGGAACAAACTCTGACAGTTATGCCCTGTACACACGGTCGGACATTGATCGGACATTCCGACAAAAAAATCCATGGATTTTTTCCAACGGATGTTGGCTCAAACTTGTCTTGCATACACACAGTCACACAAAGTTATCGGAAAATCCGATCGTTCTGAACACGGTGACGTAAAACACGTACGTCCAGACTATAAATGGGGCAGTAGCCAAAAGCTTTCGTCTCATAATTTATTCTGAGCATACGTGGCACTTTGTGTGTCGGATTTGTGTACACACGATCAGAATTTCCGACAACGGATTTTGTTGTCGGAAAATTTTATAGCCTGCTCTCAATTTTTGTGTGTCAGAAAATCGAATGGAAAAAGTCCGAAGGAGCCCACACAGGGTAGGAATTTCCGACAACACGCTCCGATCGCACATTTTCCGTCGAAAAAAACGACCGTGTGTACGGGCATAAGGCTGGGTTCAGCGGCTCACAGCAGGAGTCCAGTGGATCTCCATTCACCATTTGATGTCCGATTTCAGCACCAATTTTGGGCTGAATTCAGACCAAAACGGACCAAAAGATGCACAGGGTTCCTTGGAGAGCTGGTCACAATCTTCTGCTATGCGAATTGGATGCGGGGAAACCAGTGTGAACTGGTGTGAACCCAGCTGCAGAGGTCATTTAGACCCAAAGCCACAACAGAATCAGTACACAAGTTTCTGAGAGTCAACAGCTTGTGTGACAGGTGGCTCACAGGACAACAGCTTCAAGCACAGCTTAAAGAGGAAGTAAACCCTGATGGGTTTTACTTCCTCTTTTTTTCCCCTGCTTTCCCCTGCAAAGTAAAAGCATAATGGGCTAGTATGCATCACATACTGGCCCATTATGTGGCACTTACCTGAAAACGAAGCCCGCTTGTCCCCGCTGGTGGCCGCATCCATCTTCGCCCCTCTTCCTTCCAGGGCCGCGGACTATGGCTCCGTGACTGGCCGGAGTCGTGTGACGTCACTCCCGCGCATGTGCACGGAGCCGCCAGTCACGACATTTGCTAGTGAAGAAACAGCTCAGAGGGCCGGTTCTTCACAGCATGTTTACTTCCTCTTTTTTTCCCCCGCTTTCCCCTGCAAAATAAAAGCATAATGGGCTAGTATGCATCGCGTACTAGCCCATTATGTGGCACTTACCTGAAAACGAGGCCCGCTTGTCCCCGCTGGTGGCCGCATCCATCTTTGCCCCTCTTCCTTCCGGAGCTGCGGACTATGGCTCTGTGACTGGCCTGAGTCTCAGTTTCAACTGTGAAGAGAAGACTTTGAGCTGCATGTTTGTGAGAAAACAATTGCTAAGATAACAAAATAAGAAAGGGCCATGAAGCACCACCAGTGGACTACTGAAGACTGGAAAAGGTCTTATGGACCACTGACTCAAAATTTAAGATCTTCAGTTTATCATGCAAAGTTTTTGTACAGCACCAAATAGGTGAAAGGGATGGTTCCCCAATGTGAGACACCAACTGTCCAACATGAAGGGCGAAGCATGATGGTGTGCGGCTCTTTTGCTAGATCCAGGCTTGGAGACCTACTTAGAGTAAGTGGCACCCTGAACCAAAACTAATACCACAGCATTTTGCAGGGCCATGCAATACCCTCTAGAATATGCCTAGTTAGTCAGTAGTTCATCTTACAGCAAGGTAATGACCCAAAACATTTCTCCAGGCTGTGTCAGAACTATCTTAGAAGAAAAGAACATGACAGTAGGCTTCAAATCATGGAATGCCCAGCACAGTCTCTAGACTCAAACCCTTTCAAGCTGGTTTGGGATGATCTATACAAAAGGGTGAAAGCAAAGTAACCTACAAGTGCAACACATTTATGGGAACTTCTGCAACAGTGTTGAGAAAAACTTTCTCAATAAAATTTGATTTCCACTGTAAAAGAATGCCACCAGTTTGTTTTACTGTTATATCTGTAAAAGGTGGCTACTTTGATAAGTAAAAAAATGTAATTACATTTTGTTAAAGAAAATTATTTCTTTTTTATGTCCAATTGTTTTTTTCTATTCTATGCTTTATTTTCAGTATGAGTACAATGAGACATCAAACTGCATACATTTAAAAAAAACTGGAGAAATAGGGGTGTTCTAAAACTTTTGACCTGTAGTGTATTTGTATTTTTGTCCATCCAGTGCTGATATTGATACAGAAATGCCAGATAGCAAAGTTCTGGCAGAGGAGGGGGGACTATTTTTCTCTTCTGCAGTTTTGCTTTCACTTACAAACCTTCTCCACACCCCAATTCTGTGTCAGGATGGTTAAAGGAAAACCAGAACACTGATAAGCTCATTCCTCTGTCAGTCTCCTCTCTCCTCTTATGAGCATGCTCCTTGCACTGCAATGCTCCTTATTGGCTCCTTTTCAAACTCCACCCCCTTCCCCTCTCTAAACTCTGCTGTACAGGGACTGCATGAGTCTGATACCAAATCAAATTATAGTATTTACACTGCTTGAAATAAAAAAATACACTTAAAGTGGTTCTAAAGGCTCAAGGTTTCTTACCTTCATGCCCCCCCCTCCCAATACTTACCTGAGCCTCATCGTGATCCAACAATGTGCACCCGAGCCTTGGCTCTCCGGGGATCATTGTCTGAGGCAGCAACGAGATCCATTTGCTCCCACTGCTGTCAATCACAGCCAGAGAGCCAAGGTGGAGGGGGGGAGAGCCGCAGCTCTGTGTGTGAATAGACACGAAGAGCAGCGACTCAGGAGTGAGCCTACTTGGGTACCCCCCACTGCAAGCTGTTTGCTCTGGGGGCACTCAGCAGAAGAGACAGGGCCAGGAACGCCGGCGGGGGACCTGAGAAGAGGAGGATCGGGCTTCTCTGTGCAAAATGACTTCATAGAGCAGATGAGTATAGCATGTTTGTTTTTTTAAAAAACAAGCCTTTAACCAGTTTCAGACCAGCCGCCGCAGTTATACTGCGGCAGGTTGGCTCGGTTGGGCGAAGTAAATTGCACCAACACTACACTAACATCAGTACACATAGGTACACTTGTCCCCCCCCAATCGCCCCCCCCCCAGTTAACGCCTTCACTCCCTGTCACAGTGTCACCTAGTGCAGTGTTCATATTTTTCTTTGATCACTGTACTGGTGTCATTTGTGACAATAATCAGTGTTAGGGTACTTAGCAGTAGCCCCTTGATCACCTCCCAGTTAACCCTTTCACCCCCTGTCACAAGTGATCACCGTATTAGCCTTACAGGTGACGCTGGTTAGTTAGTTTGCTTTTTATAGCATCAGGGCACCCGCTGTATATTACCCAATAAAGGTTTAACCCCCTGATCACCTGGAGGGTACCTGCTAGCACCTGCGTTTAGCCCCTCTGCCCAGCCCAGCCCAACCAAGTGCAGTATCAATCGATCACTGTCACTTACAAAACAAAAAACACATAACTGCAGTGTTCGCAGAGTCAGGCCTGATCCTTGTGAACGCTAATGCCCCGTACACACTCTCAGACTTTCCGACAACAAAACCGTGGATTTTTGTTCGAAGGATGTTGGCTCAAACTTGTCTTGCATACACATGGTCACACAAATGTTGGCCAACAATTACGAACGTAGTGACGTACAAGACATACGTGATATCTCCATTACGAACGCTAGTTTTACAAGACCGAGCGCTTCCGGCTCGTACTTGATTCCGAGCATGCATGGACTTTTGTCCGATGGACTTGTGTACACACGATCGGAAAGTCCGACAACAAACATTTGTTAGCGGAAAATTTGAGAACCTGCTAACCAATATTTGTTGGTGGAAAGTCTGACAACAAATGTTCGATGGAGCATACACACGGTCAGACTTTCCGCCAACAAGCTCACATCCAACATTTGTTGTCAGAAAATCCAATCGTGTGTACGGGGCATAACAGTTTTTTTTGGTAGCGTTTGAAGTAGTCACTGACAGTCAGATGCTCTTTTTTCCTGTGAGTCTCACTAGTTATACCAGTAAATTTAGAGGCCAAAATGTCCAATCAAAGGTACACTAGTGAAGAGGCGTACACATTTCTGAGCATGACAGATGAGAGTGAAGAGGAAGTCACCCATCTGTCAGATTCAGGCTCAGAATACAAACCTGTAGACAGCAGCGGCACCCTGACAGATAGCCCTGACGATGGAGTAGTGGTCCCTGCCGTTCTTCTGCTGTTGTTGAGGGGCAAGAACCACAGGACTCTCATATGGAGCAGAAAGCCAGTACTAGTGCCACTCATCCTTCTGGTGAACTGGTAAGCACCAGCGGCCTAGTACATCCTGGCCGTACATCCAGCACTACAGTAACACTTGGTAACGTGGCGAGTCCCATAAGTGCAGTTCAAGCTGGTGAGGTGGCTAGCACAAGTAGAGTCCCACAACCACCAAGAAGACAAACACAGGCTTGTCAAGCCCATAGTGCCCTTCCCACTGCATTTGCCCATCCTAATTAGCAGCCCACCACTTCTGCAGCACCCGTACTTCCCCCATTCACTGGCCAACCCGGAATTCAGGTGGAAACAGTTGATTTTATGTCACTTGATTTTTATTCACTGTTTTTCACAGAAGATCTCTATAGATCTGTTGTGGACCAAAGCAATTTGTATGCTGGTCAATTCATCGCTGCTAATCTCCAGTTGGCCCTTGCCAGAGATTGGAAACCTATTACGATTTTCTGAATTTAAGACCTTCCTGCGCCTATCCCTCCTCATGGGCATAGTTAAAAAAAGTGAGTAGAGGTCATATTGGTCCACTGACTCAATTCACCATATGCCATATTATGTTCTCTGCTCACATTACCAGGACACAATACGAGCAGATCTTGCTGTTCATACATTTCAATGACAATGAACTCTGCCATCCTCGGGTGACCCTGGATTTGATTGGCTCCACAAAATTTGGCCCCCACTTCAATCTACAGTTTTCAGCCTTGCTTACTCCCGATCACGTTGTCTGCGTTGATGAGTCCCTGATTAAGTTTTCTGGCCGCTTGTCTATCAAACAGTATCTTACCAGCAAGTGTGCCAGATATGGGGTCAAGATGTATAAGCTCTGTGACAGGGCAACAGGCTATACATATAGTTTTATGGTTTACGAGGGAAGAGATAGTCACGTGAAGCCTGAGAACTACCCAGACTACATAAGGAGCGCTGGTAAGATTGTGTGGGACTTATTTGGAAAGGGGTACCACTTGTACGTGGACAATTATTACACAAGCGTGCCACTTTTTAGTCACCTTTTTGATTGTGGAATTGTGAAATCTAATCGCCGTGGTTTCCCCCAACGGCTTGTAGAGTCCTGACTTAGCCAGGGGTAGAAAGCCTGCTTGAAATTTAATAATTTGTTAGCCGTGAAGTGGAGGGATACTCGAAATGTTTTCGTTCTGTCCTCCCTTCACGCAGATACGACTGTCCAAATTCCTACGGCGACTGGTGTTGTGGAGAAACCCCTCTGTGTCCACGAATACAACCTTAACATGGAAGGAGTGGACCTCAATGACCAGTTGTTGGCAATGTACCCAAATGCCCGTAAGGCCAGACGCTGGTACAAAAAAGTGTGTGTATATTTATTCCACTTGGCTCTTCTGAATGCTTATGTGCTATACAAAGCTTCAGGTAAACTGGATCCTTCCTTAAATTCCAGGAAGAGATCATCACAGCTCTTCTGTTTCCAGACAGTGCAATGCCCCACCTTCCCAATGCAAATGCCATCAGCCAGCTGCATGAGAGGCATTTTTCGTATATTCTTCCTGGTACCCCAGCCCACGCAACACCCCAAAGAAGATGTCGTGTTGGCAGAAAACTCAGATTTAGGTGTGACACCCGCTTTTATTGTTCCTCCTATCCTGATCAACCTGGTCTCTGCACCGGTGACTGTTTCAAACGCTACAACACACTAGTGGAGTATTAGTGTAGGGTACAGCTTTGAACAGTCCTAGGGCACACTTGCACAGGGTCTCGAAGATGAGATGGCCATTACATTTTGAGAGACCCTTATCTGAAACGTTTACAGTTTACAGTTTGTATAAAAGTGAAAAAAAAACCACAGAAACACAAAATAATAAAAAACACAAAAATAGTTGTTTTATTTTTCTTCTCTCTCTATTGTTCTCTCTCTTATGTTCGCTCTCTGTTGTCCTCTCTATTGTTTGCTCTCTATTGTGGTATATCTATTGTTCTCTCTCTATTGTTACTGTATTTTAGAACTGTAATGTTTTATTTTTACTATGATTTATTGTATTCGCTTTGCAGGTATGGTATGTCTTACTGTTATACTATAATGTTACTTTGTTTTATTGTTAACCATTATTTGCTTAGCAGGTATGCCATTCAGCTGCAGCACGGGTTTATTTATTCTGACATGAAAAATATAATGATATGCAGCACTATAAATGTAGTATTACAAATAAAAAGTCCATAGTGTTTGAAATAAAGTCCTTGTTCCGGAGAAAACGCTGGAATCACCCACAGTGTAGACA
Source organism: Lithobates clamitans (assembly GCA_037952925.1). NCBI lineage: Eukaryota > Metazoa > Chordata > Amphibia > Anura > Ranidae > Lithobates > Lithobates clamitans. The sequence goes on along the minus strand of JBBGZY010000178.1, from coordinate 5,912,166 downwards.
GAAATACAAATTAGGGACTATGGACTTATCCTCCACCGAATATCAACACACCAGGCCTCTTACCAAAAAGAATGGACCACTTAATCACAGGTGGTCAAACAGGCATGATAAATCCACAAAGCCACAAAACCATTAATGGAGAACACAGATGGCTGGATCTTGTAGTTCCACCAAATAATCAGAGGTGCATGCATAAAATATAAAAGAAGGAACTGCTCATGGTGTAGTATTATAAAACCAGGGTCATATTTATTCAAAGAAAAATCAAGGGTACTCACATTTCACCAGATAAAAACAAACATATAAAAAACAGCAGTCTGTATAAGTAGCATTTGTTTCCAACCACAAAGATGGCTGCAGTCAACACGTTGCAGTGTCGTGATATCAGAACTCCTCCCAACGCGGCGTTTTGTCCAATCGAACATCGCCAAGGGCGTGGTTAGAGTTCATACTGACTTCTTTATATAGGAGGAAGGGCGGAAGTGGACACGCCCATTCCCCTGTGTTCCAAGCCTCTCTCCCATCCGCAGGAAGCAGAACCACAGACAGCCGGATGTTTACATCCAGGTCTCAAAATACATGGCTAAAAACACCCACGGCGGCCATGTTTAGGGAGACTAGATAGGAAACACTATAAATGTATCCATATAATCTCTGAGAGGGGAAAGGAAAAGAAACTGGGACAGATTGGAAACAAGAATAATAATAAATGGAAAAAATTGAGAATACTTAAAAAATCCAAAAATGGAAATATTAAGCGTAATTAATAGAATTAGAGTTTATTCAAAAAACTGCCTCTATAGTAGACGTAATGCTGTCATCTTGTGGTTGAAAGCAGGTATAACAGGGAAATCAAACATATAAAAGCAACATACAGAAAACATAAATATAAAAAGATAATAAAAAATCAATAAAAAAGGAAGAACAGTCTGGGGGTTCAACTGTTGCTAATAAAGGCATTCACATCCCATTCTATGTTCAAACCAAATGGTCTGTAAGATTTTAAACAGAAAATCCACCAGGTCTCCATCTTTGAAATCTCTCTCCTAATATGGCTGCCTCTCCAATGAGGATCAAACTTGTCTATGGCCATAAAATATATATATATTAAATAAACTGCAGCTAACTGAATCACCTGCCTGCCTGAAGTATATTAGAAACAGTACACCAGCAACGGCCTGCAGTGATATATATATATAAAATAATTAATTATGCGGCACTTACTAGAAAATAAACAAATGTACGGAGATCAAATCTAATGGAGATTCAATTGGGAAAATCCAGATAAATAATTTGTCTTAAGATTAATCTTCCATCATATTGTGTAACTAAAGGTTATGTCAAGACCAATGTTACAGCAAATAATGATTCTACAATAACTAACAGCCAATAGAGCCCTTAAAGCAGGGGTCTCAAACTGGCGGCCCTCCAGCTGTTGCCAAACTACAACTCCCGTGAGGCATTGCAAGGCTGACAGTTATAAACTTGACTCCCACAGACAGAGGCATGATGGGACTTGTAGTTTCACAACAGCTGGAGGGCCACCAGTTTGAGACCCCTGCCTTAAAGAGAGGTTACGGACTACCTAAAGATGAATAAATCCTTTAAACTGAATAAAATAAATAAATAAAATTAATTTGAAAAGTCTTCCTGTGACAATTAATAATACGGGACAAATCACAACACTAAAGTGCATAATAGTGCATAATTGGACTAGTGCATAAATTTTAGTAGATCACAATAAACCACAGGTCTTTAAAATAAATGAAGGTGCAGCAGTGCAAACTATGCAAGTAAAATAAATTGGATAAATTATGTGACAGAAGCGTGCAAAATTCAAAAAGTATAAAACATTGTTACAACTGGGATTGTCACAATGTGATTGCACCGTATATGGGACCTTTTTTAGGACACTTTGTTTCACCTTTTCTATTATTAAGCACTTTATCTGGAATATATACTGAATATATCTCCATTGCATATAGTTTAGCTATATCTCACTGCAGGCTGTTCCTGGTGTACTGTTTCTAATATACTTCTGGCAGGCAGGTTATTCAGTTAGCTGCAGTGTATTTAATATATATATATATACAACTCTTGTATATATATATATCCATTGTATCCAATTTAGCTATATCTGACTGCAGGCTGTTCCTGGTGTACTGTTTCTAATATACTTCAGGCGGTGTACACAGTATACAGTGCTATGCACCCATAGTGCAGTTGCTCATACTTTTCTGGTGGTCAATACAGTACACCCATAGTTATTATTAAACTTCTGTTGGTGTACACAGTACCTTGCACCCCTAGTGCAGTTGCTACTACTTTCCTGGTGGTGTACATAATACATACAGTGCAACCATAGTTGTTATTACACTTCTGTTGGTGTACACAGTACCGTGCACCCCTAGTGCAGTTGCTACTACTTTCCTGGTGGTGTACACAATAAGCAGGTGCAGGGCGCTTCTGACTCCCCACATATTTTGAAAAGTTCTTTGGTGTGGACCTCTTTTGACACGTGTGCAGCAGATCGCACCATTGCTGTATGCAACATATGTCTAAAGCGTATCAAGCATGGCCAAAACAGCAGCCGCTTGGGCACCACATGCTTGACCAGACATATGACGACCTCCCATGCAGTCCGTTGGCAACAGCACTTAAAAGACCCACATCGAAGAACAAGGCAGACCTCTCCTTGCTCCTCATCAGCTGGGTTCTCCAACCCCACTATACCTCCAGTCCTCTCAGAAACTTGCACTGAGAGGAATGAAGGTATAACAATAGTTGTCCCAAGTACTTGCAGCCAATCTGCTATCAGTACTCCTCCATCTGACTTTAGCAGGCAAATTTCCCTATCCCAGTTGCTAAACTGTCAAAAGAAATTCTGTCCCAGCCATCCACATGCTCAGTGTATGAATACTAGCTTGGCCAAATTGCAACTGCTGCCTTTTCAGCTGGTAGACTCTCCCCAATTTTGTTAATTTGTGGAATGTGCAGTACCTCAGTGGCAGGTTCCCAAACGCCATTCATTTTCAAGGAAGGCCATTCCGGCTCTCTACCAGCATGTGGAAAGCAATGTCTTGGCCTCGTTGGACAGGGCAGTCAGTAGTAAGGTGCATATTACTGCTGACTCATGGTCCAGCAGGCATGGACAGGGACATTACCTTTCTTTCATGGTGCACTGGGTAACTCTGCTGGCAGCTGGGAAGGATGCAGGACAGTGTCCAGTATTGTTGGAGCTTGTTCTGCCACCATGCCTCCAAAATGCTAGTGGTGATTCCGGCACAGCTCTCTCCTCCACCCCCTCCTCTTCTTCTTCCTCTATGGCCTCTTCCTCTGCAGATTTCTCCTCTGAACCAGCAGTGCTCCATAGGCATTCAAGCACTATGGCTACGCAAGCACTCACGCAAAAAGATGCCATGTGGTGCTTGAGTTGGTCTGCTTAGGGGACAGGAGCCACACTGGGGCAGATATTCTGTCAGCTCTGCAGGGACAGGCTCAGAGGTGGTTAACGCCGCACCAGCTTCAGCCAGGAATGGTTGTATGCGACAATAGCACCAACCTCCTCTCCACCCTCCGACAGGGACACTTGACCCATGTTCCCTGTTTGGCTCACGTCCTGAATTTGGTGGTGCAGCGGTTCTTGAGCAGGTACCTGGGGCTTACAGGATCTCCTGAGGCAGGCCAGGAAAGTCTGTGGTCATTTCCGCCGGTTATATAATGCCAGTGCTCGGCTGGCTGACATTCAAAGAGAATGCAACCTGCCCAAGAACCGCCTCATTTGTGAGATGCCCACCAGGTGGAACTCAACATTGGCAATGCTGCAGCGGCTGCACACGCAGCAGAGGGCCATCAATGAGTACCTGTGTGAGTATGGCACCAGGACAGGGTCAGGAGAGCTTGGCTTTTTTTCACCACGCCAGTGGCTACTGATCAAGGATGCGTGCACTGTCCTGTCACCATTAGAGGTGGCCATGAGGATGGTGAGCAGTGACAGTGCATGCACCAGTGATACTGTCCCTCTTGTCTTCCTGTTGGAGCACACGCTTCATGGAATAATGGACAGGGCACTTGAGGCAGAACAGCAGGAGGAAGAGGAGGACTTTCTTACCTCTCAAGGCCTCCTTTATCCAGATACTAGTATTCCTGCAGGCCTGCCGATCACACAGGAAGAAGAAGAGGAGGATTGTGTCAGCATGAAGGTGGAGCCTGGCACTCAGCAGCAGCAGCAGTCTTCAAGGGATTGTTTTCAGTCCTCAGAAACACATGGACTTGTACATGGCTGGGAGGAGGTGGCTGCGGATCATGATGTCCTTAGTGACCCAGAGGACTCTGGACCAAATGCCTCAGCAAACCTACACTGCATGGCCTCCCTGATCCTGCAAAGCCTGCGAAAGGACCCTCGGATTTGTGGTATCAAGGAGAGGGATCAGTACTGGCTGGCAACCCTTCTTGATCCACATAACAAGAGTAAGGTTGCGGAACTTATCCAGGCTTCGCAGAGGGAGCAGAGGATGAAACATCTTCGGGAGGCCTTGCAGAAAGGTTTGTGCAATGCGTTTCCAGAGCCTGGGAGGTTACAATTTCCTGGTGCTGGACAACATGTTGCTGAGGCTTCGTTCAGTCACAGAAAGAGCGGTGGAGAAGGTGGCCAGCTGACCGATGCCTTCAGGCAATTCTTCAGTCCTCAGCGCCCAGGTCTGATTGATTACAGCAACCATCACCAGTGTCTGAATCACATGGTGCAGGAATATCTAGTGGCAAGATCAGACTTGGAGACCTTTCCACCAGAACATCCACTGGGTTACTGGGTCTTGAGGATGGACCACTGGCCGGAGCTTGCTCAATATGCAATTTAGCTACTGGCCTGTCCTGCATCCAGCGTTCTTTCTGAATGCACATTCAGTGCTGCTGGAGGCTTTGTCACCGATCACAGAGTGCGCCTGTCCACAGACTCTGTTGATCGGCTCACATTCATAAAAATGAATCAGTCTTGGATCACCTGCTACCAAGCACCTGATGCTGATGTAACCGAATGATTTTTCTATGGATGTGGGATGCCTTGAAGACTGAATATGCTGAGTGACCATCCTATTATGCTGAGTGACTATCCTATTCCTCCTCAATTTTCATGATGATAGCTTCTAAGAATATTTTCGGTTCAGGGCACCACCACCACTACCTAAGGCCCAATTTTTCTGCCCCTGTTTAACAGGGGCACGTAATTACAATTTTTGATCAAATATTTAAGAGCAGGGCTTTTTCCTGCGTTCAACAAGTATATCTGTGAGGCCTTACAGTGTTGTGCCACCACCATCACCACCACCGCCTAAGGCCCAATTTTTCTGCCCCTGTTTAACAGGGGCATGTGATTACAATTCTTGATATAATATTTCATAGCCGGGCCCGTTCCAGCGCCCACCAAGAGTAACTGTGAGGGCTTAAAGTGTTCTGGTACCACCAACACCTAAGGCCCAATTTTTCGCAGCGTGTATAGGGCAGGCCATATAGTATATACAGGCAGTCCCCTATTTTAAAACATCCGACTTACAAATGACTCCAACTTACATACGGAGGGAGACAAAAGGAAGTGAGAGGAAATCTACCCCTAGGAAGAGAAATTCTCTCCTGTAAGAGTTAATATGGGAAAAAGGTGTCTCCCCACTGATGCTTTATCACCAATCCTTGTTTCCCTAATAATCCAAATTTTCAAAATCCAATTGTCATTGGGACAGAAAGTAAAGTGAAATCTTCTGAAGAGGGGCACAGACAGCAAAACAAATGTTACAGGGGTGATGATAACCCTTCCCTATGTTATCCAAAAGCTTAAAAATAGATTTTTGGCTGGAGCTACACTTACAAAATGTACCTGTTCCAGATTCAACTTAAGAACAAACCTATTTTGTTTGTAACCTGGGGACCGCCTGTATACTGCTTCTGTTCAGAGTATATAAGGCCTGGGGGCCCCACACTTTTTTTTTTTAATTTGGGTGCGGGGTTCACCTCAATATCTATACCAGACCCAAAGGGTCTGGTAATGGGCTGGGGAGGCAACATTACATTACAGCCGCAAGCAGTTTTAAATGATTTTTTTTCCTTTAGAAATGTCATTTTGTGCAGGGACTGTTCTAAACACAGGAAAAATGCACCACTTTACAGGCATACCCAGGCACGATATTTAAAGGAATATTACACTTTTATTGTTTCACTTTAAGCATTATTAAAATCACTGCTCCCGAAAAAACAGCCATTTTCAAAACTTTTTTTGCATTGATACATGTCCCCTGGGGCAAGACCTGGGTTCCCAAACACTTTTTATGACAACAACTTGCATATTAGCCTTTAACCACTTGACGACCGCCTCACGCTGATATATGTCAGCAGAATGGCACGGGCAGGCAAAATCACGTACCTGGTACGTGATTGCCTTCCCGTGGGCGGGGGATCCGATCGGACCCCCCCCGGTGCCTGAGGCGGTTGCCTTTGGTCTGGCAGCGATCAGAGATGAGGGGGAGGCCATGCGATCGTGGCCCCCCTCGCGATCGCTCCCAGCCAATGAGATTCTTTCCCTGCCTCTGTGTAGTACACAGAGGCAGGGGATATGATGTCATCTCTCCTCGGCTCGGCAGTTTTCGTTCCGGCGCCGAGGAGAGAAGACTGAAATGTGAGTGCACAACACACACACATCACAGTAGAACATGCCAGGCACACATAACACCCCCCTTTACCCCCCGATCCCCCCCGATCACCCCCTAATCACCCCTCCCCCCCTGTCACACTGACACCAAGCGTTTTTTTTTTTCTGATTACTGCATGGTGTCAGTTTGTGACAGTTACTGTGGTAGGGCAGTTAGTATTAGCCCCCTGTAGGTCTAGGGTACCCCCTAACCCCCCTAATAAAGTTTTAACCCCTTGATCACCCCCTGTCGCCAGTGTCGCTAAGCGATCATTTTTCTGATCGCTGTATTAGTGTCACTGGTGACGCTAGTTAGGGACGTAAATATTTAGGTTCGTCGTCAGCGTTTTATAGCGACAGGGACCCCCATATACTATCTTATAAATGTTTTAACCCCTTGATTGCCCCCTAGTTAACCCTTTCACCACTGATTACCATATAACCGTTACGGATGACGCTGGTTAGTTCGTTTATTTTTTATAGTGTCAGGGCACCCGCCGTTTATTACCTAATAAAGGTTTAGCCCCCTGATCGCCCAGCGGTGATATGCGTCGCCCCAGGCAGTGTCAGATTAGCGCCAGTACCGCTAACACCCACGCACACAGCATACGCCTCCCTTAGTGGTATAGTATCTGAACGCATCAATATCTGATCCGATCAGATCTATACTAGTGTCCCCAGCAGTTTAGGGTTCCCAAAAACGCAGTGTTAGCGGGATCAGCCCAGATACCTGCTAGCACCTGCGTTTTTCCCCTCCGCCCGGCCCAGCCCACCCAAGTGCAGTATCGATCGATCACTGTCACTTACAAAACACTAAACGCATAACTGCAGCGTTCGCAGAGTCAGGCCTGATCCCTGCGATCGCTAACAGTTTTTTTGGTAGCGTTTTGGTGAAGTGGCAAGCAACAGCCTAAGGCAGTGTCAGGTTAGTGCCAGTAGCGCTAACACCCACGCACGCACCGTACACCTCCCTTAGTGGTATAGTATCTGAATGGATCAATATCTGATCCGATCAGATCTATACTAGCATCCCCAGCAGTTTAGGGTTCCCAAAAACGCAGTGTTAGCGGGATCAGCCCAGATACCTGCTAGCACCTGCGTTTTGCCCCTCCGCCCGGCCCAGCCCACCCAAGTGCAGTATCGATCGATTACTGTCACTTACAAAACACTAAACGCATAACTGCAGCATTCGCAGAGTCAGGCCTGATCCCTGCGATCGCTAACAGTTTTTTTGGTAGCGTTTTGGTGAACTGGCAAGCAACAGCCTAAGGCAGTGTCAGGTTAGTGCCAGTAGCGCTAACACCCACGCACGCACCGTACACCTCCCTTAGTGGTATAGTATCTGAACGGATCAATATCTGATCCGATCAGATCTAAACTAGCATCCCCAGCAGTTTAGGGTTCCCAAAAACGCAGTGTTAGCGGGATCAGCCCAGATACCTGCTAGCACCTGCGTTTTGCCCCTCCGCCCGGCCCAGCCCACCCAAGTGCAGTATCGATCGATTACTGTCACTTACAAAACACTAAACGCATAACTGCAGCGTTCGCAGAGTCAGGCCTGATCCCTGCGATTGCTAACAGTTTTTTTGGCAGCATTTTGGTGAACTGCCAAGCACCAGTGGCCTAGTACACCCCGGTCGTAGTCAAACCAGCACTGCAGTAACACTTGGTGACGTGGCGAGTCCCATAAGTGCAGTTCAAGCTGGTGAGGTGGCAAGCACAAGTAGTGTCCCGCTGCCACCAAGAAGAAGACAAAGAGGCCCGTCGTGCCCATAGTGCCCTTCCTGCTGCATTCGCCAATCCTAATTGGGAACCCACCACTTCTGCAGCACCCGTACTTCCCCCATTCACATCCCCAACCAAATGCAGTCGGCTGCATGAGAGGCATTTTCTTTATGTCCTCCCGAGTACCCCTACCCAACGAACCCCCCCAAAAAAGATGTCGTGTCTGCAGTAAGCGCGGATATAGGCGTGACACCTGCTATTATTATCCCTCCTGTCCTGACAATCCTGATCTTTGCATTGGTGAATGTTTTGAACGCTACCATACACTAGTTGAGTATTAGCGTAGCGTACAGCATTGCACAGACTAGGCACACTTTCACAGGGTCTCCCAAGATGCCATCGCATTTTGAGAGACCCGAACCTGGAACCGGTTACAGTTATAAAAGTTAGTTACAAAAAAAGTGTAAAAAAAAATAAAAAATATATAAAATAAAAAAAAATAGTTGTCGTTTTATTGTTCTCTCTCTCTCTATATTCTCTCTCTATTGTTCTGCTCTTTTTTACTGTATTCTATTCTGCAATGTTTTATTGTTATTATGTTTTACCATGTTTGCTTTTCAGGTATGCAATTTTTTATACTTTACCGTTTACTGTGTTTTATTGTTAACCATTTTTTTGTCTTCAGGTACGCCATTCATGACTTTGAGTGGTTATACCAGAATGATGCCTGCAGGTTTAGGTATCATCTTGGTATCATTCTTTTCAGCCAGCGGTCGGCTTTCATGCAAAAGCAATCCTAGTGGCTAATTAGCCTCTAGACTGCTTTTACAAGCAGTGGGAAGGAATGACCCCCCCACGTCTTCCGTGTTTTTCTCTGGCTCTCCTGTCTCAACAGGGAACCTGAGAATGCAGCCGGTGATTCAGCCAGCTGACCATAGAGCTGATCAGAGACCAGAGTGGCTCCAAACATCTCTGTGGCCTAAGAAACTGGAAGCTACGAGCATTTCATGACTTAGATTTCGCCGGATGTAAACAGCGCCATTGGGAAATTGAGAAAGCATTTTATCACACCGATCTTGGTGTGGTCAGATGCTTTGAGGGCAGAGGAGAGATCTAGGGTCTAATAGACCCCAATTTTTTCAAAAAAGAGTACCTGTCACTACCTATTGCTATCATATGGGATATTTACATTAACACAAAACAAAAACTCTTGCGCATAAATGTGTAAGCCCGACAGTTCAAAGTTCTCGATGGATGGTAGCTTTCAGCCTTGCTGCCCTCAAGGATAGGGAAATCCTAACATACAGACAAAAAACAGAAAAGAGTGGGCGCACCAGCCTTGTGCATTATCTTTAAAAAGGTTTATTTAAAACAGAAAACGTAAAAGTACTACTCACAAGGGTAGATAGAAATCACGCATATTAGTCAAATGATGGTAGCAGTCTCCAGACCTATGGACAAGATGTGCAGACCGCTGCTGGCTGACGCGTTTCGAAGGTAGCACCTTCTTCTTCAGAGCCTCAAAGAAGAAGAAGGTGCTACCTTCGAAATGCGTCAGCCAGCAGCGGTCTGCACGTCTTGTCCATAGGTCTGGAGACTGCTACCATCATTTGACTAATATGCGTGATTTCTATCTACCCTTGTGAGTAGTACTTTTACATTTTCTGTTTTAAATAAACCTTTTTAAAGATAATGCACAAGGCTGGTGCGCCCTCTCTTTTCTGTTTTTTGTCGGGATATTTACATTCCCTGAGATAACAATAAAAATGATTAAAAAAAAAATGAAAGGAACAGTTTAAAAATAAGATAAAAAAGCAAAAAAATAATAAAGAAAAGAAAAAAAGCACCCCTGTCCCCCCCTGCTCTCGCGCAAAGGCGAACGCAAGCGTCGGTCTGGCGTCAAATGTAAACAGCAATTGCACCATGCATGTGAGGTGTCACCGCGAACGTCAGATCGAGGGCAGTAATTTTAGCAGTAGACCTCCTCTGTAAATCTAAAGTGGTAACCTGTAAAGGCTTTTTAAGGCTTTTAAAAATGTATTTAGTTTGTCGCCACTGCACGTTTGTGCGCAATTTTAAAGCATGTCATGCTTGGTATCCATGTACTCGGTCTAAGATCATCTTTTTTATTTCATCAAACATTTGGGCAATATAGTGTGTTTTAGTGCATTAAAATTTTAAAAAGTGTGTTTTTTCCCCAAAAAATGCATTTGAAAAATCGCTGCGCAAATACTGTGTGAAAAAAAAATGAAACACCCACCATTTTAATCTGTAGGGCATTTGCTTTAAAAAAATGTATAATGTTTGGGGGTTCAAAGTAATTTTCTTGCAAAAAAAAATAATTTTTTCATGTAAACAAAAAATGTCAGAAAGGGCTTTGTCTTCAAGTGGTTAGAAGAGTGGGTGATGTGTGACATAAGCTTCTAAATGTTGTGCATAAAATGCCAGGACAGTTCAAACCCCCCCCAAATGACCCCATTTTGGAAAGTAGACATACCAAGCTATTTGCTGAGAGTCATGTCGAGTCCATGGAATATTTAATATTGTGACACAAGTTGAAAGAGACAAATTTTTTTTTTTTTTTTTTGCACAAAGTTGTCACTAAATTATATATTGCTCAAACATGCCATGGGAATATGTGAAATTACACCCCAAAATACATTCTGTTGCTTCTCCTGAGTACGGGGATACCACATGTGTGAGACTTTTTGGGAGCCTAGCCGCGTATGGGACCCCGAAAACCAAGCACCGCCTTCAGGCTTTCTAAGGGCGTAAATTTTTGATTTCACTCTTCACTGCCTATCACAGTTTCGGAGGCCATGGAGTGCCCAGGTGGCACAAACCCCCCCCAAATGACCCCATTTTGGAAAGTAGACACCCCAAGCTATGCCTCTCAGCAAATAGCTTGGGTGTCTACTTTCCAAAATGGGGTCATTTGGGGGGGTTTGTGCCACCTGGGCATTCTATGGCCTCCGAAACTGTAATAGGCAGTGTAGAGTGAAATCAAAAATTTACACCCTTAGAAATCCTGAAGGCGGTGATTGGTTTTCGGGGCCCCGTACGCAGCTAGGCTCCCAAAAAGTCCCACACATGTGGTATCCCCATACTCAGGAGAAGTAGCTAAATGTATTTTGGGGTGCAATTCCACATATGCCCATGGCCTGTGTGAGCAATATATCATTTAGTGACAACTTTGTGCAAAAAAAAAAATTGTCACTTTCCTGCAACTTGTGTCAAAATATAAAATATTCCATGGACTCAACATGCCTCTCAGCAAATAGCTTGTGGTGTCTACTTTCCAAAATGGGGTAATTTGGGGGGTTTTGTGCCATCTGGGCATTTTATGGCCTTCAAAACTGTGATAGGTAGTGAAGAGTGAAATCAAAAATTTACGCCCTTAGAAATCCTGAAGGCGGTGATTGGTTTTCGGGGCCCCGTACGCGGCTAGGCTCCAAAAAAGTCCCACATATGTGGTATCCTCGTACTCAGGAGAAGCAGCTGAATGTATTTTGGGGTGCAATTCCACATAGGCCCATGGCCTGTGTGAGCAATATATCATTTAGTGACAACGTTTTGTAAATATTTTTTTTTGTGTCATTATTCAATTACTTGGGACAAAAAAAAAAAATATTCAATGGGTTCAACATGCATCTCAGCAATTTCCTTGGGGTGTCTACTTTCCAAAATGGGGTCATTTTGGGGGGGTTTGTACTGCCCTGCCATTTTAGCACCTCAAGAAATGACATAGGCAGTAATAAACTAAAAGCTGTGTAAATTCCAGAAAATGTACCCTAGTTTGTAGACGCTATAACTTTTGCGCAAACCAATAAATATACGCTTATTGACATTTTTTTTACCAAAGACATGTGGCCGAATACATTTTGGCCTAAATGTGTGACTAAAATTGAGTTTATTGGATTTTTTTTATAACAAACAGTAGAAAATATAATTTTTTTCAAAATGTTCGGTCTTTTTCCGTTCATAGCGCAAAAAATAAAAACGGAAGAGGTGATCAAATACCATCAAAAGAAAGCTCTATTTGTGGGAAGAAAAGGACGCAAATTTTGTTTGGGTACAGCATTGCATGACCGCGCAATTAGCAGTTAAAGCGACGCAGTGCCAAATTGGAAAAAGTCCTCTGGTCCTTAAGCAGCATAATGGTCCGGTCCTTAAGTGGTTAAAATGAGCACTTTTGATTTTTCACGTTCGACACCCATAGACTTTAACAGGGTTCACTTGTTCGCACAAATTTTTGGTCTGTTCACATGTTCTGCCGCGAACCGAACCGGGGGTGTTCGGCTCATCCCTATTCCTTACAGGAGGACTTTCTGAAGAAGGCTGAGTTTTTGAAGACTCGCTTCCTACAGAAAGGTTATGCAGTCAATGACCTTGATCGCGTCATAACTGCTGTTGCATTGAAAAATAGAGAAGACCTGCTGAAGCCCAGAATAAGAGAAGGTTAGGATTTTATCCTCTCATTTTTCGTTCTATACCACCTACTCGGATCAGCACTTTTCGATTAAAAAGATTTTTTAGAAAGCATTGGGGCATTCTAAAAAATGACAGAATACTAGGTCCTTTGCTCCCTGAACAACCTAGGGTCACCTATAGAGGTGCACCCCCATTGAAACTTCAAGTATCCCCAAATATAATTAGACCTCCAGTAAAACCAAGCTTCTTTGGTAATTTCAAGGGCTACTACCGTTGTAAAAAATGTGAAGTTTGTCTAAATAATTGCCTTAAGGAGAGGAAATATACCACTTTTAGCTCTAATGTTACTGGTCGATCATATGATGTGGAATCTTTTATCACCTTTTCGACTAAGAACGTGGTTTATATGATCACGTGCCCTTACGGCCTATATTATCTGCAAGTTGGAAACTAGGCTCAAGGAGCACCTGGCAAATATTCATAAGGGCTTCTTGAACCATAGTTTATCTAAACACTATGCCCTACGCCATGGTAAGAGTCCAAAGGTCACATCTTTTATGGCTATAGTCAAGTTTGATCCTCATTGGAGAGGCAGCCATATTAGGAGAGGAATTTCAAAGATAGAGACCTGGTGGATTTTCTGTTTAAAATCTTACAGGCCATTTGGTTTCAACATAGAATGGGATGTGAATGCCTTTATTAACAACAGCTGAACCCCCAGACTATTCTTCCATTTTATAGATTTTTTATTATCTTTTTATATTTATGTTTTCTGTATGTTGCTTTTATATATTTGATTTCCCTGTAATACCGGTTTTCAACCACAAGATGGCAGCATTACATCTACTACAGAGGCAGTTTTTTGAATAAACTGTAATTCTATGAATTACTCTTAATATTTCCAGTTTTTGGATTTTTTTAAGTATTCTTAATTTTTTCCATTTATTATTATTCTTGTTTCCAATCTGGCCCAGTTTCTTTTCCTTTCCCCTCTCAGAGATTGTATGGATACATTTATAGTGTTTCCTATCTAGTCTCCCTAAACATGGCCACCGTGGGTGTTTCTAGCCATGTATTTTGAGACCTGGATGTAAACATCCTGTTGTCTGTGGTTCTGCTTCCTACGGATGGGAGAGAGGCTTGGAACACAGGGGAATGGGCGTGTCTACTTCTGCCCTTCCTCCTATATAAAGAAGTTAGTATGAACTCTAACCACGCCCCGACGACGTTCGATTGGACGAAACGCCGCATTGGGGGGAGTTCTGACATCACGACACTGCAATGTGTTGACTATAGCCAAATTTGTGGTTGGAAACAAATGCTGCTTATACAGATTGCTGTTTTTTACATGCTCGTTTCTATCTGATGAAATGTGAGTACCCTGGATTTTTCTTTGAATAAATATGACTCTGGTTTTATAATACTACACCATGAGTAGTTCCTTCTTTTATATTTTATGCATACACCTCTGATTATTTGGTTTGGTGGAACTACAAGACCCAGCCATCTGTGTTCTCCATTAATGGTTTTGTGGCTTTGTGGATTTATCATGCCTGTTTGACCACCTGTGATTAAGTGGTCCATTCTTTTTGGTAAGAGGCCTGGTGTGTTGATGTTCAGTGGAAGATAAGTCCGTATTCACCTAATTTGTATTTCTGTCTGCACTGTGGGTGATTCCAGCATTTTCTCCTAATGAAGGACTTTATTTCAAACACTATGGACTTTTTATTTGTAATACTACATTTATAGCGCTGCATATTATTATATTTTTCATGCTTCCTACTGTCACCATACAATTTATGCAGCTGCTTTATTACCGTTACTAGCGCAGTGATTAATCTTGAATTTATTATTTATTCTGACAGCAACAGCGTTTGCTCCCACGATACGTAAAGCCGTGACTCCAGAGCTGTAGGAGGTGATTTCACCACCACAGTTAAAAAAAAAAAGAGCATATATGTCATGAGAGGGTTTACCCGTTGGTGGCGCTATTGGCCTCTTGGATCGCAATACCAGTGTCCACCAGCGGGTGTCTTCCAACACCTGGGACCTGCAGTAAGAGGTCTCTCCTGCTGGTGGCACTGTTGCATCCTTGGGCTGTAGTACCGGTGTCCACCAGTGGGTGCACTCCAGCAGTGTGAAGCAAACAGCACCCTCTGCGTTCAGGTGTGACTTGAAGTCAATTATAGTCAGTCCTATAAATACCCGGCAAGCCCTCATATGCTTGCCTTGGTATCTTTCTTCTTTGCGCCCTGACCTGTTATCCTGTAAACCTGTATCGGACCCTGAACCTGTTCCTGAGCCTGTATCCTATCCCATCCATTATCTCCCTTTCCCAACCTGCCCTTGTTCCGTTGCTGATCTCCTGTGTATGACCTTGGCTTGGCTAAACGTTTATGTTTCCGGTATATCCCTTGTTCCTGTTGACCTGCTGTGTATGACCCTGGCCTGGCTGACATCTGTGATTCCGGTATTGCCCCTTAATATATACATTGTTGTTTGTAGTGGGTTTGTTGTGTTGGTTTGCATTATCTGTATTTTCTGAATTATCACTTATTTTAATAAATATTATTTATTAATTTACATGCATTTGGGTTATCTCTGTGCAGTCCACACAGTCTGGTCTACTAGTCTCCTGACAGTATACCAAGGCCATCCCTGACCAGACATGGCTGCACTGAGAAACCGTCCTGTTACGGTGGGCGCGCAAAGATGGACTTTGATGAAATTGGCTATTATTCTCTGCTGGCGGCAGAGGATAATGAATATTGCCGTCAGACTCTTAAAGATTGGACCCGTGACCAACTGCTGGAAACGATCCAAACAGCCCATTTACTAGTAGATCAGGGTCATGCGTTATTTGAGGATGTTCAGCCTTTGATCCAATTATGTACAAAGTCAGCCTTGTCATGCATTCCCGAAGGTAGTGACGATTTCTCCCCTCCTTTCAGTTGTGACCAGGTTGAATCCCTGGTATGGTTGTTAGAGGATGATCCGGCTTTCTTTGATGAACATTATTCCACTTGTTCCCAGCAGGTGTTATCCGATTGCATTTATTCAGTACAATCTCTGGTTAGTCAGGCTGTGTGTGAATCAGCGTTTGTTCAACCTGTGCTGCAGGCATGGTCAGATCTCCTGTCTTTAGCTAAGCCACAATATTCCAGCCCTGCCATTAATCATCTGCCTTCCAAAAAATCTATCTCCCCGTCGCCTATGGCAACCTCAGCTACAACCCACTTTAATCTGCTCCCTACCAAATACTACCACCCAGTCTCCAAGTGTCGCACCTATCCTGCCTTCAATCCACCTGTCTCTTCTCCTCCACCTGTAACAGTCCCACAAAACCCTTCTCTAGCTACAGTTCCTTGGTCTTCCTTCTGCCCAGCTACTTTCTTTTCTTACAGCCCTGCACCTACATACAAAACTGCACGGGCTAAACCAAAAAAGAAATGGAAGTTCTTCCCCACTCACACAATCCTGCCAGTAACCCAACCTGCTCCCACTCTCCAGTCTGATGTGCCTGCCTTCCAGCTGGATGTCCCGATGCCTGCCTCCCAGCCAGATGTCTCTGCCTTCCAGCTTGATGTCTCTGCCTTCCAGTCTGATGTGCCCACCTTCCAGTCTGATATGCCCACCTTCCAGTCTGATGCACCCGCTCTCCAGTCTAATGCACCTGTTATCCAGTCTGATATGCCTGCCTTCCAGCCGGATGTCCCGATGCCTGCCTTCCAGCCGAATGTCCCGATGCCTGCCTTCCAGCTGGATGTCCCCATGCCTGCCTTCCAGCCGGATGTCCCGATGCCTGCCTTCCAGCCGGATGTCTCGATGCCTACCTCCCAGTTTGATGTGCCAGCTTCCCAGGTTGATGTGCCAGCTTCCCAGTTTGCTGTGCCAGCTTCCCAACCTGATGTCTTGCAGCTTTCCTTCCAGCCTGATGTCTCGAAGATTGCCTCCCAGTCTGATGTAAAGCAAAAAGTTCCGCGCTAGAAACACAAAAGGATAAGCAGCAGTAAACAGTGCGACAACACCAAATAAAACAGAAAAAATATAAACTGCGCTAAACAAAGGTTATATGTGTTGAGGTGGATAAATAATGTGATCTATCACCAACAGAAAAAAAATTTTCAAAATACACAAATCAAATGAATAAAGTCCAAATTTCCCACGTGGTAGGTATTCAGTATAAATGTGAATGCTGATCCAAATGAGCTATGATTGCTCTTACCAGAACTCCAAAGAAATAAGCGGATGGCAAAAAACCCTTGCCGGGGCCTCTGGGGTATTGGACCAAACAGCACCGTCCGTGGTCAGATCAAAATCCCCTCAATGGATACAGGAAAGAAGCAAACACAAGAAAAAGACTGGCCATAGTGTAGTATGTTAAATGCTGGACATGGACATACGAACATACCAATCACCCAGGTGTGCACATAAAAACAACCAAAAACAGGGGGGGAGGGAAGTGAAAAACCCCACCACCGTGGCTGTAGATTGTGCTTACCGACTCACGGTGATACACAGGCTTTTAATGGGTTAGGAGCTGACATATAGCTGGCAAGAAGCTCCTTGATACGTCCTCATTACACGAAGTCCACATCGTCAGTATACCACCCAGAATAGAATAATAAACTCTCCATGGTGAAGTACGTTTAAAAGCAGATTTAATGAACAAAGTATTGCACTTACATAATAAAAGCACTTATATCGCATCAGTAAATGTCGCCGGCCGGCATACAAGCATGGAAGCGAAGCTCGTCCTACTTCCTGGTCTCGTGGTAGCGTCGCTGCGTGCGTACCCAGACGCGTTTCGTCATCAAAAGGACGTTCTCAATGGGGACGAGCAGCGCAGTGAGCCACCACCATTAAATAGACATCCAAGCCTCGTTCTGAGTTGCGAGCGCGAGGACGCCATCTTAAATATGGGAAAAAACCTAAATTATCCCTAAAGCGTGTGCTTAGCTAAGATGCCCACAATGTCAACAAAAACATGTTAAACCACCATAAAGGGTATGGGCAAATGCCCTAACCATTAGGGAACGGGCGAAAAGCGCGCCCTAACTTAGGGTACGTGAAAGATTACCAACGTGCCCAAAAATTATAACAATTCAAAAATATGGAAGTTTATTATCATGAGATGATAAACAAAGATTAAATAAATAAATAAAAATAAAATTATAAAAAGATGAATAAAAAATTAGAAATTAAGAATTAAATAATAAAGTAAATGGAAAAGTAAATAAAAAATTACAAAGTATAAAGTGTGCCACATATCTAAATGTGAAAAGTGACCCGATCAAATCTTAACTATCACATGTGGATCATAACATCCCCCTATGATAGAACTCATAATGAGAGGGAATAAATATTGTAGGGGTATACTTCAACTCCCAACAATATATAAATGTGAAAATTGAAAAAAATTTGGGAAAAATATTATATTAAACGCATTCAGTTCCTGTGAATAGCAACCAAAAATAGAAGACAAAAATAAAAATAAAAATAAAAATATACCTCCCCAAACCTAAAATTTAACTGAATATTGTATATCAATATACAAATTACATCAAATAATGAACATGGCGTCCTCTAACAAGCATCCCAGAACTGGTATACTTCTCGCATATGTACATATAAAAAACAAATAAAAAATACTATAAAATCACATCATGAGTTGTCTATAAACGCGTTCACATCCATATCAATGTTTAACCCATAAGGTACATATGTCCTTAACCTATGGATCCAGCTCATCTCGAGCTGGGATATACCCCTAATTAATGCACTGCCCCTCCAATGGGGTCTAAACTTGTCTATCCCTAAAAAGAGGGTTCCTGAGGGGTCCCTATCATGCACCAATAAATAGTGCTTAGACACTGAATGATTCCTGAACTCCGTGCTAATATTAGTAATGTGTTCGTTAAGTCGCACCTGGAGAGGGTGCTTAGTCCTGCCCACATATTGAAGGCCACACGGGCACTGCAACAAATAAACGACCCTCTCCGTGGTGCAAGTAACGAACGGCTTAATGTTGTGCGTTACTCCTGTGCTAGTAGAGGTAAAGGACGTGGTCCTTCTATGAGAACATGCATTATACTTACAAACCCTGCATTTCCTGCACTGATAAAAGCCAGTCAATTGGTCAAAGAATGTTGGTTTGGTGATAGGAGGACTTAAATCATTGGGGGCCAACTGTTGGCGTACCGAGGGCGCTCCCCTAAAAACGACACGAGGTCTATCTGGCAAGATGTTGTTGAGGGTTGTGTCACTCTTAATTACATGCCAATGCTTATATATTAAACTTTTAATGTTGTGATGTTGTAAAGAAAAGGATGTAACAAAAGGGACTCCTAGATCGAACTGGCCTCTATCGACAGAGCTCCTCTCGACCAGCAGATCATCTCTATTGACAAGTTGTACATTCTCAAGAGTCTTAACAAGAGAATCTTTTGGGTAACCCTTTTCCAGAAATCTCTCAGTGAGGATTCCGGCCTGTGCTTCAAAATCTACATGGCTGGAGCAGTTCCTTTTAATCCGAAGATATTGACTCTTTGGGATCGACTCCAGCCATGGGCGATAATGGCAACTGTCAACTGGTATGAACGAATTCCTATCCGTTTCTTTAAAAAACGTAGAGGTGATCAATCTGTTACCATCCACAGAGATTCTGAGGTCCAGAAAGTTAATAGCAGTCTGGCTCCTCTCATAGTTCAACTTAATCCCAATAGAATTGGCGTTGAGGGTGGTTAAAAAACCGTCCAGGGCCGAGAGCTCGCCATTCCATAGGAGGAGGATGTCATCTATATATCTAGCCCACAGGACCAACTGGGGAGTGTCCCTGGCATAGATGACATCCTCCTCCCATTTCCCCATAAAAAGGTTGGCGAGACTAGGGGCGTATTTGGCCCCCATAGCCACCCCCACATCTTGTCTATAAAACTTATTGCCAAACCAAAAATAATTATGAGAGGCGGCATACCTCAATAAATCCATCAAGAATGATATTTGAACCTGAGCAAGATTGGAATCTCTAATCAAATAGTGTTCAACTGCCTAAAACCCCAATAGATGTGAGATATTAGTATATAAGGAGGTCACATCCGCGGTGACCAACCACATTCCCGTCTGGTGCTGAACGCCTTTAAGCATTCGAATAATGTGTCTGGAATCCTTAACATATGAGGGCAAACTCTGTACTAAAGGCTGTAAAAAGAAATCAATGTATCTGCCCACCCGGGACGTCAGGGAATCAATCCCACTGACAATAGGGCGTCCCGGGGGGCAGATGGGGTTTTTATGTAATTTAGGTAGGTAATAGATGGTAGGGGTGCGAGGGGCCGTAGGTATTAGATATAGGCCTTCCTTCTCCGTCAAAACCCCCATCTCCCTACCTTTTCTAACCAACAACTTCAATGACTTCAAATAATTTAGTTTGGGGTCTGAGGGGAGAGGTGTATACGTGGTGGTATCATTCAGGATATTTAGCATCTCATTAATGTAGTCCTGTCGATCTAGGACAACAATCCCCCCCCCTTGTCCGCTGGTCTAATGACCAAATCCCTGTTGTTACATAGGGAATTCAAACCCTCCTGTAGAGTTGTATTGAGTCTGGCCTTTTTAACCTCTAATTGTTCCAAATCCCTAAGGATACCATCTCTGAAAACGCGCAAAGCCGGTGCTAATGCGCCCGGGGGATTGAACAAAGAAGCATTCCTCAATCCTGAATGGGTAATCCCCATATCATGAACCTCAACACTCCTGATGGGACGGCTGGCCATGTATCTTTTATATTTAATTTTCTGACAAATTTATGAATGTCCATAAAAGTTTGGAATTTGTTAAGTTTGGTGGGGGGGACAAATTTAAGTCCCTTATCCAATATTGCTTTTTCAGAGCTAGTTAGTACTTTAGAGCTGAGATTGAAAATCCCAGTACCAACTACATTCTGGGTTTTTTGGGCGGCTCGTATCCTCCTCCCCCCTCTGGTTCCTCTCCTCTTTCTCCCAACCTTTTGATACCTTGATTTGGTTTTTGAAAACCCCAACAGTTGGAGTCAATAGGTGCAGAAGCACCCATAGGGGGCATTTGCCCACCAGGAGTGGGGTATGACAAAGTAGGGGTGTTACCTCCACTTGGGTTACAGTCCCTATCGGGGCCCTCTCTGTCTTGCAAAGGGAAAAAGGAATTAGAAATGGGTATGTTAGCCTCCCATTCTGTTCCTGTCGGGAACCCTGATCCTCCTTGCGGATAGTCAGGGTAACCCCTACCATGTGCCCTCCAATCATCATATTGATTCGAAGGGCGCCCTCTACCCCTTTGATTATAATAAGGGCCCCATCCTCTCCCTCTCTGGGGAGGTGGTGTCCTATATTGGGACCCATACCCTTGCTGGTATTAAGCATTAAGCCGTTCGTTACTTGCACCACGGAGAGGGTCGTTTATTTGTTGCAGTGCCCGTGTGGCCTTCAATATGTGGGCAGGACTAAGCGCCCTCTCCAGGTGCGACTTAACGAACACATTACTAATATTAGCACGGAGTTCAGGAATCATTCAGTGTCTAAGCACTATTTATTGGTGCATGATAGGGACCCCTCAGGAACCCTCTTTTTAGGGATAGACAAGTTTAGACCCCATTGGAGGGGCAGTGCATTAATTAGGGGTATATCCCAGCTCGAGATGAGCTGGATCCATAGGTTAAGGACATATGTACCTCATGGGTTAAACATTGATATGGATGTGAACGCGTTTATAGACAACTCATGATGTGATTTTATAGTATTTTTTATTTGTTTTTTATATGTACATATGCGAGAAGTATACCAGTTCTGGGATGCTTGTTAGAGGACGCCATGTTCATTATTTGATGTAATTTGTATATTGATATACAATATTCAGTTAAATTTTAGGTTTGGGGAGGTATATTTTTATTTTTATTTTTATTTTTGTCTTCTATTTTTGGTTGCTATTCACAGGAACTGAATGCGTTTAATATAATATTTTTCCCAAATTTTTTTCAATTTTCACATTTATATATTGTTGGGAGTTGAAGTATACCCCTACAATATTTATTCCCTCTCATTATGAGTTCTATCATAGGGGGATGTTATGATCCACATGTGATAGTTAAGATTTGATCGGGTCACTTTTCACATTTAGATATGTGGCACACTTTATACTTTGTAATTTTTTATTTACTTTTCCATTTACTTTATTATTTAATTCTTAATTTCTAATTTTTTATTCATCTTTTTATAATTTTATTTTTATTTATTTATTTAATCTTTGTTTATCATCTCATGATAATAAACTTCCATATTTTTGAATTGTTATAATTTTTGGGCACGTTGGTAATCTTTCACGTACCCTAAGTTAGGGCGCGCTTTTCGCCCGTTCCCTAATGGTTAGGGCATTTGCCCATACCCTTTATGGTGGTTTAACATGTTTTTGTTGACATTGTGGGCATCTTAGCTAAGCACACGCTTTAGGGATAATTTAGGTTTTTTCCCATATTTAAGATGGCGTCCTCGCGCTCGCAACTCAGAACGAGGCTTGGATGTCTATTTAATGGTGGTGGCTCACTGCGCTGCTCGTCCCCATTGAGAACGTCCTTTTGATGACGAAACGCGTCTGGGTACGCACGCAGCGACGCTACCACGAGACCAGGAAGTAGGACGAGCTTCGCTTCCATGCTTGTATGCCGGCCGGCGACATTTACTGATGCGATATAAGTGCTTTTATTATGTAAGTGCAATACTTTGTTCATTAAATCTGCTTTTAAACGTACTTCACCATGGAGAGTTTATTATTCTATTCTGGGTGGTATACTGACGATGTGGACTTCGTGTAATGAGGACGTATCAAGGTGCTTCTTGCCAGCTATATGTCAGCTCCTAACCTATTAAAAGCCTGTGTATCACCGTGAGTCGGTAAGCACAATCTACAGCCACGGTGGTGGGGTTTTTCACTTCCCTCCCCCCCTGTTTTTGGTTGTTTTTATGTGCACACCTGGGTGATTGGTATGTTCGTATGTCCATGTCCAGCATTTAACATACTACACTATGGCCAGTCTTTTTCTTATGTTTGCTTCTTTCCTGTATCCATTGAGGGGATTTTGATCTGACCACGGACGGTGCTGTTTGGTCCAATACCCCAGAGGCCCCGGCAAGGGTTTTTTGCCATCCGCTTATTTCTTTGGAGTTCTGGTAAGAGCAATCATAGCTCATTTGGATCAGCATTCACATTTATACTGAATACCTACCACGTGGGAAATTTGGACTTTATTCATTTGATTTGTGTATTTTGAACATTTTTTTTCTGTTGGTGATAGATCACATTATTTATCCACCTCAACACATATAACCTTTGTTTAGCGCAGTTTATATTTTCCCAGTCTGATGTGCCAGCTTCCCAGTCTGATGTGCCAGCTTCCCAGTCTGATGTGCCGGCTTCCCACTCTGATGTGCCGGCTTCCCAGTCTGATGTGCTGGCTTCCCAGTCTGATGTGCCGGCTTCCCAGTCTGATGTGCCGGCTTCCCAGTCTGATGTGCCGGCTTCCCAGTTTGATGTGCCAGCTTCCCAGTTTGCTGTGCCAGCTTCCCAGCCTGATGTCTTGCAGCTTGCCTTCCAGCCTGATGTCTCGAAGATTGCCTCCCAGTCTGATGTGCCAGCTTCCCAGTCTGATGTGCCAGCTTCCCCGCCTGATGTCTCGATGCCTGCCTACCAGCCTGGTGTGCCTGCCTTTCAGTCTGATGTGTCAGCTTCCCAGTCTGATGTGCCAGCTTCCCAGTTTGATGTGCCAGCTTCCCAGTTTGATGTGCCAGCTTCCCAGTCTGATGTGCCAGCTACCCAGTCTATTGTCCCAGTGCCTGCCTTCCAGCCTGATGTCTCAGTGCCAGCTTCCCAGACTGACGTGCCAGCTTCCCAGACTGATGTGCCAGCTTCCCAGACTGACGTGCCAGCTTCCCAGACTGCCGTGCCAGCTTCCCAGACTGACGTGCCAGCTTCCCAGACTGACGCGCCAGCTTCCCAGACTGATGTGCCAGCTTCCCAGTCTGACGTGTCTGCTGCCCAGCTCGAAGTGCCCATGCCTGCTGCCCCTGCTGCCCAGCTCGAAGTGCCCATGCCCGCTGCCCAGCCCGATGTGCCTGCTGCCCAGCTCGAAGTGCCCATGCCTGCTGCCCAGCCTGATGTGCCTGCTGCCCAGCTCGAAGTGCCCATGCCTGCTGCCCAGCCTGATGTGCCTGCTGCCAAGCTCGAAGTGCCTGTGCCCGCTGCCCAGCCTGATGTGCCTGCTGCCCAGCTTAAAGTGCCTGTGCCCGCTGCCCAGCCTGATGTGCCTGCTGCCCAGCTTAAAGTGCCCATGCCTGCTGCCCAGCCTGATGTGCCTGCTGCCCAGCTCGAAGTGCCCATGCCTGCTGACCAGCCTGTTGTGCCTGCTGCCCAGCTCGAAGTGCCCATGCCTGCTGCCCAGCCTGATGTGCCTGCTGCCAAGCTTGAAGTGCCTGTGCCCGCTGCCCAGCCTGATGTGCCTGCTGCCCAGCTTAAAGTGCCTGTGCCCGCTGCCCAGCCTAATGTGCCTGCTGCCCAGCTTAAAGTGCCCGTGCCTGCTGCCCAGCCTGATGCGTCTGCTGCCCAGCTCAAAGTGCCCGCTGTCATCTCGGATGTGCCCGCTGTCTGCTCGGATGTGCCCGCCATCTTCTCAGATGTACCCACGGTCCAGTTTGATGTACCCGATGCCCAGCCTGATGTGCCCTCATCTGTTCGGTTGGAGGCCATGAACTTTGGACAATTGCACCTTGTTGGAGCGTCCGGAGGCCGCTCCTTTAGGGGGGGTACTGTCATGAGAGGGTTTACCCGTTGGTGGCGCTATTGGCCTCTTGGATCGCAGTACCAGTGTCCACCAGTGGGTGTCTTCCAACACCTGGGACCTGCAGTAAGAGGTCTCTCCTGCTGGTGGCACTGTTGCATCCTTGGGCTGTAGTACCGGTGTCCACCAGCGGGTGCACTCCAGCAGTGTGGGGCAAACAGCACCCTCTGCGTTCAGGTGTGACTTGAAGTCAATAATAGTCAGTCCTATAAATACCCAGCAAGCCCTCATATGCTTGCCTTGGTATCTTTCTTCCTTGCGCCCTGACCTGTTATCCTGTAAACCTGTATCGGACCCTGAACCTGTTCCTGAGCCTGTATCCTATCCCATCCATTATCTCCCTTTCCCAACCTGCCCTTGTTCAGTTGCTGATCTCCTGTGTATGACCTTGGCTTGGCTAAACGTTTATGTTTCCGGTATATCCTTTGTTCCTGCTGATCTGCTGTGTAAGACCCTGGCCTGGCTGACATCTGTGATTCCGGTATTGCCCCTTGATATACCGGTATATATTGTTGTTTGTAGTGGCTTTGTTGTGTTTGTTTGCATTATCTGTATTTTCTGAATTATCACTTATTTTAATAAATATTATTTATTCATTTACATGCGTTTGGGTTATCTCTGTGCAGTCCACACAGTCTGGTCTACTAGTCTCCTGACAATATATGCTGAAGCAAGGGGCAGGGCTGGAGGAGCGATTTACTCCTAACATTAGGGGCGGATTGCCCCCATGCTTCGGCATATATTTTTTAGACACAGATTAAAATAAAAAATGAAGGTACGCCATTCAGCTGCAGCACTGATTTATATATCTTGACAGCAACAGCGTTTGTTCTCACAATACGTAAATCAGCGACTCCAGGACTGTAGGATGTGATTTCACCACCACAGTTTAAAAAAAATATGGTGCATGTATGCCCATCATTAGAAGTGAGTGGATGAAGGGCGGTATTTCAATGGTGGGCATACCCACCGATCAATCTCTTTTTTTCGTTCAGCCCACAGGCTGCATGAATAAAAGAACACTACAATATATGCCCAACAAGAACCAGCAACGTACTGGTATGTTGCTGGATTTTGAGTGGTTATACCAGAATGATGCCTGCAGGTTTAGGTATCATCTTGGTATCATTCTTTTTAGCCAGCTGTCAGATTTAATGTAAAAGCAATCCTGGTGGCTAATTAGCCTCTAGATTGCTTTTACAAGCAGTGGAAGGGAACGTCCCCCTTTCCGCCATCTTCCATGGTTTTCTCGAGCTCTCCTGTCCCAATAGGGAACCCGAGAATGCAACCGGTGGTTCCGCCAGCTGACCATAGAGCTGATTGGAGGATAGAACGGTGGTTAGAAGAGTGGATGATGTGTGACATAAGCTTCTAATGTTGTGTATAAAATGCCAGGACAGTTCAAACCCCACCCAAATGACCCCTTTTTGGAAATTAGACACCCCAAGCTGTTTGCTGATAGGCATGTTGAGTACATGGAATATTTTATATTTTGCTACAAGTTTCGAGAAAATGACAAACTTTTTTTTTTTTTTACACAAAGTTGTCACTAAATGATATATTGCTTAAACATGCCATGGGCATATGTGAAATTACACTTCAAAAATCATTCTGCTGCTTCTCCTCAGTATGGGGATATCACATGTGTGAGACTTTTTGGGAGCCTAGCCGCACACAGGCCCCCGAAAACCAATCACCGCCTTTATGCTTTCTAAGGGCGTAAAATGGTGATTTCACTTCCTCACTACCTATCACAGTTTTGGAGGCCATGACATGTCAAAATAGCACAAAACCTCCCCAAATGACCCCATTTTGCAAAGTAGACTCCCCAAGCTATTTGCTGAGAGGCATGTTGAGTCCATGGAATATTTTATATTTTGCCACAAGTTTCGGGAAAATTATTAATACTTTTTTTTTTTTTACACAAAGTTGTCACTAAATGATATATTGTTCAAACATGGCATGGTTATATGTGGAATTACACCCCAAAATACATTCTGCTGCTTCTGAGTATGGAGATACCACATGTGTAAGACTTTTTGGGAGCCTTGCCATGTACAGGACCCCAAAAACCATGCACCGCCTTCAGGCTTTCTAAAGGCGTAAAATTGTGATAAGTGACAAGGTATTTTTTTAAGAGGCATGGTGAGTATTTTGAAGCTCTCATTTGTTTTTGAAAATGAAGAAAGAAAAAAAATGTATTTTTTTTTCTTTCTTCAATTTTCAAAACTTTGTGACAAAAAGCGAGATCTGCAAAATACTCAACATGCCTCTCAACAAATGGCTTGGTGTGTCTACTTTCCAAAATTGGGTCATTTGGGGGGCGATTGTGCTATCTTGGCATTTCATGGCCTCCGAAACTGTGATAGGCAGTAAGGAGTGAAATCAAAAATATCAAAAAGTCTCACACATGTGGTATCCCCATACTCAGGAGAAGCAGCAGAATGTATTTTGGGGTGAAATTTCACATATGCCCATGGCATGTGTGAGCAATATATCATTTAGTGACAACTTTGTGCAAAAAAAAAGTTTGTAATTTTCCCACAACTTGTGGCAAAATATAAAATATTCCATGGACTCAACATGCCTCTCAGCAAATGGGGTGTCTACTTTCCAAAATAGGGTAATTTGGGGGTTGTGCTATCTTGGCATTTTATGGCCTTCAAAACCGTGATAGGTAGTGAGGAGTGAAATCAAAAATTTACGCCCTTAGAAATCCTGAAGGCGGTGATTGGTTTTTGGGGCCCCGTACGCGGCTAGGCTCCCAAAAAGTCTCACACATGTGGTATCCCCATACTCAGGAGAAGCAGCAGAATGTATTTTGGGGTGTAATTCCACATATAACCATGGCGTGTGTGCGCAATATATCATTTAGAGACAACTTTGTGTAATTTTTTTGTAATTTTTTAATCACTTGTGACAAAAAATAAAATATTCAATGGGCTCAACATGCCTCTCAGCAATTTCCTTGGGGTGTCTACTTTCCAAAATGGGGTCATTTGGGGGGGGGGGGTTGTACTGCCCTTCCATTTTAGAACCTCAAGAAATGAGATAGGCAGTCATAAACTAAAAGCTGCGTAAATTCCAGAAAATGTACTCTAGTTTGTGGACACTATAACTTTTGCACAAACCAATAAATATATGCTTAATAACATTTTTTTTACCAAAGACATGTGGCTGAATACATTTTGGCCTGAATGTATGACTAAAATTGAGTTTTTTTGGATTTTTTTTTATAACAAAAAGTAGAAAATATCATTTTTTTTCAACATTTTCATTTTTTTTCTGTATATTGCAAAAAATAAAAATCACAGGTGGCGTGTTCTCTCACAACTACTATAGTCACTTTCATCTTCTATCCTATGCTTCCTCACTCACATCTTCAATCTCTCCCTCTTTAGTGGCACCTTCCCCTCCCCTCTAAAACATGTGCAGATCACACCCATACTTAAAAAGCTCTCACTGGACCCCACCAACCTAAACAACTTAAGACCCATCTCATTGCTCCCACTCTAAACTTTTAGAATGCTAATGCTGCGTACACACGATCGGACATTTCGACAACAAAATCTATGGATTTTTTCAGACGGATGTTGGCTCAAACTTGTCTTGCATACACACGGTCATACAAATCTTGTCAGAAATTCTGAACATCAAGAACGCGGTGACGTACAACACGTACGACGAGCCGAGAAAAATGAAGTTCAATAGCCAGTGTGGCTCTTCTGCTTGATTCCGAGCATGCGTGGAACTTTGTGATCTCGGAATTGTGTACACACGATCGGAATTTACGACAACGGATTTTGTTGTTGGAAAATTTGAGATCCAGATCTGTGATGGAAATTCTGATGGAAAATGTTTGATGGAGCCTACACACGGTCGGAGTTTCCGACAACAAACTCCCATCGAACATTTTTCGTCGGAAAATCCGACCGTGTGTACGGAGCATAAGTCTACAAACGTCTTAGCTCCTACCTCAGTGAAAATAACCTTCTTGACCCCTTACAGACGGGCTTTCGCTCGCAGTACTCCACAGAAACTGCTTTACTAAAACTAATTAAAGATTTACTAACTGCTAAAACAAACAGCCAGTACTCCATACTCCTACTACTTGACGTCTCTGCGGCCTATGAAACTGTTGACCACCCGCTCCTTCTCAATAATCTACATTCCCTTGGCCTCCGAGATTCTACTCTATCCTGATTCTCTGCCTATCTATCACACAGCTAATTCAGTGTCACCTACAATTCTGCCTCCTCCTCTCCATTGCCCCTTTCTGTGGGGGCCCCCCAAGGCTCTGTTCTTGGACCCCTTCTTTTCTCTATCTACACCTCCTCCCTTGGTCACTTGATAACTGCCCACGGCTTCCAATACCACTTATATGCTGATGACACCCAAATCTATCTGTCTACTCCTCACCTCACTCCTTCAGTCTCCTCTCACATTACTAACTTACTAACTGACTAGGGATGAGCTTCGAGTTCGAGTCTAACTCATGTTCGACTCGAACATCGGCTGTTCGCAAGTTCACCGAACAGCGAACAATTTGGGGTGTTCCGCGGCAAATTCGAATGCCGCAGAACACCCTTTAAAAGTCTATGGGAGAAATCAAAAGTGCTAATTTTAAAGGCTTATATGCAAGTTATTGTCATAAAAAGTGTTTGGAGACCTGGGTTCTGCCCCAGGGGACATGGGTCAATGCAAAAAAAGTTTTAAAAATGGCCGTTTTTTCGGGAGCAGTGATTTTAATAATGCTTAAAGTGAAACAATAAAAGTGTAATATCCCTTTAAATTTCGTAGCTGGGGGTGTCTATAGTATGCCTGTAAAGGGGCGCATGTTTCCCGTGTTTAGAACAGTCTGACAGCAAAATGACATTTCAAAGGAAAAAAAATTTTAAGAATTTAAAACTACTCGCGGCTATTAATGCATTGCCGGTCCGACAATACACATAGTTCATTGATAAAGTTCATTGATAAAAACGGCATGGGAATTCCCCACAGGGGAACCCCGAACCAAAATTCTAAAAAAATGACGTGGGGGGTCCCCCTTAATTCCATACCAGGCCCTTCAGGTCTGGTATGGATATTAAGGGGAACTCCGGCCAAAATTTAAAAAAAAATGATGTGGGGGTCCCCCAAAAACTCCATACCAGGCCCTTCAGGTCTGGTATGGATATTAAGGGGAACCCCGCGCCAAAATTTAAAAAAAAATGGTGTAGGGTCCCCCCAAAAATCCATACCAGACCCTTATCCGAGCACGCAACCTGGAAGGCCGCAGGAAGAGGGGGGGACAAGAGAGCGCCCCCCCTCCTGAACCATACCAGGCCACATGCCCCTCAACATTGGGAGGGTGCTTTGGAGTAGCCCCCCAAAACACCTTGTCCCCATGTTGATGAGGACAAGGGCCTCATCCCCACAACCCTGGCCGGTGATTGTGGGGGTCTGCGGGCAGGGGGCTTATCGGAATTTGGAAGCCCCCTTTAGCAAGGGGACCCCCAGATCCCGGCCCTCCCCCCTGTGTGAAATGGTAAGGGGGTACAAAAGTACCCCTACCATTTCACTAAAAAAGTGTCAAAAATGTTAAAAATGACAAGAGACAGTTTTTGACAATTCCTTTATTTAAATGCTTCTTCTTTCTTCTATCTTCCTTCATCTTCTTCTTCTTCTTCTTCTTCTGGTTCTTCTGGCTCTTCTGGTTCTTCCTCCGGTGTTCTCGTCCAGCATCTCCTCCGCAGCGTCTTCTATTTTCTTCTCCTTGGGCCGCTCCGCACCCATGGCATGGGGGGAGGCTCCCGTTCTTCTCTTCATCTTCTTCTCTTCTTTATCTTCTTCTCTTCTTCATCTTCTTCTCTTCTTCATCTTCTTCTCTTCTTCTCTTCTTCATCTTCTTCTCCGGGCCGCTCCGCACCCATGCTGGCATGGAGGGAGGCTCCCGCTGTGTGACGCTTCTCCTGACGGGACTTCCCTGTGGCATTCCCGGTGATGCCACAGGGAAGTCCCGTCAAGTCACTGTGCGTCAGAGGGGGGCGGGGTCACCGGGTTATTTAAGAACCGTCAGAAGAGGAGAAGCGTCGCACAGTGGGAGCTGTGTAATTATTATGTGTAATACAACACACAGTGACTTTATTACTGTAGCTTGTCACTCTGTTGAAGAAAAATACTTTACTGCAAGGATCACTAGGTATTTGCTTTTGGAATAAAGGTAGAATATTTAATTTTGCATTTGAAGTGTGAATGCATATAAGATGTGGCATAATATACTTTTTGGACTGTTCACTATAGCTCTAATTTAAACACTGCCTTTTTTTAAAATGTATTGCTTCAGTCACACTAAGCTATGCAGTAGACAAAAACACGTAAAGGCTCACGTAAATATTTTAATACCAGTAGTATCTATGGTAACAAAAAACCTTGCAGATACACACCAGTGCACACAAACTATTGAATACAAGCTAAACATGTACATAGATGTACAGTATGTACAACTAAATACATTGTTCTGTTTTAAGTATGTCAGCAAGTTGGCATTTTTGTTTTGGTGGATTAACAGGTGTCATTCATTGTGATTAATGATGGATCTGCATTGCTGGATGTCATAATTGGGGGCTACATGGTGTTTACATGGGGCTTTTTTTAATTGATTGAAAAGTATTTTTTTGCTTTTTTTAATAGTAAACATGGTATACTTATCCACTCAGTGCAATAGTATTGCACAGAGTGGCCCAGAGAATCCGAGGTCTCCCGCTGGTTCTCTAGGTTCCTCCTCTTCTCAGTTTACCCCAATAGAAAGCTGCTTCCCATTAGGACACTCCCAAGCCAGGCTGTGTGCATCCATTGACCCATTACTCTCTCCTCACAGGCTGTGACTGACAGCAGCAGGAGCCAATGGCTCCAACTGCTGCTTTACAGTCCCTGTGTAAAGAGAGAGAGGAGAGAACAAAACAGTGTTGGATTGATCCAGGAGTCAGGTAAGTATTTAGAGGGGGAGAGGAGAAGTATTTGACAGGGTAGACTGGGGATTCATGATGACCACACTTCAACATCTCGGATTGGGGCCTAAAATAATGAAGTGGATAAACAACTTATATAAAGGACCTACAGCAAGAGTAAGAGTCAACGGGAAGATGTCGCCGGCGTTTGAAATGTACAACGGAACCCGGCAAGGATGCCCACTCTCGCCTCTTCTGTACGTACTGTCATTGGAACCTTTTTTGGCGAACTTACGCAATGACCGTGGGATAGAAGGGGTTCAAGTAGGGGGAAAAGAACATAAAGTTGCGACATCCTTGTGTATGTGACCAAGCCTAGAGAGACCCTGTTAAATATCCTGACAGAAGTAGAAAAGTATGGCGAACTCTCAAACTTCAAAATAAACCCTATAAACACAGAAATACTGAACCTTGGAGTAGGAAAAAAAGATATCTTGGCCCTCCAAGAAGAATTCCCATTTACGTGGGTAAAGGGTGAGTTACCCTACCTTGGGATTAAATTAACATCATCCCTTGAAAAAAATTATTCTGCAAACTACATTCCATTACTAAATGAGATCAAGGCAGAAGTCCAGAAGACAAATACACAATCAATAACCTGGATTGGAAGAGTCAATACGCTCAAAATGGTAATTCTACCCAAAATCTTGTATAAATTTCAAATGTTGCCAATAGGGGTCCCACAGAGTTTTTTTAAAACTATACAAAAAATACTGACAAAATTTATTTGGCAAAATAAAAAACCAAGATTAAAATTTGCACTAATTTCCAGGAAAAGACAGCACGGAGGGTTAGCAGCACCGGATATTTCTAGGTATTACAAAGCAGTAAATTTATCACGTACGTTTGAGTGGACAAAGGAAAATAGAGAAAAAAATGGATAGAGATAGAAAACACCTTAAGTAAAACCACGTTGCACAAGAATATTTGGATATCAAATAAGTATAGAACATTAGATTTAAACACACATGAACTGACAAAAAATGCTTTTAGAATATGGGATACATTACACCGGAAACAAAAGTGGGTACATAATTCACCGCTAATAGCCCTCACTGGTACAAAGTTTTTTTCACCGGGTGAAGATATATTCCGTAGACTTAAAGTAAAGAATCCACAAATTAAAGATATCATTAGGAAAGGGAAGATGGAATCTGCACAAGAATTAGAGCTTGAATTTGGTGGAAAAATACGTGAATGGGAATACATTCAATTAAAGCACTTAGTCACTACATCACCGTATAAGTTTAGAGATGGAGAAGAATTGAATTGTTTGGAAAAACTCTGTGCGACACCAATGCCATTAAAGGGAGGCATTTCAAAAGTTCCTATCGGATCTGGAGGGCCAAAAAAGACCCTCCTTTATAGAAAAATGGGTAAAAGAATTAGAAATAAATTTTGAAGAGCAACAAATTGAGAAAATGATTGCAGGAGGATATAATCAAGCTTGGGACTTCAATACCATCGAGATGAATTATAAGTTTATAGTTAGGTGGTACATGACTCCGGAGAGGCTCCATAGAATTAACCAGGAAAGATCACCATTATGTTTGAGAAATTGTGGAAAAAAAGCCACAATGATACACATATGGTGGGACTGTCCAAAAATCAATGTATTTTGGCAAGAAGTAATTACATGTGTAAAGGAGATAATGGGAGAGAAGCTAGAAAATAATAGACTGGCTTGTCTGTTTCATGATACCAACTCCCCTAAAAACCAATACATGAAAAAGATGATGTCAAAACTATTAAACAGATATAAGAGAATGGTTTAACCAAGTGGAGTACTATCACAAAATGGAATTATTTTGGTATAAAGAGCAAGGACAGGTAGATAAATATGCTTGTGCCTGCAACAATTGGGTAAAATACAAAACAACGGACAGCTATAAGCAGAAGTTGGAAGAATGTATAAGATCATAGGAAGAAAAAACATTGGGGAAAGAAAGGAAGGAAAATACAGTGGTGAGGCAGGTGGGGAGGGGGGGGTCAGGGGGAAATTAGAGAGAGAGGGTGGTTGGGGGGAGGTGGCGCAGATTGAGATTCTTTTAAAACAGTTTGCATAAATAAAATTGAGGGACTTTCCTTCTGTTTTTTTTTTTTTTTGTTGTGATCTGTTTTTTTTTGTCTAAATGCAGCTTTGATTAAGGTCAGGATTGGCTGAAATATGTTAGCTTGTGTATCAACATTTATCTTGCTATTGAACTAAATCTGTATGGAGAGCTGGTGTTGTTTGAACTATAAAAACCCAATCATGACTAGTTATCATACATGAGCTATGCTTTTGATAAATCTGTAGTCAAATCCAACTACATTTCTCCAATCTCTCTATTCTTGGTGAGATTAGGACTGAGGGTTCAACCAGTCTAAAATCTCTGTGAATGACCAAGGACTTTTTTTTTCATAAAATTGTATATTAACACACGCACAATGCACTGACATCCATCAATGTTTCATACTTCACTGAAAATTGCACAGTACGTGGGCAAAGGTAGATGTGTTTTACATTCCAGACATTGTGAACGTTTTGAAAGTGTTCCATTCCAGTATTCTTTTAGTTAAATTGCCTGACAGTTCCCAGAACATTTATTGTTTGTTTTCATACCAATGCTGGCACCCTGGAGGTCGTGTGTACGTGATTGTAAACCTGTAAATAACCTTAGATACATTGCCCACTATCTCTCATTCCAGTTCTCTAATGCAATAATGAAAGAACAGCTTGCATGTTCTGAAAAGAAGAGATTGATTTGATTAGTTTTGGGATGGAAATATCATAAATTTGTATTACTGTCAAAGCTGTTTTTTACTTCAGTTCCCAATCTTTCATGAAAGATAAAAAATGTGTGCTCTCTGTGATAAGTACAACAATCTATTGCCTATTTCTTGTAGTACAATTACCTTTTTGTTTTTTAACATCATTGCCATTTTTATTGCTGATCAAATAAACGTCTTCTCCACATGTGTAGAGTAGATTTTGATATCTATTTACATTTAACAGTAACAAAGGAAACAACTAAATTCACTTTAACTAAGCTGGTCCATGAGATCAAAGCGAACTATGACACCTGGCACACCCTGTGCGCACACCTATGGCTGCACTGCTACATTAGCTACATTGGCTCCTGCGATCCACCCCTTACATCCACCCTGCCCATTTTCTACATTCCATACAAGCACTCAGGATAGATGTGAGGGGCAGATTAGTGGTAAGCAAAGAGCTAGAACAGGCAGGTAAGGTGATGCATGGGCCACTCAATAGGGAAGGGAAAAATAGTAATAATAAAAAAAAAGATGCATTGTACAGCAAGAGCAGCTTATAGGGGGATACAGCTGGGTTCAGGGAACATGTCAGGGTCTACACTGGGCTATACATGTTAGCAGACACTATCTGAACTCTGCTCTATGTGCTACTGACCTGTGAATGCCATGCTATGTACTCCTGACCTGTAAACTCTGTGTTAGTTACGCCTGACCTGTGAATTTCGTGTTAGTTACTCCTGACCTTTGAACTCTGCACTATGTACTCCTGACCTCAGAACTCTGCACTATGTACTCCTGACCTGTGAAATCTTAGCTGTGTATGGCCTTGTTAGGTTAGCTGCCTAAAAATAGCGAGCGGGGCCTAGTGATCTTTGGTTTCTCCATTGTCTACCCCAACTTTAAAGTGTGTTTCACTGTTCAGTAATGTTTAGTTCATGAGCATCTGTAGTAGAAGTAGTTTTATTTAAAACACATGCCTGGTGCACTAACATGCATTGTAATAACGAGCGTGTTGCGACAATGCCTAGGTGTGAAACAGGATTAACTCTAGTATTTCTCATGTCAGCCAAGATGATGCAGTGGTGGGGCAATGGCATAGATACAGCGTGACTCACAGTTATTTCGAAGCAGGTCAGTTGCCTTATTTATATATTAACAGCACTCCCCTCTTCAGAAAACGAGATATCCTTGCTAAAGAAAATCTACTGTGAGAGAAAGCTACTGGCCTCTCCATGTGTCATTGTAAGTCATCTTGCTGTTATGCTGATTCAAGAGATTCAATGCTCTCTGAGTCATTGGCTTCACTAGCTGCTTATTGGCCTCTCGGCGCGTGGGCTTTAACGATGAGGGGCCGCATATTATGTGGCCCTATGTAAACACATTACTGTGCTGATTGCGTGCTCCCAGCACAGTAACCGACAGGTACTGGAAAGCTCCTGATGCATTCTTGTGATCAGAACCTCTCGATCATGTGACCACTGTGACTGCCAATCATGATTGCAATGTCCGCCTCTGCCTCCCAGCATTTAGAACCTCTTAAAGGGCTGGGAGGCAGCAGTGAAAAGGGGTTAAAAATCACAATAACATAGAGATCCAAAAGATGTTTACTTGAACAGGTTATTATTTCAGAGCTTGAAAAAAAAATACCAAAATGACTACCGCCTGAGTAAAAAATGTAATAATAGTAGAAATTAATCAAAAATAAAAAGAAAACCCCAGACAAACTTGTAGGACCCAATACCAGTTAAAATCAGTTACTGCAGTTTATTCATGTTAGTCCAAAAATATAAATGCAAAATTGCAGAAATGTAAAATTACAAAAATACAAAAAACGCCGAAAATGTAAGGGCACCACTAGGCTCCAGGCTAAAGAAATGTATGTAGATGTGCCAGAAGATCCTTAGTAGCTAAGTGAAAAAAAAAACACTTAACTACAATGGAAATAGACTCCATTCAAAAATCTATTGACAGTGAAATCTGGAAGACTGCAAAACACAAAAAGGGAAATATCGCCCAAAAAAATAAAAAATAAATTAGGATAAGGAAACGGAAAGGGGGGGGGGACTGCAGGAGGAGGAGGGGGAATGAAGGAATGAAAAGGAAGGGAAGAAAAAAGAAGGAGGGAGGGTAAGGATAGGCGGAAGCAGGAGGAAAAGGGGAGGGTGGAGAAGGGGGGGACTGAAGCAGGAGTATGTTTTGTTTCACTCATAATAATGGGTGATATTCCAATCATGATTGCGACCCTTTGGAATTCGAGTATCCAATCTAAAGATCCAATATACTTCTCATTTACAGAGAAGAGAGAAACAATCACCCCCTCTCACAGGGTAATCTACCCTCTCATAGATCTCAACTTCAAAAACCTGTAGGCCCCCAGCATGATACTGTAAGAAATGTTTTGCCACATTGGTGTCTTTGTGAGTATTGATATTCAATAGGTGGTCGCATCTGATTGGATGACGGCAGCTTTAAAAAAAATACCAAAAATTACTACCAGCTGAATAAAAAATGAAATAAATATAAAAATGGATAAAACATAGAAATAAGAAAACCCCAACAACACATGTAGGACCCAATACCATATAAATGCAAAATTGCAGAATTGTAAAATTACAGAATACAAAAAAAAAGTAAGGGCAGCAATAGGCTCCAGGCTAAAGAGATGTATGCAGATGTGCCAGAAGATCCTAAGAGGCAAAGTGAGATAAACACCTAAGTATAATGGAAATAGATTAGGTTCAAAAATCTTTTGAAAATTAAATCTGGAAGACAGCAAAACACAGAGAGGGAAATGTCACCCCCAAAAAAAGGATAAGGAAATGGGGGAGGGGGGGAATGAAAAAATGAGAAGCAGAAAAAAGGAAGGAGGGTGGGGAGGATGGGAGGAAGAGGATAATGGAGAGAAGAGAGAAACAATCACCCCCTCTCACAAGGTAATCTACCCTCTCAATGATCTGAACTTTAAAAAAACGTAGGTCCCCAGCATGATACTGTAGTAAATGTTTTGCCACATTGTTGTCTTTGGGAGTATAGATATTCAATAGGTGGTCGCTTCTGATTGGATGATGGAAGCGTCACCTCAATTGCTAGGCTAAGAAAAAATTCCCTTGTGAAGCAAATTCCCATATGAACAGCCTATTTGCCTTTAGTATACATTGCATCTGTGTGTGTGTGTCTCTCTCTCTCTTTTTTCCTGTTTCCTGTTCCTCACAGGTGTGTGGCCTCTCAGGTGTGCTCCAAGGTGACATCGTGGAAAGAGAATTACTAGTAAGAATATTGTAGGCTTTTGTTTCAAACAACAGTGTTTCTGTCATTTGACCAAACAGCTTAGGATCCAGCAGTCTTCTTGAGCGCCCAAAGGCTGGGGCTTGTATATACATGTTTAGCTCAAACAAATCTAATTATCTGCTGCCCAAATCTATTTGAGATAAAGAGATTAAAAATAAAGAGATGATAACTGGAGAAGTTTTGAGGGGAAGTTGACATGGGGACAGACGTGGACAGGGAATATGATTGATAATAAAGAATAAATGAAAATAGAGGAGAACAAAGGGATGTTGGGGAGAAGGGATTTGGACCACACACATATAAATTAGTGGTTTAGAACAAATCTTGATTCTGAAAGATGTTCAGTTGTCTGTTTTTAAAAAGATCTTACTATATACAGAATCACATCAAGAAGACCAAAGCTGTTGATAACATTGTATTTTTTAAATTAACGTGCCTAAGTTCTTCAGCAGGCATTGGCCGAATTTCAATTCATGTATGGACACTCTGGATTTACAGAAATTGATTTACCATTTGACTTCTGTACTACCAGCCTGTTGGATAAATGCTACTCGATCAGCGACACTGGCTTCAGCCAGCAGCAGTGATTTGCGTGTTCTGACAGCAGGAAAGTCTCCCAACTGTCATAACACAATAGCTCCATCCTCCTCAAATGCGTAGATGGGGGAATCGGGTCTTTTTTTTTTTTTTTTATCGTTCAAACCACTGTTTGATCAAATAGTTGATTAGTTGTAGCAGCACTAAGCAAATGTATTGTGAGGGATCATTGAATGTCTTAAAGCGGTTGTATACCCAAAATTATGACTTTGCATATCATTTTGTATTGTAATAAGTAAAATCATTTGCCATCAATCATTTTTACTGTACCTGCTTCCGTTGCGACTTATCACTATATTATCCTCTATCATTCCGGCAAGCCGAGACCCTGCCGGAAAAATTTTGTCGGTGTCGGGGTTGCGTCATTTCCTGTTGTAGACGTCAGCCCTGACATCCCATGATGCTTCCTCCGAATTCTTCCCCAAGAGGATCCTGGTTACCTTGTGACTTGCTATGTCACAGGGTGGAGGAGAGACAGAAGGCACGGAAATAGAGAAACAGATACATCCTGAAAAGTAATACATTGATTATTTATGTATATACATTATTAACATTTTTTTGGTGCCAATGTATTTTTTTAATAAATCTATATTTTTCTAAAAATTTTTTACTATTGTCAATTATGAAATATTAAAAAAATAAATATGCTAACTGAAAAATATTACTGAACACATTTACACATATCCCTTTCTCACTCTATCTCACTCAATCTATCTATCTATCTATCTATCTATCTATCTATCTATCTATCTATCTATCTATCTATCTATCTATCTATCTATCTATCTATCTATCTATCGATATATCTATATCGATATATAGATATAGATATATATCTATATATAGATGTTGATATATAAATATCTATCAATATCTATATAGCTATAGATATGGATATATAGATATAGATAGAAAGATCGATATATTTTATATTTTTAAATAAATAATTAAAAATCAAAATCAATGAATATAAATATATAAATAGTGGGGACGAAAAGTATTCAGACCCCCTTAAATTTTTCACTTTTTGTTATACTGCAACAATTTGCTAAAATCATTTAAGTTCATTTTTTTCCTCATTAATGTACACACAGCACCCCATATTGACAGAAAAACACAGAATTGTTGACATTTTTGCAGATTTATTAAAAAGGAAAAATTTTAATATCACATGGACCTAAGTATTCAGACCCTTTGCTGTGACGCTCATATATTTAACTAAGGTGCTGTTCATTTCTTCTGATCATCCTTGAGATGGTTCTACACCTTCATTTGAGTCCAGCTGTGTTTGATTATACTGATTGGACTTGATTAGGAAAGCCACACACCTGTCTATATAAGACCTTACAGCTCACAGTGCATGTCAGAGAAAATGAGAATCATGAGGTCAAAGGAACAAACTGAAGAGCTCAGAGACAGAATTGTGGCAAGGCACAGATCTGGCCAAGGTTACAAAAAAATTTCTGCTGTACGTAAGGTTCCTAAGAGCACAGTGGCCTCCATAATCCTTGGATAGAAGACGTTTGGGACGACCAGAACCCTTCCTAGAGCTGGCCGTCCAGCCAAACTGAGCTATCGGGGTAGAAGAGCCGTGGTGAGAGATAAAGAAGAACCCAAAGATCACTGTGGCTGAGCTCCAGAGATGCAGTCGGGAGATAGGAGAAAGTTGTAGAATGTCAACCATCACTGCAGCCCTCCGCCAGTAGGGGCTTTATGGCAGAGTGGCCCGACGGAAGCCTCTCCTCAGTGCCAGACACATGAAAGCCTGCATGGAGTTTGCTAAAAAACACCTGAAGAACTCCAAGATGGTGAGAAAGAAGATTCTTTGGTCTGATGAGACCAAGACAGAACTTTTTGGCCTTAAGGCACTGCTCATCACCTGTCCAATACAGTCCCAACAGTGAAGCATGGTGGTGGCAGCATCATGCTGTGGGGGTGTTTTTCAGCTGCAGGGACAGGACGACTGGTTGCAATCAAGGGAAAGATGAATGCGGCCAAGTACAGGGATATCCTGGACGAAAACCTTCTCCAGAGTGCTCAGGACCTCAGACTGGCGCCCAAAGGTTTACCTTCTAACAAGACAATGACCCTAAGCACACAGCTAAAATATGAAGGAGTGGCTTCAGAACAACTCTGTGACTGTTCTTGAATGGCCCAGCCAGAGCTCTGACTTAAACCCAATTGAGCATCTCTGGAGAGACCTAACAATGGCTGTCCACCAACATTTACCATCCAACCTGACAGAACTGGAGAGGATCTGCAAGGAGGAATAGCAGAGGATTCCCAAATCCAGGTGTGAAAAACTTGTTGCATCTTTCCCAAAAACACTCATGGCTGTATTAGATCAAAAGGGTGCTTTTACTAAATACTGAGCAAAGGGTCTGAATACTTATGACCATGTGATATTTCAGTTTTTCTTTTTTAATAAATCTGCAAAAATGTCAACAATTCTGTGTTTTTCTGTCAATATGGGGTGCTGTGTGTACATTCATGAGGAAAAAAATTAACTTAAATTATTTTAGCAAATAGCTGCAATATAACAAAAAATGAAAAAATTAAGGGGGTCTGAATACTTTCCGTCCCCACTGTATTTTATATATATAAAAGAGAGATTGAGAGAGAGAGATTGAGACAAACTGTGATGGTAGAAAGAGATATTAATCAACTATCATTAATAATATTACTGTTTAAAAATAAAATTTTATCAACAAAGTTTATAATACATGTATTTATTATATTGTTTTCATATTTACTCATTGTTATATTGTAATATTGATTTTTATAAATTTATTATTATAGGAGACTTCTGCAGAAAGGGAAACAGAGGTTGAGAAACCTTTGGAGACTGAATTCAGATTGAAATTTTATGATTTATTAATATTTTTTTATCTTTATTTTTACAAAGAAACACACACACACACACACAAACACACACACACACACACACAAACATATATATATATATAAAACCCATCGGAGTCTACCTGTGAGGAATTGATTCGCAGTATAAATACACCTGTGAATTTTAAAGCAGGGTTTTAAAAAAAAAATATATCACAAGCTTTGAACATCTCACGAAGCACTGTTCAATTCATCATCCGAAAATGGAGAGTATGGCACAACTACAAACCTACCAAAACATGGTCGTCCACCTAAACTGACAGGCCGGGCAAGGAGAGCATTCATCAGAGAAACAGCCAAGAGGCCCATGTTCAATGATAACTAAAGGTACGTCTTATTCATTTTTTAATAAACAAACATGTCTTACAAACCTCCTCTGTGCAGTTGTTTTTGCACAGAGCTGCCTCAATCCTCCTCTTCAGGGTTTATTCCGCAGAGCTCCTGGATACTCCTCTTCTCGAGTGCCCCCTTGTAGAACCGCTTTCCATGGGGGCACTTGTGCGGGTACTTGTGCACTTGTGCTTCTTCGTCCATTGACACATACAGCAGTACTATGCTCCACCCCCCGGCTCCCAAGTTTTTTAATTTTATTGACAGCAGCGAGAGTCAATGGCTGCGCTGCTATCAATAAAAATAATCAGGAACCAAGACCCAATCACTGTCTTCTTTAAAAGTTACATCAGCCCCAAAAAGGAAGCTCCACAGCCAACTTTTCTGTGCCCACCATTGCCGCCTGCGAGTACAACCTGCTAGTGCATATCAGGGACACCAAGCAGTGACACCTATCAATGACAACTATCAATGCCCACAAGTGCCACCTATCAATGCACACCAGTTGTGCCAATCAGTGCCTGTCAGTGACTCATGATCAATGCCACCTACCAGTTATGACTCTCAGTGATCATCAGTGCCACCTATCAGTCCCCCTATCAATGCCCATAAGTGCTTCCTAACTGTACTACCTCTCAGTGCACACTAGTGCCACCTAGCATTGCCCACCAGTGCCGCCTCATCAGTGCCCACCAGTGACACCATTCAGTGTCCATCAGTGCTGCCTTATCAGTGCACATCACTGCATCCTATCAGTGCCCATCTGTGCAGCCGATCAGTGCCCATCAGT
The DNA here is from genome assembly GCA_037952925.1 of Lithobates clamitans. NCBI lineage: Eukaryota > Metazoa > Chordata > Amphibia > Anura > Ranidae > Lithobates > Lithobates clamitans. Next base: position 5,869,816 of record JBBGZY010000178.1, on the reverse strand, counting down.
GCTGCCTAGATATTTCAAGGGCTGAGAGTACCTTTAACACTGATAATATCATTGTCAAACCTCACGATAAATGTTTATGGGTTGAAGAAAGAAAATTCATTTTAAATCATGTCTTGATAAATTACTTGAACATATATGTTGCCCCAAAGAGCAATGTTTTTAAAAAATAATGAATTTCAATAAAGCAATGGTTGGCAGCTTACTAAAAGTTTATGGCACATGCACTGAAAACCACCAAATTCTTATTTGGGAAAGTCAACCAAAAATTGCTAATTTTGCAGCTGGCAATGTAATTCTTGCCTCGGCTATTACTTGCAGTGGATCTTCATTTACAACTGTCAAGGAAATGATGGATCTATGTAATATACCGATTTTTTCTAAGGCAATGTATTACAAGTTTTTGAAAAGATTCGTCTATGGTGGAATTGATCATTGTTGGCTTGAAGAAAAAAATAAAATCAAAGTTGCAAACAGATTCTGTTTTTTTAGTCGGCGTCGGACAATGTGATAGCCTGGGTTTTTCAGCTAAATACTGCACATATACAATGATGGAACCTGAGTCAGAATTCATTATTGATTTTGAAACAGTGCAGGTCACTCAAACTACATCGTCCTTTGCCATGGACAAAATGGCATTTCAGAATTGCCTGGACTGCATAACTGAAGATAACATAAAAATGATGTTCAAGTTCTTGGAACCGATAGACATCTGGGCATAAAAAAAAGAAAATGAGAGAAGAGTATAGCCAAATTTCACATCCATACAACCTGTGGCACTACGTAAAATCTTTTTTAAAAAATTACTAGAGGCCAGCAAGAAAGCTAATTGTAAAGAGTTGCAATTTTTTTGATAAACCACTTTTACTGGTGCAGTAGACACTGTAAAGGAGATCCAGATATTTTCTGGAGTACATGGACATCCCTGCTGTACCATGTACGTAACATACATGAGTGGGAGGAGGCTGGTGAAAAAACAAACTTTCAGCATAATCCAATATGTGACTCTGATGTCCATGTAGAATAGCTGATAAAACCCAGTGCAGCATTCAAGGCACTTGAGGATTTAGTGATGTCAACACAGTTGACAAATGATGTCCCTCAATTGGTGCTGTATTGTCGCACTGGTGCTATAGAAACCTTTCATTCTAGTGTACTTAAATATCATAGTAAACGCTTACATTTGCGGATGAACTCCTTGGAGGCACGCACAAAGCTGGCTGTTCCCAAGCCATAGTGCATAGACAGACAAAGAAAAGTGAAGAGCTAGGCACAAAAAGAACCTCTTTAGAGCACCCACACTCTAGGAAAAAATGGATAGTGCGTAAAATCCATGAGCCTGTATGCCATGATCCTTTTTATAAAATAATGAAGACAATTGTCAGTGTTGCTGCGGGAAAATTGACACCGACATGGAAATCCAAAGAGGATCTTCTGCCTGAAAATGTAGCATCTACTGAAAGACCAGATAAACAATATGCTGTGTCCATCCACATGTCATGATTTCCCTTGCAAAGGGAAGAAGATTCTATGGAATGAAAGTATCAGTTAAAAAATAATGTAATTATTTTTTTGATATTCTTTATTTTAAAGATTTAATATAAATATTTATGTTATTATATATTTTTTCCTTTATAGATATTCATACAGTATTACCGTATTATAGTTGTTTCTGGTTAGTATTACATTTATATAAAATATATATTTAATTTAATAAAAGTTATAATATATAGCATGTCCTAATAATCTATTTCTCATTTTAGGTTGGACTGTTGAAAATAGTTTTCTTCAAGTAATACTTTATTATTTATCATTTTTCAAATTTTTGGCAATTTAAATTACTTTAAATGATTTGATTTTAATGCTACTAATAAAAATAAGGTGAGTTAATACAAGAAAATGTGTTTACATTTTTTGACTTAAATATATTTGTTATTAAAATAACAATTTAAAATAGTTTGTTTATTCAAGACTCTTTTACACTGTTAAACAATAATCAATGTCATATGCTAACAAATTAAGTATTATCATTTTTATATCTTTTTTAATATTATATATAAAAAAATAATTCATGTTAATTAATAACTAGACAAATCAAATAAAGAATAGAAAACTCATAAATGCTGATTTAATTTTTTTATTTAAACATATGTCAAAAAACATTGCACAGATAAATCTTCAAATATAATGTAGGTTATATATCAATTTTATTTAAGTAGTTATTTAATAGTAGTTATTTAATAGCTAAAATTACAATGCCTCCTACGCCATAATCATTAAAATATTTAAATCTAACATATTGACCTTCTGGATCTGGAAAAGCGAATCAAACGGCATTAACTGCACATGAAGGTATGGGCCTTCAATTTCCTTTGCCCAGATAGCCATGTATCCATGCACAAAAAAATGGGTATAAATGAATAGTGATCAGCGCAACTTCCTTCAACTAAATAAACAGTGACAAATAATGCACAAATACCTAGAATAAATTCACAATGTCAAAATGATTAACTGATAACTGTGCTATGTGCTATGTGAAAAATGTCCTTTCAAACAGTATATCAAAAATTCGTGTGACCAGCAATTATTCTGTGTATAGTCTTCGTGGTTCTTGTGAACTTAATGCTCCCAGAGCAAACTGCCTTAAAGATCTCCTTGAGCCAGATTGAATCTCCACCTCTGGACCCCCTCAGGTACGCTGCTGTTCCTGGTGCTGCTGGACTTGTTGTTGTGTGTTTTGGTTGTAATCAAGCCTTCCCAAGAGCTTATATTATATGAAAAAACAAGAGGGATTGCTGCACAAAAATGTTTTAATGAAAAATATTTAAAACATCCAAGATATACAGGCATCATAGAAACAGTTTTGGGCTAGTATAGATCACACCCTTCTTCAAAACTCAATGCCTATGAATGACCACATACACATTTTTGTGCAGCAATCCCTCTTGTTTTTTCATATAATATAAGCTCTTGGGAAAGCTTGATTACTTGCACTTGTTACTTTGACCATTGTGCACCTCACCATTTTATACTATATATATATATATATATATATATATATATATATATATATATTTTCACAGGGATATCAACAGATTAAATTTACGAAAAATTGGAAATCTAAACATTTGTTAAAAGATAATAAATTCAACTTCCTAAATCTTAATTACTATGTATGTATATAAAAATAGTCTGTGAGAATTTAAAAAAGTTAGATACCTATTATCATCTGCATTTGGTGCATGTGAAATTCCTTGGTGTATAATAGTCAGGATTAATGTTGTATTGAGCCTGTCAACAACCATATTTTTAAAAATGGTTGACTCAGTTATACACAATGAACCTTCATCAATATTTTACTTAACATTTGATATTTCCTGGGAGCAAACTGACTCTCTGGCCATAGGCATTGCAAGACAATTTCTGCATTCACACCAATCATTTTTTCCAATTCTTGTTTGTAGCCTGCGTTCTTCAGCTGTATCTGAGTTTGACTGCAATGAAGCCTGAGATGGTGGATTGAACGAAAAACTAGGGTCCTCATCAGCTGTGGGATACTTGGACCACATTTTGGCTAGAAAATAAATTCTCTATAATAAAATTTAAATTTAAAAAAATGAATATTTATCTAGTAAAATATTAATAAGCTTTTTAAATTATAAATAAATACGTAAATAAATTTAATAGTAAAACTAGATAAGGCAATGTATGTGATCTAATCTATTTTATACATTTGATTAGAATTACATTACTATCAATTATAAACAATATCTGAATTATACAGTTACATGACCTAAAAAATCCCATTTACCTTGAGGAAGGGGGCCTCCCTCTTCTCTCTTTCCTTTTATGAGTTACATGACCAAGTAATTTAGGTTGACATATATGCCACTTATACTGTATATCATTACAGATTTTTATCGTGATTCCATTAAACTTGTTGTGTGTTCAAATCCAATTACAGCTTAAATGTTTACAATAGGGATTAGATGCAAGTCTGTCAATCATAATTATTACCTTTTTTCAACTTTATTCAGCATTTAGAAGCTATTTTTCCAAGGTGAAGAATGCGACTTAACCTCGTTATTGCAATTCTTTATCGTTGTATAGATAAATAATTTGTTCATAATAAATGGATAAGATGGAGATATGGACACGCTTTACTAAATACAGTGAAAAACAAATGATTAATAATTTAGTAGTCTATTGTTGGTGAAGTTTATAGTCTATCCTGTTTTGGATTATAATTACCCTTTCCTCTGCAGATCTCATGCTTGGTGCCTGATTATCTTCCATTGTCCCTATATTTTCTTGTGACTCTTCAGTTGTCTTCATTAATGATAAAAAAAAATAAAAAATTATTTTGGAGTAAACTTTTTTCATGTGGTTGGTTATTGTCTTATTGTTTATTTTGCCTGATTGATTTCTTTGTGTATATACATAAAAAAAATAATAAAGATGTCAATATATATATATATATATATATATATATATATATATATATATATATATATATATATATATATATACATATATATATATACATTTGTATTTACATTTCTGTAAATTCAAAAAATAAGAAAGATTCATAATTGTAAAATTGTCATATAATTTATTAAACTATACAGTTCAGTACTTATAATTTTAGGACATTGTAGTTTCTTTAATTTTTTTTATAAAATTCTGTTTATTAAAGTGTAATGTTGTATTGTCTTTGAAAAAAAAATCCTTTTGGGAATGCCAGTGCCCATAATTACAACCTAGAGGCCTGAGGTTTTAAAGCAATGAAAACAGATTTAGTGTATAAAGCAGATAGAAGAAATTAATTGTAAGCTTTCAGTGTGTCAGAAAGACACTTAAAGTATAGCTAAGTCACTGTCAGATCTTCTAATGCCCAAGATCTAAGGATCTATGTTAAAATTTGCACATAGTAAAAAAGAAAAATAAAGGTGTCATACTGGTATATCCAAAGGAAGCAATGAAAAGATATAGTAGACTAATCCAGTACTACTTGCTTGTATGCCCAAAGTCCTGAAAAAAATCAAAATCTCTGTCCAGCATCTACTATAAGGACACTTCATTAGTAAAACATTTTTTGAATGTAAAAAAATGCTAGTGGCCTGGTTGTTATCATGACTTCGGGACCATATGAGGGAGCACAATTGATGATTTAAGTATTAAGGGTGGAAGAACTCATCCATTTATTTCATTCATTTTTTTCATTAAGTTTTTTTTTCAAGTTTTTTTTTTTTTAATTTTGGCCTGCACAAGTTGATCTGATGTACACTTGGTTGTATATGAGAGCTGCAACAGAAAAATCCATAAAGCGCTTCAGGTGTATTTTCCAATGTAGATAAGCGTAAAGCAAAAAGTTTGTCATATTACATGTAGATGACAGCCTCTAAGAATTCCATAGTTAAAAATAATTTATTGAAAACATCAATTGTAAAACTTACATGAAGTCTGCCAACCTGGACAACCAGTACCTGTCCACAAGTCCCAATGGCTAAGAAACTATGCCTGTCCTCAGATGGAAGAGTCCTGGGTGGGTGTCTTTCCACTTGCCAATTGTGCAGTTGGTGTTGGTGGCTTGTTGCACTTGCAATGACGTCACTCGCTGCTCTGGAGGACAGGACAGTATCCAGTGGAAGAGGTGGAGAGAGTGGCACGGGGAGGAAGGTCATGTGCGTGGTCCCATCACCATGACTGAGTCAACACCAACGGCACCATTGGCAAGTCGAAAGACACACCCAGGACCCTTCCATCTAAGGACAGGCATGGTTTCTTAGCCATTGGGGCTTGTGGTTGTCCAGGTTGGCAGACTTCATGTAAGTTTTACAATTGATGTTTTCAATAAATTATTTTTAACTACGGAATTCTTAGAGGCTGTCATCTACATATAATATGAGAGACTTTTTGCTTTCTGCTATATCTACATTGAAAAATACACCTGAGTTCAAGTGCTTTATGGATTTTTCTGTTGTAGCTTTCTCATGATACTCCCTCCCAGGAGTTATTCCCAGCAGCTAAGAACTACAGGATTGAGAGCAATCCCCCTGTATAGGTCTCCTTAGCAGGCTCCTGATCTTTTTTGTTGTTTACTTGGTTGTATATGGACTTTTGTTGATATATGTTTTTGTGTATGAAAATAATTTGTCTAGTGAGCAGCACTCTGTATATATTTATTTTATTCTATGGCAATTCATTGCCTTGTCTCAGCTGCAACTCATATTAAGGTGGTATTCACAGCATATATTTCACATACAGACAAACTTATCCATTATATATTTTTTAAAAACACATTTATTTAGATCAATAGCACACTACATTTTCCATAGTGCAAGATTTAGTATGTATATATCTTTTTGGTGGTCATCCTGTTTCAAAAATTTCTCAGGCTGCAAATAGACTGTGCACTTGGCAAGTGAAGTTGTACTCTGCAAGTGCAGTTGCACTAATTCTCCTTAGTAAATGTAAATGTGGTAAAGCTTTACTTTGTAAAGAATACCACATCACGTGCAAGGAAAATAAAAAACAGCATTTTTGCTTGCACATGTTTCTATGATGGAAATAAGCAGAGCATTACTGTATTCACTAAGTCATGGGGAAAATGAGCGCAACTGCACTTGCAAGGTGCACAGTTTATTTGTCTTTAGTAAATCAACCCCCTTGAGTTGATATTACTCCAAGAGGAAGCTATATAGCACTCACAACCAGCTGGTGCCCTGACTGACTATGGAATTCATCTCTTTCTTTACAGAATACACAGCAAAGATTCAGGTCCCACTCCTCTAAAGTATTTTTTCATTTAATCAGCTTTATTGCAACAATAGCAGGCCTACAATTAACTCCTCCCCTGTCATGTTTCACCCCTGTTTAGGGATTATTCAGGGAAGAAAGAGTCAAGGAGGGGTGATGATATATACACTTATTGAATACAATGAGATTCAGCTTCAAGTGGAGAGCTTTTCATGAACTCCTGTCCAGTCAGTAAAGTACGCTTAAGGCTGGAGTTACCAGTGATCTATCTGACAATCATAAAAAGGTGACAGATTGATTGTATCCCTGCTGTGCCAACCCTCTATCTAAAGTGCTCAGGGCAGAATTGAGGCTAGCCAGGTCAGCCAAGCTAGAACTAAAACCAGAACTTTAGCCAGCTGTACAAGAACCCAGCCTAGTCAGACAGGTCAAAACACAAACCAGTAAGTCAGACCAGAACTCAAACCAGTCAGCCAGGCCAGAACTCAAACTAAGCCAAACTAAACCAAAACACAGCCAAGTCAGACAGTTTAAAACACAAACCAGTCAGCCAGGCCAAAACACAGTCCAAGGCAGTCAGGCCAGAACACAGCCCAGCCAGGTCAGAACTCAATCCAGTCAACCAGGCCATAATACCACCCAGCCAACCAGTCCAGAACTGTTACCAGACAGTCAGGACAGAATTAAGGCAAGCTGGGCCAGGATTCAGCCCAGCAAGACCTAAAACTGACTGAGCAAGTCCTCCTGCAGTACCAGTTGTTCTGCAAAAATGATGGTCTCCTGCCTGACACTTTGGTTGAATTACCCTTCATTCATAAAAACATTGTGAATGAAAATCAATGCCAATGTCCTCACATTTAAGGTAGGCTAAGTTTATATTTTTATTTCCCCCCCTCCCTTTTTCCCTTGTCTTGGTTGCCCTCCCCTGTTACCCTCCCTTATCCAACATGTCTCAGTTCTCAGGTCTAGGATGGGAACAATTCATGGATTCCATTCAAAATACTTGCACTCCCCAAACACAAACTGATGTGGGAATGGAAGTATTCTTCCTCAAGCTCAAAAAATTGATGGTAAAGAAATCCAACTTAGGGTGGCATGTGAGGTTCTTTGACCGTTACCTTAAGGATGGTATAAACTCCCAGGGACTACGTATTCAGATCTTTCCATCTTTTGAAGTCACTGATGCCCTATTTAAGGAGAAATGGGAGAAAAACTTAACTAAATGCACTGCCGAGTTAATGGAAATGTTGAAATACAAATACACCTCTAAATTGATAGATCTAGATAAAGAGATTGAGACACTAAGAATTAACAATAAGCAAGATCCTTCTAACATTAATTTAAAAAAAAGGAGCAGGAGCTATTACAATACCTGGAGAAATACAATAAGAATGTACTGATGAGAAAAGACCATAAATTCTATCAGGATAAATTGGCCTTTTCAGGCGGTTATGCCTATAGATGGCACAAGGGAGGAGTATTTAGAAGAGGGTTTCTTTCTAGAAAACATACACATAATGAGAATACTATGTACACATCATATTCGGATATTTCAATTTCCTCTTCTTCTCTTTCTTCCCAGAAACCATCCAATAAGACGTCACGAGGACCCGCGGCGAAAGGACGGGCACCGAGACATGGTAATGGTGATGGGACGACACAGAGGGGCACTACGTGCAGTAAAAAACTTATGGGTTCTCCTCAAACGAATCCAAGACGTTACCCACCAAGTAGTAAGTATGAATCAGGGGAGGACACAAAGGGTAACCAGGTGATGGGCGCCGCTTCGTTATCAATGTTTGCCGGGGATAAAATAAATATACAAACAAATGAAGTAACACGAAGCAAAGATTTAGGAGCTACTCCAAAAACCACCCAATCTAGAAATAGTAACCCGGGTTCAGCCCCTTTAGGCCCAGTACACACCCCCTTATCACCGACCACGCAGGTACGGATGGGCAAAATAGACACCTTTATGGTGAAACAAACACCGGCGAGCTTGGACTAGATGTGGTTAATTTGTCCTCCTATAAACTATCACCTATTGAGATCAAAGTCCTTGGGCTTGGACTTAGCTTTTGTCCCCTAAAAAATATTGACAAGTTTACCCTCATTAAGGACTTACATTTGTTTGTGAGAAACCTTACTTACAAATATATTTTTGATACGGAGAAGGGAAAAACCTTAACCAAAGAAGAGGATCTTTATAAGGGGTTCAAGGTCCAGGACTTTAGGGCCCTCAAAATACTTATACAACTGTTAGATAAAAATGAGGGTTCAGTGGACCCAGATGAATCATCTAGTGAGGAAGAAGATACTAACGTATCTATTTGTCCCGAGCCCCGAAAATTTAGACCTAAATCTCAAAAGTTCCCGAATCTACAGACCTGCCCAGCAATCTGGGCTTTTCTGAAACAGACCAAGAAACAAATTCAAAAAATGTCATTCCCATGTAAGGTAGACAACAATTTATCACAAGCCCAGCGCCTTGCCCTCGATGGCATTATCCATAACGACCAGATTATCATCAAACCATCCGATAAGGGTGGGAATGTGGTCGTTATGGATAAGGCTGCATACATCGAAATGTGCAATAAAATTCTAAGTAGCCAAGCATGGTACCAATTGGTCTCGTCCGACAAACTTATTGAAGCCAGAGCCTAGTATAAAACAATTATTGCTCGGGCACACCAGCAGGCCCTTATTGATAAGGACCTGCTGGAGTACCTTGATGTAAAATGGCCTATAACGCCTACTTTCTATTCAATTCCAAAGATTCACAAAAGCTTGACAAATCCACCTGGACAACCAATAGTGTCAGGGATTGGCAGTCACACAGAAATGACCAGCAGATATGTTGATAGCCATCTACATCCGCACGTGATGGCTTTACCGTCATATCTGAAAGACACGTTAGGCCTTTTGAAAGTGATAGAAGGACTCATGGTGCCCCCAGGAACTATATTGGCTGCAATAGATATTGAAGCGCTATATTCCAGTATTCCACACAAGAAAGGCGTCCAAACAATAGCAGCGTTTCTGAGAGAACAGGACAGGAATGATTGGAAACTCTGTCAGTTCATTACGACACTCCTTGAACATATTCTTACCACTAATATGTTCTTGTTTAACAGCTCCACCTACCTCCAGGTACAGGGGGTAGCGATGGGGACTTGTTGTGCCCCATCGTATGCCAACCTGTACCTGGGGGGGTGGGAGCGGGAGCTGTTCTCGGATGACGACGCCATGCTACACCTTCGCCACATTTTATTGTGGCGAAGGTTTATCGTCGACGTGCTGCTCGTCTGGACAGGCTCGGCTCAGGAGCTCTCAGAATTTATGATATACATATCCAATAACAACTTTAATCTTAAATTCACAATCCAATCAGATACTGCAAGTATTGCGTTCCTGGACTTACATCTTTTCCTTGGTAGTGATGGGTCAATTTATAGTAATCTATTTAGGAAAGAGACAGCAGGTAACACAATCTTGCACTATTCCAGTGCACATCCTCGCCCATTAGTACGGAGTATACCATACAGCCAGTATTTAAGACTGCGCAGAAATTGTGCTAGGGACGAGGACTTTATTTAGGAAGCCAAAGCACTGTATCAACGATTGATTGTTAGTGGATATAGTAAGAAGGTTCTCAAAAGAGCATTCCAAAGGGCGAAAGCACAAACACGGGAGTCATTAATCTTTGGAACCAAAAGATCAGAAAGTAAACCTACAACTAAACTTGTCACTACATTTAGTGCACATCAAAATATCTTTCGGCAACTAATGAAAAATAATTGGCACTTTCTATTTGAGGATCCAATTGTATCTAACTATGTGGCAAGCAAGCCAGAGGTCACCTACAGGAGATCATGATCTATCAGGGACAGCCTGGTTCATAGCCACTTTGCACCTACCGCCCCTCTTACTGGAGCGGCTGGGGGAAATGGGACATTTAAGTGCGGGAACTGTGATCAATGCCCGTGGATAAGAGAAGGCACTGGTTGCCCCTTACCAAGAGGAGGGTACTACAAATCAAAAGCATATGCTGATTGTAATACGATTGGGATCGTCTACCTTGCATTATGCCTATGCGGTGCATTTTACATTGGAAAGACGAAACGCCCCTTTGCGAAACGGATTCAGGACCACCTCTACTATCTGTTTATTATATACCCCAATTTGTAAGCATGTTGGATTAAATCATAGTTATGATCCTACATAGTGTCATTTTTTGCATTGGAAGTGATACCTGAATCTGAGAGGGGTAGCGATTTTGACAAGAGGATCCTACAACAAGAGGCTAGATGGATCTTTGGTCAAAGAGCCACCTACCCACCTGGGCTAAACACTGCGCTATCATTTAAACCATTCCTATAAGTTTATGGGAATACACAACTAGTCGAGGAATTGACATACAATATTGTGGTTGGTGGTGCCCCATGGTTATTGACACATCATTTTGTTGTTTAGCCTATTCGTCTTCTGTCTATTTGCTCAGTGACGGTAGTTTGACTTATATAATCTCAATACTCAAACATGTCCGGGCGAAATGGGTTTCCATGATTACTTGGATATATCAACTGGTTTTCCTGCTTATTTGTTATACCTGTGTTAATACCAGTTCTTCATTAGATGATAGAACGGGTGATTGAGTATAAGGGGCTATCCCAGCTCCATCGGCCTTTCTTTGCTTTATATTTGTTTCACCCTTGCTCCATCTTCAACCATATCTTCCCCCTTCTGATCCCCCTTCCCTCCCCTTCCCCCTGTTATTTCTGCTTAGTTTAAAATATTTTTGTATTTATGTACTAGCAACTTTTGGACATCTATTTGTTCAGGCTTAAGAAATTATTGCCCAGCTATGTGTGGTGTTTCCTTTATAAAAAGATTTGTCTAGGTATAATCGCTTTATATATATAATACTAATCGGTTTGTTTAAACAATTGCCGCTGTTCAAGTATCTGCTAGGCATTTCACAAATGGGATTCGGAGGTTCAGCTATCTGTGATTTGGACAGTAGTGTTGCTGTTCGGGCGCCCCTGGAGGTGGGTAGGGAAATTGTTTCTCTCCCTCACTCCCTTCGCACGTCACTATGTGCGTCATAGGCGTAGCGTGATGCTGGCTGTCTTGCCTCCTCACGCATGCGCCGTGCAGGGGCTCCCGCTCCGGAAGTACTGTCAGGGGTCAATCTGACCCGTTACTTCCGGAAATAATAGAAAAAGGTTACCATCCAGCTAGATCATGTATGTTGCCAACATCTCTAGATTGATAGGTGAAAAAAATACCCCCAAATAAGGTTGTGGGACTTTAACAGCAACAGCGTAATGTAAAAACAATTTTATTCCATAGAAAAATGTATATATGTATACAAAACTTTAGCATAGTTAATAAACATAACACAGTGAACACAATAAAAAGCTGAAACACAGCTGTACTGATGTGCATTGGATAAAGATGCTTGTAATGTCTTCCACGAAGGCCTACGCGTTTCGGGACTGAAACTGACCGTCTCTTTGTCAAGGGCGACTCGTGGGACAAGCTGTTACTGTATGGTGAAATACAAGATTGGAAAAAATATAAATAAATACAACATTTTCTATCGCATAATATTGTCATAGCATTGCATAGAGAACATGAAGTCTATGAAACCAAAACAAGAGAAACAGCCTACCCAAACATGACAGTGTTGGAGCACCCATTGCCCAAATCACAGTGGCGGATATGTCAAAACCACCCACGGATCCAAAAACCGGAGCCTGGGTGTGTGTGGTTGGCCCCACTCTGCCCACACTGATCCACCCCAAAAAAGAGACACTGAATCATGGAGCCCGTCCAAGAGGGTACTGTGTCAGGAAGGCACAGACCCAAGTGGATGTCTGAAAGGGATAATAAAAAATATGGTATTCAATTAAAGATTATCTAAGTCAAAAATTACTTCCGGAAGGGACCGCGTATAAGGAGGCACAGCGAACGTCCCCACTGTCACTCACTAGGCACAGCAATTACATCAGACCAGCGGGTAGACAGGGTTCTGCTACCGAGCCGAGCAACACCACTATATGGAACAGGTAACCGGGACTCTATATATCTTATTGTAAATGAGGAACTGCACATTAGAATACTATTAGCATAATGAAAGATACATTTGCTTAGCTATTTTATGGATTCAGTACAATACCTAACGCCATGTAGACTCTCTGGTTATAAACAATATGGACTCTAAGGTACTATTAACAATTTCTCTGGTTGACCATGTGAAACATACTATACTTATTCCCATAATATACCGATATGCATTAAATTACTTTATCCCCATAATATACCAATATGCATTAAATTACTTTGGGGCCGTCCGAGCCCGATTATATCTTTAGCTATATATAAATATATAAGTATAAATACTACTTATTTCATTTAGTATTATTTATGACACATATGGGGTTAACTATCTGGTTCTATAACATTAATTACCCGTCAATATGTCATATTAATGGCCAGCTATATTCTAAGGACTAACATATATATTTATATATAGTATCCTATCTTTTAATAATAATAATTAACAGTTATATTACATAAAGATTAAAATATAATACATTGGAATTTTTCTAGATCAATTTCCGAATCCATACTTATATGATATTGTGGTCATTACGTGGTCCGACAGCACAATTCACAGAATTTTGTGATTTTATATGTAACAGACACTGTATTTTTGTATCGATTTTTGATCTAATTAAATGACTTTTTAATTCTATTCAAATGTTTTTGTGCCTACCTTATTATACAGATATGCTGGTCTCCCTCAAAAATCCCATTCCTATAAAGATAGCTTAGGCTTTCTCTTTCAATAGTTTGGTCTTGTATATTACTAGGGATTGAGGACAATTATCTGTATCTGGAAATAACCCAACAACACTCATTTCTATATATATTTTTACAGTGTCATTTGTTTAATTATATTTTTCTAGTATTTCTTTATGCCGTCTCACTTTTTATTAGGACCCTACTAATTAATCTGCCTAACCACATTAGTACCACACTATAGCCAAAAGATGGCTACAGAGTGGTACTACAGTTCTGGGACAGTGTGAATAGACGTTCTCCCAGAATCCCCCCACACACAAACACACACACATCCCCTGTGGTGTGCATTGGGCCCGCTCTGTCACTCTGATCATAGATCAGAGTGACAAGGGCCAATCACAGCAGCCTTTTACCATGTGATCAGCTGTATCACATCATCAGTGCTCTGATTATCAGTGCAGCCCCATCAGTGCCCATCAGTGCCGCCTTATCAGTGCTCATCAGTGCCGCCTCATCAGTGCCCATCAGCAGAGCTTATTAGTGCCCATGAGTGCCGCTTCATCTGTGCCCATCAGTGCAGCCTCATTAGTGCTCTTAAGTGTCCATCAGTGCAGCCTCATCAGTGTCCATCAGTGCAGCCTCATCAGTGCACATCACTGCAGTCTCATCAGTGCCCATAAGTGCAGCCTCATTAGTGCCCTTCAGTGCCCATCAGTGCAGCCTCATCAGTGTCCATCAATGCAGCCTCATCAGTGCCCATAAGTGCAGCCTGAAAAAATACTTATTTGCTATTTGAAACTAAGAGAAATTTTTCTTCCACATTTTTGGTCTTTTTTTATTTGTTTAGCAAAAAATGAAAACCCAGTGGCGATTAAATACCACCAAAACAAATCTCTATTTGTTTAAAAAAAATTATAAAAAAATCATATGTGTACAGTGTTGCATGACTGCACAATTTTCATTCAAAGTGCAATAGCACTGAAAGCTGAAAATTGGCCTGGGAATAAAGGGGGTGAAAGTGCCCACTATTGTAGTGGTTAAAAAGGGCACAAGACCCTGGTGACCTTTAATCTTTTCCATGTTATTCAGGTAGATCTCTACCTCTCAAAGTTTGCCTTCAACCACTGAATACCCTTTGATTGGTTGTGTTATTTTTGAAAATGTTTTTTTCAGAAACTTAAAAAGGTGGCTGCATTTTCTGCTCAACAGGTCTCACCTCCATCAAACTATGAAGGAAAATGAATGGTCATTTATGAGAGCCATTAACTCTGATATAACACATTTTACTACTCTGCACTTGAATTGTATTTTAAATTAAATCAGAGACCAGGCGTACTTTAAGTATTCTTTTCTTTTAATCCTGATTATTTTACTGTTGCATCTTGTCTGTTTTTAAATTATTTTCTGTAAATATTTTCTTGCACTATTTTCCTTTATATTTCATTAAAATAATTTTCTAAAATATTAAGCAAAATCTTGGAGTCAAAATAAGTGGGAAAAGTGTTCATGCGCTCATAGATTCTGGTAACCTGGTTACCCTGGTACATATCCAGCTCGTGGACCATAAACATTTGATCCGGTGCCAGGTAGGAGTTGTATGTGTACAAGATAACTATAAGATGCACCCCACTGCTACTGACACAGTAGTGATGAGCCAAACATAACATTTGGTTCATGACAGGTTTCCATACTATGTCACAGGGCATGTGACATAGTATGGATGGGGGGAATGGCCTACATGCCTTTCCCCCCACTTTCCTGGCCTGCAGAAATTTATGCTCGGACAAGGTTCTGGTATGGAATTTGGCAGGGATCTCACTCTGAGGGGATCTCTCTCACTCTTGGTATGAATTATGGGAGAATATCCCATTCTATTTGTTCTATTTCTATTCCTGGCTCCCTAGTTTATGTGACTGGATATTTCTGCCCATTAAAGGATAGGGGAACATCACTGGTTGCTTCCATAACAACCATTGACAGCAGAATGAGGAAGCTGGAATATATAGTAGCACAAGAAAACCCACTCCTGCCAGATTGACTGAAAGTCTGGCATTCAGACAAAAAGTCTGGAGAAGCTGTGTTTGAACTGAACCAGGAGCTCATCACTATGCCATGGTGATCTTTAAAGCCAGTTGGGGGACTGTCTGCCATGAAGGACCTGTATGCCCCATATTGTTGCACACTGTAATCCTATTAAGGGCCAAACCATTGCCAAATGTTGTTCCACATGTTTAGCTGCAAAAGGCTCTCAAAGGAGATCTTAATGGATCAAGGAAGACCTGTCATATCAATGGTTTTGAAACAATGATGTAGTTTGTTGAACATAAAGGACTTTCACACTTCAGTGTACCATAACCTGACAGATGGATTGGTGGACAGATTTAAGAAAAATTTGAAAAGTATGCTGAAGAAGGTTGTATACTAAGAAGAAGCTAGGGCTGTCTTTTGCTATTTTAGTTGTTTGCAATCTGCAAAGTCCCACAGTCCTCAAAAAGGTCTTTCCATTTAAACTTTATTTTTATGGCTGGCACCCCATGGGTTGTTGAATATTGCTGATGAGCTTTGAATAATAAGGCCACACTGTACAAAAGCATGATAGGACATATTACAGGACATATTAATGCTGTGAATCCCATCACTGTGGAACATGTGTAATAGGCCCAGGAGGCTCAAAGTGGGGGAAAAAACATATCAGCAAGAGTGCAAACTTTCTACTTTGGGGATGGAGTGCTGGTTATAGTTTCCATGGTGGAAAATATATTTCTGGCCATGTGGCAGGGCTCTTATGGGATAATGAATCAAGTAGGAGACGTGAACCACAAGGTGTGCCAGCTAAACAATCAAAAAAAGAGCAAATGTGTCATGTAAACATGAATAAGACCTGAAAGGATAGAAAGGCCTTCTTGGCCATGACCGACAAGCCCATAGTGACAAGGAAGAAGGATAAACAGTGTTAAAGTATCATCCCTGTTCTTTGCCCAAAATAGGAAATAAAGCATTTCTGCAGCATAATAAGGATGCGTCCCCAGAGCTTCTTGGCTGCACTGGAGTATTTAAATGCAATCTTACATTATATCGATTTAGACAAACAGTGGCAGGGGAGGTACAGAGAATGTTATACCTTAGGGTTATAGAAAAGTAAAAAAAAAGTCTATAACTAAGTGGGATAGCCCTATAGTCTTCGTTCCCAAGCTGGATGGTTCCTTGAAATTTTGTAACAACTTTCGTAAACTGAATGAAGTTTTCACATTTGACACTTACCAATGCATTACATTGATAAACTGATTGCGAGGTTTGGCCCAGCCAAGTACATGACCACCCTTGATCTTGCTGGGGAATATTGGCAGGATCCGTGGTGCCTCCATATGTCCCCATGTGAATGTAGCTTCAAAATTTGTGTTGCAGTTTTGATGTAATGCCCTTTTATGTTGTTCTGCAGAAAAATAAAAGCATTTAAAAAAAAACTAAAATGGCACTTGACATGTAGATAGGTTCCCCACAAATACTCATTTGAAGCTAGTCCCTAAAAATATATATCCATACTTTCCTATATATGCACAAGAATCTACAGTAAAATACAACATTTGCAATAAACACAGGGTGCTCTTCAGCTTGCAATCTGCCATGTAAGATAATAATACAAGATTAAAAATTAGGCTTATTGGATTCCTTCTGTAAACATTTTAGTTGATGTGTGAATAAATGGAAGAAAGGATGTCTTGTGTATACAGAAACTCTCCTTGGGAGTTCTAGAAATGCAGTGTGAATGGTAAATGTATTGCAGTTGTGGCAGAGCCATAGTGACATGGGGTTTAGAGAGAAGACAGGCATCAGCTAAGCAGGAGGGACAAATGTGGCAGGTGATCAAGACGCACTGTTAGCAGTGGAATGTCAGTAAAAGCCTCAAAAAAAAAATTCAGGACATTTTACAGAAATATATATCGTAGTGATAAGACAGAGCTTATATGGGAAAAATGTGTTCTTTTGCGTATACCTTTTTTTTTCTTTTTTTTGTAGATACGAATGTCAGGCAGGGCATTTAGAATGACTATAAGTTACACTGGAATAGGAGATGGTATGACATAAAAAGAAGTTTGATGGATTTGACAAATATCATCAGTTAATACATAGGCCTCCTTTTTAGCACTGGGAAAAAAGTAACATGCAAATATGGATTTATTATAACCCCTATAAATGTTTGCACTCGCCTCCCCTCCCCTTGAACACACGCAAACTCTAAGTGATATTGGCTAGCAGCAGAAAACGTTTCAAATCCATTATTGAAGCTGAGCTGATTCCTCATTCAGACGTACTCATCTTTGGCATGCAGAGGAGGAAAATTGGAGTCAATAATTGTTGTCAGTGCTGTTGTAGATGATAAATTATATGCTTGAAACATCCTCACTTTGCTGGAGCACACACCTAATGTGACCTAATAGAGGATGTATGGGGGAGTTCAAGGTGACCTAGTAAATGGTCCCCAATAGTGATGCCAGCAGCTATGCACTGTAGCACCAGGATGGTGCATCCCATACAGGAAGAAGCATTCTTTAAGTAAAATGATACATTCTTTGTCTCCTAGAAGGCACAAAATTGATACTGATTAGAATTTCGCTCATCTACATCCATATGCCCAAATTTGCCAATTTTACCTATTTTATTCGAACAAGTTAGACAAATAAACCCTGATTCATCAGTGTTGCTTTGTGTGAAGAAAAAAAAGAAAAACTTTAGAGAGAGCACATTATTACTTGCTGAACACAAAGTAAGGTCTAAATGCCTTTATCCAACTATGGCCTGATTGCCATGTCTGGAGCTCTGATTGGGGATCTACACCATGCCACATATATAGCAACACTGTGTAGAGAATGTAACATATTATGATGTACACCAATTTGCAATATAAAAGGCCATGGCATATCATCCTAATGTTGGTTCTGGCAAATGGCTGAAGCCACTTTTTCTGATATTGTTAGATGTTGAATCTACAGAATATGTGTACCAAACATGTCCCCTGTCTTCAGATGCAAAACACAAAACAACACAAAGAGGACATGATATGGTGCTAGAAGGTGGATATGTTTTGAGCACAATGACTGTAAATACTAGTTAAACCTTTACAAATAGTGGACTTTATCAGCATACAATCACTCAGAATAATGAACTAGGACATTGTTAACATTTCAAAGGAATAGAGAAAGTTTAGAGGACATTGTACCCCCCACAGTTATTACCTTTTGTATCCCTTGACCCTCTCTTTTGGCTCTAACGAGCAGGGCCTCTGATTCCTCCTGTAGTGAATTGTATTGTAACTGTACTGTTTACCCTAACGTTGTAAAGTTCTGTGCAAACTGTTGGCACTATAGAAATCCTGTAGAATAATATGTAGCACCCTCTACCAATAGGTGGGTGCTAGTAAGGTATTTTTACTAGGTTAACCAGCACAGGAAAATTTAGGCAGGCTTATGCTGCATGCTAGGCCTGTCTGTTTTGATCTGGGGGCTGGGAGTGGCCAGAGTAGTAGTGGGTGTGACCACCTGCACTTCAGTTCTGAGGCGCTTCCCCTGCTTCTGAGGAGAATGTTATAGAAGAGGGGCTGGGCTTAGAACTGGAGTGGCAGGCAGCTTGTGTGTGAGCCCATTCCCCAATCGGTATTGGCAGGGGGCGGGCCTCATATATAAGCTGAGGCGATATGCCACTGGGGGCAGAGTCGGCTGGGTGAAGTGATGAATGGCATGTTAGACAGTCGCAGGAGGCCATCCCCATCTGGAGGGGGTGCGCCGATCACAGGAGAAGGCCTGGGGAGAGCTGTGAGGGAACATTGCCTCTACGCGGTCATTGGCAATGTCTCTGCCACCACACAGTCAGATGGCAGGGAACTCCTGGAGCAGAGAAGCAGGAGAAACTGTCAGTACACATGCTCCAGTTAAAGTTCCTCATCAAGGACTCAGGGCTGTTGGAAGGTCGGTGAGTGTTACCACAGTGGGGCTGGAGGTGCCAAGGGCTGGAAGTGCCAAGGAGTCTGTGAGGGAACTCTGCTAGTACACAGTCACTAGCAGAGTCTTCATCAAACACACGGGCCCCATTGAAGTTAATGGGACCCGAACTTGAAAAATCAAAAGTCCCCATTTTGAATGCTTATATGCAAGTAATTGGCCATAAAAAGGGTATGGAGATCCGGGTACTGCCCTGGGGGACATGTATCAATGCAAAAACATTTTTAATGATGCTTAAAGTGACACAATAAAAGTGAAAACTTCCTTTAAATATGGTACCGGTGGGGTCTCCTTAGTCTGCCTGTAAAGTGGCGCATCTGTACCATGTATAGAACCGGCTGCAGCAAAACTGACATTTCTAAATAAATAAAAAAAGAGTCAAATGACATTTAAATTGTCGGCAATACAATACCAATGCTGGCAATAGAAAAATGGTAAAATAAAAACCATACCAGATCTTTATGCAAGCATACAGCCTGGCAGGCCAGGAAAGGGGGGCTGGGGGATGAGCGAGCATCCCCCTTCCTGAACCATACCAGGCCACATGCCCTCAACATGGAGGGGTGGATGCTTTGGGACAGGGGGGCTCTGCTCATGTTGATAGGGACAAGGACCTCATCCCCATAACCCTGGGCTGTGGTTGTGGGGGTCTGTGGGCAAGGGGCTTATCGAAATCTGGATGATTACTTAGTACATAGTACCCCATTCACCAAAAAAATGTCAAAAAATACTGAAAACACAGGGACAGCTTTTGACAATTTCTTTTTTAAAAATTAAAAAAACAGTGTCCCCTGATGTAAATCCATCATCAATCACAACGCCCCGACACTGCCGGACCCAAAAAAAGAAAAAAAAACGCTCTGCACTCGTTGACGGCTGACCGCCAAATGCCTCCTCCGCCGCTTGACAGTTCTTATATAGGTAAGGGTTGGGCCACCTGGCAACATCACCTGGTGGCACTGCCCCTTCAATTAAATTTTGAGGGAGCCCAAATTTTTTTTGTCTGGCATGCCCGTCCAAATTCATACAAAATCCTATCAAATTTAACAGTTCTTCCTTGATAATGGTCAGATTTGGATTTAAGGGGATCCCAGAAAAACAAAACATACAAAACCTATGTCCTTAAAAGGGTTTTTGGTATGGATATGGAAGGGGACCCAGGCAAAAAAAGGCAACGTGGGCCCTCTCCAAAATTGATACTAGACCCTTATCCTTGATTCTCCATTGAGAGAGGGACCCCAGGCACATAACAAAGCAAACCCCCTTGCCCCCCCCCAAAAAAAAGTGTGTTAGGTCCTGGGTGGCTGGGAAAGTGAGGGGCAGGTAACTGTGCACCCCAGCCCCCTCCTAAACATTACTAGATCACATGCCCTCAGTATGGGGGGGGTACCTTGCCAGGCCCCTCTGGCCAGACTCAGTCAGAGAAGCCTCCCTGAAGGCTTACAAGAAGAAAGCTTTTGTATTTAAACCTTTGAAGAACTCTGCACTCCTAACACTAAACCACCCAGCATCCCTACCACCATACCATTGACTCTGACCCTTTCTTCCTCAATGGCAGCTCCACTCCTCCTAACTTTCTGAGGTGAGAAAGAGGGATACCTTCTAGCACAAAGTATGCAGGCTGGGGAGGAAAGAGGAAAAGAGGGGCAGTTCCTCCCAACAGATAGCAGTTGGGAGTTGCATACTCCACCACTGATCCTCTTACCCTTGAGTCTTGAGTTTTTGGGTTTTCAACCCACTTCCTTGTTTTTTTAGTGACAGCATCTTTCTCAGTGAAGCCTGAAGAGGCCAACTAGGCTGGGCTGCTGTGCACATTATGTGTGTTCGCAGGGCAAAGGGGGAGGAGGTACACACTTCTGGGCTGGGAGGAAGAAATAAGCCAAATACTGAGACACCCACCACCTCCATTACACCACAGCCTTTCTAATGAGGCAGCCATTTTTCAGAAAACCAACCAGTAAATGTATTTTTAAAAAATAACAAACATGTTATACAGTTGGTTTTTAACAGAGCAGCCTGGATCTTCCATTTCACGGGCCCCTCTTCTGTGATCCTGGCCCCTCCCTCCTGTCGAGTGCCCCCACAGCAAGCAGCTTGCTATGGGGGCACCCGAGCCAAGTCACAGCTCCCTGTGTCCATTCAGACACAGAGCCCTGACCTGACCACGCCCCTCTCTCCCCTGATTGGCTAATTGACTTTAATTGACAGCCGCGGGAGCCAATGGCGCCGCTGCTATGTTTTAGCCAATCAGGAGGAGAGTAACGGACGGCTAAGACACTCGTGGACATCGTTGGAGAGAGATGGAGCTCAGGTAAGCAATTGGGGGCTGCTGGGGAGGCTGCTACACACAGAAGGGTTTTTTTTATCTTAGTGCCTTTAAGTAGTTGATTGAAATTCCACACCACTACTCATCACTCCTACAGTACCTCCCAAACTATTGAAACTTTCATGATAATACCTTGAACATACATTCTTCACATTAGGTTTATTAGGGGGAAACTATCTGTACTATTCTTTAACAATAACTATATGATTTTTTTTGTTACTAAATAAAACAGAGCATAGATACCAGCTTATAAACATTCAAAAATGATTAAAATAAAATTGACGAAAGCTATTATATTTTCCATGTAAGAAACAAAACCAGGAATATGCAGAACCACATTTGTCAGATATTTACATTCATTAGCCCTCATCTATCACTCCGACTTCTGCAGATTGACCTATTTAAAATATATATACATATACTCTAAACTTACACAGGTGACAATTATCATCTACTCGCACAGTTGTAACAGATGCTAGGAATTATGTGGCCATGTACACAGTAGAAACCCATGCTGAGCAACAACACCTATTTGATGACTGAATTGCTACAGGGAGAGACAAATATCAGAGGAACAATAACTCTATTTTCATTTCAGATAAAACACACTGTGGGGTTTATCTGACTTTACATGTTGTTTATTAGCTATTTCCCAAGTCAGCATACTACCAAAAGATTCATTAAACTGTACCACACTGATAAAGGACAACCAAAGCTCCCAGTTTCATTGTTACAGATTCAAATCTGGGTGAGAAAGTGAAAAATGGGAAACTAAAAACAAGTTTATCATATGAAGTCCCAGTTTTTAACAAAGGTATAATACACACATTCATAATACAAACACACATATCTATTTTTATTTATCCTGTACATATTTTAATAACTATTGAAGCTGTAGGCACACTTATGCCGCATACACACGATCGCACATTCCGACAACAAAATCCATGTTTTTTTCCGACAGATGTTGGCTCAAACTTGTCTTGCATACACACGGTCACACAAATCTTGTCGGAAATTCCGAACGTCAAGAACGCGTTGACATACAACACGTAAGACGAGCCGAGAAAAATGAAGTTCAATAGCCAGGGTGGCTCTTCTGCTTGATTCCGAGCATGTGTGGAACTTTGTGCGTCGGAATTGTGTACACACAATCGGAATTTACGACAACGGATTTTGATGACGGAAAATTTGAGATCCAGATCTTAAATTTTGTTTGTCGGAAATTCCAACGGAAAATGTCCGATGGAGCCTACACACGGTCGGAATTTCCGACAACAAGCTCCCATCGAACATTTCCCATCGGAAAATCCGACCGTGTGTACGCGGCATTATAGTGAATTACTGACAATGCCCTTTTTTTTTTTGCTAACACTGCGATTAATTACTGCTAAAAAAAAACTAATACTAATGAAACCTAAAAAATTACATCATTCATTGCACAGCAAGAAAATAAATTTTAAAAAAAACTTGGGCTATATGGAAACTATTTACTTTCCATACTATTTGTGCTACGATGGTAAAGACAACTCTTCCTACAGTTGTGTGGATCCCCAACCACAGTATTAGAGACAACTTGATCCCTTCCTGCTTTCTTACTTTAACAATTATTAGTGTGCCTCACAGTAGAGCTGCTTGGTTACCCCACCTTCTCCCAGGCTTCAAAACCACATAAACACCTATCTGGCAGTCACTCAGTATTTCTAGTGACTTTTCATTACATTAGATCTGTTTGCATCCTTCATTGAACATGATTCATTGTTATTTACCCCGAGAGCAATAGACTAATGTTTTAATTCTTTTTTGTTTCCTTTAGAGGCCAACTGTAAGCCTATTTAACTACCTCATTGTTGCAATAAAGGCATGCCGTATTACACAGTCTGATGCATGTTATAAGAGGCTTTCCAGACTGTGGAAATACTGTGATAGACTGCCTAGGCTACAGACTGCTGTATACAGAAAGAAAGAGATTGAATATTATTATTACAACACACACACAAAAATATCAATAAGTGATGAGAGGGCTCTAATTATTATCAATACCACACAACAAATGTATAAATATTGCAAAAAGCATATTACCAAAATCCAGTACATTGTAGTGACAGCTTATCTGAAATGGAATTTAAAATGTAGCTATGATTAAAACATAATCAACATGATTAGCAAAAATATATATATTTTTTGCAGCAAAACACATCAAGAAAACAACTGCACAAAAATTGTACTGCCAAAATGCATACTGTTCTATCAGTTTGCAGAAGCAACTGCTAGGCTTTGAAAATATTAAGTGCTGCCTAAGGCCTGGTTCACACCTATGCAGGTTGCAGTTTGCATAGTACAGGTGCATTATGCATTTTTCAATACACATTTTTGATCCATTGAAGTCTATAGAACTAAAAACCAGAAAAAAGTCCCTGGCCCTTTCCATAAAATGCTCAGATGTGAACGTGACCCATAGGAAACCATGTTTAAATGGACTGTATGTGTGTTTCTGCAAAACTGAAAACGCACTAGAAAATGCATAGGTGTGAATCAGGCCTGAACGCATAGAGATGAAACAAAAATAAAATGTACGTATCTGAACAATTACACCCAACTTAAGACAGAAGTTTTTTTTTGTTTAGTTTTTTTTTTTTTTTTTTAAGCTTTAAACATCATGGGTGAAAGTTATATTCATTAATAGGTGACTAATTAGGTGACTTCTGAAGGCAAATGGTTCCACTACATTTTAGTTAGGGGTATTAGAGTAAAGGGGGCTGGATACAAATGCATGCCACACTTTTCACATATTTATTTGTAAAAAAATGTGAAAGCCATTTATCATTTCCTCCCACTTCACAATTATGTGCCACTTTGTATTGGTCTATCACATAAAATCCCAATAAAGTACATTACGTTTTTGGTTGTAACATGACAAAATGTGGAAAATTTCAAGGTGTATGAATACTTTTTGAAGACACTGTATACCTGTGGGTATAAATGACAAAAACATCAGTTTGTATAGGGGAAGGGGATAAAGCTAATCCCCAATCAATAGACCATATTAAATTATGACAATATAAAAGTCCTGTGAGATAAAAAGTCTATACACAGAGGGCTGCCTCCAATGAAGGAACTGAAGCAAATTCCAGCAGAAGCTGAGAGTAATACAAAGAAACGAGGCACCTCTAAGTGTAGGAGTAACAGTAACAATTTAATGTGAATAATACAATTGGCAACACACAAAGGTATGGAGATAAAAGGCACTAGGGATGAGCTTCGTGTTCGAGTCGAACCCATGTTCGACTCGAACATCGGCTGTTCGACCGTCCGTCGAATTGCGAACGATATGGGCCGTTCGCGCCAAATTCGTGTGGCGCGTCACGGCCCATAATTCACTGCGGCATCGCAGTGCATTGCTGGCTGATGATTGGCCAAGCATGCACTATGACCCGCATGCTTGGCCAATCACAGCGCCGCCTGAACAGAGAGCCGTAATTGGCCAAAGCCAAGGAGGCTTTGGCCAATTATGGCTCAGGGGATTTAGTACACGCCCCACACTATATAAGGCCGCCTGCACGGCGGCCCTGTGTAGTGTGTGTTCCGGCGTTGAAAGAGATAGACAGAGAGACAGTGTTTGATTTGAGTTAGATAGATTAGGCAGAACAGTCAGTCAGTTAGCTGCACTTACAGTGTATTGTGTATATATATGCATCCCAGGTGTTGCATATATATATATACACTGTATTCAGTTTAGCTAGATCCGTTCCTGTTATCTTCTATCTAGACTATTTACATTCAGTGCAGTGTGTCCTGCTCACAGTGTTCAGCTAGATCCGTTCCTGCTATTTACATTCAGTACAGTGCTTCCTGCTCACAGTGTTCAGCTAGATCCGTTCCTGCTATTTACATTCAGTGCAGTGCGTGCTGCTCACAGTGTTCAGCTAGATCCGTTCCTGCTATTTACATTCAGTGCAGTGCGTGCTGCTCACAGTGTTCAGCTAGATCCGTTCCTGCTATTTACATTCAGTGCAGTGCGTCCTGCTCACAGTGTTCAGCTAGATCCGTTCCTGCTATTTACATTCAGTGCAGTGCGTCCTGCTCACAGTGTTCAGCTAGATCCGTTCCTGCTATTTACATTCAGTGCAGTGCGTGCTGCTCACAGTGTTCAGCTAGATCCGTTCCTGCTATTTACATTCAGTGCAGTGCGTCCTGCTCACAGTGTTCAGCTAGATCCGTTCCTGTTATCTTCCTACTGACAGGCAGGCTTGTCTGGTTACAGTATATAAAGCTACCTGAAGAAAATTACAGGTGTTCTTTTTGATCCTATTAGTACCACGGTCAGGCAGCTAGACTATTTACATTTAGTACAGTGTGTCCTGCTCACAGTGTTCAGCTAGATCCGTTCCTGTTATTTACATTCAGTGCAGTGTGTCCTGCTCACAGTGTTCAGCTAGATCCGTTCCTGCTATTTACATTCAGTACAGTGCGTGCTGCTCACAGTGTTCAGCTAGATCCGTTCCTGCTATATACATTTAGTGCAGTACGTCCTGCTCACAGTGTTCAGCTAGATCCGTTCCTGTTATCTTCCTACTGACAGGCAGGCTTGTCTGGTTACAGTATATAAAGCTACCTGAAGAAAATTACAGGTGTTCTTTTTGATCCTATTAGTACCACGGTCAGGCAGCTAGACTATTTACATTTAGTACAGTGTGTCCTGCTCACAGTGTTCAGCTAGATCCGTTCCTGTTATTTACATTCAGTGCAGTGTGTCCTGCTCACAGTGTTCAGCTAGATCCGTTCCTGCTATTTACATTCAGTACAGTGCGTCCTGCTCACAGTGTTCAGCTAGATCCGTTCCTGCTATTTACATTCAGTGCAGTGCGTGCTGCTCACAGTGTTCAGCTAGATCCGTTCCTGCTATATACATTTAGTGCAGTACGTCCTGCTCACAGTGTTCAGCTAGATCCGTTCCTGTTATCTTCCTACTGACAGGCAGGCTTGTCTGGTTACAGTATATAAAGCTACCTGAAGAAAATTACAGGTGTTCTATCCCAGCTTAGTGCAGCTACAGGCCATTAGTATGTCTGGAAGGCCAAGAAGGAGAGGCAGACAGTCACAAGCCAATAAGAGAGGGCAAGCAGGCTCTGTGTCTAGTGCTGGTCGTGGAGACGGTGCATCCTCATCAGCACGTGGCCATGGGACACGCTTGGCCTTTTTTTCGGCAGCTGGCCGTGTTGAGCCGCAACATGCGGAAGACTTGGTCGAGTGGATGACCAAGCCGTCCTCATCCTCCTCATCCTCTCTCACCCATGCCCAGGGTGCTTTGTCTGGCAAAGCAGCGGCCTCTTCCCTCAGCTCAATGTCATCAGTGACTCCTTCCCTAGCCCCACCATGTCCTCCTGAGGATTCCCTCGAACTGTTTGACCACAGTGTTGGGTACATGCTCCAGGAGGATGCCCAGCGTTTGGAAGGCTCTGATGATGATACTGAGCTCAATGAAGGCAGTAACATGAGCACGGACAGAGGGGGTGCCCAAGAAGGACAGCAATCTGGCAGTCATGCTCCCCCTGCTGCAGCATACTGCCAGGTTTGCTCCAGTGATGAGGAGGGAGGGGATGATGAGGTCACTGACTCAACGTGGGTGCCTGATAGGAGAGAGGAGGAGGAGGAGGAGGAGGAGGAGGAGGAGGAGGAGGTGGCACATCACCAACTAGGCAGGATGCCCTCCAGGGGCCAGCCTAAGGGCAGCACATTGACTGCATCACACCCCAAAGCTCCACATGTGCAGGGCGCTGCAGTCTCTGCGCGTTATTCAAAAAGTTCTTTGGTGTGGGCCTTTTTTGAGACGAGTGCATCAGATCGCACCGCTGCTATTTGCAATATATGTCTCAAGCGTATCTCGCGTGGCCAAAACATCTCCCGCTTGGGTACCACATGCTTGACCAGACATATGTTGACCTGCCATGCAGTTCGTTGGCAAGCGTATCTAAAAGACCCACACCAAAGAACAAAGACGATCTCTCCTTGCTCCTCATCAGCTGAGATTTCCAACCCCACTAGACCTTCAGTCCTCTCTGCGACCTGCAGTGAGAGGAATGAAGGTGTAGAATTAGGTGTGTCACAGCCAAGTACTTATGGGCAATCTGCTTTTGGTACACCGACGTCAGATTGTACCAGGCAAATTTCCCTGCCCCAGCTGCTGCACCGCCGAAAGAAGTTTGCTCCCAGCCATCCACATGCCCAGCGGTTGAATGCTAGCTTGGCAAAATTGCTAGCACTTCAACTGCTGCCTTTTCAGTTGGTAGACTCTGCCCCCTTCCGTGAGTTTGTGGAATGTGCGGTTCCTCAGTGGCAGGTACCCAAACGCCACTTTTTCTCACGGAAGGCGATTCCGGCTCTCTACCGGCATGTGGAAGGCAATGTCCATGCCTCGCTGGACAGGGCGGTCAGCGGTAAGGTGCATATTACCGCTGACTCATGGTCCAGCAGGCATGGACAGGGACGTTACTTAAGTTTCACGGCGCATTGGGTGACTCTGCTGGCAGCTGGGAAGGATGCAGGACAAGGTGCAGTAGTGTTGGAGGTTGTTCCGCCACCACGCCTCCAAAATGCTGATTGTGACACACCTCTCTCCTCCACCCCCTCCTCTTCTTCTTCCTCCATGGCCTCTTCCTCGGAACCAGCGGTGCTCCGTAGGCGTTCAAGGGGCTACGCAAGTACGCAGGCCAAAAGATGCCATGCGGTGCTTGAGCTGGTGTGCTTGGGGGACAGGAGCCACACTGGGGCAGAGGTTCTGTCAGCTCTGCAGGGGCAGGTTCAGAGGTGGTTGACGCCACGCCAACTTAAGGCAGGAATGGTGGTTTGCGACAATGGCACCAACCTCCTCTCTGCCCTCCGACAGGGACAACTGACCCATGTGCCCTGTTTGGCTCACGTCCTTAACTTGGTGGTGCAGCGGTTCTTGGGCAGGTACCCGGGCTTACAGGATGTCCTGAGGCAGGCCAGGAAAGTCTGTGTGCATTTCCGCCGGTCATATAATGCCAGTGCTCGGCTGACGGACCTCCAAAAGGAGTTTAACCTGCCCAAGAACCGCCTAATCTGTGACATGCCCACCAGGTGGAACTCGACGTTGGCCATGCTGCAGCGGCTGCACACGCAGCAGAGGGCCATCAATGAGTACCTGTGCGACTATGGCACCAGGACAGGGTCAGGGGACCTTGGTTTTTTTTCCCCACGCCAGTGGGCCATGATCAGGGATGCATGCACTGTCCTGTCACCATTCGAGGAGGCCACGAGGATGGTGAGCACTGACAGTGCATGCATCAGTGACACTGTCCCCCTTGTCCACCTGTTGGAGCACACGCTGCGTGGGATAATGGACAGGGCACTTGAGGCAGAACAGAGGCAGGAAGAGGAGGACTTCCTTAGCTCTCAAGGCCCCCTTTATCCAGACAGTGTTCCTGCGTGCCCGCCGATCACACAGGAAGAGGACGAGGAGGAGGAGGAGGAGGAGGAGGAAGATTGTGTCAGTATGGAGGTGGAGCCTGGCACTCAGCATCAGCAGTCTTTAAGGGATCAGTCCCAAGGAACACATGGACTTGTACGTGGCTGGGAGGAGGTGGCTGCGGACGTTGTTGTCCTTAGTGACCCAGAGGACTCCGGACCGAATGCCTCAGCAAACCTACGCTGCATGGCCTCCCTGATCCTGCAAAGCCTGCGTAAGGATCCTCGTATTCGTGGTATCAAGGAGAAGGACCAATACTGGCTGGCAACCCTCCTTGATCCACGTTACAAGGGTAAGGTTGCGGACCTTATCTTGCCATCGCAGAGGGAGCAGAGGATGAAACATCTTCGGGAGGCCTTGCAGAAAGGTCTGTGCAACGCGTTCCCAGAGACTGGGAGGTTACAAACTCCTGTTTCTGGACAACGTGTTGCTGAGGCTTCGGTCAGTCAAAGAAGGAGCGGTGGAGAAGGTGGCCGTCTGACCGATGCGTTCAGACAATTTTTTGGTCCGCAGCCCCAAGGTATGATCGGTTCCAGCAACCATCGCCAGCGTCTGTTTTACATGGTGCAGGAATACCTAGGGGCAAGATCAGACTTGGACACCTTTCCCACCGAAAATCCTCTGGGTTACTGGGTCTTGAGGATGGATCACTGGCCAGAGCTTGCACAGTATGCAATTGAGCTACTGGCCTGTCCTGCATCCAGCGTTCTTTCGGAACGCACATTCAGTGCTGCTGGAGGCGTGGTAACCGATCACAGGGTGCGTCTGTCCACCGACTCGGTCGATCGGCTGACCTTCATAAAAATGAATCAGTCTTGGATCACCACCAGCTACCAAGCACCTGATGCAGATGTAACCGAATAATTTTTTTTGAAATCTCAGATCCCTTCAAAGACTGCCTATGCTGATGCTGAGTGACTATCCCTGAGTAATTATCCTCTTCCTCCTCAATCATCACGCTGATAGCTTGTAAGAACATTTTTGGTTCTGGGCGCCACCACCAGTGCCTAAGGCACAATTTTTCAGCCCCTGTTTAACAGGGGCGTGTAATTACAATTTTTGATGTAATACTTTGCAGCAGGGCTCGTTCCTGCATTCCAACTAGAGTGTCTGTGAGGGGTTGCAGTGTTGTGGCACCAGCACCAGTGCCTAAGACCCAATTTTTCTGCCCCTGTCTAACAGGGGCGTGTAATTACAATTTTTGATGCAATACTTTGCAGCAGGGCTTGTTCCTGCATTCCAACTAGAGTGTCTGTGAGGGGTTGCAGTGTTGTGGCACCAGCACCAGTGCCTAAGACCCAATTTTTCAGCCCCTGTCTAACAGGGGCGTGTAATTACAATTTTTGATGCAATACTTTGCAGCAGGGCTTGTTCCTGCGTTTCAACTAGAGTGTCTGTGAGGGGTTGCAGTGTTGTGGCACCAGCACCAGTGCCTAAGACCCAATTTTTCAGCCCCTGTCTAACAGGGGCGTGTAATTACAATTTTTGATGCAATACTTTGCAGCTGGGCTTGTTCCTGCGTTTCAACTAGAGTGTCTGTGAGGGGTTGCAGTGTTGTGGCACCAGCACCAGTGCCTAAGGCCTAATTTTTCAGCTCCTGTTCAACAGGGGCATGTAATTACAATTCTTGATCTAATATTTCACAGCAGGGCCCTGTGAGGGCTTACAGTGTTTTGGCCACAGCAACACCTAAGGCCCAAATTTCTGCTGAGTATATAGGGCAGGACCCTACTTTCAAACATCTAACTTACAAACGACTCCTACTTGCAAACGGAAGGAGACAACAGGAAGTGAGATGAAATCTACCCCTAAGGAAGGGAAATTCTCTCCTGTAAGAGTTAATATGGGAAAACAATTTTTCCTTTCCACTGATGCTTTCCAATCCTTGTTCCACAAAAAAACCCAAATTTTCAAAAAACATTTTTCATTGGGACAAAAAAGTGAGGTGAAATCTTCTGAAGAGGAGGAAAGACGCAAAACAAATGTCACAGGGGTGATAACCCTTCCCTATGTTTTCCAAAAAGCTTAGAAAAGATTTTTTGGCTGGAGCTAAACACATTAAAAATGTTCAAAATTACAAACAGATTCTACTTAACAACAAACCTACAGTCCCTGTCTTGTTTGCACCGCCTGTATACTGCTGTTCAGAGTATATAGGGACCTTTCCTTATTTTAATTTGGGTGCGGGGTTCCCCTTAATATCCATACAAGACCCAAAGGGCCTGGTAATGGACTGGGGGGTACCCATGCCGTTTGTCTCACTGATTTTCATCCATATTGCCATGACCCGACATGACATTAAACCCGCAAGCAGTTTTAAATGAGATTTTTTCCTTTAAAAATGACATTTGGTGCAGGGACTGTTCTAAACATGGGAAACACGCGTCACTTTACAGGCATACTATAGACACCCCCCAGGTACGATATTTAAAGGAATATTTCACTTTTTTTTTTTTACTTTAAGCATCATTAAAATCACTGCTCCCGAAAAAACGGCCGTTTTTAAAAGTTTTTTTTGCATTGATACATGTCCCCTGGGGTAGGACCCGGGTCCCCAAACCCTTTTTAGGACAATACCATGCAAATTAGCCTTTAAAATGAGCACTTTTGATTTCGAACGTTCGAGTCCCATAGACGTCAATGGGGTTCTAACGTTCGTGCGAACTTGCGGTCCGTTCGCGGGTTCTGGTGCGAACCGAACCGGGGGGTGTTCGGCTCATCCCTAAAAGGCACATCAAAAGAAAGGGGCATCCCAGTGAGCTGTCATCAGTAGACATTCCACTGTCCACCAGCTCCCGCTGTGTATATCATCAAGCAAGAGCTTGAAGAAGGAGCGCAACTGCTGTTACACTCAGTGTGCGCATGCTCAGAAATACGTTGTAGGTCCAGTTACTTCATCACGTGCCACGCTGCTCTCCAAAAGCACCCCAAGCCTCGCTCTGGCTTTGTTTCCATTTCACAGCTGATTTCATGGTAGCGAGGAGCTGATATACACGCTGGGAGCCAGCAGACAGTGGAACGTCTACTGATGACAGTTTATTGGGATGCCCCTTTCTTCTGATGTGTCTTTTATCTCCATACCTTTGTGAGTTGTTTTAGTCAAATTAAATTGTTACTGTAATGCCGCGTACACACGGTCGGACTTTCTATCCTACTTGGTCCGGCACACTTTCCGACGGACTTTGTCCGCCAGGTGCGCCGGACTTTAAAACGGACGGACTTGCCCACACACGCCAGGACTTTCCGGCGGGCTAAGTCCGCCCGTCTTTCCGACGGACTTTCGCCGGAGTTCCGGCGGACTTTCAGAATGAACGGACTTGCCCACACACGGACAAGTCCGTTCATTTTGAACGTGACTCAGGTGCGACGGGACTAGAAAAGGATGTCAATCTTGCCGCTTTTATCGGCGAGATTGACACCTTGCGAGCCCCGTCGCGGGGCATACCAGGCCCTTAGGTCTGGTATGGATTATAAAGGGAACCCCGCTACGCCGAAAAAACGGCGTGGGGTCCCCCTAAAATCCATACCAGACCCCGATCCGAGCACGCAGCCTGGCCGGTCAGGAAAGGGGGTGGGGACGAGCGAGCGCCCCCCCCCCCTCCTGAACCGTACCAGGCCGCATGCCCTCAACATGGGGGGTGAGTGCTTTGGGGGAGGGGGGCGCCCTGCAGGGCCCCCCCCACCCCAAAGCACCTTGTCCCCATGTTGATGAGGACAAGGGCCTCTTCCCGACAACCCTGGCCGTTGGTTGTCGGGGTCTGCGGGCGGGGGCTTATCGGAATCTGGGAGCCCCCTTTAATAAGGGGGCCCCCAGATCCCGGCCCCCCACCCTATGTAAATGAGTATGGGGTACATGGTACCCCTACCCATTTACCTAGGAAAAAAGTGTAAGTAATAAAACACACTACACAGGTTTTTAAAATATTTTATTAAACAGCTCCGGGGGGGGGATCTTCCTCCGGCTTCGGGGGTCTTCTTCCGGCTTCGGGGGTCCCTCCGCTTCATCTTCTCCCGGCGTCCGGTTGGTTCTTCTCCGCTCTCCGGCCTCTTCTCCCGGTGTCGCAGGTCTTCGGCCGGCCCCTCCGCTGTCTTCATGTAGCTCTATTGCCAGCGGAGGTCCGGAATTCTGGGCTTCTTGGCTTCTTGGCTTCTCTTCTCTTCTCTTCCCCCAGATGTTGACACGACGCTCTCTCCGGCTGGACTGGTCTCTGAGGGCTGCGTTGTGACTTATATAGGCGGAGACCCCGCCCCCATATGATGTCACAGTCCCTGGGCATGCTGGGACTGTGACGTTTTAGGGGGCGTGGTCGACCACGCCCCCTAAAACGTCACAGTCCCAGCATGCCCAGGGACTGTGACATCATATGGGGGCGGGGTCTCCGCCTATATAAGTCACAACGCAGCCCTCAGAGACCAGTCCAGCCGGAGAGAGCGTCGTGTCAACATCTGGGGGAAGAGAAGAGAAGAGAAGACAAGAAGCCAAGAAGCCAGGAAGCCAGGAAGCCAAGAAGCCCAGAAGTCCGGACCTCCGCTGGCAATAGAGCTACATGAAGACAGCGGAGGGGCCGGCCGAAGACCTGCGACACCGGGAGAAGAGGCCGGAGAGCGGAGAAGAACCAACCGGACGCCGGGAGAAGATGAAGCGGAGGGACCCCCGAAGCCGGAAGAAGACCCCCGAAGCCGGAGGAAGATCCCCCCCCCCCGGAGCTGTTTAATAAAATATTTTAAAAACCTGTGTAGTGTGTTTTATTACTTACACTTTTTTCCTGGGTAAATGGGTAGGGGTACCATGTACCCCATACTCATTTACATAGGGTGGGGGGCCGGGATCTGGGGGCCCCCTTATTAAAGGGGGCTCCCAGATTCCGATAAGCCCCCGACCGCAGACCCCGACAACCAACGGCCAGGGTTGTCGGGAAGAGGCCCTTGTCCTCATCAACATGGGGACAAGGTGCTTTGGGGTGGGGGGGCCCCGCAGGGCGCCCCCCTCCCCCAAAGCACCCACCCCCCATGTTGAGGGCATGCGGCCTGGTACGGTTCAGGAGGGGGGGGGGGCGCTCGCTCGTCCCCACCCCCTTTCCTGACCGGCCAGGCTGCGTGCTCGGATCGGGGTCTGGTATGGATTTTAGGGGGACCCCACGCCGTTTTTTCGGCGTAGCGGGGTTCCCTTTATAATCCATACCAGACCTAAGGTCCTGGTATGCCCCGCGCTCGCCGCAATAGGAAGATTTGTTTTTCCTATTGCAGCGAGCGCGAGATGCAATACCCTGCCCTCGTGTCGTATTTGGTCTGTCGGACCAGCCTACACACGAGCGGGCTTTCCGTCGGACCAGCACACACACGAGCGGACTTTCCGCCCGAAACTGAGTCCGACGGAAAGATTTGAAACTTTCTTCAAATCTAGGTCCGGCGGGCTTTTGGGAAGAAGTCTGCCGGAAAAGTCCGCCGCCGGACCAAGTATGCCGGAAAGTCCGACCGTGTGTACGCGGCATTAGTCTTATGCCCCGTACACACGGTCGGACTTTGTTCGGACATTCCAACAACAAAATCCTAGGATTTTTTCCGACAGATGTTGGCTCAAACTTGTCTTGCATACACACGGTCACACAAAGTTGTCGGAAAATTCGATCATTCTGAACGCGGTGGCGTAAAACACGTTCAACGGGACTATAAACGGGGCAGTGGCCAATAGCTTTCATCTCTTTATTTATTCTGAGCATGCGTGGCACTTTGTCCGTCGGATTTGTGTACACACAATCGGAATTTCCGACAACGGATTTTGTTGTCAGAAAATTTTATATCCTGCTCTCAAACTTTGTGTGTCGGAAAATCCGATAGAAAATGTCCGATGGAGCCCACACACGGTCGGAATTTCCGACAACACGCTCCGATCGGACATTTTCCATCGGAAAATCCGACCATGTGTACGGGGCATTACACTTAGAGGCGGCTCTTTTTCTTGTATTACAACTGCAAGCAGGGCATCAGACACAGCAGGTACAGCTACAACAGCAGCTACAACCACAGCCCCAACTACAGCCTCAGGTTTACCAGTAGTCATAGTTACTGCCACCGCAGCCACCACTGCAGCTGCAGTTACAGTCATAGCTACAGACACAGTTACTGGTAAAAATTGTCAGAAACCATGAATCAGACTGAGACAAAAGTACAGTTAAATCTCACTTGTTTAATAATAATAAAAAAAGGTAAACAGAGTAAACGTAGTCAAAACATAACCAGAGTTCAGGAACCGAAACGGATAGTCAGACAAGCCAAAATATCAGGGAGCCAGAGATGAGCATAGTAGAACAGCAAGCAGGATCTGGAGCCAGAAGGAATGTCAGCCAAGCAAGTCTTTAACAGGAACACAGGCGAGCATCTCTACAAATGTGACCAAGGCGAAGACAGAGATCTTCTGGACTGGACAGCTTAAGTAGGCAGGACTGACGAGCAGAGTATCATCAACAGGTGATTCACTGTGAAGAGATAGGAGCTGGCAATTAGCAACAGCTGAGTGGCCAGCTCAGAGAAGGAAGGGCTGAGCCCAGCCCTGACAAAAATACAGCTACAACTACAGCGGCAATCACAACTACAACTATCACTGCAAACACACTTAGGCTGATATGGCCCTACATTAGGGGAACACCTATAACTTATGTTTTTGGGGGTTTTTTTGTCTTCTAGGTTGCTACCTCGGCAATTTATTGAAAAAGCTACCCGGGTATAAGAAACTATTTATGGAGATGAGGAGCTCTTATCCAAGAGCTCTGTAATTGGAGTGGCGGGGTCTTAACAGAGGCTCTATCCTAGTCCCGGTTTTGATTGCTGTTGCATTTTTGAGTGTTTTTGTTTTTTATTCTGTTTCGTTTGAGTCTAGAGTCCGTAACAGGGTCTATCTGGTTCTTGTTCACCTGGGAGGAGGGAGGGAAGAGACCCTCAAACATGGTTTTACATGCACTCCCCATAGGGAATCTCCACTGTTTGGAGCCTGGTCCATTTTGGACACTTGCGGATGGTCTGAAGCGTGTGAACAGGTCTCACACTATCGGGCCACACGTGGGACTTTAGATTTTGTTTTGGTGGGTTTAGAGAGGGGTTTTGGTATTGTATGGTTGCAGTGTGAATGTTTTTTTTTCCTTTCTTTCTTTTTTTTCTCTCCTTCTATGGGAGTTGGGGGATTTGATCCTGTCTAATGCATATTATATGGGATTATTTCTGATATTTTTCACGTTTACCCCCTTTGATTCATGATGGCTTCTATTAAGGTTATCTCTTGCAATGTCCGTGGGATGTACACCCTGATTAAACAAAAAAAAATTGGTTAGAATTGAAGTGCTTGAATCCCCAGATTGTAATGCTGCAAGAGACACATTTTACACCCTCTTCAACCCCTAAACTGCCTTCAGATATGTTTAATCAGTGGTATTCAAGTACATTACCGGCTCCAAAGGCCAGAGAGGTCGCTATAGCCACTCATAAGTATGCTCTTTTGCTCATAAGTATGCTCTTTTTTGGCTAATGATTCCTGTATAGACCCTGAGGGCCACTTTGTATTTGTGAAGGGTCAGATTCAGGGCCAAACGTACACCTTCGCTACAATGTATGCTCCCAATCTCTGCCAAATAACATACATAGATGGGGTCCTTTCTAAACTGGCAGCTTTTCAGGAGGGTATCCTGGTTTTCAGGGGGGACTTAAGTCTGCGTCCCAACGCAAAGCTGGATATATCAACTGTAAGGGCAGTAGTACTATCTCAGGTGGCCTTAAAATATTTTAGCAAGGTTATGCAGTCAAATCACTTAATGTACTGTTGGTGGTTTCTTAATGCATCTGTAAAGGATTATAGCTATTATTTCAAGGTCCACAAGATGTACTCTAGAATTGATTTGCTTTTGTTGGATCAGTTTTACTTAGATATTTTAGAAGGAGCAAGTATTAAACAGATTACGGTGTCGGCTCATGCTCCAGTTTCAATTACAATTAGACCTCCCGACAGGACAAAGAGGGAGTGGACCTGGTGCATGAACAACAACATTCTGAGCAACCCCATGGCCTTGGCAGCAGTCACTGAAGCTATTACAACATATTTTGAGATTATTAATACAGATGAAGTCTCCAAAAAGATAATATGGGTAGAGCATAAAACAGTCATTAGAGGGGTTCTGATTTCCCAAGGTTCAAGGCTTAAAAAGCAAAAATCTGAGGATATACAGCAACTGATCTCAGAGATATAGCAACTGGAAAACTTGCATAAACAGTCTCAATCCTCTGAAATCGAGAGCCGTCTTAATGAGGCATGCAACAAATTGACATTTCTCCTTAACAGGTTTTATGAACATGGCAACAAACTCGGGAAGATGTTGGCAAGTGCTTTGACAAAGAGGAAGGAGAAGTGCCATGTTCATATACTGGTGTATCGGGATGGACAACCTGTTTTTCAATCATCTAAGATAGCCAGGTTGTTTCAGGAATTCTATTTTCACTGTCCAAATAGATCGACATGTGCCTCTATGAAACACAGAGGTAGGATTATGAGCTACTTAGCAGAGATAAAATACCTCAAATTATCCTCTGAGCTAATTGCTTCCTTGGAGAAATCTATTACTCAGGAAGAATTGGAGAATATTATTAGGAGCCTCCCTAAAGGGAAAAGCCCCTGACCGGATGGATTTAATAGCATATCCTACAGGAACTTTGTGCCGCTTTTACTTCCGCACATGCGTGAATACTTTAACTCATTGACCAAACATAATGACATCTTACCAGAGGCCCTTATGGCTTATATAATGGTAATCCCTAAAGAGGGTAAGGTCCAATCACCCAATATCCCCTTTAAATCTAGATATTAAAATATTAGCAAAGGTATTGGCTTCTAGGCTGCAGTCTCATATACTGTCCCTGATTGACCCGGACCAGACCACAACTCAATAAGAGCCCTTCTCCTGGCTCACTGGGTCTCTGTACAAATGTGATTGCATCCTAAACAATCTTTTTTTATTGTGTCAAAAAAAGGGAGGCTTTACACTAGGGAAGCGCTTCCCTTGTTTTTTTCCCTTTATCTTCCATTACAGATTGCAGCCCAGACCTAGTTGGTAATCAGGGAGCAGCTGTACATAGTAAACCTCACCTATTTAATGGATGATTAGGTTGAAGAATGCAGAATTAGAATACTTTCCTTCTGTGGTGATGTTACTGGAATTTGGAGCTTTGTCAACTTTAAAACAAATGATAATAAATCCAAAATCCTGCTGTTATGTACACCCCGAACATCACGTAACGTCAGAAGGGGGCAGGCTCACCCGTTTAAGTCAACAGCCCTCAGCTATATAACAGCTGTCATCGCGAAGAGGCTTCAGTCGTTGTCCTGCTGGAAGGTTAACCCCTACTCCAGTCTCAAGTCTTTTGTAGAGTCTAATAGGTTCTTCTAAGATTGCCCTGCATTTTGCTTCAATCACCTTTCCATCAACTCTGACCAGCTTCCCTGTCCCTGCAGAAGAAAAGCATCCCCACAGCATGATGCTGCCAAACTGCAGCAAACTGCAAACAGGAATTCTTATGGCTTTTTTCAACAATGGCTTTCTTCTTGCCACTCTTCCATAAAGGCCAGATTTGTGAAGTGCACGGCTAATAGTTGTCCTGTGGACAGATTCTCCCACCTGAGCTGTGGATCTCTGCAGCTTCTCCAGAGTTACCATGGGCCTCCTGGCTGCTTCTCTGATTAATGCTCTTCTTGCCCAGCCTGTCAGTTTAGGTGGACTTGGTTGGTTTGCAGTTTTGGCATACTCTTTCCATTTTCGGGTGATGAATTGAACTGT
The DNA here is from genome assembly GCA_037952925.1 of Lithobates clamitans. Lineage (NCBI taxonomy): Eukaryota > Metazoa > Chordata > Amphibia > Anura > Ranidae > Lithobates > Lithobates clamitans. The sequence continues at coordinate 5,830,624 of JBBGZY010000178.1, read as the reverse complement.
GCTCTGTGAGCTGTTCAACGCTTGGGATATTTTTTTTATAACCTAACCCTGCTTTAAACTTACATACAGGCGGACTCTATTTACTAATTAGGTGACTTCTGAAGGCAATTAATTCCACTAGATTTTAGTTAGGGGTATCAGAGTAAAGGGGCTAAATACAAATGCATGACACACTTTTAAGATATTTATTTGTAAAAAAAGAAGTGTTCCAAACTCCAGGTGCATATTACAAAAATATTCCAATAGTCTGACTGTTGCTTTAATGACAGCATCAGTGGCGGAACTACCACCATAGCAATCCACGTGGGAGCTATGGGGCCCGCAGCCGAGTGGGGCTCAGCCATAGTTGCCAAAAGATATCACCTTTTTTCACGATTTTTCGCAGCCCGCCCCTGTCGCTAGAGGTCCACAGCTAATGTCTAATGCTAATGTCTCCGCCGGCCGCCATTTTCCAGAAGACCAGGTGAGTTAGAAAGAGATGCGGCGCCGTCCACCCCACACTGTCTGTCATCTGTGACCTGTTGTGGAAAGGGGTGGGGGTGGGCGGTGCCGCAGCTCAATTTCTATTGAAGCCGGCCGGCTGGGATATAGAAGGGCTCCAATGGGGGGGGGACACTTGAGATGTAAGTAAGCACTCCGCTGGCTGAGGACAGTGATACCTAAGATGTAAGGAAACACTCCGCTGGCTGGGGACAGTGACACCTGAGATGTAAGTAAGCACTCTGCTGGGGACACCTGATATGTAAGGAAGCACTCCGCTGGCTGGGGACAGTGAGACCTGAGATGTAAGGAAACACTCCGCTGGGGACACTTGAAATGTAAGGAGGCACTCTGCTGGGGACATCTGAGATGTAAGGAGGCACTCCGCTGGGGACACCTGAGATGTAAGGAAGCACTCTGCTGGGGACACCTGAGCTGTAAGGAGGCACTCTGCTGGGGACATCTGAGATGTAAGGAGGCACTCCGCTGGGGACACCTGAGATGTAAGGAAGCACTCTGCTGGGCACACCTGACTCTTAAACCACACCCATTCTTCCCCGTGGCGTGCTTTGCGCGCTGCATTTTTCTTTCCCCACTAGGCCAAACCTACAAACGAATGCCCGCCCCCTAATTATAATAAGACTCTGCCCACAAACAACAAAAGTGTTCCTAAAATTTTTTTTACAATGTTGGCAACTATGTCCAGTGAGGATGAGGAATGTAAATTTACTGTTAAGCCTCCCAGGCCCCACAAGCCTGGCCGTGTCCCATACAGCAGGAGGCAGGAGCAGAGAGCAGAGTGAGCGGGAGCAGAGTAGGCGGGGCAGAACGCTTGAGCACGACTGTAAAGGGACATAGTTTTCGGCACACGAGGAGGCTCTGGAGTCTGGACAGGAGGTAGGAAGGGAGTGGGAGACAGACTGTCATCTGTTTTGCACAGTGCCTGGAAAAGCACCTTGCCCCCATGCAGATGGGCACAAGGGCCTCTTTCCCACAAGCCTTGAGGCGTTAGTTGTTGGGGTGCAAAACTTGAAAAAAACTTTTTTGACCTTACTTACACTATAATGTACTGAATGTAACCTGTAGATTTTATTGGCAAATTTTTGTTTTGTTGTTCGAAATGAATATAAGCTGTTGCCTGGGTACTATGCCACATGAGTGTGGTAATCTGTTGGTCAATGGCATTAGTTCATTTTTTTGTGGGGGGGGCTGTTTGCAGGGGGGGCCCATACAACATTTTGCTATGGGGCCCTGTGATTTCTAGTTAGGCCCCTGGACAGCATAGAGGATGGGGATATTGGGGAGTTTGTGCTGATCACCAGAACCCTGCATAGATCTCACAGTATGAGACATTCCTAAAAGACACATACACATATAATATATACCCATATTATTTTTCCTCTGAAATTAAAAAATACTATTCCATGTACTATTTGTATGGGTACAACTTGTTGCTGAAAATTGAGACAGATTAGTGATTGGGAAATTATATGTGCAATGGTGAGAAAAAAATTCAATTGAATTATCTCTGTTTAGTATCTTTTTTTTTAAGATGACCTTAATTAACACAGCTATTATGGCACTATTAAAAGTGCACTTTGAGCATGCAGCTAAATTAAGCTAATGATATACCTAATAGGTTATTATTAGGAGATTGATGCTCATTATCAGCACAAGTGTGAGCTGTGTCCATTTTTTCCACTAAAAGATTTCTTTCTAAACATTCTAGTCTATAATGTAAAAACGGTTTTCTGCCTTTTCTCACTGTCTTGCCTCTGCATTATCATTGTTCTTTTGTTATTTTGTACCACGACTTCTTGGTGAGAAAATTAGTAAATATAATTATGATCCTGTAGGAATAGATGAGATAAAAGTGACAATTTAAAAAGTAGGACATCCAGACCTCGTTTGAAAAGTGTTATAAAAGACTGATTTAAAAAACACAAAAACAAAAAAAAGTAAAACTAAAAGCTCAAAATAAATCCATAAAGAGACAACATTTTTACTAAGTAACAATTTTTTCCCCAAGTTTGTGGTACAACACAATAGGGTCAATTTTAGATGGAGTCTTTCATGATTCCCCTCACCTTCTTTCTTTTGAAACTTAGCTTGCTGCAGTATTAGTGTACTTAACACAGAATGTTGGGTACTCACTAGAAAACTGTAAGTAACTGCAGGCAGTAATAGGGCTTACAGCAATAAGGAAAATATAATGCAATTGAAACAATTTTACATGCTATTTAAGGTACTATATACTTTAATCATTGGTACTACTATTATTATATTATATAATAAATACATATAATATATACACTGTATAATGTATAATATTGTATAAATTACACTACATATATTGTATGTACTAATTATGTACTAATTATTATTGTATAATTTAAAAAAGATGTCTCCATTCTATTCCATTCAATTTGGTGACCACTCTATACTGCAACAACTGTTTTGAATATATAAATTTTATATTATACAGTGGGGACGGAAAGTATTCAGACCCCCTTACATTTTTCACTCTTTGTTGTATTGCAGCCATTTGCTAAAATCATTTAAGTTCATTTTTTTCCTAATTAATGTACACACAGCACCCCATATTGACAGAAAAACACAGAATTGTTGACATTTTTGCAGATTTATTAAAAAAGAAAAACTGAAATATCACATGGTCCTAAGTATTCAGACACTTTGCTCAGTATTTCGTAGAAGCACCCTTTTGATCTAATACAGCCATGAGTCTTTTTGGGAAAGATGCAACAAGTTTTTCACACCTGGATTTGGGGATCCTCTGCCATTCCTTCTTGCAGATCCTCTCCAGTTCTGTCAGGTTGGATGGTAAACGTTAGTGGACAGCCATTTTTAGGTCTCTCCAGAGATGCTTAATTGGGTTTAAGTCAGGGCTCTGGATGGACCATTCAAGAACAGTCACTGAGTTGTTGTGGAGCCACTCCTTCATTATTTTAGCTGTGTTCTTAGGGTTGTTGTCTTGTTGGAAGGTAAACCTTCGGCCCAGTCTGAGTTCCTGAGCACTCTGGAGAAGTTTTTCGTCCAGGATATCCCTGTACTTGGCTGCATTCATCTTTCCCTCGATTGCAACCAGTCGTCCTGTCCCTGCAGCTGAAAAACACCCCTACAGCATGATGCTGCCACAACCATGCATCACTGTTGGGACTGTATTGGACAGGTGATGAGCAGTGCCTGGTTTTCTCCACACATAGCACTTAGAATTAAGGCCAAAAAGTTCTTGGTCTCATCAGACCAGAGAATCTTATTTCTCACCATCTTGGAGTCCTTCGGGTGTTTTTTTAGCAAACTCCATGCAGGCTTTCATGTGTCTTGCACTGAGGAGAGGCTTCCGTCGGGCCACTCTGCCATAAAGCCCCGACTGGTGGAGGGCTGCAGTGATGGTTGACTTTCTACAACTTTCTCCCATCTCCCGACTGAATCTCTGGAGCTCAGCCACAGTGATCTTTGGGTTTTTCTTTACCTCTCTCACCAAGGCTCTTCTCCCCCGATAGCTCAGTTTGGCCAGACGGACAGCTCTAGGAAGGGTTCTGGTTGTCCCAAACGTCTTCCATTTAAGGATTATGGCAGCCACTGTGCTTAGGAACCTTAAGCGCAGCAGAAAATTTTTGTAACCTTGGCCAGATCTGTGCCTTGCCACAATTCTGTCTTTGAGCTCTTCAGGCAGTTCCTTTGACCTCATGATTCTCATTTGCTCTGACATGCACTGTGAGCTGTAAGGTCTTATATAGACAGGTTCGTACTTTCCTAATCAAGTCCAATCAGTATAATCAAACACAGCTAGACTCAAATGAAGGTGTAGAACCATCTCAAGGATGATCAGAAGAAATTGACAGCACCTGAGTTAAATATATGAGTGTCACAGCAAAGGGTCTGAATACTTAGGTCCATGTGATATTTCAATTTTTCCTTTTTAATAAATCTGCAAAAATGTCAACATTTTTCTTTGTTTTTGTTATAAAATTTTGTAAATAAGTAATTTTTCTCCTTCACTGATGGGCACTGATGAGGCTGCCCTGACGGGCACTGATAAGGCGGCAATGATGGGCCCTGGTGAGGTGGCACTGACAGGTGGCACTGATATGCAGCACTGATGGGCACTGTTAGGCGGCACTGATGGGCACTTATATGCAGCACTGATGGGCATTTATAGGCGGCACAGATGGGCACTCATAGGTGGCACTGATGGGCACTGATAGGCATCTAGAATGGGCACTGACTGGCACTTTTAAAGTTAATACCTGGTGGTCCTGGGTGGCATCCCTGGTGACTCTGGGTGGGCATCCATGGTCAGCATTCCTGGTGGCCATGGGTGGCATCCCTGGTGGTCCTGGGTGGGCATCCTTGGGGGGGGCTGCGCTGATAATCAATCAGACCCCCCTGTCAGGAGAACAACTGATCATCTCTCCTCCACTCACGTCTGTCAGACGCAAGTGGAGGAAAACCTAATAAATGGCTCTTCCTGTTTACACTGTGATCAGCTGATCACGTGGTAAAGGTCTCTGTCAGAGGCTCTTTACCCAGATTGGAAATGCGGTGTGTCAGACTGACACACCACATCAACGATCGCCGTGATCGATGGTTATCCTGATCACGTCATATGACGTTTGGCCAGGATAACAGAACCACTTTGCGCACGTCATATTGCTATATGGTGGGTGGGAAGTGGTTAAAGGTTAATGAGTAGTAAAAAATATGGAGCATTATTTGCCAGGCCAACTTAGCACAAAGGCCCACTTTTAGTAGTTTACTATCTGAATTTTTGATGTTTTGTTCCCCAAGCCACCTAGTTATCACTTTTGCTTTATGGCAAGGCACTCCATCATGCTGGAAAAGGCTTTGTTCATCACCAAACTGTTCTTAGATGGTTGGGAGAAGTTGCTCTCGGGGGATGTTTTTGTACCATTCTTTATTCATGGCTGTGTTCTTAGACAAAATTATGAGCCCACTCTCTTGTCTGAGAAGCAACCCCATACATTAATGGTGTGAGGATTCTTTACTATTAGCATGACATAGGACTGATGGTAGTGCTCACCTTTTCTTCACTGGACAAGGTTTTTGTCTGGATGCCCCAAACAATCAGAAAGGGGATTCATAAGAGGAAATGAGAAAATAAGAAAATGATTTTACCCCAGTCCTCAGCAGTCCAATCCCTGTACCTTTTGTGGAATATATGTCTGTCCCTGATGTTTTTCCTGGAGAGAAGTGGCTTTTTTGCTGCCCTTCTTGACACCAGGCCATCCTCCGTATGTATTTGCCTCACCGTGCATGCAGAATGCACTCACACCTGCCTGCTGCCATTCCTGAGCAAGCTTTGCACTGGTGGTGCCCCAATCCTGCAGCTCAATCAACTGTAGGAGATGGTCCTGGCACTTGTTAGACATTCTTGGGCACCCTGAAACCTTATTCACAAATGCAGTGGAAATGTTTTTTATGGGATTAAGTTCATTTTCATGGTAAAGAGGGACTTTGCAATTATTTGCAATTCATCTGATCACTCTTCATAACATTCTGGAGTATATGCAAATTACCATCATAAAAACTGAGGCAACAGTCTTTGTGAAAATTAATATTTGTGTCATTCTCAAAACTTTTGGCCATGGCTGTATTTGGTCATGCAAAAATAAGATCATAATGACATACTAAGAAGGGGTGTAGAAAACCTAGGGACTTTGATTGCTCAGCCAGAGTAGATGAAACCATGAGATCATAAAGAATCCCAGAAGAACTGCACAGAAGCTGGGGGACTGTTTAGAAAAAACAATACACATCATTTTACAAGTGTGCATTCAATTTCAGAAAAAAAAAACAAAACAAAAAAAAAACCATTTAGTTCAGCATCGAAGGACTTTACATTAACATCCCTGTTGACATAATATCCACTGCAACAATTCTAAAAAATCACAGATGACAAATAGTCTTATATTGCTATCTGCACGTGCAGGCTGATTAATTGAAAGCTCTCTTTCTTTCCATGCTCTGTATGTCATAGTTATAAGATTCAAATTCATAAGGTTTGTATGTGTGTTTTTGTTAGGCAAAAATAACTTCCAAACTGATTTTATAATAAAAACTTCAACAAATAGTTTTTTGTGGATATTTTTTGTCTTAAAAATTATGGTGTTCCTCTCTATGGAACCTTCAAATTCTTGTTTTAATATAAAACATAAAGGTTTATGGTTAGCAACAGGATACATGTGACAAAACTGAAATGCTTACAGTATATTACTTTATAGTATATATGTGTTATGTATTGTCTTGCCTAGTTTCAATGAAATTGTGTCAGCATATGTATCACTGAAATATAGTAGTGAACTTGAGCAATCATACAGACAGTCATATAGGAAAAGGTCTTAATCAATTTGAGTATGTATTTGTATGGCCAAGTCTAAATTATACTTTCTTTGCTTCCTTTAGATGAATTTCTGAAATATACAGGTAGCTACGGAAACATGTTAATAGAAAAACAATCATGATGTATGATCAATTTCTTCTGTGACTCAATGAGGCTCAGAGCAAAATATCAGTGGAAAACTCTACTTTTTGGCTCGATTTAAAACAACAGCAATGCCCCAAGGCAACTTGTTTCATCCCACCAGGTCCTGCTCATCATCCATTGTGGTATAGAGCACCACTGTTAAAATATTATCTATGACAATATGAAGTCTTTTGCAAAGTTTAATACTCAAAAAAAAAAAATTCATTTGAACAATACAGATACCCTACACCCCTCAAATGCGACTATACATTTTGGGACACAACATAATGAAGATCTTCTGTTTATCATTAATTTATTTTTAATTTTTATTTTTTTACTATAGAGGGCATGCCTATAGGGGACCTTTCATTTAGGGATGAGCAAGTCAATGAGTTTTAAGTTGGGATAATAATTTGTTATTATCCATGGCCAGGAAACTCCCCAGACCCTAATCCCATTGGTCAATCCTCAAGAGGTGGGTGAACAACCCCCCCCCCACAAATTCTGACAAACTCCAAGCATTGGTTAAGCAAGAATGTCCTGCCATCGGTCAGCATGTGGCCCAGAAGTTGATTGACAGCATGCCTGGGCGAATTGCGAAGGTCTTGAAAAAGAAGGGTCAACACTGCAAATATTGACTTTTGCCTTTGACCTTTGCATAAGCTTAAAGTGATACTAAAGTCTTGTTTTTTTTCTTTAAAAACAATAAACATGTTATACTTACCTGCTCTGTGCAGTGGTTTTGCACAGAGCAGCCCAGGCCCTCCTTTTCTCTGGTCCCTCTTGGGTGTTCCTGCCCCCCCTCCTGTAAAGTGCCCCCACAGCAAGCAGCAAAAGGAACCACAACTCCCTCACACAGAGCTGCGACCCCCTTTCTCTTCTCATTGGCTCACTGACTTTGATTGACAGCAGCGAGAGCCAATGGCACCACGCTGCTCTCTCAGCCAATAAGGTGGGGAGTCCCGGACAGCCGAGTCTCTCGTGCAACATCGCTGGATCTAGTTGGACCTCGGGTAAGTATTGGGGAAGGGGCTGAGGGGGGCTGCTGCACACAGAAGGCTTTTTATCTTATGGAATAGAATGCATTAAGACAAAAAAAACTTCTGCCTTTACAACCACTTTAATGTAATTGTCAATAAAAAGCCTTTGACACTTTTAAAATGCTTGTAATTATATTTCAGTATACCATAGTAACATCTGACTAAAAGATCTAAAAACACTGAAGCAGTAGACTTGGTGAAATTAATTCTCAAAACTTTTGGCCATGGCTGCAAGGTGTTTAAGAAAATATTTTCTTTGACAGTATCAAATAATTTTCATTCAAATACAAACAAAAAGAAAAAAAAAGAATCTATAGGCAGTATAAAAGAAGCTATTGGCGACAGAAGAGAAACATGGAGTCTGTCAGTGTTGACCTTTCTTTTTACAAATGCTATTTGCCATTCATACAGAACGAATCCTCTTGCTTTAATACTTTGAGGGTTGATTTACTAAAACTGGAGAGTGAAAATCTGGTGCAGCTGGGTATGGTAGCCATGATAGCCAATCAGCTTTTAAATTCAGCTTGTTCACTTAAGCTTTGACAATAAAAACTGGAAGCTGATTGGTTTATATGCTGCACAAGATTTTGCACTCTCTAGCTTTACAAAATCACATCCTTTGAGTCATTTACTTGGAAAAAGTAGGAACTTTATGCAGGTGAGGCTTAAGAATTTTTTGTGTCTTTCCTGATCCCTATTCACCCTAATCCAACCACCATGAAATACGGTATGTCACGGCAGATGTTAAGTTGGATATGGTACTGTATGTAGAGATGTGCAGATGTGGGAGGTGTGAAATTACCCTGTTGTAGTTACATAACACCATCCCTTGGTATCAGCTAGGGATGAGCCAACCTAGTTTGAATCTGGTTTGGATCAAACTTTGCTGCTCGATTATTTGGATGAACACCCAAACTTTTGCCCATTTAGCCTCCTGCTTGAACATCATATAGAGAAGGTGTATTTTTGCCAGTTCTATGTATGTACTGTGTATGTGTAGTTTTATGACAGGATCCTGATGTAATTGATTGCTCAGAAAGGCATGAGTGCTGGCACCCGCTGCCTCTCTAGCAACCGCTGACATCACCGACATATTTGCTCACATCGCTGGGAATCCCTGGCCACATGGTAAAGGGCCGGAGATAGCAATGACATCACTGCCCAAATATGGCCACTGTCAATATTTGGGCAATAACTTTGGCCTCACATGTCAAATGTTATGCAGCACACGATCCGAATGCATTTTTGCATGGGGTACCCCCTTAAAATGTATACCAGACTCAAAGGGTCTAGTATGCATTTTGGAGCGTAATCTATGCAAATGTTTTGTCATTCTTACTGTAGGATGTACTGCAGCAAATACAACACTTACAAAGAAAAAGAAATGATAACGTTTAAATTGCCAGCAAAATACATTTTATAGCCAGCTTCCTTTTTCAAAAAGAAACAAAAAACATCACACAGACCCCCACAAAGGTCCCCCGAAATACAAAGCAAACCCTATGCCTGCTATATATTATGGGAGTCCTTTGGAGAGGTCTGTGTGTCGTTTTATTTTTGTTTAAAGAAGCCAGCAATGAAATGTAATTTGCTGCCAATTTAAAACACTTTTTCTTTACAAACATCAGTGCTGTTGCATAGATGTGCCCCATTCAAAGGTGGGACTATGACACCCACACACATGTTTTTTAACCATTCCTTTATTTCCAAGGCAATGTTAAAAATTTTCATGTATGTTAAAATCAACATTTTTCACTAGAAAAGTACTTAGAACCTCAATCGTATATTTCTAAAAGCAAAGGCCCTGTGAAATGAATTGTTGGAAATGTTTTATTTAATATATATTTTATATTGTCACACAATATCTTTGCAGCTGTTTATCAAACACATATTTTTAGAAAAAAAAAAAAACATAAAATGCATTTTAGTGCACACAAACACAATATAATACCCATTTGTGGTGAGATATAAATACGGGTCTGCGGATTTCTGTCTACTTAGGCAAAGGTGCATTTTGGTGTCCCCCCACCAACCATCCTCCTGCCACCCCCTCCCCTCCACAATCCAAACCCCACCCCACATGGCACAAGAGGTGGGCAGAGACTGCAGACATGGCACAAGAGATGGGCAGAGACTGCAGACATGGCACAAGAGAGAGAGGGTCAGAGACTGCAGACATGGCACAAGAGTTGGGCAGAGACTGCGGCTATCGCACAAGAGGTGGGCAGAGACTGCGGGCATGGCACAAGAGAGAGATGGTCACAGACTGCAGACATGGCAAAAGAGGTGGGCAGAGACTGTGGGCATGGCACAAGAGGTGGGCAGACACTGCGGGCATGGCACAAGAGAGAGGTGATCAAGAGACTGTGAGCATGACACAAGAGATGGGCAGAGACTGTGGGCATGACACAAGAGGTGGGCAGAGACTGCTGGCAGGGCACAAGAGGTGGACAGAGACTGCTGGCAGGGCACAAGAGGTGAACAGAGACTGTGGGCATGGCACAAGAGGTAAGCAGAGACAGTGGGCATGGCACAAGAGAGAGAGGGTCAGAGACTGCAGACATGGCACAAGAGATGGGCAGAGACTGTGGGCATGGCACAAGAGGTGGGCAGTGACTGCGGTCATGGAACAACTAAGGGGGGTTTTAAGAGGAGAGAGGATTTGTGCTCTCCAGCCCCCCAGCACAAGTCCTCTCAAAATGCCCCCTAGGACACAGTATCTTCTTAGCCCCCCCCTCCCCCCAAATCATTGCCAGTATTTCCAGCTTGTCACCTTCCTGCTGTGTCACCCCCCATCCTCCACAAGTGTCATCTGTATAGATGTGTACAGTATACTCACAGACCTCAGAGCAGCTCAGAACGTGCTTGGCGATGTCTCTCCTCCTATCTGTGTACATTGTACAACCCAACCGCGATCTCCGCTCTGCACTGCAGTACCCAGCATCTGTCCTCGCCCACCAGCCACCTTTCACAGAGTTGTATATCACAGCCGAGGAAAGAGGAGACTATGTGAAGGGCAGCCGGTGGGTGGAGACAGATGCCGGGTACTGCCGTGCAGGACGGAGATCGTGGTGTGTGGTACACCAAACACCAAAACACCCCGCATAAGCAGCGGGACGAGTGACACTGGTGCCCACACTAGCTCGCTTCTGCCAGGCAAGTGACTGGAGACAAGTGCCGGAACTTGTCTCTGCTCCCGGACTCCAGAAGATGGTAATTTCCTGCCCCCACCGCCCCGGCGCCCTCAGGCGGCTGCCTGAGCTGCCTTACTGTAGATATCAAACATGTTAAGACTTAAAATTGCCTGTACCTTTATAATGACAAAAAACAATGGTACCTAAAATTTGAATAGTACACAGTCCATATTCCCTTCATGCACATTCCTGGAATGTGCTCTTAAGATGCCAGGTGCTGCAGTAAGCAGCTGGATATTGGAACATACACAATAAAATGTAAATATTCGCCAGCACACCAAGGATCTTCAATTACGTCCAAACATTTATTTAGATCACATCACAAACAGTGTAGTGCAACTTTTTGGAGCGACACAGGGCCCCTTTATGTGTCCACCATTATTTTCCAGTATTACCTCCCTGTCAGGCATGTGTATGTGATGTGATCTTTCATCAATAAAAAAGCCTGTGTTTGTATTATTGTGCGTGCGTGCGGGGGGGGGGGGGGTTTCATTCAACCAGCAGGTTGAGATAAGAAAACTGGCTAGATTCCCCATCTACACATTTGAGGTGGCTGAGGGAATCCTCCCGCTGAACTATTGTATTACCATAGCTGGGAGACTTTCCACCATCAGAATACATTGGTCAGTGCTGTGATAGCCTGTGGTACCGATCGAGCAGGAAAACCCGACAGGGTTTTTGTACAAAAGTCAATCAGTTGATCGATGTCTGTGCGACCATAGTGCCCAAACAGATCTAAATTTGGCTGATCCCTGCTGAACAGGTACAATTTTTTTTATAAATCCTGTATATAGCCCTACAGAAAAGACAGTGGACAGTCCACATGGGCTTTGCTGCATAACTGCAAACAGGAAAAAGAAGCCTTTAGCGTATAGTCATAAATGCAGCTAAAAACGTATAAACACTGCCATCTACGGGCTGATGTACAAAATACATGAACAATGTATTCTAACACCCCCACTCAACAATTACTCCTTATGTTAGTCCCAATTCGGATCTCAGTTTTATAAATCTGTTTCTTGTAAGTGGTTTTGTCAAATGCTGTGATCCACTTTTGCTCTGGTTTTAATGGTACATGAGCAATATAGGACATACATTTGGCTGGGATGCCTTTATTGCTTCTGGTGGATTCCCCGATTGAAGTCTCTTGTGTTCTGGTTTCTTCTTTTACAGTATTTGGATTGTCTGCATTAATTTCTATTTCTGTGTCACCTTGATGCTTACAGTATCTCACAAAAGTGAGTACACTCCTCACATTTTTGTAAATATTTTATTATATCTTTTTATGTGACTACACCGTAGAAATGACATTTTGTCATTTGTATAACAGTGTAAAATAAAATCAAAATAACTCATTACAAAGCCAGTATTGTCTAAACCGCTGGCAACAAAAGTGAGTACACCCCTAAGTGAAAGTGTCCAAATTGGGCCCAAAGTGTCAATATTTTGTGTGTCCACCATTATTTTTCAGTATTACCTAAACCCTCTTGGGCATGGAGTTCACCAGAGCTTCACAGGTTGTCCTCTTCCACTTCTCCATGATGATATCACAAAGCTGGTAGATGTTAGAGACCTTGCGCTCTTCCACCTTCTGTTTGAGAATGCCCCACAGGTGCTCAATAGGGTTTGGTCTGGAGATATGCTTGGCCAGTCCATCACCTTTACCCTCAGCTTCTTTAGCAAGGCAGTGGTCATCTTGGAGGTGTGTTTGGGGTCATTATCATGTTGTAATACCGCCCTGTAGCCCAGTCTCCGAAGAGAGGGGATCATGCTCTGCTTCAGTATGTCACAGTACATGTTGGCATTCAAGGTTCACTCAATGAACTGCAGCTCCCCAGAGCCGGCATCACTCATGCAGCCCCAGACCATGACACTCCCACCACCATGCTTGACTGTAGGCAAGACACACTTGTTTTTGTACTCCTCACCTGGTTTCCGCCACACACACTTGACACCATCTGAACCAAATAGGTTTATCTTGGTCTCATCAGACCACAGGACATGGTTTCAGTAATCCATGTCTTTAGTCTGCTTGTCTTCAGCAAACTGTTTGTGGGCTTTCTTGTGCATTATCTTTAGACGAGTCTTCCTTCTGGGACGACAGCCATGCAGACTAATTTGATGCAGTGTGCGTTGTATGGTCTGAGCACTGACAGGTTGACCATCCACCCCTTCATCCTCTGCAGCAATGCTGGCAGCACTCATACATCTATTTCCCAAAGATAACCTCTGGATATCACGCTGAGCATGTGCACTCAACTTCTTTGGTTGACCATTGCAAGGCCTGTTCTGAGTGGAACCTGTCCTGTTAAACCGCTATATGGTCTTGCCAACCGTGCTGCAGCTCCGTTTCAGGGTCTTGGCAATCTTCTTAAAGCCTAGGCCATCTTTATGTAGAGCAACAATTCTTTTTTTCAGATCCTCAGAGATTTCTGTGCCATGAGGTGCCATGTTGAACGTCCAGTGACCAGTATGAGAGAGTGAGAGCGATAACACCAAATTTAACACACCTGCTCCCCCTTCACACCTGAGACCTTGTAACACTAACGAGTCACATGACACCAGGGAGGGAAAATGGCTAATTGGACCCAATTTGGACATTTTCACTTAGGGGTGTACTCACTTTTGTTGCTAGAGGTTTAGACATTAATGGCTGTGTGTTGAGTTATTTTGAGGGGACAGCAAATTTACACTGTTATACAAGCTGCACACTCACTACATTACATTGTAGCAAAGTTTTATTTCTTCAGTGTTGTCACATGAAAAAGAAATAATAAAATATTTACAAAAATGTGAGGGGTGTACTCACTTTTGTGAGATACTGTATACATTGTTTGGTTCCACTTTTTCTGTGTGTAGCATATATCTGGTCTCCCAGCTGCTGAATCCTGACAGACAGTGTCCCCAGACACTTCAAAGAACATTACAATAAACTTTCTGATGGTCTAAAGGTATGGCTAATTGAAGCTATCCCTAATACTTATGCCCCATACACACGGTCGGATTTTCCGATGGAAAATGTCCGATCGGAGCGTGTTGTCAGAAATTCCGACCATGTGTGGGCTCCATCGGACATTTTCCATCGGATTTTCCGACACACAAAGTTTGAGAGCAGGATATAAAATTTTCCGACAACAAAATCCGTTGTCGGAAATTCCGATCGTGTGTACACAAATCCGATGGACGAAGTGCCACGCATGCTCAGAATAAATAAAGAGATGAAAGCTATTGGCTGCTGCCCCGTTTATAGTCCCGATGTACGTGTTTTACGTCACCGTGTTTAGAACGATCGGATTTTCCGACAACTTTGTGTGACCGTGTGTATGCAAGACAAGTTTGAGCCAACATTCGGAAAAAATCAATGGATTTTGTTGTCGGAATGTCCGAACAAAGTCCGACCGTGTGTACGGTCATTAGTGTGACAGACCTAGCCAGGATAGAGGCTTTTGGAAGGGACTGAATGTTAGCCTCTTGCCTACCAATTATGGGCCCTGGCATTTGGGGGGAACTGTGCGCTTTGTGAGCTGTATGCCTGGGGACCCTTGAGGTGGTGTTACTATGGATTTGGGTCCTTGTCCCCCAGGACACACAGACTCTGGGAACCCTGTGTATGCCATATTGGAAATGGTGACTGGGAGGGTATGTCTTGAATTGCTTAAAATGGGACAGTAATATTTATCCACAATATCTCCCAGGATATATGTAAAAACTTTTGTTGGTTTGTTTGATTGTGAACTCAATATGTTAGTTGAGAGAGCTGATCACATTGGCCTCTAGAACTGGGTAGGAGCCGGACAGTCTACTCCTACTATAGTTTGTTGCTTACTAGGCTGAGGAGGGAGGGGGGATCACTGTTTGTATTGTTAATTGTAATTAGCTCCTACTATTGTGAGAAGGTGTCCTGTGTTTATACTACTGTGTGAAGCTCGGTGACTACAAGTCTGACCTGTAGTGAAATCCTGATTAATCATAACAATGCTTAGGAGGGCACGGAGTTACATCGGCTGCTTTAAGGGATTAGTTAATTAGCTCATGTTAATTCTGTTTCTGGTTACAGATGTATTGTTAGAGTAATATGAGCAGGAGGGGAGACCTCCTATTCTACTGTATATAAGACTTGTAATTTTGGTTCTTGTTTTGTCTTGTTTTGTGCTTGTGAGCGGTTGGAATATCTGATATCTATATTCAGACTGGGAGGAAGTGGTATATGACGAAAGAACTCAAGAGGAGTGTGGGACGTTCCGTTACATTGGTGGCAAGCAGTGGGATGCTTCCTGCAGTCTGGAACATCCAAACCTCCACCTGGATCCAAGGTCTGGATAGCAGGAGAGGAGAGGATAGGTACATATACCAGCCGCCTTGGAAGAAGAATTCAGAAGGAGGTTGCGAGCGATGCAGATACAGCACAGAGGACCAGTATCAAAGCAGGTGCTGCTGGGATGGTTTGATTCTATCTGCTGCGAACTCTGTAAGGAAGCACTAGCCCATAAGCAGCGACACCAGAGAAAAGTTCTCCCCTTCATCCAGGAAAGGTACTAAAGTGCTAGTCACCGGACAGAGGGTCCAAGACCTCTGCCCCACACCCGTGGCAGTTTTGGAGGCCCGAGGTGAGAAGGTGATGGTTCCTCTTTCCCAGTGGATTTCAGAGATGCAGGGAGGAGAAGCAGCCATTTCTCCTCCCCAACAAGGGTCCATGCACCTGGGAGACAATACCAGTGAAAGGGAGTTCCAACAGCAGACAGCGCCCCAGAATGATGACACAAACCCAGCTGAAGCCCTGGCAAACGGACAGAGAGTCCAAGACCTCTGCCCCACACCTGTGGCAGTTCTGGAGGCCCAGGGTGAGGAGGTGGCGGTAACTGCCAAGCAGTAGATCAGGACCCAAGGAGAGAATGCAATTGGCACCTCACAACTGCAGCTTGATCTGGTGTTGGTGGATGGGCCTGCTGTCTCTCCTAGCATAAACCCAGCAGAAGTGCTGGCAGCCGGCCAGAGTGCTTACAACCTCTGCCCAGCTCCGACAACAACTACAGAGTTCCAGGGAGACAGGGCAGTCAGCCTCCCTCCCCAACATTTAGCCAGAGCAGATGGTGTGGGGTTTCCAGCAGAAGGGTTGGCAACAGGGCAGAGTGCTGCTGGCCTCTGCCCTCATCTAACAGAGGACGGATTTCCTGTAAAGGTGGATGGGACTTCAGTCTCCACCTGTATACCCCAGGGATGCTAGGCAGTCGGCCCAGATGCCCAGCAGCAGACCGAGCCCCAGAATGTTAAAAACCACCCAGCTGAAGCAATGGCAACTGGACAGAGAGTAAATGACCTCTGCCCCACACCTACTGGTGTCAACTATTCCTTGCAGCCAAGAATGGAGATCATGCGGACTGACTATGTGAGTTCACTTTGCCAGACTAACGCATGTCCAGACCAGGTGGAGGTCTGGGACCTTGTTGTGACGGGAGTCACTAATGGGGCACAGGGTGAATGAGAACCCCACTATGATCTGTGCTAGTCAGAGACTCAATGCTGTATATATGTGTACTGTTTGCTGTGCTAGTTTGGGGTGGGGCTGTATTCCAATGTTCTATTGTGTTTGTCTGCCTTGGATCACAGGATGTGTATTGCTGTGAGGAAAGAGGGAGGGGGGATTCCTCCAGCTGCCCCCCTGTTAAGACTGTTTACTGATGAGAAGTTAAGCACACCTGACCTGTGTGTCCATTGTCATTGGACAGTTTAACCCGCCCTGTTTTCCACGGGTGGGGGGGGGGGGATGTTTTGAAGTGGGATCTGTATAACATGTGTTTTTTGGAATAAAGATTCATTCCTGCTTGAAACCTGAAGACAGAGCCGTGTCTCGTTTTTGGGGTGGATTATTTGTATGGGTTCCTTGTTTGGCTGATTGGAGTGTTCGGTAGCTGCCTTTGTGTTTGGGTTTGAAATGTCCTAAACGACTTTAACCCCTTTCATACTCGGGGTGTCGTTACACTTGTTAGTCAACCTTTGATAGGGGAGAAATGGGACAGACCTAGCCAGGACAGAGGCTTTTGGAGGGGACTGAATGATAGCCTCTTGCCTAATGATTATGGGCCCTGGCATTTGGGAGAATGGTGCACTTTGTGAGCTGTATGCCTGGGGATCCTTGAGGTGGTGTTACTTTGTATTCGGGTCCTTGTCCCCCAGGATACACAGACTCTGGGATCCCTGTGTATGCCATATTGGAAATGGTGACTGGGAGGGTATGTCTTGGATTGCCTAAAATGGGACAGTAATATTTATCGACACTATCTCCCAGGATATATGTAAAGACTATTCTTGGTTTGTTTGATTCTGAACTCAACATGTTAGTTGAGAGAGCTAATCACATTGGCCTCTAGAACTGGGTAGGAGCCGGACAGTGTACTCCTACTATAGTTTGTTGCCTACTAGGCTGAGGAGGGGGGGAGATCACTGTTTGTATTGTTAATTGTAATTAGCTCCTGCTATTGTGAGAAGGTGTCCTGTGTTTATACTATTGTGTGAAGCTCGGTGACCACAAGTCTGACCTGTAGTGAAATCCTGATTAATCATAACAATGCTCAGGAGGGCACAGAGTCACATCGGCTGCTTTAAGGGATTAGTTAATTAGCTCATGTTAATTCTGTTTCTGGTTACAGATGTATTGTTAGAGTAATATGAGCAGGAATGAGGACCTCCTATTCTACTGTATATATGCCTTGTAGTTTTGGTTCTAATAAAGAGTCCATGTTCAGCAACTAAACAAGTATCGTCTTGTTTTGTGCTTGTGAGCGGTTGGAATATCTGATATCTATATTCAGACTGGGAGGAAGTGGTATATGACAAAAGCACTCAAGAGGAGTGTGGGATGTTCCGTTACACTAATGCCGTGTACACACCGTCTGACTTTTCAGCTACAAAAGTCCTACAGCCCGTCCGACAGACTTTCGACAGACTTTCAACTGACTTTTGGCAGACTTTCAACAGACTTTCTAACGACCGGACTTGTCTACACACGATCACACCAAAGTCCGACAGATTCGTACGTGATGACTTACACCGGACTAAAATAAGGAAGTTGATAGCCAGTAGCCAATAGCTGCCCTAGCGTGGGTTTTTGTCCGTCAGACTAGCATACAGACGACCGGATTTCTGGGTCCAGCGGAGTTACGACGTAAAGAGTTGAAGCATGTTCCAAATCTAAAGTGCGTCAGATTTGTGGCTGGAAAAGTCCGCTGAAAGTCCGGGGAAGCCCACACACGATCGGATTGTCCGCCGGACTTATGCCCCGTACACACGGTCGGATTTTCCGACAGAAAATGTGTGATAGGACCTTGTTGTCAGAAATTCCGACCGTGTGTAGGCTCCATCACACATTTTCCATCAGATTTTCCGACACACAAAGTTTGAGAGCAGGATATAAAATTTTCCGACAACAAAATTAGTTGTCGAAAACTCTGATCGTGTGTACACAAATCCGACGGACAAAGTGCCACGCATGCTCAGAATAAATAAAGAGATGAAAGCTATTGGCCACTGCCCCGTTTATAGTCCCGACGTACGTGTTTTACGTCACCGCGTTCAGAACGATCGGATTTTCCGACAACTTTGTGTGACCGTGTGTATGCAAGACAAGTTTGAGCCAACATCCGTCGGAAAAAATCCTAGGATTTTGTTGTCGGAATATCCGAACAAAGTCCGACCGTGTGTACGGGGCATAAGTCTGTCGGCGTCCGTCTGACTTTTGTAGCTGAAAAGTCTGACCGTGTGTACGCGGCATTAGTCTCCAGCTGAATGTTATTAAAGGCTGTTGTGCGCAAGAGACCTACTGAATTTACTTGATACATTGGCTCCAGTGGGCAGCAATGAGGAAATAGAGATCGTTACAATCTGTTTCATTGTGTGGACAATCATCACTAATAATTATTGATTATTATTCCCCTCTTTTCCCTTTCTGTTATAGACGGTACACTTGTTACAGACCAGCTGCTACTATAAAAGTATGTTTTACATTCCCTTTTCCCCTCCCCTTCTTTTCCCAGTTGCCATTTTTGGGACATGTGTATCCCCCATTGCCAAAGTATTCATATCCTTTTTCAATATCCTTTAAGGTTACATTATTGTTTTGTTATTGAATGTAATTATGGTTTTCTGTTTTTTAACTTGTTTTTTAATGTTTGGTGGATAATATATGGAGGCCTATGAGGTTGCCGTGTAGCCCTGCAGCACCTCTGCTTTTCACTAATGCTGGAATAGCCTGCCCCTTCCACTGGCTCCATACTTACTTCACCTATAAGTACTAGCATCAAACTCCATGGTCTATCAGGCGGCTTTCCAGTTCAACCACCTATGCTGCAAGCTTCTGCCAACACTGAGTCTGGATGATCCTTTTACAGATGTTACTGTATTGACAAGCACTTCTTTCATGGATCTATGTGAGTGTTCATTTGGCTGTTCTATTAAAGCTGTTTAATACTTTTAATACTAGACTTAGCGGTGCCCCCCTTTGTTGTTCTATTACTTTTCAGAGATCCATTCCTGTCTTAGGGTGGAACTGCTCGCTAGAGTAGAGAGATGAGCACGGAGGGGAATGAAAAGAGGCTTTGTGGTTTTTATTTTTCCAAGAGGTCCAAGTTTATAATTTTTTAAAGAGAAACTCAACTGATGTTTTATATCTGTTTTCCTAATACTTGTAAAACATTTTTACAAATAAAAAGGAGTAGTGTAGATGCATTGTAGGAAAGATTTATTACAAGGGTGCACGCTCATAGTTGGCAACATTGTAAAAAAAAATTTAGGGACACTTTTTTGGCTGTAGGCAGTATCTTATTATAATTAGGGGGGCATGCATTTGTAGGTGTGACATAGCAAAAATGTAAAATGTGGTGTGCCAAGCGCCCCAAAAAATGGGTGGGGTTTACATGAAATAGTGGGTGTGGCTTATATTGGCATGGTTCAAATGGGGGTGTGGTTAGAGTTTGAGATGACTGAGAGAGGAAGAAAGAAAGGGGAAAAGAGGGAGGGAGGTAGAGAGAAAGAAGAAAAGAAGGAGGGAAGGACAGAGGAGGAAGGAAACCTGCTGTACGGAGGTCAGCAGGTTGCAGGGCAGTGTATAGAGGTCAGCAGGTTGCAGGGCAGTATACGGAGGTCAGGAGGTTGCAGGGCAGTGTATGGAGGTCAGCAGGTTGCAGAGCGGTGTACGGAGGTTAGCAGGTTGCAGGGCAGTATACGGAGGTCAGCAGGTTGCAGGGCAGTGGACGGAGGTCAGCAGGTTACAGGGCAGTATACGGAGGTCAGCAGGTTGCAGGGCGGTGTACAGAGGTCAGCAGGTTGCAGGGCAGTGTACAGAGGTCAGCAGGTTACAGGGCAGTGGACGTCAGCAGGTTGCAGGTTGCAGGGCAGTATACGGAGGTCAGCAGGTTGCAGGGCAGTGTACGGAGGTCAGCAGGTTGCAGGGCAGTGTACCAAGGTCAGCAGGTTGCAGGACAGTATACGGAGGTCAGCAGGTTGCAGGGCAGTATACGAAGATAAGCAGATTGCAGGGCAGTGGACAGAGGTCAGCAGGTTGCAGGGCAGTATACGGAGGTCAGCAGGTTGCAGGGCAGTGTACGGAGGTCAGCAGGTTGCAGGGCAGTGTACGGTGGTCAGTAGGTTGCAGGGCAGTGTGCGTCACCAGGTTGTAGGGCAGTATACGGAGGTCAGCAGGTTGCAGGGCGGTGTACGGAGGTCAGCAGGTTGCAGGGCAGTGTACGGAGGTCAGCAGGTTGCAGGGCAGTGCACCAAGGTCAGCAGGTTGCAGGGCAGTAGGGATGAGCTGAACACCCCCCAGTTCGGTTCGCATGAGAACCTGCGAACGGACCGAAAATTTGCACGAACGTTAGAACCCCATTGACGTCTATGGGACTCGAACGTTCAAAATCAAAAGTGCTCATTTTAAAGGCTAATTTACATGGTATTGTCCTAAAAAGGGTTTGGGGACCCGGGTCCTGCCCCAGGGGACATGTATCAATGCAAAAAAAACTTTTAAAAATGGTCGTTTTTTTCGGGAGCAGTGATTTTAATGATGCTTAAAGTAAAAAAAAAGTGAAATATTCCTTTAAATATCATACCTGGGGTGTGTCTATAGTATGCCTGTAAAGCGGCACGTGTTTCCCGTGTTTAGAACAGTCCCTGCACAAAATGTCATTTTTAAAGGAAAAAATCTCATTTAAAACTGCTTGCGGGTTTAATGTAATGTCAGGTCCTGGCAATATGGATGAAAATCAGTGAGACAAACGACATGGGTACCCCCCAGTCCATTACCAGGCCCTTTGGGTCTTGTATGGATATTAAGGGGAACCCCGCACCCAAATTAAAATAAGGAAAGGTGTGAGGCCACCAGGCCCTATATACTCTGAACAGCAGTATACAGGCGGTGCAAACAAGACAGGGACTGTAGGTTTGTTGTTAAGTAGAATCTGTTTGTAATTTTGAACGGGTACATTTTTAACATGTTTAGCTCCAGCCAAAAAATCTTTTTTAAGCTTTTTGGAAAACATAGGGAAGGGTTATCACCTCTGTGACATTTGTTTTGCTGTCTGTCCTCCTCTCCAGAAGATTTCACCTCACTTTTTGTCCCAATGACAAATGTTTTTTGAAAATTTGGGCTTTTTTGTGGAACAAGGATTGGAAAGCATCAGTGGAAAGGAGAAATGTTTTTCCCATATTAACTCTTACAGCAGAGAATTTCCCTTCCTAGAGGTAGATTTCATCTCACTTCCTGTTGTCTCCTTCCGTTTGCAAGTAGGAGTTGTTTGTAAGTTAGATGTTTAAAAGTAGGGGCCTGCCCTATATACTCAGCAGAAATGTGGGCCTTAGGTGTTGTTGTGGCCACAACAATGTAAGCCCTCACAGGGCCCTGCTGTGAAATATTAGATCAAGAATTGTAATTACATGCTCCTGTTGAACAGGGGCAGAAAAATTGGGCCTTTGGTGCTGGTGGTGGTGCTGGTGTCACAACATTGTAAGTCCTCACTCGCTCTTGGTGGGTGCAGAAATGGGCCCTGCTGTGAAATATTAGATCAAGAATTTTAATTACATGCCCCTGTAGAACAGGGGCTGAAAAATTAGGCCTTAGGCACTGGTGCTGGTGCCACAACACTGCAACCCCTCACAGACACTCTAGTTGGAACGCAGGAACGAGCCCTGCTGCAAAGTATTGCATCAAAAATTGTAATTACACGCCCCTGTTAAACAGAGGCTGAAAAATTGTGCCTTAGGCACTGGTGCTGGTGCCACAACACTGCAACCCCTCACAGACACTCTAGTTGGAACGCAGGAACGAGCCCTGCTGCAAAGTATTGCATCAAAAATTGTAATTACATGCCCCTGTTAAACAGAGGCTGAAAAATTGTGCCTTAGGCACTGGTGCTGGTGCCACAACACTGCAACCCCTCACAGACACTCTAGTTGGAACGCAGGAACGAGCCCTGCTGCAAAGTATTGCATCAAAAATTGTAATTACACGCCCCTGTTAAACAGAGGCTGAAAAATTGTGCCTTAGGCACTGGTGCTGGTGCCACAACACTGCAACCCCTCACAGATACTCTAGTTGGAACGCAGAAATGAGCCCTGCTGCAAAGTATTGCATCAAAAATTGTAATTACACGCCCCTGTTAAACAAGGGCTGAAAAATTGGGCCTTAGGCACTGGTGCTGGTGCCACAACACTGCAACCCCTCACAGATACTCTAGTTGTAACGCAGAAACGAGCCCTGCTGCAAAGTATTGCATCAAAAATTGTAATTACACGCCCCTGTTAAACAGGGGCTGAAAAATTGGGCCTTAGGCACTGGTGGTGGCATCCAGAACCAAAAATGTTCTTACAAGCTATCAGCGTGATCATTGAGGTGAAAGAGGATAATTAGTCAGGGATAGTCACTTAGCATCAGCATAGGCAGTCTTTGAAGGGATCTGAGATTTCAAAAAAAATTATTCGGTTACATCAGCATCAGGTGCTTGGTAGCTGGTGGTGATCCAAGACTGATTCATTTTTATGAAGGTCAGCCAATCGACTGAGTCGGTGGACAGACGCACCCTGTGATCAGTTACAAAGCCTCCAGCAGCACTGAATGTGCGTTCCGAAAGAACGCTGGATGCAGGACAGGCCAGTAGCTCAATTGCATACTGTGCAAGCTCTGGCCAGTGATCCATCCTCAAGACCCAGTAACCCAGAGGATTTTCAGTGGGAAAGGTGTCCAAGTAAGATCTTGCCCCTAGGTATTCCTGCACCATGTAAAACAGACGCTGGCGATGGTTGCTGGAACCGATCATACCTTGGGGCTGCGGACTAAAAAATTGTCTGAACGCATCGGTCAGACGGCCACCTTCTCCACCGCTCCTTCTTTGACTGACCGAAGCCTCAGCAACATGTTGTCCAGAAACAGGAGTTTGTAACCTCCCAGTCTCTGGGAACGCGTTGCACAGACCTTTCTGCAAGGCATCCCGAAGATGTTTCATCCTTTGCTCCCTCTGTGATGGCAAGATAATGTCCGCAACCTTACCCTTGTAACGTGGATCAAGGAGGGTTGCCAGCCAGTATTGGTCCTTCTCCTTGATACCACGAATACGAGGATCCTTACGCAGGCTTTGCAGGATCAGGGAGGCCATGCAGCGTAGGTTTGCTGAGGCATTTGGTCCGGAGTCCTCTGGGTCACTAAGGACGACATGGTCCGCAGCCACCTCCTCCCAGCCACGTATAAGTCCATGTGTTTCTTGGGACTGAACCCTTAAAGACTGCTGCTGATGCTGAGTGCCAGACTCCACCTCCATACTGGACACAATCTTCCTCCTCCTCCTCCTCCTCATCCTCTTCCTGTGTGATCGGCGGGCACGCAGGAACACTGTCTGGATAAAGGGGGCCTTGAGAGCTAAGGAAGTCCTCCTCTTCCTGCCTCTGTTCTGCCTCAAGTTCCCTGTCCATTATTCCACGCAGCGTGTGCTCCAACAGGTCGACAAGGGGGACAGTGTCACTGATGCATGCACTGTCACTGCTCACCATCCTCGTGGCCTCCTCAAATGGTGACAGGACAGTGCATGCATCCCTGATCATGGCCCACTGGCGTGGGGAAAAAAAACAAGCTCCCCTGACCCTGTCCTGGTGCCATAGTCGCACAGGTACTCATTGATGGCCCTCTGCTGCATGTGCAGCATGGCCAACGTTGAGTTCCACCTGGTGGGCATGTCACAGATTAGGCGGTTCTTGGGCAGGTTAAACTCCTTTTGGAGGTCCGCCAGCCAAGCACTGGCATTATATGACCGGCAGAAATGCACACAGACTTTCCTGGCCTGCCTCAGGACATCCTGTAAGCCTGGGTACCTGCCCAAGAACCGCTGCATCACCAAGTTAAGGATGTGAGCCAAACAGGGCACATGGGTCATTTGTCCCTGTCGGAGGGCAGAGAGGAGGTTGGTGCCATTGTCGCAAACCACCATTCCTGCCTTAAAGCGGGGGTCCACCTATCTATCATTTTTTTTTTTTTGAGTTCATTCACAAACTTTTCTTCTCAGCATTACATACTCACATATTGTGTGTAATATGTCCGCCTGTGCCAGATTGCGTCGGAAAGAATAACTTATATTATTCACTGCAGGCGGTTTCCATCTTCATTGTGGGCATTTGAAGCCCACAAGCATTTATTTCCTGGATGTGGTGAATGCTGTGCTCCCAGCATTCACCGCTCGTTCCCGCACATGCTCAGTGGCATCCTGGGAAGCCTGAGACTAGCTCCCAGGAGTCTGGGAGAGGCTAGAAACACGCCTACTCCCACGGGAGGAGAACCAGGAAGTGCAAAGAAGAATAGAAAAATAAAAGGTAATTACGGCGATTTAAATTTTTTTAAACGGCATTTCAGCATCTAGGCAAGGAAGAGAATACATACAGATATTGTTCAAAATTTGGGTGGAACTCCACTTTAAGTTGGCGTGGCGTCAACCACCTCTGAACCTGCCCCTGCAGAGCTGACAGAACCTTTGCCCTAGTGTTGCTCCTGTCCCCCAAGCACACCAGCTCAAACACCGCATGGCATCTTTTGGCCTGCGTACTTGCGTAGCCCTTTGAACGGCTACGGAGCACCACTGGTTCCGAGGACAAAGCACAGGAAGAGGCCATGGAGGAAGAAGAAGAGGAGGGGGTGGAGGAGAGAGGTGTCACAATCATTAGCATTTTGGAGGCGTGGTGGCGGAACAACCTCCAACACTACTGCACCTTGTCCTGCATCCTTCCCAGCTGCCAGCAGAGTCACCCAATGCGCCGTGAAACTTAGGTAACGTCCATGTCCATGCCTGCTGGACCATGAGTCAGCCGTAATATGCACCTTACCGCTGACCGCCCTGTCCAGCGAGGCATGGACATTGCCTTCCACATGCCGGTAGAGAGCCGGAATCGCCGGATAGCCGAAAAAGTGGCGTTTGGGTACCTGCCATTGAGGAACCGCACATTCCACAAACTCACGCAAGGGGGCAGAGTCTACCAACTGAAAAGGCAGCAGTTGAAGTGCTAGCAATTTTGCCAAGCTAGCATTCAACCGCTGGGCATGTGGATGGCTGGGAGCAAACTTCTTTCGGTGGTGCAGCAGCTGGGGCAGGGAAATTTGCCTGGTACAATCTGACGTCGGTGTACCAAAAGCAGATTGCCCACAAGTACTTGGCTGTGACACACCTAATTCTACACCTTCATTCCTCTCAGTGCAGGCCTCAGAGAGGACTGAAGGTATAGTGGGGTTGGAGATCTCAGCTGATGAGGAGCAAGGAGAGGTCCTCTTTATTCTTTGGTGTGGGTCCTTTAGATACGCTTGCCAACGAACTGCATGGCAGGTCAACATATGTCTGGTCAAGCATGTGGTACCCAAGCGGGAGATGTTTTGGCCACGCGAGATACGCTTGAGACATATGTTGCAAATAGCAGCGGTGCGATCTGATGCACTCGTCTCAAAAAAGGCCCACACCAAATAACTTTTTGAATAACGCAAAGAGACTTCAGCGCCCTGCACATGTGGAGCTTTGGGGTGTGATGCAGTCAATGTGCTACCCTTAGGCTGGCCCCTGGAGGGCATCCTGCCTCGTTGGTGATGTGCCGACTCCTCCTCCTCCTCCTCTCTCCTATCAGGCACCCACGTTGAGTCAGTGACCTCATCATCCCCTCCCTACTCATCACTGGAGCAAAGCTGGCAGTATGCTGCAGCAGGGGGAGCATGACTGCCAGATTGCTGTCCTTCTTGGGCACCCCCTCTGTCCGTGCTCATGTTACTGCCTTCATTGAGCTCAGTATCATCATCAGTGCCTTCCAAACGCTGGGCATCCTCCTGGAGCATGTACCCAACACTGTGGTCAAACAGTTTGAGGGACTCCTCAGGAGGACATGGTGGGGCTAGGGAAGGAGTCACTGATGACATTGAGCTGAGGGAAGAGGCAGCTGATTTGCAAGACAAACTACCCTGGGCATGGGTGAGAGAGGATGAGGAGGATGAGGACAGCTTGGTCATCCACACCAAGTCTTCCGCATGTTGCGGCTCAACACGGCCAGCTGCCGAAAAAAAGGTCAAGCGTGTCCCACGGCCACGTGCTGATGAGGATGCACCGTCTCCACGACCAGCACTAGACACAGAGCCTGCTTGCCCTCTCTTATTGGCTTGTGACTGTCTGCCTCTCCTTCTTGGCCTTCCAGACATACTAATGGCCTGTAGCTGCACTAAGCTGGGATATATATATATATATATATATATATATATATATATATATATATATATATATACTGATACTGCAGCTAGCAAAATCAACTGCCTGCCTGTAGTATGAGAACACCACCAACCTTCTACAGGTAGCTTTAGCTGAACACTGTGCAGAGCTCGCAAAAAACTAACTTGTAGCTTTTTTAGCTGCCTGTGCAAGTGATAGGATCAGGAAAACACCACCAACCTTCTACAAGTAGAAATAGCTGAACACTGTGCAGAGCTTGCAAAAAAATAACTTGTAGGTTTAGCTGAACACTGTGAGGAGGACGCACCACACTAACTTGTAGTTTTAGCTGAACACTGTGAGCAGGATGCACTGCACTAACTTGTAGTTTTAGCTGAACACTGTGAGCAGGACGCACCGCACTAACTTGTAGTTTTAGCTGAACACTGTGAGCAGGACACACCCCACTAACTTGTAGTTTTAGCTGAACACTGTGAGCAGGACGCACTGCACTAACTTGTAGCTTTAGATGAACACTGTGCAGAGGTCTCACTACACTAACTTGTAGTTTTAGCTGAACACTGTGAGCAGGACGCACCGCACTAACTTGTAGTTTTAGCTGAACACTGTGAGCAGGACACACCCCACTAACTTGTAGTTTTAGCTGAACACTGTGAGCAGGATGCACCGCACTAACTTGTAGTTTTAGCTGAACACTGTGAGCAGGATGCACCGCACTAACTTGTAGTTTTAGCTGAACACTGTGAGCAGGACACACCCCACTAACTTGTAATTTTAGCTGAACACTGTGAGCAGGTTGCACCGCACTAACTTGTAGTTTTAGCTGAACACTGTGAGCAGGACGCACCGCACTTACTTGTAGTTTTAGATGAACACTGTGAGCAGGACGCACTGCACTAACTTGCAGTTTTAGCTGAACACTGTGGGCAGGACGCACTACACTAACTTGTAGCTTTAGATGAACACTGTGCAGAGGTCTCACTACACTAACTTGTAGTTTTAGATGAACACTGTGAGCAGGACGCACCACACTAACTTGTAGTTTTAGCTGAACACTGTGAGCAGGACGCACTGCACTAACTTGTAGGTTTAGCTGAACACTGTGAGGTGGACGCACCGCACTAGCTTGTAGCTTTAGATGAACACTGTGCAGAGGTCTCACTACACTAACTTGTAGTTTTAGCTGAACACTGTGAGCAGGACACACTGCACTAACTAGTAGTTTTAGCTGAACACTGTGAACAGGACGCACCCCACTAACTTGTAGTTTTAGCTCAACACTGTGAGAAGGACGCACTGCACTAACTTGTAGCTTTAGATGAACACTGTGCAGAGGTCTCACTACACTAACTTGTAGTTTTAGCTGAACACTGTGAGCAGGACGCAGTGCACTAACTTGTAGTTTTAGCTGAACACTGTGAGCAGGACGCACCGCACTAACTTGTAGTTTTAGCTGAACACTGTGAGCAGGACGCACTGCACTAACTTGTAGTTTTAGATGAACACTGTGAGCAGGATGCACTGCACTAACCTGTAGTTTTAGCTGAACACTGTGAGCAGGACGCACCCCACTAACTTGTAGTTTTAGCTAAACACTGTGAAAAGGACGCACTGCACTAACTTGTAGTTTTAGATGAACACTGTGAGCAGGATGCACTGCACTAACCTGTAGTTTTAGCTGAACACTGTGAGCAGGGCGCACCACACTAACTTGTAGTTTTAGCTGAACACTGTGAGCAGGATGCACCGCACTAACTTGTAGTTTTAGATGAACACTGTGAGCAGGGCGCACCCCACTAACTTGTAGCTTTAGCTGAACACTGTGAGCAGGACGCACTGCACTAACTAGTAGCTTTAGATGAACACTGTGCAGAGGTCTCACTACACTAACTTGTAGTTTTAGCTGAACACTGTGAGCAGGACGCACTGCACTAACTTGTAGTTTTAGCTGAACACTGTGCAGAGGTCTCACTACACTAACTTGTAGTTTTAGCTGAACACTGTGAGCAGGACGCACTGCACTAACTTATAATTTTAGCTGAACACTGTGAGCAGGACGCACCACACTAACTTGTAGTTTTAGCTGAACACTGTGAGCAGGACGCACTGCACTAACCTGTAGTTTTAGCTGAACACTGTGAGCGGGACGCACTGCACTAACTTGTAGTTTTAGATGAACACTGTGAGCAGGACGCACCGCACTAACTTGTAGTTTTAGATGAACACTGTGAGCAGGACGCACCCCACTAACTTGTAGTTTTAGCTGAACACTGTGAACAGGACGCTCCGCACTAACTTGTAGTTTTAGCGGAACACTGTGAGCAGGACGCACCCCACTAACTTGTAGTTTTAGCTGAACACCGTGAGCAGGACGCACCGCACTAACTTGTAGTTTTAGCTGAACACTGTGAGCAGGACGCACCGCACTTACTTGTAGTTTTAGATGAACACTGTGAGCAGGACGCACTGCACTAACTTGCAGTTTTAGCTGAACACTGTGAGCAGGACGCACTACACTAACTTGTAGCTTTAGATGAACACTGTGCAGAGGTCTCACTACACTAACTTGTAGTTTTAGATGAACACTGTGAGCAGGACGCACCGCACTAACTTGTAGTTTTAGCTGAACACTGTGAGCAGGACGCACTGCACTAACTTGTAGGTTTAGCTGAACACTGTGAGGTGGACGCACCACACTAGCTTGTAGCTTTAGATGAACACTGTGCAGAGGTCTCACTACACTAACTTGTAGTTTTAGCTGAACACTGTGAGCAGGACACACTGCACTAACTAGTAGTTTTAGCTGAACACTGTGAACAGGACGCACCCCACTAACTTGTAGTTTTAGCTGAACACTGTGAGAAGGACGCACTGCACTAACTTGTAGCTTTAGATGAACACTGTGCAGAGGTCTCACTACACTAACTTGTAGTTTTAGCTGAACACTGTGAGCAGGACGCAGTGCACTAACTTGTAGTTTTAGCTGAACACTGTGAGCAGGACGCACCGCACTAACTTGTAGTTTTAGCTGAACACTGTGAGCAGGACGCACTGCACTAACTTGTAGTTTTAGATGAACACTGTGAGCAGGATGCACTGCACTAACCTGTAGTTTTAGCTGAACACTGTGAGCAGGACGCACCCCACTAACTTGTAGTTTTAGCTGAACACTGTGAAAAGGACGCACTGCACTAACTTGTAGTTTTAGATGAACACTGTGAGCAGGATGCACTGCACTAACCTGTAGTTTTAGCTGAACACTGTGAGCAGGACGCACCACACTAACTTGTAGTTTTAGCTGAGCACTGTGAGCAGGATGCACTGCACTAACTTGTAGTTTTAGCTGAACACTGTGAGCAGGATGCACCGCACTAACTTGTAGTTTTAGCTGAACACTGTGAGCAGGACACACCCCACTAACTTGTAGTTTTAGCTGAACACTGTGAGCAGGACGCACCGCACTAACTTGTAGTTTTAGCTGAACACTGTGAGCAGGACGCACCGCACTAACTTGTAGTTTTAGATGAACACTGTGAGCAGGGCGCACCCCACTAACTTGTAGCTTTAGCTGAACACTGTGAGCAGGACGCACTGCACTAACTAGTAGCTTTAGATGAACACTGTGCAGAGGTCTCACTACACTAACTTGTAGTTTTAGCTGAACACTGTGAGCAGGACGCACTGCACTAACTTGTAGTTTTAGCTGAACACTGTGCAGAGGTCTCACTACACTAACTTGTAGTTTTAGCTGAACACTGTGAGCAGGACGCACTGCACTAACTTATAATTTTAGCTGAACACTGTGAGCAGGACGCACCACACTAACTTGTAGTTTTAGCTGAACACTGTGAGCAGGACGCACTGCACTAACCTGTAGTTTTAGCTGAACACTGTGAGCGGGACGCACTGCACTAACTTGTAGTTTTAGATGAACACTGTGAGCAGGACGCACTGCACTAACTTGTAGTTTTAGATGAACACTGTGAGCAGGACGCACCCCACTAACTTGTAGTTTTAGCTGAACACTGTGAACAGGACGCTCCGCACTAACTTGTAGTTTTAGCGGAACACTGTGAGCAGGACGCACCCCACTAACTTGTAGTTTTAGCTGAACACCGTGAGCAGGACGCACTGCACTAACTTGTAGCTTTAGATGAACACTGTGCAGAGGTCTCACTACACTAACTTGTAGTTTTAGATGAACACTGTGAGCAGGACGCACCGCACTAACTTGTAGTTTTAGCTGAACACTGTGAGCAGGACGCACCCCACTAACTTGTAGTTTTAGCTGAACACTGTGAGCAGGACACACCGCACTAACTTGTAGTTTTAGCTGAACACTGTAAGCAGGACGCACCCCACTAACTTGTAGTTTTACCTTAACACTGTGAGCAGGACGCATTGCTCTATCTTGTAGCTTTAGATGAACACTGTGCAGAGGTCTCATTACACTAACTTGTAGTTTTTGCCGAACACTGTGAGCAGGACGCACTGCACTAACTTGTAGTTTTAGATGAACACTGTGAGCAGGAGGCACCGCACTAACTTGTAGTTTTAGCTGAACACTGTGAGCAGGATGCACCCCACTAACTTGTAGTTTTAGCTGAACACTGTCAGCAGGACGCACCGCACTAACTTGTAGTTTTAGCCGAACACTGTGAGCAGGACGCACCCCACTAACTTGTAGTTTTAGCTGAACACTGTGAGCAGGATGCACTGCACTAACTTGTAGCTTTAGATGAACACTGTGAGCAGGACGCACTGCACTAACTTGTAGCTTTGGATGAACACTGTGCAGAGGTCTCACTACACTAACTTGTAGTTTTAGATGAAAACTGTGAGCAGGATGCACTGCACTAACTTGTAGTTTTAGCTGAGCACTGTGAGCAGGACGCACCGCACTAACTTGTAGTTTTAGCTGAACACTTTGAGCAGGACGGACCCCACTAACTTGTAGTTTTAGCTGAACACTGTCAGCAGGACGCACTGCACTAACTTGTAGCTTTAGATGAACACTGTGCAGAGGTCTCACTACACTAACTTGTAGTTTTAGATGAACACTGTGAGCAGGATGCACTGCACTAACTTGTAGTTTTAGCTGAGCACTGTGAGCAGGACGCACCGCACTAACTTGTAGTTTTAGCTGAACACTGTGAGCAGGACGCACCCCACTAACTTGTAGTTTTAGCTGAACACTGTGAGCAGGACGCACCGCACTAACTTGTAATTTTAGCTGAACTCTGTAAGCAGGATGCACCTCACTAACTTGTAGTTTTAGCTGAACACTGTGAGCAGGACGCACTGCACTATCTTGTAGCTTTAGATGAACACTGTGCAGAGGTCTCACTACACTAACTTGTAGTTTTAGCAGAACACTGTGAGCAGGACGCACTGCACTAACTTGAAGTTTTAGCTGAACACTGTGAGCAGGACGCACTGCACTAACTTGTAGTTTTAGCTGAACACTGTGAGCAGGATGCACCCCACTAACTTGTAACTTTAGCTGAACACTGTGAGCAGGACGCACCCCACTAACTTGTAGTTTTAGCTGAACACTGTGAGCAGGATGCACTGCACTAACTTGTAGCTTTAGATGAACACTGTGAGCAGGACGCACTGCACTAACTTGTAGCTTTAGATGAACACTGTGCAGAGGTCTCACTACACTAACTTGTAGTTTTAGCTGAACACTGTGAGCAGGACGCACCGCACTAACTTGTAGTTTTAGCTGAACACTGTGAGCAGGACGCACCGCACTATCTTATAGCTTTAGATGAACACTGTGCAGAGGTCTCACTACACTAACTTGTAGTTTTAGCAGAACACTGTGAGCAGGACGTACTGCACTAACTTGTAGTTTTAGCTGAACACTGTGAGCAGGACGCACTGCACTAACTTGTAGTTTTAGCTGAACACTGTGAGCAGGATGCACCCCACTAACTTGTAGATTTAGCTGAACACTGTGAGCAGGACGCACCGCACTAACTTGTAGTTTTAGCTGAACACTTTGAGCAGGACGCACTGCACTAACTTGTAGCTTTAGATGAACACTGTGAGCAGGACGCACTGCACTAACTTGTAGCTTTAGATGAACACTGTGCAGAGGTCTCACTACACTAACTTGTAGTTTTAGCTGAACACTGTGAGCAGGACGCACCGCACTAACTTGTAGTTTTAGCTGAACACTGTGAGCAGGACACACCGCACTAACTTGTAGTTTTAGATGAACACTGTGAGCAGGACGCACCGCACTAACTTGTAGTTTTAGCTGA
This sequence comes from Lithobates clamitans, assembly GCA_037952925.1. NCBI lineage: Eukaryota > Metazoa > Chordata > Amphibia > Anura > Ranidae > Lithobates > Lithobates clamitans. Next base: position 5,797,408 of record JBBGZY010000178.1, on the reverse strand, counting down.
ACACTGTGAGCAGGACGCACCCCGAAACTTGTAGTTTTATCTGAACACTGTGAGCAGGACGCACCGCACTAACTTGTAGCTTTAGCTGAACACTGTGAGCAGGACGCACCGCACTTACTTGTAGTTTTAGCTGAACACTGTGAGCAGGACGCACCCCACTAACTTGTAGTTTTAGCTGAACACTGTGAGCAGGACGCACCGCACAAACTTGTAGTTTTAGCTGAACACTGTAAGCAGGACGCACCCCACTAACTTGTAATTTCAGCTGAACACTGTGAGCAGGACGCACCGCACTAACTTGTAGTTTTAGCTGAACACTGTGAGCAGGACGCACCCCACTAACTTGTAGTTTTAGCGGAACACTGTGAGCAGGATGCACTGCACTAACTTGTAGCTTTAGATGAACACTGTGAGCAGGACGCACTGCACTAACTTGTAGCTTTAGATGAACACTGTGCAGAGGTCTCACTACACTAACTTGTAGTTTTAGCTGAACACTGTGAGCAGGACACACCGCACTAACTTGTAGTTTTAGCTGAACACTGTGAGCAGGACACACCGCACTAACTTGTAGTTTTAGCTGAACACTGTGAGCAGGACGCACCGCACTGACTTGTAGTTTTAGCTGAACACTATGAGCAGGACGCACCCCACTAACTTGTAGTTTTAGCTGAACACTGTGAGCAAGATGCACCGCACTAACTTGTAGCTTTAGCTGAACACTGTGAGCAGGACGCACCCCACTAACTTGTAGTTTTAGCTGAACACTGTGAGCAGGACGCCCCACACTAACTTGTAGTTTTAGCTGAACACTGTGAGCAGGACGCACTGCTTTAACTTGTAGCTTTAGATGAACACTGTGAGCAGGACGCACCACACTAACTTGTAGCTTTAGATGAACACTGTGCAGAGGTCTCACTACAATAACTTGTAGTTTTAGCTGAACACTGTGAGCAGGACGCACCGCACTAACTTGTAGTTTTAGCTGAACACTGTGAGCAGGACGCACCGCACTAACTTGTAGTTTTAGATGAACACTGTGAGCAGGACGCACCGCACTAACTTGTAGTTTTAGATGAACACTGTGAGCAGGACACACCCCACTAACTTGTAGTTTTAGCTGAACACTGTGAGCAGGACGCACCCCACTAACTTGTAGTTTTAGCTGAACACTGTGAGCAGGACGCACTGCACTAACTTGTAGCTTTAGATAAACACTGTGCAGAGGTCTCACTACACTAACTTATAGTTTTAGCTGAACACTGTGAGCAGGATGCATTGCACTAACTTGTAGTTTTAGCTGAACACTGTGAGCAGGACGCACTGCACTAACTTGTAGTTTTAGCTGAACACTGTGAGCAGGACGCACCCCACTAACTTGTAGTTTTAGCTGAACACTGTGAGCAGGACGCACCGCACTAACTTGTAGTTTTAGCTGAACACTGTGAGCAGGACGCTCCGCACTAACTTGTAGTTTTAGCTGAACACTGTGAGCAGGACGCACCCCACTAACTTGTAGTTTTAGCTGAACACTGTGAGCAGGACGCACTGCACTAACTTGTAGCTTTAGATGAACACTGTGCAGAGGTCTCACTACACTAACTTATAGTTTTAGCTGAACACTGTGAGCAGGATGCACTGCACTAACTTGTAGTTTTAGCTGAACACTGTGAGCAGGACACACTGCACTAACTTGTAGTTTTAGCTGAACACTGTGAGCAGGACGCACCCCACTAACTTGTAGTTTTAGCTGAACACTGTGAGCAGGATGCACCGCACTAACTTGTAGTTTTAGCTGAACACCGTGAGCAGGACGCTCCGCACTAACTTGTAGTTTTAGCTGAACACTGTGAGCAGGGCGCACCCCACTAACTTGTAGTTTTAGCTGAACACTGTGAGCAGGACGCACTGCACTAACTTGTAGCTTTAGATGAACACTGTGCAGAGGTCTCACTACACTAACTTGTAGTTTTAGCTGAACACTGTGAGCAGGACGCACCGCACTAACTTGTAGTTTTAGCTGAACACTGTGAGCAGGACGCACTGCACTATCTTGTAGCTTTAGATGAACACTGTGCAGAGGTCTCACTACACTAACTTGTAGTTTTAGCTGAACACTGTGAGCAGGACGCACTGCACTAACTTGTAGTTTTAGCTGAACACTGTGAGCAGGACGCACTGCACTAACTTGTAGTTTTAGCTGAACAATGTGAGCAGGACGCACCCCACTAACTTGTAGTTTTAGCTGAACACTGTGAGCAGGACGCACCGCACTAACTTGTAGTTTTAGCTGAACACTGTGAGCAGGATGCTCCGCACTAACTTGTTGTTTTAGCTGAACACTGTGAGCAGGACGCACCCCACTAACTTGTAGTTTTAGATGAACACTGTGAGCAGGACGCACTGCACTAACTTGTAGTTTTAGCTGAGCACTGTGAGCAGGACGCACCGCACTAACTTGTAGTTTTAGCTGAACACTGTGAGCAGGACGCACCGCACTAACTTGTAGTTTTAGCTGAACACTGTAAGCAGGACACACCTCACTAACTTGTAGTTTTAGCTGAACACTGTGAGCAGGACGCACTGCACTATCTTGTAGCTTTAGATGAACACTGTGCAGAGGTCTCACTACACTAACTTGTAGTTTTAGCTGAACACTGTGAGCAGGATGCACTGCACTAACTTGTAGTTTTAGCTGAACACTGTGAGCAGGACGCACTGCACTAACTTGTAGTTTTAGCTGAACACTGTGAGCAGGACGCACCCCACTAACTTGAAGTTTTAGCTGAACACTGTGAGCAGGACGCACCGCACTAACTTGTAGTTTTAGCTGAACACTGTGAGCAGGACGCTCCGCACTAACTTGTAGTTTTAGCTGAACACTGTGAGCAGGACGCACCCCACTAACTTGTAGTTTTAGCTGAACACTGTGAGCAGGATGCACTGCACTAACTTGTAGCTTTAGATGAACACTGTGCAGAGGTCTCACTACACTAACTTGTAGTTTTAGATGAACACTGTGAGCAGGAAGCACTGCACTAACTTGTAGTTTTAGCTGAGCACTGTTTGCAGGACGCACCGCACTAACTTGTAGTTTTAGCTGAACACTGTGAGCAGGACGCACCGCACTAACTTGTAGTTTTAGCTGAACACTGTAAGCAGGACGCACCTCACTAACTTGTAGTTTTAGCTGAACACTGTGAGCAGGACACACTGCACTATCTTGTAGCTTTAGATGAACACTGTGCAGAGGTCTCACTACACTAACTTGTAGTTTTAGCTGAACACTGTGAGCAGGATGCACTGCACTAACTTGTAGTTTTAGCTGAACACTGTGAGCAGGACGCACTGCACTAACTTGTAGTTTTAGCTGAACACTGTGAGCAGGACGCACCCCACTAACTTGAAGTTTTAGCTGAACACTGTGAGCAGGACGCACCGCACTAACTTGTAGTTTTAGCTGAACACTGTGAGCAGGACGCTCCGCACTAACTTGTAGTTTTAGCTGAACACTGTGAGCAGGACGCACCCCACTAACTTGTAGTTTTAGCTGAACACTGTGAGCAGGACGCACTGCACTAACTTGTAGCTTTAGATGAACACTGTGCAGAGGTCTCACTACACTAACTTGTAGTTTTAGATGAACACTGTGAGCAGGAAGCACTGCACTAACTTGTAGTTTTAGCTGAGCACTGTGAGCAGGACGCACCGCACTAACTTGTAGTTTTAGCTGAACACTGTGAGCAGGACGCACCGCACTAACTTGTAGTTTTAGCTGAACACTGTAAGCAGGACGCACCTCACTAACTTGTAGTTTTAGCTGAACACTGTGAGCAGGACACACTGCACTATCTTGTAGCTTTAGATGAACACTGTGCAGAGGTCTCACTACACTAACTTGTAGTTTTAGCTGAACACTGTGAGCAGGACGCACTGCACTAACTTGTAGTTTTAGCTGAACACTGTGAGCAGGACGCACCACACTAACTTGTAGTTTTAGCTGAACACTGTGAGCAGGACGCACCGCACTAACTTGTAGTTTTAGATGAACACTGTGAGCAGGACGCACCGCACTAACTTGTAGTTTTAGATGAACACTGTGAGCAGGACGCACCCCACTAACTTGTAGTTTTAGCTGAACACTGTGAGCAAGACGCACCGCACTAACTTGTAGTTTTAGCTGAATACTGTGAGCAGGATGCACCCCACTAACTTGTAGTTTTAGCTGAACACTGTGAACAGGATGCACTGCACTAACTTGTAGCTTTAGCTGAATACTGTGAGCAGGACACACCCCACTAACTTGTATTTTTAGCTGAACACTGTGAACAGGATGCACTGCACTAACTTGTAGTTTTAGCTGAACACTGTGAGCAGGACGCTCCGCACTAACTTGTAGTTTTAGCTGAACACTGTGAGCAGGACGCACCCCACTAACTTGTAGTTTTAGCTGAACACTGTGAGCAGGACGCACTGCACTAACTTGTGGCTTTAGCTGAACACTGTGAGCAGGACGCACCCCACTCACTTGAAGTTTTAGCTGAACACTGTGAGCAGGACGCACCCCACTAACTTGTAGTTTTAGCTGAACACTGTGAGCAGGACGCACTGCACTAACTTGTAGTTTTAGCTGAACACTGTGAGCAGGACGCACCCCACTAACTTGAAGTTTTAGCTGAACACTGTGAGCAGGACGCACCGCACTAACTTGTAGTTTTAGCTGAACACTGTGAGCAGGACGCTCCGCACTAACTTGTAGTTTTAGCTGAACACTGTGAGCAGGACGCACCCCACTAACTTGTAGTTTTAGCTGAACACTGTGAGCAGGACGCACTGCACTAACTTGTAGCTTTAGATGAACACTGTGCAGAGGTCTCACTACACTAACTTGTAGTTTTAGATGAACACTGTGAGCAGGACGCACCACACTAACTTGTAGTTTTAGCTGAACACTGTGAGTAGGATGCACTGCACTAACTTGTAGCTTTAGATGAACACTGTGAGTAGGATGCACTGCACTAACTTGTAGTTTTAGCTGAACACTGTGAGCAGGACGCCCCCCATTAACTTGTAGTTTTAGCTGAACACTGTGAGCAGGACGCACTGCACTAACTTGTAGTTTTAGCTGAACACTGTGAGCAGGACGCCCCCCATTAACTTGTAGTTTTAGCTGAACACTGTGAGCAGGACGCACTGCACTAACTTGTAGCTTTAGATGAACACTGTGCAGAGGTCTCACTACACTAACTTGTAGTTTTAGATGAACACTGTGAGCAGGACGCACCGCACTAACTTGTCGCTTTAGCTGAACAGTGTGAGCAGGACGCACCGCACTAACTTGTCGCTTTAGCTGAACACTGTGAGCAGGACGCACCGCACTAACTTGCAGTTTTAGCTGAACACTGTGAGCAGGACGCACCCCGCTAACTTGTAGTTTTAGCTTAACACTGTGAGCAGGACGCACTGCACTAACTTGTAGCTTTAGATGAACATTGTGCAGAGGTCTCACTACACTAACTTGTAGTTTTAGCTGAACACTGTGAGCAGGACGCACCACACTAACTTGTAGTTTTAGCTGAACACTGTGAGTAGGATGCACTGCACTAACTTGTAGCTTTAGATGAACACTGTGCAGAGGTTTCACTACACTAACTTGTAGTTTTAGCTGAACACTGTGAGCAGGACGCACCGCACTAACTTGTAGTTTTAGCTGAACACTGTGAGCAGGACGCCCCCCACTAACTTGTAGTTTTAGCTGAACACTGTGAGCAGGACGCACTGCACTAACTTGTAGCTTTAGATGAACACTGTGCAGAGGTTTCACTACACTAACTTGTAGTTTTAGCTGAACACTGTGAGCAGGACGCACCGCACTAACTTGTAGTTTTAGCTGAACACTGTGAGCAGGACGCCCCCCACTAACTTGTAGTTTTAGCTGAACACTGTGAGCAGGACGCACTGCACTAACTTGTAGCTTTAGATGAACACTGTGCAGAGGTCTCACTACACTAACTTGTAGTTTTAGATGAACACTGTGAGCAGGACGCACTGCACTAACTTGTAGCTTTAGATGAACACTGTGCAGAAGTTTCACTACACTAACTTGTAGTTTTAGCTGAACACTGTGAGCAGGACGCAACACACTAACTTGTAGTTTTAGCTGAACACTGTGAGCAGGACGCCCCCACTAATTTGTAGTTTTAGCTGAACACTGTGAGCAGGACGCACTGCACTAACTTGTAGCTTTAGATGAACACTGTGCAGAGGTCTCACTACACTAACTTGTAGCTTTAGATGAACACTGTGCAGAGGTTTCCCTACACTAACTTGTAGTTTTAGCTAAACACTGTGAGCAGGACGCACCGCACTAACTTGTAGTTTTAGCTGAACATTGTGAGCAGGACGCCCCCCACTAACTTGTAGTTTTAACTGAACACTGTGAGCAGGACGCACTGCACTAACTTGTAGCTTTAGATGAACACTGTGCAGAGGTCTCACTACACTAACTTGTAGTTTTAGATGAACACTGTGAGCAGGACGCACTGCACTAACTTGTAGTTTTAGCTGAGCACTGTGAGCAGGACGCACCGCAATAAATTGTAGTTTTAGCTGAACACTGTGAGCAGGACGCACTGCACTATCTTGTAGCTTTAGATGAACACTGTGCAGAGGTCTCACTACACTAACTTGTAGTTTTAGCTGAACACTGTGAGCAGGACGCACTGCACTAACTTGTAGTTTTAGCTGAACACTGTGAGCAGGACGCACCGCACTAACTTGTAGTTTTAGCTGAACACTGTGAGCAGGATGCACCCCACTAACTTGTAGTTTTAGCTGAACACTGTGAGCAGGACGCACCGCACTAACTTGTAGTTTTAGCTGAACAGTGTGAGCAGGACGCACCGCACTAACTTGTAGTTTTAGATGAACACTGTGAGCAGGACGCACCGCACTAACTTGTAGTTTTAGATGAACACTGTGAGCAGGACGCACCTCACTAACTTGTAGTTTTAGCTGAACACTGTGAGCAGGACGCACCGCACTAACTTGTAGTTTTAGCTGAATACTGTGAGCAGGACGCACCCCACTAACTTGTAGTTTTAGCTGAACACTGTGAACAGGATGCACTGCACTAACTTGTAGCTTTAGCTGAATACTGTGAGCAGGACGCACCCCACTAACTTGTAGTTTTAGCTGAACACTGTGAACAGGATGCACTGCACTAACTTGTAGTTTTAGCTGAACACTGTGAGCAGGACGCACCCCACTAACTTGTAGTTTTAGCTGAACACTGTGAGCAGGACGCACTGCACTAACTTGTAGCTTTAGATGAACACTGTGCAGAGGTCTCACTACACTAACTTGTAGTTTTAGCTGAACACTGTGAGCAGGACGCACTGCACTAACTTGTAGTTTTAGCTGAAAACTGTGAGCAGGACGCACCGCACTAACTTGTTGTTTTAGCTGAACACTGTGAGCAGGACGCACCGCACTAACTTGTAGTTTTAGCTAAACACTGTGAGCAGGACGCACCCCACTAACTTGTAGTTTTAGCTGAACACTGTGAGCTGGACACACCGCACTAACTTGTAGTTTTAGCTGAACACTGTGAGCAGGATTCACCGCACTAACTTGTAGTTTTAGCTGAACACTGTGAGCAGGACGCACCGCACTAACTTGTCGCTTTAGCTGAACACTGTGAGCAGGACGCACCGCACTAACTTGCAGTTTTAGCTGAACACAGTGAGCAGGACGCACCCCACTAACTTGTAGTTTTAGCTGAACACTGTGAGCAGGACGCACTGCACTAACTTGTAGCTTTAGATGAACATTGTGCAGAGGTCTCACTACACTAACCTGTAGTTTTAGCTGAACACTGTGAGCAGGACGCACCACACTAACTTGTAGTTTTAGCTGAACACTGTGAGTATGATGCACTGCACTAACTTGTAGCTTTAGATGAACACTGTGCAGAGGTTTCACTACACTAACTTGTAGTTTTAGCTGAACACTGTGAGCAGGACGCACCGCACTAACTTGTAGTTTTAGCTGAACACTGTGAGCAGGACGCCCCCCACTAACTTGTAGTTTTAGCTGAACACTGTGAGCAGGACGCACTGCACTATCTTGTAGCTTTAGATGAACACTGTGCAGAGGTCTCACTACACTAACTTGTAGTTTTAGCTGAACAGTGTGAGCAGGACGCACCGCACTAACTTGTAGTTTTAGATGAACACTGTGAGCAGGACGCACCGCACTAACTTGTAGTTTTAGATGAACACTGTGAGCAGGACGCACCTCACTAACTTGTAGTTTTAGCTGAACACTGTGAGCAGGACGCACCGCACTAACTTGTAGTTTTAGCTGAATACTGTGAGCAGGACGCACCCCACTAACTTGTAGTTTTAGCTGAACACTGTGAACAGGATGCACTGCACTAACTTGTAGCTTTAGCTGAATACTGTGAGCAGGACGCACCCCACTAACTTGTAGTTTTAGCTGAACACTGTGAACAGGATGCACTGCACTAACTTGTAGTTTTAGCTGAACACTGTGAGCAGGACGCACCCCACTAACTTGTAGTTTTAGCTGAACACTGTGAGCAGGACGCACTGCACTAACTTGTAGCTTTAGATGAACACTGTGCAGAGGTCTCACTACACTAACTTGTAGTTTTAGCTGAACACTGTGAGCAGGACGCACTGCACTAACTTGTAGTTTTAGCTGAAAACTGTGAGCAGGACGCACCGCACTAACTTGTTGTTTTAGCTGAACACTGTGAGCAGGACGCACCGCACTAACTTGTAGTTTTAGCTAAACACTGTGAGCAGGACGCACCCCACTAACTTGTAGTTTTAGCTGAACACTGTGAGCTGGACACACCGCACTAACTTGTAGTTTTAGCTGAACACTGTGAGCAGGATGCACCGCACTAACTTGTAGTTTTAGCTGAACACTGTGAGCAGGACGCACCGCACTAACTTGTCGCTTTAGCTGAACACTGTGATCAGGACGCACCGCACTAACTTGCAGTTTTAGCTGAACACTGTGAGCAGGACGCACTGCACTATCTTGTAGCTTTAGATGAACACTGTGCAGAGGTCTCACTACACTAACTTGTAGTTTTAGCTGAACACTGTGAGCAGGACGCACTGCACTAACTTGTAGTTTTAGCTGAACACTGTGAGCAGGACGCACCACACTAACTTGTAGTTTTAGCTGAACACTGTGAGCAGGATGCACCCCACTAACTTTTAGTTTTAGCTGAACACTGTGAGCAGGACGCACCGCACTAACTTGTAGTTTTAGCTGAACAGTGTGAGCAGGACGCACCGCACTAACTTGTAGTTTTAGATGAACACTGTGAGCAGGACGCACCGCACTAACTTGTAGTTTTAGATGAACACTGTGAGCAGGACGCACCTCACTAACTTGTAGTTTTAGCTGAACACTGTGAGCAGGACGCACCGCACTAACTTGTAGTTTTAGCTGAATACTGTGAGCAGGACGCACCCCACTAACTTGTAGTTTTAGCTGAACACTGTGAACAGGATGCACTACACTAACTTGTAGCTTTAGCTGAATACTGTGAGCAGGACGCACCCCACTAACTTGTAGTTTTAGCTGAACACTGTGAACAGGATGCACTGCACTAACTTGTAGTTTTAGCTGAACACTGTGAGCAGGACGCACCCCACTAACTTGTAGTTTTAGCTGAACACTGTGAGCAGGACGCACTGCACTAACTTGTAGCTTTAGATGAACACTGTGCAGAGGTCTCACTACACTAACTTGTAGTTTTAGCTGAACACTGTGAGCAGGACGCACTGCACTAACTTGTAGTTTTAGCTGAAAACTGTGAGCAGGACGCACCGCACTAACTTGTTGTTTTAGCTGAACACTGTGAGCAGGACGCACCGCACTAACTTGTAGTTTTAGCTAAACACTGTGAGCAGGACGCACCCCACTAACTTGTAGTTTTAGCTGAACACTGTGAGCAGGACACACCGCACTAACTTGTAGTTTTAGCTGAACACTGTGAGCAGGATGCACTGCATTAACTTGTAGTTTTAGCTGAACACTGTGAGCAGGACGCACCGCACTAACTTGTCGCTTTAGCTGAACACTGTGAGCAGGACGCACCGCACTAACTTGCAGTTTTTAGCTGAACACAGTGAGCAGGACGCACCCCACTAACTTGTAGTTTTAGCTGAACACTGTGAGCAGGACGCACTGCACTAACTTGTAGCTTTAGATGAACATTGTGCAGAGGTCTCACTACACTAACTTGTAGTTTTAGCTGAACACTGTGAGCAGGACGCACCACACTAACTTGTAGTTTTAGCTGAACACTGTCAGTATGATGCACTGCACTAACTTGTAGCTTTAGATGAACACTGTGCAGAGGTTTCACTACACTAACTTATAGTTTTAGCTGAACACTGTGAGCAGGACGCACCGCACTAACTTGTAGTTTTAGCTGAACACTGTGAGCAGGACGCACCTCACTAACTTGTAGTTTTAGCTGAACACTGTGAGCAGGACGCACTGCACTATCTTGTAGCTTTAGATGAACACTGTGCAGAGGTGTCACTACACTAACTTGTAGTTTTAGCTGAACACTGTGAGCAGGACGCACTGCACTAACTTGTAGTTTTAGCTGAACACTGTGAGCAGGACGCACCGCACTAACTTGTAGTTTTAGCTGAACACTGTGAGCAGGATGCACCCCACTAACTTGTAGTTTTAGCTGAACACTGTGAGCAGGACGCACCGCACTAACTTGTAGTTTTAGCTGAACAGTGTGAGCAGGACGCACCGCACTAACTTGTAGTTTTAGATGAACACTGTGAGCAGGACGCACCGCACTAACTTGTAGTTTTAGATGAACACTGTGAGCAGGACGCACCTCACTAACTTGTAGTTTTAGCTGAACACTGTGAGCAGGACGCACCCCACTAACTTGTAGTTTTAGCTGAACACTGTGAGCAGGACGCCCCCCACTAACTTGTAGTTTTAGCTGAACACTGTGAGCAGGACGCACTGCACTAACTTGTAGCTTTAGATGAACACTGTGCAGAGGTTTCACTACACTAACTTGTAGTTTTAGCTGAACACTGTGAGCAGGACGCACCGCACTAACTTGTAGTTTTAGCTGAAGACTGTGAGCAGGACGCCCCCCACTAACTTGTAGTTTTAGCTGAACACTGTGAGCAGGACGCACTGCACTAACTTGTAGCTTTAGATGAACACTGTGCAGAGGTTTCACTACACTAACTTGTAGTTTTAGCTGAACACTGTGAGCAGGACGCACTGCACTAACTTGTAGTTTTAGCTGAACACTGTGAGCAGGACGCCCCCCATTAACTTGTAGTTTTAGCTGAACACTGTGAGCAGGACGCACTGCACTAACTTGTAGCTTTAGATGAACACTGTGCAGAGGTCTCACTACACTAACTTGTAGTTTTAGATGAACACTGTGAGCAGGACGCACCGCACTAACTTGTCGCTTTAGCTGAACAGTGTGAGCAGGACGCACCGCACTAACTTGTCGCTTTAGCTGAACACTGTGAGCAGGACGCACCGCACTAACTTGCAGTTTTAGCTGAACACTGTGAGCAGGACGCACCCCGCTAACTTGTAGTTTTAGCTTAACACTGTGAGCAGGACGCACTGCACTAACTTGTAGCTTTAGATGAACATTGTGCAGAGGTCTCACTACACTAACTTGTAGTTTTAGCTGAACACTGTGAGCAGGACGCACCACACTAACTTGTAGTTTTAGCTGAACACTGTGAGTAGGATGCACTGCACTAACTTGTAGCTTTAGATGAACACTGTGCAGAGGTTTCACTACACTAACTTGTAGTTTTAGCTGAACACTGTGAGCAGGACGCACCGCACTAACTTGTAGTTTTAGCTGAACACTGTGAGCAGGACGCCCCCCACTAACTTGTAGTTTTAGCTGAACACTGTGAGCAGGACGCACTGCACTAACTTGTAGCTTTAGATGAACACTGTGCAGAGGTTTCACTACACTAACTTGTAGTTTTAGCTGAACACTGTGAGCAGGACGCACCGCACTAACTTGTAGTTTTAGCTGAACACTGTGAGCAGGACGCCCCCCACTAACTTGTAGTTTTAGCTGAACACTGTGAGCAGGACGCACTGCACTAACTTGTAGCTTTAGATGAACACTGTGCAGAGGTCTCACTACACTAACTTGTAGTTTTAGATGAACACTGTGAGCAGGACGCACTGCACTAACTTGTAGCTTTAGATGAACACTGTGCAGAAGTTTCACTACACTAACTTGTAGTTTTAGCTGAACACTGTGAGCAGGACGCACCGCACTAACTTGTAGTTTTAGCTGAACACTGTGAGCAGGACGCCCCCCACTAACTTGTAGTTTTAGCTGAACACTGTGAGCAGGACGCACTGCACTAACTTGTAGCTTTAGATGAACACTGTGCAGAGGTCTCACTACACTAACTTGTAGTTTTAGATGAACACTGTGAGCAGGACGCACTGCACTAACTTGTAGTTTTAGCTGAGCACTGTGAGCAGGACGCACCGCAATAAATTGTAGTTTTAGCTGAACACTGTGAGCAGGACGCACTGCACTATCTTGTAGCTTTAGATGAACACTGTGCAGAGGTCTCACTACACTAACTTGTAGTTTTAGCTGAACACTGTGAGCAGGACGCACTGCACTAACTTGTAGTTTTAGCTGAACACTGTGAACAGGATGCACTGCACTAACTTGTAGTTTTAGCTGAACACTGTGAGCAGGACGCACCCCACTAACTTGTAGTTTTAGCTGAACACTGTGAGCAGGACGCACTGCACTAACTTGTAGCTTTAGATGAACACTGTGCAGAGGTCTCACTACACTAACTTGTAGTTTTAGCTGAACACTGTGAGCAGGACGCACTGCACTAACTTGTAGTTTTAGCTGAAAACTGTGAGCAGGACGCACCGCACTAACTTGTTGTTTTAGCTGAACACTGTGAGCAGGACGCACCGCACTAACTTGTAGTTTTAGCTAAACACTGTGAGCAGGACGCACCCCACTAACTTGTAGTTTTAGCTGAACACTGTGAGCAGGACACACCGCACTAACTTGTAGTTTTAGCTGAACACTGTGAGCAGGATGCACTGCATTAACTTGTAGTTTTAGCTGAACACTGTGAGCAGGACGCACCGCACTAACTTGTCGCTTTAGCTGAACACTGTGAGCAGGACGCACCGCACTAACTTGCAGTTTTTAGCTGAACACAGTGAGCAGGACGCACCCCACTAACTTGTAGTTTTAGCTGAACACTGTGAGCAGGACGCACTGCACTAACTTGTAGCTTTAGATGAACATTGTGCAGAGGTCTCACTACACTAACTTGTAGTTTTAGCTGAACACTGTGAGCAGGACGCACCACACTAACTTGTAGTTTTAGCTGAACACTGTCAGTATGATGCACTGCACTAACTTGTAGCTTTAGATGAACACTGTGCAGAGGTTTCACTACACTAACTTGTAGTTTTAGCTGAACACTGTGAGCAGGACGCACCGCACTAACTTGTAGTTTTAGCTGAACACTGTGAGCAGGACGCACCTCACTAACTTGTAGTTTTAGCTGAACACTGTGAGCAGGACGCACTGCACTATCTTGTAGCTTTAGATGAACACTGTGCAGAGGTGTCACTACACTAACTTGTAGTTTTAGCTGAACACTGTGAGCAGGACGCACTGCACTAACTTGTAGTTTTAGCTGAACACTGTGAGCAGGACGCACCGCACTAACTTGTAGTTTTAGCTGAACACTGTGAGCAGGATGCACCCCACTAACTTGTAGTTTTAGCTGAACACTGTGAGCAGGACGCACCGCACTAACTTGTAGTTTTAGCTGAACAGTGTGAACAGGACGCACCGCACTAACTTGTAGTTTTAGATGAACACTGTGAGCAGGACGCACCGCACTAACTTGTAGTTTTAGATGAACACTGTGAGCAGGACGCACCTCACTAACTTGTAGTTTTAGCTGAACACTGTGAGCAGGACGCACCCCACTAACTTGTAGTTTTAGCTGAACACTGTGAGCAGGACGCCCCCCACTAACTTGTAGTTTTAGCTGAACACTGTGAGCAGGACGCACTGCACTAACTTGTAGCTTTAGATGAACACTGTGCAGAGGTTTCACTACACTAACTTGTAGTTTTAGCTGAACACTGTGAGCAGGACGCACCGCACTAACTTGTAGTTTTAGCTGAAGACTGTGAGCAGGACGCCCCCCACTAACTTGTAGTTTTAGCTGAACACTGTGAGCAGGACGCACTGCACTAACTTGTAGCTTTAGATGAACACTGTGCAGAGGTTTCACTACACTAACTTGTAGTTTTAGCTGAACACAGTGAGCAGGACGCACTGCACTAACTTGTAGTTTTAGCTGAACACTGTGAGCAGGACGCCCCCCATTAACTTGTAGTTTTAGCTGAACACTGTGAGCAGGACGCACTGCACTAACTTGTAGCTTTAGATGAACACTGTGCAGAGGTCTCACTACACTAACTTGTAGTTTTAGATGAACACTGTGAGCAGGACGCACCGCACTAACTTGTCGCTTTAGCTGAACAGTGTGAGCAGGACGCACCGCACTAACTTGTCGCTTTAGCTGAACACTGTGAGCAGGACGCACCGCACTAACTTGCAGTTTTAGCTGAACACTGTGAGCAGGATGCACCCCGCTAACTTGTAGTTTTAGCTTAACACTGTGAGCAGGACGCACTGCACTAACTTGTAGCTTTAGATGAACATTGTGCAGAGGTCTCACTACACTAACTTGTAGTTTTAGCTGAACACTGTGAGCAGGACGCACCACACTAACTTGTAGTTTTAGCTGAACACTGTGAGTAGGATGCACTGCACTAACTTGTAGCTTTAGATGAACACTGTGCAGAGGTTTCACTACACTAACTTGTAGTTTTAGCTGAACACTGTGAGCAGGACGCACCGCACTAACTTGTAGTTTTAGCTGAACACTGTGAGCAGGACGCCCCCCACTAACTTGTAGTTTTAGCTGAACACTGTGAGCAGGACGCACTGCACTAACTTGTAGCTTTAGATGAACACTGTGCAGAGGTTTCACTACACTAACTTGTAGTTTTAGCTGAACACTGTGAGCAGGACGCACCGCACTAACTTGTAGTTTTAGCTGAACACTGTGAGCAGGACGCCCCCCACTAACTTGTAGTTTTAGCTGAACACTGTGAGCAGGACGCACTGCACTAACTTGTAGCTTTAGATGAACACTGTGCAGAGGTCTCACTACACTAACTTGTAGTTTTAGATGAACACTGTGAGCAGGACGCACTGCACTAACTTGTAGCTTTAGATGAACACTGTGCAGAAGTTTCACTACACTAACTTGTAGTTTTAGCTGAACACTGTGAGCAGGACGCACCGCACTAACTTGTAGTATTAGCTGAACACTGTGAGCAGGACGCCCCCCACTAACTTGTAGTTTTAGCTGAACACTGTGAGCAGGACGCACTGCACTAACTTGTAGCTTTAGATGAACACTGTGCAGAGGTCTCACTACACTAACTTGTAGTTTTAGATGAACACTGTGAGCAGGACGCACTGCACTAACTTGTAGTTTTAGCTGAGCACTGTGAGCAGGACGCACCGCAATAAATTGTAGTTTTAGCTGAACACTGTGAGCAGGACGCACTGCACTATCTTGTAGCTTTAGATGAACACTGTGCAGAGGTCTCACTACACTAACTTGTAGTTTTAGCTGAACACTGTGAGCAGGACGCACTGCACTAACTTGTAGTTTTAGCTGAACACTGTGAGCAGGACGCACCGCACTAACTTGTAGTTTTAGCTGAACACTGTGAGCAGGATGCACCCCACTAACTTGTAGTTTTAGCTGAACACTGTGCAGAGGTTTCCCTACACTAACTTGTAGTTTTAGCTGAACACTGTGAGCAGGACGCACCGCACTAACTTGTAGTTTTAGCTGAACATTGTGAGCAGGACGCCCCCCACTAACTTGTAGTTTTAGCTGAACACTGTGAGCAGGACGCACTGCACTAACTTGTAGCTTTAGATGAACACTGTGCAGAGGTCTCACTACACTAACTTGTAGTTTTAGATGAACACTGTGAGCAGGACGCACTGCACTAACTTGTAGTTTTAGCTGAGCACTGTGAGCAGGACGCACCGCAATAAATTGTAGTTTTAGCTGAACACTGTGAGCAGGACGCACTGCACTATCTTGTAGCTTTAGATGAACACTGTGCAGAGGTCTCACTACACTAACTTGTAGTTTTAGCTGAACACTGTGAGCAGGACGCACTGCACTAACTTGTAGTTTTAGCTGAACACTGTGAGCAGGACGCACCGCACTAACTTGTAGTTTTAGCTGAACACTGTGAGCAGGATGAACCCCACTAACTTGTAGTTTTAGCTGAACACTGTGAGCAGGATGCACCGCACTAACTTGTAGTTTTAGCTGAACAGTGTGAGCAGGACGCACCGCACTAACTTGTAGTTTTAGATGAACACTGTGAGCAGGACGCACCGCACTAACTTGTAGTTTTAGATGAACACTGTGAGCAGGACGCACCTCACTAACTTGTATTTTTAGCTGAACACTGTGAGCAGGACGCACCGCACTAACTTGTAGTTTTAGCTGAATACTGTGAGCAGGACGCACCCCACTAACTTGTAGTTTTAGCTGAACACTGTGAACAGGATGCACTGCACTAACTTGTAGCTTTAGCTGAATACTGTGAGCAGGACGCACCCCACTAACTTGTAGTTTTAGCTGAACACTGTGAACAGGATGCACTGCACTAACTTGTAGTTTTAGCTGAACACTGTGAGCAGGACGCACCCCACTAACTTGTAGTTTTAGCTGAACACTGTGAGCAGGACGCACTGCACTAACTTGTAGCTTTAGATGAACACTGTGCAGAGGTCTCACTACACTAACTTGTAGTTTTAGCTGAACACTGTGAGCAGGACGCACTGCACTAACTTGTAGTTTTAGCTGAAAACTGTGAGCAGGACGCACCGCACTAACTTGTTGTTTTAGCTGAACACTGTGAGCAGGACGCACCGCACTAACTTGTAGTTTTAGCTAAACACTGTGAGCAGGACGCACCCCACTAACTTGTAGTTTTAGCTGAACACTGTGAGCTGGACACACCGCACTAACTTGTAGTTTTAGCTGAACACTGTGAGCAGGATGCACCGCACTAACTTGTAGTTTTAGCTGAACACTGTGAGCAGGACGCACCGCACTAACTTGTCGCTTTAGCTGAACACTGTGAGCAGGACGCACCGCACTAACTTGCAGTTTTAGCTGAACACAGTGAGCAGGACGCACCCCACTAACTTGTAGTTTTAGCTGAACACTGTGAGCAGGACGCACTGCACTAACTTGTAGCTTTAGATGAACATTGTGCAGAGGTCTCACTACACTAACCTGTAGTTTTAGCTGAACACTGTGAGCAGGACGCACCACACTAACTTGTAGTTTTAGCTGAACACTGTGAGTATGATGCACTGCACTAACTTGTAGCTTTAGATGAACACTGTGCAGAGGTTTCACTACACTAACTTGTAGTTTTAGCTGAACACTGTGAGCAGGACGCACCGCACTAACTTGTAGTTTTAGCTGAACACTGTGAGCAGGACGCCCCCCACTAACTTGTAGTTTTAGCTGAACACTGTGAGCAGGACGCACCGCACTAACTTGTAGTTTTAGCTAAACACTGTGAGCAGGACGCACCCCACTAACTTGTAGTTTTAGCTGAACACTGTGAGCAGGACACACCGCACTAACTTGTAGTTTTAGCTGAACACTGTGAGCAGGATGCACCGCATTAACTTGTAGTTTTAGCTGAACACTGTGAGCAGGACGCACCGCACTAACTTGTCGCTTTAGCTGAACACTGTGAGCAGGACGCACCGCACTAACTTGCAGTTATAGCTGAACACAGTGAGCAGGACGCACCCCACTAACTTGTAGTTTTAGCTGAACACTGTGAGCAGGACGCACTGCACTAACTTGTAGCTTTAGATGAACATTGTGCAGAGGTCTCACTACACTAACTTGTAGTTTTAGCTGAACACTGTGAGCAGGACGCACCACACTAACTTGTAGTTTTAGCTGAACACTGTGAGTATGATGCACTGCACTAACTTGTAGCTTTAGATGAACACTGTGCAGAGGTTTCACTACACTAACTTGTAGTTTTAGCTGAACACTGTGAGCAGGACGCACCGCACTAACTTGTAGTTTTAGCTGAACACTGTGAGCAGGACGCACCTCACTAACTTGTAGTTTTAGCTGAACACTGTGAGCAGGACGCACTGCACTATCTTGTAGCTTTAGATGAACACTGTGCAGAGGTCTCACTACACTAACTTGTAGTTTTAGCTGAACACTGTGAGCAGGACGCACTGCACTAACTTGTAGTTTTAGCTGAACACTGTGAGCAGGACGCACCGCACTAACTTGTAGTTTTAGCTGAACACTGTGAGCAGGATGCACCCCACTAACTTGTAGTTTTAGCTGAACACTGTGAGCAGGACGCACCGCACTAACTTGTAGTTTTAGCTGAACAGTGTGAGCAGGACGCACCGCACTAACTTGTAGTTTTAGATGAACACTGTGAGCAGGACGCACCGCATTAACTTGTAGTTTTAGATGAACACTGTGAGCAGGACGCACCTCACTAACTTGTAGTTTTAGCTGAACACTGTGAGCAGGACGCACCGCACTAACTTGTAGTTTTAGCTGAATACTGTGCGCAGGACGCACCCCACTAACTTGTAGTTTTAGCTGAACACTGTGAACAGGATGCACTGCACTAACTTGTAGCTTTAGCTGAATACTGTGAGCAGGACGCACCCCACTAACTTGTAGTTTTAGCTGAACACTGTGAACAGGATGCACTGCACTAACTTGTAGTTTTAGCTGAACACTGTGAGCAGGACGCACCCCACTAACTTGTAGTTTTAGCTGAACACTGTGAGCAGGACGCACTGCACTAACTTGTAGCTTTAGATGAACACTGTGCAGAGGTCTCACTACACTAACTTGTAGTTTTAGCTGAACACTGTGAGCAGGACGCACTGCACTAACCTGTAGTTTTAGCTGAAAACTGTGAGCAGGACGCACCGCACTAACTTGTTGTTTTAGCTGAACACTGTGAGCAGGACGCACCGCACTAACTTGTAGTTTTAGCTAAACACTGTGAGCAGGACGCACCCCACTAACTTGTAGTTTTAGCTGAACACTGTGAGCAGGATGCACCGCACTAACTTGTAGTTTTAGCTGAACACTGTGAGCAGGACGCACCGCACTAACTTGTCGCTTTAGCTGAACACTGTGAGCAGGACGCACCGCACTAACTTGCAGTTTTAGCTGATCACAGTGAGCAGGACGCACCCCACTAACTTGTAGTTTTAGCTGAACACTGTGAGCAGGACGCACTGCACTAACTTGTAGCTTTAGATGAACATTGTGCAGAGGTCTCACTACACTAACCTGTAGTTTTAGCTGAACACTGTGAGCAGGACGCACCACACTAACTTGTAGTTTTAGCTGAACACTGTGAGTATGATGCACTGCACTAACTTGTAGCTTTAGATGAACACTGTGCAGAGGTTTCACTACACTAACTTGTAGTTTTAGCTGAACACTGTGAGCAGGACGCACCGCACTAACTTGTAGTTTTAGCTGAACACTGTGAGCAGGACGCCCCCCACTAACTTGTAGTTTTAGCTGAACACTGTGAGCAGGACGCACTGCACTATCTTGTAGCTTTAGATGAACACTGTGCAGAGGTCTCACTACACTAACTTGTAGTTTTAGCTGAACACTGTGAGCAGGACGCACTGCACTAACTTGTAGTTTTAGCTGAACACTGTGAGCAGGACGCACCGCACTAACTTGTAGTTTTAGCTGAACACTGTGAGCAGGATGCACCCCACTAACTTGTAGTTTTAGCTGAACACTGTGAGCAGGACGCACCGCACTAACTTGTAGTTTTAGCTGAACAGTGTGAGCAGGACGCACCGCACTAACTTGTAGTTTTAGATGAACACTGTGAGCAGGACGCACCGCACTAACTTGTAGTTTTAGATGAACACTGTGAGCAGGACGCACCTCACTAACTTGTAGTTTTAGCTGAACACTGTGAGCAGGACGCACCGCACTAACTTGTAGTTTTAGCTGAATACTGTGAGCAGGACGCACCCCACTAACTTGTAGTTTTAGCTGAACACTGTGAACAGGATGCACTGCACTAACTTGTAGCTTTAGCTGAATACTGTGAGCAGGACGCACCCCACTAACTTGTAGTTTTAGCTGAACACTGTGAACAGGATGCACTGCACTAACTTGTAGTTTTAGCTGAACACTGTGAGCAGGACGCACCCCACTAACTTGTAGTTTTAGCTGAACACTGTGAGCAGGACGCACTGCACTAACTTGTAGCTTTAGATGAACACTGTGCAGAGGTCTCACTACACTAACTTGTAGTTTTAGCTGAACACTGTGAGCAGGACGCACTGCACTAACTTGTAGTTTTAGCTGAAAACTGTGAGCAGGACGCACCGCACTAACTTGTTGTTTTAGCTGAACACTGTGAGCAGGACGCACCGCACTAACTTGTTGTTTTAGCTGAACACTGTGAGCAGGACACACCGCACTAACTTGTAGTTTTAGCTGAACACTGTGAGCAGGATGCACCGCATTAACTTGTAGTTTTAGCTGAACACTGTGAGCAGGACGCACCGCACTAACTTGTCGCTTTAGCTGAACACTGTGAGCAGGACGCACCGCACTAACTTGCAGTTTTAGCTGAACACAGTGAGCAGGACGCACCCCACTAACTTGTAGTTTTAGCTGAACACTGTGAGCAGGACGCACTGCACTAACTTGTAGCTTTAGATGAACATTGTGCAGAGGTCTCACTACACTAACTTGTAGTTTTAGCTGAACACTGTGAGCAGGACGCACCACACTAACTTGTAGTTTTAGCTGAACACTGTGAGTATGATGCACTGCACTAACTTGTAGCTTTAGATGAACACTGTGCAGAGGTTTCACTACACTAACTTGTAGTTTTAGCTGAACACTGTGAGCAGGACGCACCGCACTAACTTGTAGTTTTAGCTGAACACTGTGAGCAGGACGCACCTCACTAACTTGTAGTTTTAGCTTAACACTGTGAGCAGGACGCACTGCACTATCTTGTAGCTTTAGATGAACACTGTGCAGAGGTCTCACTACACTAACTTGTAGTTTTAGCTGAACACTGTGAGCAGGACGCACTGCACTAACTTGTAGTTTTAGCTGAACACTGTGAGCAGGACGCACCGCACTAACTTGTAGTTTTAGCTGAACACTGTGAGCAGGATGCACCCCACTAACTTGTAGTTTTAGCTGAACACTGTGAGCAGGACGCACCGCACTAACTTGTAGTTTTAGCTGAACAGTGTGAGCAGGACGCACCGCACTAACTTGTAGTTTTAGATGAACACTGTGAGCAGGACGCACCGCACTAACTTGTAGTTTTAGATGAACACTGTGAGCAGGACGCACCTCACTAACTTGTAGTTTTAGCTGAACACTGTGAGCAGGACGCACCGCACTAACTTGTAGTTTTAGCTGAATACTGTGAGCAGGACGCACCCCACTAACTTGTAGCTTTAGCTGAACACTGTGAACAGGATGCACTGCACTAACTTGTAGTTTTAGCTGAACACTGTGAACAGGATGCACTGCACTAACTTGTAGTTTTAGCTGAACACTGTGAGCAGGACGCACCCCACTAACTTGTAGTTTTAGCTGAACACTGTGAGCAGGACGCACTGCACTAACTTGTAGCTTTAGATGAACACTGTGCAGAGGTCTCACTACACTAACTTGTAGTTTTAGCTGAACACTGTGAGCAGGACGCACTGCACTAACTTGTAGTTTTAGCTGAAAACTGTGAGCAGGACGCACCGCACTAACTTGTTGTTTTAGCTGAACACTGTGAGCAGGACGCACCGCACTAACTTGTAGTTTTAGCTAAACACTGTGAGCAGGACGCACCCCACTAACTTGTAGTTTTAGCTGAACACTGTGAGCAGGATGCACCGCACTAACTTGTAGTTTTAGCTGAACACTGTGAGCAGGACGCACCGCACTAACTTGTCGCTTTAGCTGAACACTGTGAGCAGGACGCACTGCACTAACTTGTAGCTTTAGCTGAACATTGTGCAGTTGTCTCACTACACTAACTTGTAGTTTTAGCTGAACACTGTGAGCAGGACGCACCACACTAACTTGTAGTTTTAGCTGAACACTGTGAGTATGATGCACTGCACTAACTTGTAGCTTTAGATGAACACTGTGCAGAGGTTTCACTACACTAACTTGTAGTTTTAACTGAACACTGTGAGCAGGACGCACCGCACTAACTTGTAGTTTTAGCTGAACACTGTGAGCAGGACGCCCCCCACTAACTTGTAGTTTTAGCTGAACACTGTGAGCAGGACGCACTGCACTAACTTGTAGCTTTAGATGAACACTGTGCAGAGGTCTCTCTACACTAACTTGTAGTTTTAGCTGAACACTGTGAGCAGGACGCACTGCACTAACTTGTAGTTTTAGCTGAACACTGTGAGCAGGACACACCGCACTAACTTGTAGTTTTAGCTGAACAATGTGAGCAGGACGCACTGCACTAAGTGGTAGTTTTAGCTGAACACTGTGAGCAGGACATACCGCACTAACTTGTAGTTTTAGCTGAACACTGTGAGCAGGACATACCCCACTAACTTGTAGTTTTAGCTGAACACTGTGAGCAGAACGCACCGCACTAACTTGTAGTTTTAGCTAAACACTGTGAGCAGGACGCACCCCACTAACTTGTAGTTTTAGCTGAACACTGTGAGCAGGATGCACCGCACTAACTTGTAGTTTTAGCTGAACACTGTGAGCAGGACGCACCGCACTAACTTGTCGCTTTAGCTGAACACTGTGAGCAGGACGCACTGCACTAACTTGTAGCTTTAGATGAACATTGTGCAGAGGTCTCACTACACTAACTTGTAGTTTTAGCTGAACACTGTGAGCAGGACGCACCACACTAACTTGTAGTTTTAGCTGAACACTGTGAGTATGATGCACTGCACTAACTTGTAGCTTTAGATGAACACTGTGCAGAGGTTTCACTACACTAACTTGTAGTTTTAACTGAACACTGTGAGCAGGACGCACCACACTAACTTGTAGTTTTAGCTGAACACTGTGAGCAGGACGCCCCCCACTAACTTGTAGTTTTAGCTGAACACTGTGAGCAGGACGCACTGCACTAACTTGTAGCTTTAGATGAACACTGTGCAGAGGTCTCTCTACACTAACTTGTAGTTTTAGCTGAACACTGTGAGCAGGACGCACTGCACTAACTTGTAGTTTTAGCTGAACACTGTGAGCAGGACACACCGCACTAACTTGTAGTTTTAGCTGAACAATGTGAGCAGGACGCACTGCACTAAGTTGTAGTTTTAGCTGAACACTGTGAGCAGGACGCACCGCACTAACTTGTAGTTTTAGCTGAACACTGTGAGCAGGACATACCGCACTAACTTGTCGCTTTAGCTGAACACTGTGAGCAGGACGCACTGCACTAACTTGTAGCTTTAGATGAACACTGTGCAGAGGTCTCACTACACTAACTTGTAGTTTTAGCTGAACACTGTGAGCAGGACGCACTGCACTAACTTGTAGTTTTAGCTGAAAACTGTGAGCAGGACGCACCGCACTAACTTGTTGTTTTAGCTGAACACTGTGAGCAGGACGCACCGCACTAACTTGTAGTTTTAGCTAAACACTGTGAGCAGGACGCACCCCACTAACTTGTAGTTTTAGCTGAACACTGTGAGTATGATGCACTGCACTAACTTGTAGCTTTAGATGAACACTGTGCAGAGGTTTCACTACACTAACTTGTAGTTTTAACTGAACACTGTGAGCAGGACGCACCGCACTAACTTGTAGTTTTAGCTGAACACTGTGAGCAGGACGCCCCCCACTAACTTGTAGTTTTAGCTGAACACTGTGAGCAGGACGCACTGCACTAACTTGTAGCTTTAGATGAACACTGTGCAGAGGTCTCTCTACACTAACTTGTAGTTTTAGCTGAACACTGTGAGCAGGACGCACTGCACTAACTTGTAGTTTTAGCTGAACACTGTGAGCAGGACACACCGCACTAACTTGTAGTTTTAGCTGAACAATGTGAGCAGGACGCACTGCACTAAGTTGTAGTTTTAGCTGAACACTGTGAGCAGGACGTACCGCACTAACTTGTAGTTTTAGCTGAACACTGTGAGCAGGACATACCCCACTAACTTGTAGTTTTAGCTGAACACTGTGAGCAGGACGCACCGCACTAACTTGTAGTTTTAGCTAAACACTGTGAGCAGGACGCACCCCACTAACTTGTAGTTTTAGCTGAACACTG
Organism: Lithobates clamitans; assembly: GCA_037952925.1. Classification (NCBI taxonomy): domain Eukaryota; kingdom Metazoa; phylum Chordata; class Amphibia; order Anura; family Ranidae; genus Lithobates; species Lithobates clamitans. The sequence goes on along the minus strand of JBBGZY010000178.1, from coordinate 5,772,877 downwards.
TGAGCAGGATGCACCGCACTAACTTGTAGTTTTAGCTGAACACTGTGAGCAGGACGCACCGCACTAACTTGTCGCTTTAGCTGAACACTGTGAGCAGGACGCACCGCACTAACTTGCAGTTTTAGCTGATCACAGTGAGCAGGACGCACCCCACTAACTTGTAGTTTTAGCTGAACACTGTGAGCAGGACGCACTGCACTAACTTGTAGCTTTAGATGAACATTGTGCAGAGGTCTCACTACACTAACTTGTAGTTTTAGCTGAACACTGTGAGCAGGACGCACCACACTAACTTGTAGTTTTAGCTGAACACTGTGAGTATGATGCACTGCACTAACTTGTAGCTTTAGATGAACACTGTGCAGAGGTTTCACTACACTAACTTGTAGTTTTAACTGAACACTGTGAGCAGGACGCACCACACTAACTTGTAGTTTTAGCTGAACACTGTGAGCAGGACGCCCCCCACTAACTTGTAGTTTTAGCTGAACACTGTGAGCAGGACGCACTGCACTAACTTGTAGCTTTAGATGAACACTGTGCAGAGGTCTCTCTACACTAACTTGTAGTTTTAGCTGAACACTGTGAGCAGGACGCACTGCACTAACTTGTAGTTTTAGCTGAACACTGTGAGCAGGACACACCGCACTAACTTGTAGTTTTAGCTGAACAATGTGAGCAGGACGCACTGCACTAAGTTGTAGTTTTAGCTGAACACTGTGAGCAGGACGCACCGCACTAACTTGTAGTTTTAGCTGAACACTGTGAGCAGGACATACCCCACTAACTTGTAGTTTTAGCTGAACACTGTGAGCAGGACGCACCACACTAACTGGTAGTTTTAGCTGAACACTGTGAGCAGGACGCACCGCACTAACTTGTAGTTTTAGCTGAACACTGTGAGCAGGATGCATTGCACTAACTTGTAGTTTTAGCTGAACACTGTGAGCAGGACGCACTGCACTAAGTTGTAGTTTTAGCTGAATACTGTGAGCAGGACGCACCGCACTAACTTGTAGTTTTAGCTAAACACTGTGAGCAGGACGTACCCCACTAACTTGTAGTTTTAGCTGAACACTGTGAGCAGGACGCACCGCACTAACTTGTAGTTTTAGCTGAACACTGTGAGCAGGACGCACTGCACTAACTGTAAATAGTCTAGCTGCCTGACTGTGGTACTAATAGGATGAAAAGAACACCAGCAATTTTCTTCAGGTAGCTGTAAATCATGTAACAAGACAAGCCTGCCTGTCAGTAAGAAGATAACAGGGACGGATCTAGCTAAACTGAAAACAGTGTATATATATATATATATATATATATATATATATATATATATATATATATATATGCAACACCTGGGATGCATATATATACACAATACACTGTAGGTGCAGCTAACTCACTGATTGTCCTGCCTAATCTAGCTAACTCAAATGAAATAACACTGTCTCTCTGTCTATCTATCTCTCTTTCAACGCCGGAACACACACTACACAGGGCCGCCATGCAGGCGGCCTTATATAGTGTGGGGCGTGTTCTAAACCCCCTGAGCCATAATTGGCCAAAGCCACCCAGCTCTCTCTACTGACGGCGCTGTTATTGGCCAAGCATGCGGGTCATAGTGCATGCTTGGCCAATCATCAGCCAGCAATGCACTGCAATGCTGCAGTGAATTATGGGCCGTGACGCGCCACACGAATTTGGCGCGAATGGCCCATATCATTCGCAATTCGGCGAATGGGCGAACAGACGATGTTCGAGACGAACATGGGTTCGACTCGAACACAAAGCTCATCCCTACAGGGCAGTATACGGAGGTCAGCAGGTTGCAGGGCAGTATACGGAGGTCAGCAGATTGTAGGGGAATGTACGGAGGTCAGCAGGTTGCAGGACAGTGTACGGAGGTCAGCAGGTTGCAGGGCAGTATACGGAGGTCAGCAGGTTGCAGGGCGGTGTACGGAGGTCAGCAGGTTGCAGGGCAGTGTACGGAGGTCAGCAGGTTGCAGGGCAGTGAACGGAGGTCAGCAGGTTGCAGGGCAGTGTATGGAGGTCAGCAGGTTACAGGGCAGTGTACGGAGGTCAGCAGGTTGCAGGGCAGTGTATGGAGGTCAGCAGGTTACAGGGTGGTGTACGGAGGTCAGCAGGTTTCAGGGAGGTTTACGGAGGTCAGCAGGTTGCAGGGCGGTGTATGGATGTCAGCAGGTTGCAGGGCTATGTACGGAGGTCAGCAGGTTGCAGGGCAGTGTACATCAGAAGTGTTGACATGTGTGCCAGTGCCACTGTGACCCTTGCTCTCTATTTATAGAGCAACACCACAGCCAGGTCAGGGTTTAGGAACAGTCGGGGAGAAGGCAGCACATACCTGGTCGTGCTGGACAGCCCAGTTCCATCCGTGGGCTGTAAATATAGCCTTCTACCGCTCTCAGCAGCTCCTACACCACGGCATCCCCAACATGCAGGAAAGCATTGCATAGTGCGGGATCAGAACAGCAGTGAGGCTTACAGCCCCACCCGCTCATTCCTCACTGGAGAAGCATAGTGGCTTGCTGCCTGTCTCCCTGAGTCCCACAGCGGCAGCTTGTTACATGTGCCGAGATGATTTGCCTATTAGCATAGCGTCATGACACACTGTGTGTGTCATCTCAGCTGGCCATGCCCCCCACTTACCAATCTGCAGTACTTCCTGGAGGAGGTGGGGGTAATGACAGAGCAGCCCGGGGTCCGGGACAAAAGCCAATTTTTGGGACAAATGCCAGGACAATAAAAAATCGGAACATAGGTCGGATTTTCGGGATTGTCCCGCAAATTCATGACTATTGGCAAGTATGCACGCTTAATCATAAAATGGGATGGGACTAAATGAACCCTGACCACTTCTCAACCACCTATGCTGCAAGCTTCTGCCAACACCTCCCCCTTGAGCCTGGACGATCCTTTTACAGATGTTACTGTATTGACAAGCACTTCTTTCATGGATCTATGTGAGTGTTCATTTGGCTGCTCTATTAAAGCTGTTCTTTAATACTGGACTTAGTGGCGCCCCCCTGTGTTGTTTTATTGTTTTTCAGAGATCCATTCCTGTCTTAGGGTGGAACGCAGCCTAGTTTGCGAGTAAGACCTCATTCATACTGGTAATGTCTAACCTGTGTTTATATGCATTTAGTGGACATTTCATGCACATAATTACATGTAATGTTTTTCAATGGCACCATTCCCACTGAGCATTTACCTGCATTTAGATGCGACCAGTTTAGAGATGTTTTGAGAAAATAAAATCATGTGCATCAAGGTTCTAATTAAAAACCTTAAACACGGCTAAATGCTCCTAAACATTCATAATGGCACCTAAATGCAGGAAAAAGTGATCTGGGAGGCATAAAAGGTTTTTTATATTTCCTAGAAAACTTCTGCTGTGTTTGGAAAATGAATGGGTTTTCCAATTGTTTTTCAAACTTATGTAGTAGTGGATACCTCTAAAGGTATGAGGCAATACACCTAGCAGGCTGTGCGGGGGGATACTAATAGGTATCTAAGTTTGGTGACATCATCAAAAACTTGGAACTTATTACATCTGTTTTTTAAAATACATTTTGCTAATTTGCAGTCTTCAGCGATGATCTGTACTGTTTACAAATTTCACAGAATGCTAACTTGATCTGCTGATGAAGTGTGGATAAGTTTAAGGCATGTATGCAATTTCTGCACTTTTCTTTACATATTTATTTCCTTCTGCATGAGCAATAAAACCCTGGTAACCAACAGATTAGTCTGTTTAGTTTAGTTGAATGCACTTTCAGACTTTCACTTTAAGTGTAATCGGCAATGGTAATTTATAGCTGGTGGTAACCCATACCAACTAATCAGATTTCAATTTAGCTTAAAACTGATTTCTGGCTGCTAAGGATTAGTGCACTTTGTACAGTATCATTGCACTATGCTGGCTAATGTTGTGTAGTGCTGGTAGATTTTCAATCTACCGCTTATAGGTAAATTTAGTGGGTTACCTGTTCATACATAGTCAAATTTAGCCTCTGTTCCAGTTTGGCTGTGTTGCATGTAGTTTCACACTGTGCCTGTGGGTGTCATTGTCGCCATGGGTCGGTGTTGGAAAGGCAACACGTTAAAGTGTATAAGTGCTCCTCTGTCCCGGAGATAACTCGGTGGAGGTGGTCCTCCGAGTTGCATTCTGGGAGAGGATATTTATGGGACAGACGCCATGTTTTTAGGGGCTCTTTCGTTCCACCTGCTGGCCCTCCTGGCCCACAGGTATGTGTTAGGAGTACTACCTTGTGGTCCTCCGACCGAGAGGACCACGTTGCTGCAGCGTGTGAGTGGGCCCAGAAGCCTGTCTGGGGCCTACCACAGCAGCGAAGGAATGGTCCTGTGCTGTCTGTCCTACGGGAAGAAGCTGGACAACTGAGAAGATCCCAGGGGAGGACCCATCTTGGAAGGATCATGCAGAGTGCTGGTCTGGAGAGGGGCCTGGTGACTAAGTTGGAGGACGCATCCTAAAGTTAACCTACCACATAGTACTGCCGGGTCGGCTTAAAGGTTCTAGTTCTGTGTTTGTTATTCATCGTAAACCATTACATCCTGTGGCAGAGGATCGTACGGGTTTCTATTACATTCAAGTCTGTGGCAGAGACTTTTGTCCGTGCTGCGTATTGGCTGCTAGTTTAGTGAGAGAAACCTATCCAGGCGGGCAAAGATTCAACTCTAAAAGGAGAGTACATTCATCTACAAGATTCCAATTCCTAAAACTGCACAAAGAAAATGTATTTGAACTTCCCTGCAACTCTTCTTCTACCTCTTTCCTGCTACTTCCTTCAGTTACTCTTTATTAAAACCTTGTAAAAGATACTCAAGTGTCCAGTGCCTACATTGTCTGGTATTAGGCTCAACGGGACCCTAGACCCGGTTCTGGTGAAATTGAGGTAACGAAGGTGAGGGTAACAGCCTGCTCTAAACCAGCAGCTCCACCGTGAGTTATTGCTACAGTTGGTTATATACTAATGTAAACCCTAACAATCGACATCTTTATCTCCACCCTTTTGGTTTGTTTAATTTACTATTCAAAGCATTTTGTTATTTCTGTTTAATAAGTGGCTCTCTGCCTGTGTTATATGTTATCCGTTACACAGGTCACAAGTTATTAGTGTAAATATATCATTTCATTAACTGAATGCACTAAAACAATATAATCATTTTTTTTTTTTTTATATAAGACATGGGAATGGATTGTAGGAAATAATGAATTTAGAGTTAATCATAAATATTTGTTCTAAAATTATTCTTTCTCACTCTGGAGTGCATGACTATACTTATTATGTGTTGTGCAATCAGCATTTATGTATGTGTGTGTATCCTAGGTGCATTTATACCTAGGATATTTACAGTATCTCACAAAAGTGAGTACACCCCTCACATTTTTGTAAATATTTTATTATATCTTTCCATGTGACAACACTGAAGAAATTACACTTTGCTACAATGTAAAGTAGTGTACAGCTTGTATAACAGTGTAAATTTGCTGTCCCCTCAAAATAACTCAACATACAGTCGTTTATGTATAAACCACTGGCAACAAAAGTGAGTACAACCCTAAGTGAAAATGTCCAAATTGGGCCCAATTAGCCATTTTCCCTCCCCAGGTGTCATGTGACTCGTTAGTGTTACAAGGTCTCAGGTGTGTATGGGGAGCAGGTGTGTTAAATTAGGTGTTATCGCTCTCACTCTCTCATACTGGTCACTGGCAGTTCAACATGGCACCTCATGGCAAAGAACTCTCTGAGGATTTGAAAAAAAGAATTGTTGCACTACATAAAGATGGCCTAGGCTATAAGAAGATTGCCAAGACCCTGAAACTGAGCTGCAGCACGGTGGCCAAGACCATACAGTGGTCTAACAGGACAGGTTCCACTCAGAACAGGCCCTCGCCATGGTAGACCAAAGGAGTTGAGTGCACATGCTCAGCGTCATGTGCAGAGGTTGTCTTTGGGAAATAGACGTATGAGTGCTACCAGCATTGCTGCAGAGGTTGAAAAGGTGGGGGGTCAGCCTGTCAGTGCTCAGGCCATATGCCGGACACGACATCAAATTGGTCTGCATGGCTGACGTCCCAGAAGGAAGCCTCTTCTAAAGATGATGCACAAGAAAGCCTGCAAACAGTTTGCTGAAGACAAGCAGACTAAGGACTACTGGAACCATGTCCTGTGGTCTGATGAGACCAAGATAAACTTCTTTGGTTCAGATGGTGTCAAGCATGTGTGGTGGCAACCAGGTGAGGAGTACAAAGACAAGTGTGTCTTGCCTCCAGTCAAGCACGGTGGTTGGAGTGTCATGGTCTGGGAAATGAGTGCTACTGGAACTGGGGAGCTATAGTTCATTGAGGGAACCATTAATGCCAACATGTATTGTGACATACTGAAGCTGAGCATGATCCCCTCCCTTTGGAAACTGGGCCACAGGACAGTATTCCAACATGATAACGACCCCAAACACACCTCCAAGATGACCACTGCCTTGCTAAAGAAGCTGAGGGTAAAGGTGATGGAATGGCCAAGCATGTCTCCAGACCTAAACCCTATTAAATACCTGTGGGGCATTCTCAAACAGAAGGTGGAGGAGCGCAAGGTCTCTAACATCTACCAGCTTCGTGATGTCGTCATGGAGGAGTGGAAGAGGACAACCTGTGAAACTCTGGTGAACTGCCATGCCCAAGAGGGTTTAGGTAATACTGGAAAATAATGGTGGACACACAAAATATTGACACTTTGGGCCCAATTTGGACATTTTCACTTAGGGGTGTAATCACTTTTGTTGCCAGCAGTTTAGACATTAATGGCTGTGTATTGAGTTATTTTGAGCGGACAGCAAATTTACACTGTTATACAAGCTGTACACTCACTACTTTACATTGTAGCAAAGTGTCATTTCTTTAGTGTTGTCACATGAAAATATTTACAAAAATGTAAGGGGTGTACTCACTTTTGTGAGATACTGTATAACTAGGATATAAAAAAGAGTTCCCTTCACTGGAACTAAGGGGCCAAGCCAAACCCCTGAAAAACAACCCCACACCGTAATCACCCTTCACCAAATGATTTGGACCAGTGCACAAAGCAAGGTCCATAAAGACATGGATGAGAGAGTTTGGGGTGGAGGAACTTGACTGGCCTGAACAGAGCCCTGACCTCAACCAGATAGAACACTTTTGGGATGAATTTTGGGATGACTTTTGGGATGACACCTCCCACCATCCTTGGACAGACCATCTCCCCAAGCACCAAAGTCAAAAGTCTTGGAGTCATTTTTGACTCAGGAATGACAATGGATGCACAAATAGGATCAGTGGTGAGCGGATCCCACCATCTCCTCCGCCAACTACGCAGACTAATCCCCTTCATCCCAGAAGAGGACAAAGCGGCAGTTGTGGGAACAATCATCAATTCCCGACTCGACTACGCAAATTCGCTCTACGTAGGACTACCCCAATATCAGCTTGCGCGCTTACAACTCATCCAAAACACGGCGGCAAGACTGTTAACAGGAAAAAAACCCTGGGAATCCATCTCCCCCTCCCTAAAGAGCCTACACTGGCTAACCGTGAAGAAACGGATCACATTCAAGACCCTCTGCATCACCCACAAATGCGTACAAGAAAACGCCCCACCATATCTCCACGAGAAAATAAAACACTACACACCGAATCGCAGTCTTCGATCAGCTAACCAAAACCTCCTTACCATTCCCAAATACCGCTACAAAGCAAAGGGAGAACGAAGATTCGCAGTCCAAGGACCTCAACTATGGAACGCTCTTCCTACCAACATCCGCATGGAAGAAAACCACCAGGCCTTCAGAAAAAAACTAAAGACCTTCCTTTTCTGAGAAGCTGACATCAGAGAATGCATCCAGCGCCTTGAGGCGATTCAGTTCGCATTTGCAGCGCTTTATAAATCAATCATTCATTCATTCATTCATTCAATTAGAGCGGAGACTGCGAGCCAGGCCTTCTTGTCCAACATCAGTGCCTGCCCTTACAAATACACTTCTGGAAGAATGGTCAAACATTCCCATAGACACACTCCTAAATCTTGTGAACAGCTTTCCCAGAAGAGTTGAAGCTGTTATAGCTGCAAAGGGTGGGCCAACTCAATGTTAAACCCTACGGACTAAGACTGGGATGCCAATAAAGTTTATGTGCGTGTAAAGGCAGGTGTTCCAATACTTTTGGTAATATAGTGCATATATATATATATATATATATATATACATATATATATATATATATATATATATATATATATATATATATATATATATATGCATTTTTTTTTCAATGTCAATAAAAGGGTGAATAGTACTTGTATAGGGTTTTTACTGCTTTCTATCACTGCAACAAATGTCCACATTGGACAATTTGAAGATTTTGGACAATATTCCCCGGATAAATAATGAAGTTAGATCCAATATAGACACAGACATAAAAAAGAAGAATAAAACAGACTGAAGTTCTAACCAGCGGGTAACAAGCGGTTGGTGAGACTGGTGCCCGCCAGGGGCGCAGGCCGAGGGAGGGCGCCAATTGGCAGTGTTCTTCACTTCAGCACAGGCACAGCAGCGGTGGGCTGGCGGCAATGAGCACTGCTACTGGGCTAGTGGGCTAGCCCAGTGGCGTACTAAGTGGGGGTGGGAGGGGGGCGGGATACCCCGGGCACCACACACTAGGGGGGGTGTAAGGCCGGCACCCCCTTTCCGCGACTGAAGCAGAGACAGCGGGCGGGTTAGAGCAGCGGCACAGAGCGCAGGCGTGGTGACAGGCAGTGGCAGCTAATACACATGGAGAGCCTGGCTTTGCAAGGGGGGTTGCGAGCCACACCCGAGTGACACCCATCGTCACACCCGGGACCCGGCCCCAACGATCCCCTTCTCTCGTGGCTGCGCCACGGCTCTGATAAGTCTCCGCTGTCTCACACAGCCGAGCAGAGTGAAGCCGCCTCCCCCTCCTCCGTTATGTCTACATGTGCTGACTGTGCATGTCCCGCGTTGATCATCTGAGCCGAGGTACATTATGGGTCTGAAGGGGGGTCTACTCTGTAGGGGGGTCTGTATTGTAGGAGGGGGGTCTGCACTGTAGGGGGGTCTGTACTGTAGGAGGGGGGTCTGTACTGTAGGGGGGTCTGTATTGTAGGGGGGTTTCAACTGTAGGTGGTGCTGTATTGTAGGGGGGTCTGTACTGTAGGGGGGTCTGCACTGTAGGGGGGGTCTGTATTGTAGCGGGGATCTGAACTGTAGGGGGGTCTGTATTGTAGGGGGGGTCTGAACTGTAGGAGGGTCTGTATTGTAGGGGGGGTCTGCACTGTAGGGGGGGTCTGTACTGTAGGGGGGTTCTGCACTGGTGGGGGTCTGTACTGAATGAGGGGGGTGCTAGGGGGGCACCAATACAGATTCTCACCAAGGGTGCTGGAGACCCTAGGTACGCCTCTAGTTCTAACACTTCACCAGTCTATAGAAAACTAGAAAAAAAGTTTTGACTGGAGTTATAGTCTAACATTTACAAGAAATAAAACAACAAATTAACTAGATATCATGTATATATATAAATGTTAAGAACAAATCAGTAAAACTATATTTTATTAACTGCTTCCAGATGAGTTTAATGAAGAACAATATTATTTTTAAGAGAACAAAAATGAAGCAGATGGTAAGATTTACAGATGGTAATCAATTGCTTAATATAGTGAATAAAGCTTTGTGGAAATGTTTTATAGGAATCTATGCTCAAAAGGCATTTATTTATGGAAGAGATCTGCCTACTTTCTTAGAATATGTTAGCGGGAAATATTCTAAAACCTTTAGGATTTAAGACTTGTTCTGCATTTTGCCAACCTAAAATGAATACTCATAAAAAGATGTTGTTTTTTTCTCATTTTGAGCCATGTAAAATGCTAGTCGGATGAAAAAAAAATATGTAAAAAATAAACAAGCCGGCATAAAAATGTTCAATTATTGTAATTCATGGCAAAATTTTTAGCTGACACATTGCCAGATGGATCAAAACTTTCATAAACTCTACATTTTGTTTTCAGTAAAGCATCAATTTTATTAATTCAGTTTTACACAGACACAAATACAAGTTGTAAAAATAACTTATACTGTTATGTTACAGATTTATTTATCTTATGGTAACCAATAGAGATGAAGTATAGAATTAATTACTAACCAGAGCGTAAAAATATAGATAAATGTAATTCGGATGTATTTTCCTGTTTTAATCACTGGGGTCTCTTTTTTCACAATGCAGATACATTTGACGCAAGATGCATATGTTTCACATTAGATTCTATAAAAAAAAAAGTGTGCAAATCTTTAGTGAAAGTTGGATAAAACTTGGGTGAAAAAGTTGATAAATAGACCTCAATGGATAAACAGGGTACCTACAGCCATTTTACTAATACCAATCAAATGGCGCTCCATTGGCGTGTGTTTGTAACATAACTAGATCATTTGTCCTGTATAGGCATGGGGGCCACGTATAGGGGGTGAAATATCTGTGTGCAAACACTTTTTGGTGTGATATATATATATATATATATATATATATATATATATATATATATATATATGTGTGTGTGTGTGTGTGTGTGTGTGTGTTTATTTATTTATTTATTTTTAAATCAACAGTTTCAATGTTTTTTTTAAATCTGAATTATATGTGATGGATCAGAACTATTTTTCAGAAATAAAAAAACTGATAATTGGCATCATGTACGTATGTATTCACCCTCTTTGTTATAAAGCCCATAAAAAGCTCTGGTGCAACCAATTACCTTCAGAAGTCACATAATTAGTGAAATGATGTCCACCTGTGTGCAATCTAAGTGTCACATGATCTGTCATCACATATACACACCTTTTTGAAAGGCCCCAGAGGCTGCAACACCTAAGCAAGAGGCACCACTATCCAAACACTGCCATGAAGACCAAGGAATTCTCAAAACAAGTAAGGGACAATGTTGTTGAGAAGTATAAGTCAGGGTTAGGTTATAAAAAAAATATCCAAATCTTCGATGATCCCTAGGAGCACCATCAAATCTATCATAACCAAATAGAAGGAACATGGCACAAGAGCAAACCTGCCAAGAGACGGCCGCACACCAAAACTCACGAATCGGGCAAGGAGGGCATTAATTAGAGAGGCAGCACAGAGACCTAAGGTAACCCTGGAGGAGCTGCAGAGTTCCACAGCAGAGACCGGAGTACATAGGACGACCATAAGCCATATGTTCCACAGAGTTGGGCTTCATGGCAGAGTGGCCAGAAGAAAGCCATTACTTTCAGCAAATACAAAAATGGCCCATTTTGAGTTTGCGAAAAGGCATGTGGGAGACTCCCAAAATGTATGAAGGAACGTGCTCTGGTCTCATAAGACTAAAATTGAACTTTTCGGTCATCAAAGAAAGCGCTATGTCTGGCGCACCCCAACACATTACATCACCCAAAGAACACCATCCCCACAGTGAAACATGGTGGTGGCAGCATCATGCTGTGGACATGTTTTCTCAGCAGTCGGGACTGGGAAACTGGTCAGAGTTGAGGGAAAGATGGATGGTGCTAAATACCGGGATATTCTTGAGCAAAACCTGTAATACTCTGTGTGTGATTTGAGGTTAGGATGGAGGTGCACCTTCCAGCAGGGAAATGACCCCAAACACACTGCTAAAGCAATACTTGAGTGGTTTAAGGGGAAACATGTATATGTGTTAGAATGGCCTAATCAAAGCCCTGACCTAAATCCAATAGAAATTCTGTGGTCAGACTTAAAGATTGCTGTTCACAAGCACAAACCATCCAACTTGAAGGAGCTGGAGCAGTTTTGCAAGGAGGAATGGGCAAAAATCCCAGTGGTAAGATGTGGCAAGCTCATAGAGACTTTTCCAAAGTGACTTGGAGCTGTGATAGCCGCAAAAGGTGGCTCTACAAAGTATTTGTTTAGGGGGGTGAATAGTTATGCATACTGACTTTTTCTGTTATTTTGTCCTATTTGTTGTTTGCTTCACAATAGAAAAAAAAATGTTCAAAGTTCTAGGCATGTTCTGTAAATTAAATGATGCAACTCCTCAAATAATCCATGTTAATTCCAGGTTGTGAGGCAACAACACACAAAAAATGCCAAGTCGGGTGAATACTTTGCAAGGCACTGTAATTCATGAAAAATAGAATAGGGTCATGGACATATATTGTCAATAAAAAAATGTACACATGATGTTACAAAATGAAAAAGGTCTTGTTGATGTAGCAGGGAGCTGGCTATCTTACCTGCAGTATCAGAAGACACTCTGCAACACTATTGCAGTGAGACTGTTTCCCTCTAGTGCCAGCATGCTCTGGAGAAGAGGAACTAAAGACACCATCTTGCTTTGCTGAGGGATTTACAGACAGCACAAGGTGGAGGAAGAGATCAGACCTAAGGGAGAGGTACTGCCTCCTAGGTGATTTCACAGCATGATTAAGGCCTCTGCCGCCAGTTGGGGCATCCAGCCTGAGTAGGGGATCCCAGGTACACGTCCAGGCGCACCTGCACCGACAGTGAACTATGTCAGTGTGAGGTGACCAGTCGGGTCGCCAGGAGAGCCAGCTTGTTCCAGGACGTTTTCCCATTTGCAGGAAACCGGGACACAGAACCACAGAAGAAGTTAAATAGACACTGTATAAAGACATCATTGCTGCTAATCATCTTTCTGATACTTGTAGTGCCACAGGGATAAAGCATAAGGTCATCCATTCCCAGGGACACTGTATACAGACACCATTGTCCTTTCACCTTGCTGAGAAAGATCCTGCATTCCTCACTTGATAATCCGGGCCAGTTGTATTGTTTGACCCTGCTATTCAGGAGTTTAAGTGCACCAACAAAAGTGGCTAGCTGAAGACACAAAGGGGTTTATTTACTAAAGGCAAATCCACTTTAAACTACAACTGCACTGCAAGTGCACTTGGAAGTGCAGTCGCTATAGATCCAAGTAGGACATGCAAGGAAAATAAAACAGCATTTTTGCTTGTACATGATTGGACGATAAAATCAGCAGAGCTTCCCCTGATTTCAGATCTTTCCCTCAGATTTACAGCAACTGCACTTTAAGTGCACTTTTAAGTACACTTGTAATGCACTTGTAGTGCAGAGTGGATTTGCCTTTAGTAAATCAACCCCAAAGTCTTATCTTTTCTTCAAAAGGACTGAAGCTACTAGTGCCATACGGACCCGCACACACATATTTAGGGCTCTGTATATGCAGTGGGTGTGTGTGGGACAGTTTATCTAGGAATTTAAGCCATTACATATTAATTTGAATAAAGTGTTTAAAGTTGGGCCTGTGGTGTCAGGGCACAGAAAAGCCTGACATAAGAGGGTCATTCCTCTGTTCTCCTCCTGGCTGGACTCAAAGAGCCGACCTGAGTAAAGGTAACCAATCTGGTACAGATTGCCATATTGTGATTTATTTTTATTGAATTTACCTCTGCTCTTGGAGTTATTCTCAGGTTTTGAATCCCCTGAAAGCAGCCTAAATATATGGTATTGAGCTATATTGCTCTTAATCTCAGTTATTGCTCTCCAATTACATTACTTGAATATATATGGTTACTGTTTGTTACTTTTTTCCACAGAAATATTGCAGTAAAGGCAATTTCTGTGTTTTATCATAATGTCTGTGTTTCTCATTGGTCCTTGCACTTACACTATTGCCAGGTGTGCCAGAGGAGCTGAGACTGTTCTTAGGGTTGAGAGGCAGTATAAATATACTTAATTGGCTCCTCCAGGGGTAGCGCTACACGTCAGGGCTCGTCTGGGTCTGGGTTAATACAGCCACTCTGAAATCAACTCCTCAAGACAGCACCCCTACAAGTGCCAAGATGGACCCCACTTCTGCGGCCCAGTGGTGTGATGAAGAAAGCGCTCACCCAGAGTCGAGTGTAGTGATTGAGCTTCCTGGGGATGCCTGGACCGAAGAACAGATCAGCCAGGAGGTGAAGACATTGATTCCAGACCAGAAGGTGTGGTTGATTGCTGTCAGAGCAGACCAAGATGCCTCTTGCACCCATGCGCTGCTAGAATGAAAGCAGGGGATACCTGTCAGTTTCTGAGGGTCAACTGTACAGTCTGCAGACCAGGCTGCATTTTGTCTAATTCAGTCACGCACACCCGAGAGGTGCCCGGCAAGTACTAGCCGAGTTAAGGTTACAAAGGAAAAGGACCCTCCACATCATCCTTGGCCATGATCGGGCCAGAGTTTTTTTGTTGCTTTGGGAGACTTTGTGTCAAAATTGCCAAGGAACGTGGCAACATGCTCTGGAAATGAGTACCAGAAACTCAGGCCTTTCTCTGGAGGACAACCAGTACCAACAGGGGAGGACAGTTTTGAGTGTCTCTGAGACCCACAGGAAGCAAAGAATTACAGAGAGTCTAAGGGGTACCGCATCAGAAGCTATACGCAATCTGAAGCTCAGCCAAAGGGATTGTGTTGCTCAGGACTACCTGAGTATTTTGTAGGATGTGGTTTGGAGCACTAAAAAGGCCTCCGACCTCTTGTACCGGTTTGAGCACACTTACCAGCACAAAGGGGAGAAATTATCCTATATTGTAAGGCGTCTGGATAAGATTTTACTGAAGAAGGGTTTGTACCCCCGTGAAGTGGATGCGGTCTGTGCACAACAGGTCTTGTGGGGTGCCCAGCCATTGGACCCCATCACCATTCTACTAAGGACTAGGGATGAGCTTCGTGTTCGAGTCGAACCCATGTTCGAGTCGAACATCGTCTGTTCGCCCGTTCGCCAAATTGCAAACGATATGGGCCGTTCGCGCCAAATTCGTGTGGTGCGTCACGGCCCATAATTCACTGCAGCATCTCAGTGCATTGCTGGCTGATGATTGGCCAAGCATGCACTATGACCCGCATGCTTGGCCAATCACAGCGCCGTCTGAACAGAGAGCCGTAATTGGCCAAATCCAAGGAGGCTTTGGCCAATTATGGCTCAGGGGATTTAGTACACGCCTCACACTATATAAGGCCGCCTGCGCGGCGGCCCTGTGTAGAGTGTGTTCCGGCGTTGAGATAGATAGATAGACAGAGAGACAGTGTCATTTGATTTACATTAGATAGATTAGGCAGGACAGTCAGTGAGTTAGCTGCACTTACAGTGTATTGTGTATATATATGCATCCCAGGTGTTGTATATATATATATATATATATATATATATATATATATATATATATATATATATATACACTGTATTCAGTTTAGCTAGATCCGTTCCTGTTATCTTGCTACTGACAGGCAGGCTTGTCTTGTTACAGTATTTACAGCTACCTGAAGAACATTGCTGGCTTTCTTTTGATCCTCCTAGTACCACAGTCAGGCAGCTAGACTATTTACAGTTAGTGTAGTGCGTCCTCCTCACAGTGTTCAGTTAAAGCTACAAGTTAGTTTATTGTACCTCTGCACAGTGTTCAGCTAAAACTACAAGTTAGTGTAGTGCACAGTGTTCAGCTAAAGCTACAAGTCAGGGTAGTGCGTCCTCCTCACAGTGTTCAGCTAAAGCTACAAGTTAGTGTAGTGCGTCCTCCTCACAGTGTTCAGCTAAAGCTACAAGTTAGTGCAGTGCGTCCTCCTCACAGTGTTCAGCTAAAACTACAAGTTAGTGTAGTGCAACCTCTGCACAGTGTTCAGCTAAAGCTACAAGTTAGTGTAGTGCGTCCTCCTCACAGTGTTTAGCTAGAACTACAAGTTAGTGTAGTGCGACCTCTGCACAGTGTTCAGCTAAAGCTACAAGTTAGTGTAGTGCGTCCTCTGAACAGTGTTCAGCTAAAGCTACAAGTTAGTGTAGTGCGTCCTCCTCCTCACAGTGTTCAGCTATAACTACAAGTTAGTGTAGTGCGAGCTCTGCACAGTGTTCAGCTAAAGCTAAATGTAGAAGGTTGGTGGTGTTTTCCTCATCCTATCACTACCGCAGGCAGCTAAATAAGCTACAAGTTCGTTTTTTGCGAGCTCTGCACAGTGTTCACCTAAAGCTATCTGTAGAAGGTTGGTGGTGTTTTCCTGATCCTATCACTACTGCAGGCAGCTCAATAAGCTACAAGTTAGTTTTTTGGGAGCTCTGCACAGTGTCCACCTAAAGCCAGTGGTGGAATTACTAGGGTCGCAACAGTCGCACTTGCGACTGGGCCCTGGCATTCTGCCAGTGTGGTGGGGTCCCAAGACGCTGCACCTCCCCCTGTACCTCTGGCTGGCATCTAACTATACAGGGGAGGGGGCGATCGGCAGCTATGTGATGTCTGCGGGATGTCCCTCCAGGCAGCACACAATTCACTTCCCGAGTATCAGTGTATGGAGAGGGGAGGGGCCTCTGACCCGAGCAGGCACCAGATTCAGTGCACAAGTTTGTCCCTCTGCTTGTACACTCTGAGTCTTGCTGATACATGCTCGAGTCAGAGGCCCCTCCCCTCTCCATTGTATACACTGGTACTCGGGAAGTGAACTGTGCTGCCTGAAGGGACATCCTGCACACATCACAAGGAAGCATGCTGCTTCGTCCATGTGGGCTTCTCATGTAAGAGGTAAGCACAACACTGGCCCCCACCTGTCTCCTGTCACACTGGCCCCCACCTGTCCCCTCTCACACTGGCTCCCACCTGTCCAATCTCACACTGGCCCCCACCAGTCCCCTCTCACACTGGCCCCCACCTGTCTCCTGTCACACTGGCCCCTACCTGTCTCCTCTCACACTGGCCCCCACCTGTCCCCTCTCACACTGGCTCCCACCTGTCACCTCTCACACTGGCCCCCACCTGTCTCCTGTCACACTGGCCCCCACCTGTCCCCTCTGACACTGGCCCCCCACCTGTCCATTCTCACACTGGCCCCTACCTGTCCCCTCTCACACTGGCCCCCACCTGTTCCCTCTCACACTGGCCCCCACCTGTCCCCTCTCACACTGGCCCCCACCTGTCTCCTGTCACACTGGCCACCACCTGTCCCCTCTCACACTGGCCCCCACCTGTCCCCTCTCACACTGGCCCCCACCAGTCCCCTCTCACACTGGCCCCCACCTGTCTCCTGTCACACTGGCCCCCACCTGTCTCCTCTCACACTGGCCCCCACCTGTCCCCTCTCACACTGGCCCCCACCTGTCACCTCTCACACTGGCCCCCACCTGTCTCCTGTCACACTGGCCCCCACCTGTCCCCTCTGACACTGGCCCCCACCTGTCCCCTCTCACACTGGCTTCTACCTGTCCCCTCTCACACTGGCCCCCACCTGTTCCCTCTCACACTGGCCCCCACCTGTCCCCTCTCACACTGGCCCCCACCTGTCTCCTGTCACACTGGCCACCACCTGTCCCCTCTCACACTGGCCCCCACCTGTCCCCTCTCACACTGGCCCCCACCTGTCCCCTCTCACACTGGCCCCCACCTGTCCCCTCTCACACTGGCCCCCACCTGTCCCCTCTCACACTGGCCCCCACCTGTCCCCTCTCACACTGGCCCCTACCTGTCCCCTCTCACGCTGGCCCCCACCTGTCTCCTGTCACACTGGCCCCCACATGTCCCCTCTCACACTGGCCCCCACCTGTCTCCTGTCACACTGGCCCCCACCTGTCCCCTCTCACATTGGCCCCCACCTGCCCCCTTTCACACTGGCCCCCACCTGTCCCCTCTCACACTGGCCCCCACTTGTCTCCTGTCACACTGGCCCCCACCTGTCCCCTCTCACACTGGCCTCCACCTGTCCCCTCTCACACTGGCCCCCACCTGTCTCCTGTCACACTGGCCCCCACCTGTCCCCTCTCACACTGGCCCCCATCTGTCCCCTCTCACACTGGCCCCCACCTGTCCCCTCTCACACTGGCCCCCACCTGTCTCCTGTCACACTGGCCCCCACCTGTCCCCTCTCACACTGGCCCCCACCTGTCTCCTGTCACACTGGCCCCCACCTGTCTCCTGTCACACTGGCCCCCACCTGTCCCCTCTCACACTGGCCCCCACCTGTCTCCTGTCACACTGGCCCCCACCTGTCCCCTCTCACACTGGCCCCCACCTGTCCCCTCTCACACTGGCCCCCACCTGTCCCCTCTCACACTCGCCCCTACCTGTCCCCTCTCACACTGGCCCCCACCTGTCTCCTGTCACACTGGCCCCCACCTGTCTCCTGTCACACTGGCCCCCACCTGTCCCCTCTCACACTGGCCCCCCACCTGTCCCCTCTCACACTGGCCCCCCACCTTTCTCCTGTCACACTGGCCCCCACCTGTCCCCTCTCACTCTGGCCCCCCACCTGTCTCCTGTCACACTGGCCCCTACCTGTCCCCTCTCACACTGGCCCCCCACCTGTCTCCTGTCACAATGGCCCCCACCTGTCTCCTGTCACACTGGCCCCCACCTGTCTCCTGTCACATTGGCCCCCACCTGTCTCCTGTCACACTGGCCCCCCACCTGTCTCCTGTCACACTGGCCCCCACCTGTCTCCTGTCACACTGGCCCCCACCTGTCTCCTGTCACACTGGCCCCCATGTATCTCCTGTCACACTGGCCCCCACCTGTCTCCTGTCCCACTGGCCCCCACCTGTCTCCTGTCACACTGGCCCCCACCTGTCTCCTTTCACACTGACCCCCCACCTGTGACACTGGCCCCCCAACTGTCTCCTGTGACACTGGCCCCCCACCTGTCACACTGCCTCCCCACCTGTGACACTGGACCACCACCTGTGACACTGTCCCCCTACCTGTGACACTGCCTCCCGACCTGTCACCTGCGACACTGGCCCCCCATCTGCCACATAGCCCCTCTTTTATCACACTGCCCACATCATACTATTTCCCCATCACACTGCCCTCCACCTGTCATACTGCCCCACCTGTTTCACTGTCCCCTGTCACACTGCCCCCTTGGCACAATACCCTCCTGTCATACTGCCCCCTCCTGTAACACTGCCCCTCCATTATTCTGCCCCCTCGTCACACTGCCCCCTTCTGTCATATTTACCCCCCTCCTGTCACACTACCCCCTCTTGTTAAACAGCCCCCCTTCTTTCACAGTGCTCCCTCATTACCCCGCCCCCCTCTTGTAATACTTCCCAGGTATCCTTTTCCTGTCACACTGCCCCCCTTTTGTCACAATATCCCCCTGTCACACTGCCCCCGTCATACTGCCCCCATCTGTCACACTACCCCCATCGTACTGCCCCTTCTTTTCACACTGCCCCCCTTCTTTCACAGTGCCCCCTCTTATCACACTCCCCCCCTCTGGTCACACTTTTCAGATACCCTTCTTTGGTCACACTGCCCCCTCCTGTCAAAATACCCCATCATACCCCCCCATCATACTGCGGGTCAGGGGCCCTTCATGGTTTCTTGCACTGGGGCCCTGAAGGTTATAGTTACGCCTCTGCCTAAAGCTACCTGTAGAAGGTTGGTGGTGTTTTCCTGATCCTATCACTACCGCAGGCAGCTAAATAAGCTACAAGTTAGTGTAGTGCGTCCTCCTCACAGTGTTCAGGTAAAACTACAAGTTAGTGTAGTGCGACCTCTGCACAGTGTTCAGCTAAAGCTACCTGTAGAAGGTTGGTGGTGTTTTCTTGATCCTATCACTACCGCAGGCAGCTAAATAAGCTACAAGTTAGTGTAGTGCGTCCTCCTCACAGTGTTCAGCTAAAACTACAAGTTAGTGTAGTGTGAGCTCTGCATAGTGTTCAGCTAAAGCTACCTGTAGAAGGTTGGTGGTGTTTTCCTGATCCTATTACTACCGCAGGCAGCTAAATAAGCTACAAGTTAGTGTAGTGCAAGCTCTGCACAGTGTTCAGCTAAAGCTACCTGTAGAAGGTTGGTGGTGTTTTCCTGATCTTATCACTACCGCAGGCAGCTAAATAAGCTACAAGTTAGTTTTTTGCGAGCTCTGCACAGTGTTCACCTAAAGCTACCTGTAGAAGGTTGGTGGTGTTTTCCTGATCCTTTCACTACCACAGGCAGCTAAATAAGCTACAAGTTAGTGTAGTGCGTCCTCCTCACAGTGTTCAGCTAAAACTACAAGTTAGTGTAGTGCGAACTCTGCACAGTGTTCAGCTAAAGCTACCTGTAGAAGGTTGGTGGTGTTTTCCTGATCCTATCACTACCGCAGGCAGCTAAATAAGCTACAAGTTAGTGTAGTGCGTCCTCCTCACAGTGTTCAGCTAAAACTTCAAGTTAGTGTAGTGCGAGCTCTGCACAGTGTTCAGCTAAAGCTACCTGTAGAAGGTTGGTGGTGTTTTCCTGATCCTATCACTACCGCAGGCAGCGAAATAAGCTACAAGTTCGTTTTTTGCAAGCTCTGCACAGTTTTCACCTACAGCTACCTGTAGAAGGTTGGTGGTGTTTTCCTGATCCTATCACTACCACAAGCAGCTAAATAAGCTACAAGTTAGTTTTTTGCAAGCTCTGCACAGTGTTCAGCTAAAGCTACCTGTAGAAGGTTGGTGGTGTACTACAGGCAGGCAGTTGATTTTGCTAGCTGCAGTATCAGTATATATATATATATATATATCCCAGCTTAGTGCAGCTACAGGCCATTAGTATGTCTGGAAGGCCAACAAGGAGAGGCAGACAGTCACAGGCCAATAAAAGAGGGCAAGCAGGCTCTGTGTCTAGAGGCAACAGTGCTGGTCGTGGAGACGGTGCATCCTAATCAGCACGTGGCCGTGGGACACGCTTGGCCTTTTTTTCGGCCGAGCCAGTTGAGCCGCAACATGCGGAAGATTTGGTCGAGTGGATGACCAAGCCGTCCTCATCCTCTCTCACCCATGCTCAGGGTACTTTGTCTGGCAAAGCAGCTGCCAACGTGGCCTCTTCCCTCAGCTCAATGGCATCAGTGACTTCTTCCCTAGCCCCACCATGTCCTCCTGAGGAGTCCCTCAAACTGTTTGACCACAGTGTTGGGTACATGCTCCAGGAGGATGCCCAGCGTTTAGAAGGCTCTGATGATGATACTGAGCTAGATGAAGGCAGTAACATGAGCACGGACAGAGGGGGGTGCCTAAGAAGGACAGCAATCTGGCAGTCATGCTCCCCCTGCTGCAGCATACTGCCAGGTTTGCTCCAGTGATGAGGAGGGAGGGGATGATGAGGTCACTGACTCAACGCGGGTGCCTGATAGGAGAGGGGAGGAGGAGGCACATCACCAACGAGGCAGGATGCCCTCCAGGGGCCAGCCTAAGGGCAGCACACTGACTGCATCACACCCCAAAGCTCCGCATGTGCAGGGCGATGCTGTCTCTGTGCGTTATTCAAAAAGTTCTTTGGTGTGGGCCTTTTTTGAGACGAGTGCATCAGATCGCACCGCTGCTATTTGCAACATATGTCTCAAACGTATCTCGCATGGCCAAAACATCTCCCGCTAGGGCACCACATGCTTGACCAGTCATATGTTGACCTGCCATGCAGTTCATTGGCAAGCGTATCTAAAAGACCCACACCAAAGAACAAAGATGACCTCTCCTTGCTCCTCATCAGCTGAGATCTCCAACCCCACTGTACCTTTAGTCCTCTCTGAGACCTGCACTGAGAGGAATGAAGGTGTAGAATTAGGTGTGTCACAGCCAAGTACTTGTGGGAAATCTGCTTTCGGTACACCGACATCAGATTGTACCAGGCAAATTTCCCTGCCCCAGCTGCTGCACCGCCGAAAGAAGTTCGCTCCCAGCCATCCACATACCCAGCGGTTGAATGCTAGCTTGGCAAAATTGCTAGCACTTCAACTGCTGCCTTTTCAGTTTGTAGACTCTGCCCCCTTCCGTGAGTTTGTGGAATGTGCGGTTCCTCAGTGGCAGATACCCAGACGCCACTTTTTCTCACGGAAGGCGATTTCAGCTCTCTACCGGCATGTGGAAGGCCGAATGTCCATACCTCGCTGGACAGGGCGGTCAGCGGTAAGGGGCATATTACCGCATACTCATGGTCCAGCAGGCATGGACAGGGACGTTACCTAAATTTCACTGCGCATTGGCTGACTCTGCTGGCAGCTGGGAAGGATGCAGGACAAGGTGCAGTAGTGTTGGAGGTTGTTTTGCCACCACGCCTCCAAAATGCCACTACTAATGATTGTGACACACCTCTCTCCTCCACCCCCTCCTCTTCTTCTTCCTCCATGGCCTCTTCCTCGGAACCAGCGGTGCTCCGTAGTCGTTCAAGGGGCTACGCAAGTACGCAGGCCAAAAGATGCCATGCGGTGCTTGAGCTGGTGTGCTTGGGAGACAGGAGCCACACTGGGGCAGAGGTTCTGTCAGCTCTGCAGGGGCAGGTTCAGAGGTGGTTGATGCCACGCCAACTTAAGGCAGGAATGGTGGTTTGCGACAATGGCACCAACCTCCTCTCCGCCTTCCGACAGGGACAACTGACCCATGTGCCCTGTTTGGCTCACGTCCTTAACTTGGTGGTGCAGCGGTTCTTGGGCAGGTACCTGGGCTTACAGGATGTCCTGAGGCAGGCCAGGAAAGTCTGTGTGCATTTAATGCCAGTGCTCGGCCGGCAGACCTCCAAAAGGAATTTAACCTGCCCAAGAACCGCCTAATCTGTGACATGCCCACCAGGTGGAACTCAACGTTGGCCATGCTGCAGCGGCTGCACATGCAGCAGAGGGCCATCAATGAGTACCTGTGCGTCTATGGCACCAGGACAGGATCAGGGGAGCTTGTTTTTTTTTCACCACGCCAGTCCTGTCACCATTTGAGGAGGCCACGAGGATGGTGAGCAGTGACAGTGCATGCATCAGTGACACTGTCCCCCTTGTCCACCTGTTGGAGCACATGCTGCGTGGAATAATGGACAGGGCACTTGAGGCAGAACAGAGGCAGGAAGAGGAGGATTTCTTTAGCTCTCAAGGCCCCATTTATCCAGACAGTGTTCCTGTGTGCCTGTCGATCACACAGGAAGAGGACGAGAAGGAGGAGGAGGAGGATTGTGTCAGTATGGAGGTGGAGCTTGGCATTCAGCATCAGCAGCAGTCTTTAAGGGATCAGTCCCAAGAAACACATGGACTTGTATGTGGCTGGGAGGAGGTGGCTGCAGACCATGTCGTCCTAAGTGACCCAGAGGACTCCGGCCGAATGCCTCAGCAAACCTACGCTGCATGGCCTCCCTGATCCTGCAAAGCCTGCGTAGGGATCCTCGTATTCGTGGTATCAAGGAGAAGGACCAATACTGGCTGGCAACCCTCCTTGATCCACGTTACAAGGGTAAGGTTGCGGACCTTATCTTGCCATCGCAGAGGGAGCAGAGGATGAAACATCTTCAGGAGGCCTTGCAGAAAGGTCTGTGCAACGCGTTCCCAGGGACTGGGAGGTTACAAACCCCTGTTTCTGGACAACGTGTTGCTGAGGCTTCGGTCAGTCAAAGAAGGAGCGGTGGAGAAGGTGGCCGTCTGACCGATGCGTTCAGACTATTTTTTAGTCCGCAGCCCCAAGGTATGATCGGTTCCAGCAACCATCGCCAGCGTCTGTTTTACATGGTGCAAGAATACCTAGGGGCAAGATTTGACTTGGACACCTTTCCCACTGAAAATCCTCTGGGTTACTGGGTCTTGAGGATGGATCACTGGCCAGAGCTTGCACAGTATGCAATTGAGCTACTGGCCTGTCCTGCATCCAGCGTTCTTTCGGAACGCACATTCAGTGCTGCTGGAGGCTTTGTAACCGATCACAGGGTGCGTCTGTCCACCGACTCGGTCGATTGACTGACCTTCATAAAAATGAATCAGTCTTGGATCACCACCAGCTACCAAGCACCTGATGCTGATGTAACCGAAAAATTTTTTTTGAAATCTCAGATCCCTTCAAAGACTGCCTATGCTGATGCTGAGTGACTATCCTTAGTAATTATCCTCTTCCTCCTCAATGATCATTCTGATAGCTTGTAAGAACATTTTTGGCTCTGGGCACCGCCACCAGTGCCTAAGGCCCAATTTTTCAGCCCCTGTTTAACAGGGGCGTGTAATTACAATTTTTGATGCAATACTTTGCAGCAGGGCTCATTCCTGCATTCCAACTAGAGTATCTGTGAGGGGTTGCAGTGTTGTGGCACCAGCACCAGTGCCTAAGGCCCAATTTTTCAGCCCCTGTTTAACAGGGGCGTGTAATTACAATTTTTGATGCAATACTTTGCAGCAGGGCTCATTCCTGCATTCCAACTAGAGTATCTGTGAGGGGTTGCAGTGTTGTGGCATCAGCTCCAGTGCCTACGGCCCAATTTTTCAGCCCCTGTTCAACAGGGGCATGTAATTACAATTCTTGATCTAATATTTCACAGCAGGGCCCATTCCAGCGCCCACCAAGAGTAACTGTGAGGACTTACAGTGTTGTGGCACCAGCACCACCATCACCACCATCACCAAAGACCCAATTTTTCTGGCCCTGTTCAACAGGGGCATGTAATTACAATTATTGATCTAATATTTCACAGCAGGACCCTGTGAGGGCTTACAGTGTTGAGGCCACAACAACACCTAAGGCCCAAATTTCTGCTGAGTATATATGGCAGGCCCCTACTTTCAAACATCCAACTTACAAACGACTCCTACTTGCAAACAGAAGGAGACAACAGGAAGTGAGATGAAATCTACCCCATAGGAAGGGAAGTTCTCTCCTGTAAGAGTTAATATGGGAAAAACTTTTCTCCTTTCCACTGATGCTTTATCACCAATCCTTGTTTCACTAAAAACCCCAAATTTTCAAAAAACATTTGTCATGGGGACAACAAGTGAGGTGAAATCTTCTGAAGAGGAGCACAGACAGCAAAACAAATATCACAGGGGTGATAAACCTTCCCTATGTTTTCCAAAAAGCTTAAAAACAGATTTTTTGGCTGGAGCTACACTTTAAAAATGTACCAGTTCAAAATTACAAACAGATTCTACTTAACAACAAACCTACAGTCCCTGTCTTGTTTGCACCGCCTGTACACTGCTGTTCAGAGTATATAGGGCCTGGGATCCCCACGCCTTTCCTTTTTTTAATTTGGGTGCGGGGTTCCCCTTAATATCCATACAGGACCCAAAGGGCCTGGTAATGGACTGGAGGGTACCCATGCCCTTTGTCTCACTGGTTTTCATCCATATAGCCGGGACCCGACATTACATTAAAGCCGCAAGCAGTTTTTAAATGACTTTTTTTCTTTTAAAAATGTAATTTTGTGCAGGGACTGTTCTAAGCACAGGAAACACATGCCACTTTACAGGTATACTATAGACACCCCCCAGGTACAATATTTAAAGGAATATTTCACTTTTTTTTTTTTTTTTTTTTTACTTTAAGCATCATTAAAATCACTGCTCCCGAAAAAACTGCCATTTTTAAAAGTTTTTTTTGCATTGATACATGTCCCCTGGGGCAGGACCCGGGTCCCCAAACCCTTTTTCAGACAATACCATGCAAATTAGCCTTTAAAATGAGCACTTTTGATTTCAAACGTTCGAGTCCCATAGACATCAATGGGATTCTAACGTTCGTGCAAATTTTCGGTCCGTTCGCAGGTTCTGGTGCGAACCGAAAAGGGGGGTGTTCGGCTCATCTCTACTAAGGACTCGGCAGGATGGTGGCATATTGAAGTATCCAGATCTGATTCGGATTGTGCGGGAAGAGGAGGTCATGTTGGAAAACAAGAAGTTAGGAGTAGATGTCAGGGTCAGGGTGGCCAGTGTAGATGGTGGTAACTCAGAAGCTAGGCTCCTCAGGACT
The DNA here is from genome assembly GCA_037952925.1 of Lithobates clamitans. Lineage (NCBI taxonomy): Eukaryota > Metazoa > Chordata > Amphibia > Anura > Ranidae > Lithobates > Lithobates clamitans. The sequence continues at coordinate 5,747,116 of JBBGZY010000178.1, read as the reverse complement.
CAATCGCCACCTCCAGATCATGCAAAGAAGCAGAGTTGTCGGATCTCAAGTCTGAGATAGACACACTGAAGATGCAGGTATCCCAGATGTTGGAGGTGATGAGCCGACTGACAGCGACACGTACTGAGCCGTCCGATGAGGGTGCCACCTGCTGCACCTGGGCAAAGGGCAAAAAATCCAGATGTCTGTTTAAATTGTGGAAAGGTAGGTCACTACCAGCGAGAATGTCCTAGTTCGCCGAGGCAGACAGAAGACTGGCGTAGACCATAGAGAAGTGACCCAAGGATGGGGAGGAGGCCTGGGCCTTCAAGAAGAAACTTCACTGATTCCGCAAGAGCACAATGGAGGACACCTGCAGTTTATGCCATTTCAGTGAGGGATGCCTATTGGTCTCCAAAAGAATGCCAGAAACTAAATTTCTTAAAGCAAGAAGCTGAAGGAAACACAAATCTAGTCACGCAAATCTGCTGTTCCAGATGCTCCCACCAAGCCTCTTGCCCAGCTGGTAGGCCCTTTGCCTGTTTTGTCTGTTTTGATGGAAGGAATCTATACGAGGGCCATTCTTGATTCAGGTGCTCAGTTTACTTTGCTGACCAGAGACTTTTACAAGAGGTATTTGTTGTATATGCCCCTGCAAAAGTTGGAAGATATAGAGATCCAGGGTATTCAGACAGAGGAATACCCTTGTGATGGCTACCTGCGGATCAAGTTATCATGTGATCCACTGAGGGTTGGAATGCCTCAGAATTTGGAAACATTGGCCATTGTGTGTCCTTGGCTGCCAGGGTCTACAGGAAGTCCGTTGATCGTAGTGATCAACACAGATCTGGTGAAGCAGTTGCTAGTCCCTGTTGTCCCCAGATGTGAATTCTTACCCTCAGTGTCTGGAGGAGGGCCAGAAGTTTCTCCCTCTCCCACAGTGGATGAAGAAGGATCCACAGCAGAAGCGAAAGAGACTGATCTGCAGGAGGCAGAAGCAGTCAAACAGGAAGAAGAGGCTAGTGAGCCTACTGTGCCAGAGCCAGTGGAACAGAGGAAACAAAGAGTCATTCTCCATTTCAAGAGACCGACCTGTGATGTGTTCAGTAAGAGCTCCAAATAAGTTGTCCTCTCCCCTCAAGGGACTCTTCACTTGACAGGTTCACTGCTGCTTTGGTAAAGGCCAACCCTGACTCGCCCCTAGGCACAACTGGTAAGGTCATTCCTATAAAGGGTGGCCTGTGGGCAGGACAGCCTCCCTGCCTATGTTAATTGGTGGGAGGTTCCTCTGCAAGGTTATTGTGAAAATGTAAATTGTTGTTTAATGTGTACATTAACCTGTTTCCTTCTGCATGTATTTGAAAGCATGTACCAGGTCGAGCTGGCTATCTTACCTGCAGTATCAGAAGACACTCTGCAACATTGTTGCAGTGAGAATGTTTCTCTCTAGTGCCAGCTAAGACTATGTGTCATCACATCCTGTCAGCAGAGTGATTACCACCAGAGAGCAAAGTATAAAGGGAATTATAGTTCCAGAACTCAAGTTTCACATTCATCTTGAACTGTATGGACCTGCAAGAGCCAGCATGCTTGGGCAGGGCTGGACTGGGACAAAAATTTGGCCCTGGACTTCCTCATGACTGGCCCACTTTAATTTTGAGTGTCCCCAACAGCACCCTCCTTACATCAAAGTGTCCCCAATGGCGTCCCCCTTACATCAGAGTGTCCCCAACAGCGTCCCCCTTACATCAGAGTGTCCCCAACAGCGTCCCCCTTACATCAAAGTGTCCTCAACAGCGCCCCCTTACATCAGAGTGTCCCCAACAGCACCCCCCTTACATCAGAGTGTCCCCAACAGCGTCCCCCTTACATCAGAGTGTCCCCAACAGCATCCCCCTTACATCAGAGTGTCCCCAACAGAGTCCCCCTTACATCAGAGTGTCCCCAATAGCTTCCCCCTTACATCAGAGTGTCCCCAATAGCGTCCCCCTTACATCAGAGTGTCCCCAACAGCGTCCCCCTTACATCAGAGTGTCCCCAACAGCGTCCCCCTTACATCAGAGTGTCCCCAACAGCGTCCCCCTTACATCAGAGTGTCCCCAACAGCGTCCCCCTTACATCAAAGTGTCCCCAACAGCGTCCCTCTTACATCAGAGTGTCCCCAACAGCGTCCCCCTTACATCAGAGTGTCCCCAACAGCGTCCCCCTTACATCAGAGTGTCCTCAACAGAGTCCCCCTTACACCAGAGTGTCCCCAACAGCATCCCCCTTACATCAGAGTGTCCCCAACAGAGCGCCCTTACATCAGAGTGTCCCCAACAGCGTCCCCCTTACATCAGAGTGTCCCCAACAGCGTCCCCCTTACATCAGAGTGTCCCAATCAGCAGCTCCCTTCACAGAGAGTCCCCACCAGCAGCCCACTTCACATAGCAGTCCCCACCAGCAGCTCCCTTCACATTAGAGTCCCCACCAGCAGCTCCCTTCACATCAGAGTCCCCACCAGCGGCTCCCTTCACATCAGAGTCCCCACCAGCAGCCCACTTCACATAGCAGTCCCCACCAGCAGCTACCTTCATATCAGAGTCCCCACCAGCAGCTCACTTCACATCAGAGTCCCCACCAGCAGCTCACTTCACATCAGAGTCCCCACCAGCAGCTCACTTTACATCAGAGTCCCCACCAGCAGCCAACCTCACATCACAGTCCCCACCAGCAGCCCACTTCACATAGCAGTCCCCACCAGCAGTTCCCTTCACATCAGAGTCCCCACCAGCAGCTCCCTTCACATCAGAGTCCCCACCAGCAGCTCACTTTACATCAGAGTCCCCACCAGCAGCCCACTTCACATAGCAGTCCCCACCAGCAGCTCCCTTTACATCAGAGTCCCCACCAGCAGCTCACTTCACATCAGAGTCCCCACCAGCAGCTCACTTCACATCAGAGTCCCCACCAGCAGCTCACTTCACATCAGAGTCCCCACCAGCAGCCCACTTCACATCACAGTCCCTACCAGAGAGCCCCCATCAGCAGCCCTTCACATCAGTGTCCTCCCTCTCCTCCCCCTCCCACATGTACTCACCGTTTTGAAGACAGCTTCTCGGTCCTCTCTCCAGTCATGTGATAACAAGTGATAGGGGAGAGAGGAAGGAAAGTCTGCCGTTGGTCTATCTCCCCCTGCAGGGGGCATAACGCCTAATGAAAGGAAGCTTCTCCTCCTGACAGGAGTGAAATTGCTATCACTCACTGTCAGAGAGGAGCGGCTCCAGGACTGCATCTGACTGGCCCACTGAGCCATCAGCCCACCGGGAATCTCCCGGTAGTCCCTATGGCCAGTACAGGCCTGTGCTTGGGTGAGGGGGCTTTTGCCCATTTGCCCATTTGCAGGAAACAGGGACACTGCACCACAGAATAAGTTGAATGGACACTGAATACAGACATCATTGCTGTTAGTCATCTTGCTAACACTTGTAGTGCCACAGAGCTAAAGGATAAGGTCATCCATTCCAAGGGACACTGTATACAGACACCATTGTCCTTTCACCTTGCTGAGAAAGTTTCTACCTTCCTCACTTAAAATCCGGGCCAGTTGTGTTGTTTGGCCCTGCTATTCAGGACTTTAAGTGCACCAACGAAAGTGGCTAGCTGAAGACACAAAGTCTTATCTTTTCTTCAAAAAGACTGAAGCTACTAGTGCCATAGGGACCCACACACACATATTCAGGTCTCTGTATATGCAGTGGGTGTGTGTGGGACAATTTATGTAGGAAGTTAAGGCCTGACAAAAGAGGGTCATTCCTCTGCTCTCCTCCTGCCGGGACGCATAGAGCCGGCCTGAGTAAAGGTAACCTAACTGGTACAGATTGCCATATTGTGATTTAGCAGCCTGAATATGGTATTGAGCTATATTGCTCTTAATCTCAGTTATTGCTCTCCAATTGCATTACTTGAATATATAGGGTTACTGCTTGTTAATCTTTTCCACAGAAATATTGCAGTAAAGACAACTTCTGTATTTTATAATAACGTGTGTATTTCTCACTGGTCCTTGCACTTACTCTATTGACAGGTGTGACAGAGGGGCTGAGACTATTCTTATGGTTGAGAGGCAGAGTATGGAACCAAAAATACTTAAGCGGCTCTTCTGGAGGTAGCGCTACATTAGGTTATATTATTGGTGGGTATGGAGAAGGGTTTGTGAGAAAAGGTTTGGGATTTTTTACTATAATATCTCACTGAGCTGCATATTACGCTAAAGCATATGTAAAGGCAACATTTTCTGGGGTTTTTTGGTCTTGGATAAATTAGGGAAGGGTTATGCCCTATATATATTTAATTTTTTTGTGACTGTTATGCCCCGTACACACGGTCGGATTTTCCGACGGAAAATGTGTGATAGGACCTTGTTGTCGGAAATTCCGACCGTGTGTAGGCTCCATCACACATTTTCCATCGGATTTTCCGACACACAAAGTTTGAGAGCAGGCTATAAAATTTTCCGACAACAAAATCCGTTGAATTTCCGATCGTGTGTACACAAATCCGATGCACAAAGTGCCACGCATGCTTAGAATAAATAAAGAGATGAAAGCTATTGGCTACTGCCCTGTTTATAGTCCCGACGTACGTGTTTTATGTCACCGCATTCAGAACGATCAGATTTTCCGACAACTTTGTGTGACCGTGTGTATGCAAGACAAGTTTGAGCCAACATCCGTCGGAAAAAATCCTAGGATTTTGTTGTCGGAATGTCCGATCAATGTCCGACCGTGTGTACGGGGCATAACTCTGGAGAGATTCACTTCATTGTTTGTTCTGGAGACCATTGTCAATGCGATGGAGTTGTCACCTGAGCAACAGGTGACGGGAAATCTTACAATGAGGAAACTTGTTCTGATATGTTGTTCATGCAGTCAAATTTATTCTTGCACAATACCTTATGTGAAAGTTCTGTGAGTGCCCGTATTCCAACCAAATTTACCAGTGTACCGTAGTGCACCAGTGTATTTAATGCACGCAGTTTGTTCAAAGTAGCATACGTGAAGTTCAAAACTAAACAAAAATGGTAACTATCCCAATTTATATCTAGCTTTTAGAGCAAGGTGCACATGAAAGGAATTTGCAAAAATTTGTGGAAGCCACAGGCTAGCCATAAAATGGCAACCAACCCAAGATATAATTAGTTTTTAAAACAATGTGCAGAAAGCAAACAAAACAAAATGTTTTTCCCACCTACCAGCTAGCCAGCAAAAATAAAAGTTGCCACTTTTGCTTAGTTTGCTGCATATGGTGTAGGGATACATTAGATGCCTTCAGCGCCATTGTGCTCTACTGGGATTCTATGTGTTCATTTAGGGAGGAATAGGCTACTTCCAAATATGCCTGCCCTTAATTTATTATTTGATATGTATGCTTCAATATAAAAACTCTCATAGGTCCAATATAGAAACTCTCATAGTTCCAATATAGAAACTCTCAGTGTTCTCACTGTTTTTAATTGTTAGACAGAGTCTGGCTTGCTGATAAGTGTCAGGGATCTCGTGCAGCAGGTCCTCATTCCTGTGCAGCAAGTGCTCATTCTTATGTGCATGTGCAGAATTGTGAGCATAGAAGCCTAAGAAGACGAGCAAGGACTAGAATTCAGATGAGCAATGGTGCATACCCTGAGCGTCTGCATTTTTGGCGCTCAGCAGCCTATTTAGACTGAGAGTCTGCCTGACCTTAGTGCTGGATTGTCCCTCATTCTCGTACCTGTGTTGCTGGTTCATGAAAGTCTGCTAATCTTGTTCCTGACTCGGCAACGTCTGACACCTCTCTCCCCTGCCTGTTATGTCTGCTGCTCACCTGTGTTACCGACCGCTGCTTGGATTTCTGACTACTTCTCCACTTCCTAATTTGGTACCTCACTGCCAACACGTTACTGACTTTTGCCTGTTCCTGATCTTGAGCCCGATCCTGACCCTACACTTGTCTGCCTGGCTGCTGCTGAACAAGGCTTATGACCAGACTTCATACAACCAATGGAAGGACTCCTGTATCTGCAAGCCTAAGCTCACTACTACAGCTTCCTGACACCTGTGCCCTTCCACTGCCATAGCAGCCCCTGTCTCTACTACCAGGGGTGCTTGGATGGGAATTGCGCAAAAGGCTACCCATGTCATCTCAGGCGCCACAGTCATTTACGTGACAATAAATGTGCTGGGAAATACATTTTGTTTTGTTTTTTGTGTGCAAAGCCCTTCACCATGCATGTACACCATGCTCTAAAAGATAGTTAGAAATTGAGAAGGTTATCATTTTTGTTTAGCTTGCTTTATATTGCTCAGGGGCACTTTAGATGCCTTTGGCTGCCATTGTTCTCTACTGGATTTCTGGTGTGTCCCTGCACCTTTAGGAATGGGCTCCCTCCAGGCATACCTGTCCTTAATATGGATGTGTCAAACTGTCTTGGGTTCTACTCCAGCACTCAAGCAAGGTTTGATAAACTTCAAAGAAATTAGAATGCTGAACCCCATTGAAATCAATGTGTGCTGAATCTGTCAATTCAAAATGCACATTTTTTTTATAGGTAAAGAATTTTCAAATCAATACCCCACAAAAGAAGGGGGGGTCCTGGGATACATGTATAAATGTTCTTAATTTACTGGCAATTGATAGTTCTCTTCTGGCTTCCATTTAAAAAAATGTTTTTGAAACAGCACACAGTTCCTTTAGAAGGTCTCCCAAAACACATAGGGGGTTATAAAGATACCAAAAAATCTGACAATGACCGATGACAATATTTACACAGTGGTGTCACTGCTATTTCTGCCTCCTTGCTTACATGGCCAGTGATTCCCTTACCATGTAAGCCAATGGGCTAGTAACAGTGATGGTTGCTAGGGACTCAGCAGGTATCACCCATTGCTTCCTTAGGAACCACTGACAATGGGAAGCTGACATATACATAAACAGTACAAATATTGTTTCTATAAATAATGCTTGGTTCCCACCAAACTGAGGCCCAAACAGCCAAAGTTCAGACTAAACCTTTGGCTTATCCTTAGCCTTTAAATGCTATTTATGCTCCAACATGGGGACGTCAAAAATAATAGTTAAGACTGCACTATACTGAGGGGCTTTGATGAGGCAGCACTTCCACAACTTCCACAAATATTTCGAAATGTTGTGCAATTAAAACCTCTGTTTTCACCATAAACTGTTTTTTTCATTTTCTTTTTTTTCTGGCTAGCTGACAAGTGTGATAAAAAATTTAAAAACTATCCTTAGAAAGTATTAATATTTTCCTGAAAGAGTAGTTGATACTTGAAACAGATTTCTATCAGAGGTTGTGAATCGGTCAAGAGTAATGTAATCTAAACATATTTGGGACAAAAAAAGTGACAAACATGACGGTCTTTTTCTGCCATAACTTTTCCATATTTTTATGTATTTGTTTTGTATAATTATGAGGCAATATTTTTTGGTTCAGATATTTTTATTTTAGTTTCAATGTATTATTTATACACACAATACTCAGAAACAAAACACCAGGGCAGGCAAAAAGAACACTATGATTGGGAAAACATTAACAATAAAATACAGGTACAGCTCCACATTTGGCATGTGATTTAACAGCAAGTTCATAAAGTATGATAGTTATAGCAAATCAAAAAAGGGCATTTTAAACAGGACAGTTAATAGCACCAAAAGACCAGCATGACCATATGTTATCAAATTTGCGGATGGCATTGGGAAGATAAGTATGCCTTTCAAAGGCAATACATCTGTTCCATTCCCGTAACTACTTGTCTTCTGAGGGGAGGTTGAGGAAATACATTTTGAATGTTGCAGGCCAGAGATTTGAGAAATGCAAGAGATAAACCATAATCAAGGGTTTACTTTGTAAAGTTCATTGAGAGGTAAAATCACACCCTCCCAATACCTACGTAGCTTAGGACAGGGTCACAGGAGATGAATCAAAGTATCATGCAGCTGATTGCATCGGTTACAGTAATAATTACTCCAAAGTTCAGTTCATTGCAGCGATTGGTGCAGAGTAGGGATGAGCCGAACACCCCCCGGTTCGGTTCGCAGCAGAACATGCGAACAGGCAAAAAATTTGTTCGAACACGCGAACACCATAAAAGTCTATGGGACACGAACATGAAAAATCAAAAGTTCTAATTTTAAAGGCTTATATGCAAGTTATTGTCATAAAAAGTGTTTGGGGACACGGGTCCTGCCCCAGGGGACATGTATCAATACAAAAAAAAGTGAAATATTCCTTTAAATTTCATATCTGGGGGTGTCTATAGTATGCCTGTGAAGTGGCGCATATTTCCCGTGTTTAGAGCAGTCTGAGAGCAAAATTACATTTCTAAAGAAAAAAAAGTCATTTAAAAGTACTCGCGGCTATAATGAATTGTTGGTCCCTGCAATACACATAAAAGTCATTAAATTTTTTTTTTTTTTTAAATGGCGTGGGGTCCCCAAAAAATCCATATCAGACCCTTATCCGAGCAAGCAACCTGGCAGGCCACAGAAAAAGAGGGGGGACGAGACAGCTGCCCCCCTCCTGAACTGTACTGGGCCACATGCCCTCAACATGGGGGGGTGCTTTGGGGTAGCGCCCCCCCAAAGCACCTTGTCCCTATGTTGATGGGGACAAGGGCCTCATCCCCGCAATCCTTGCCCGGTGATTGTGGGGGTCTGCGGGCAGGGGTCTTATCGGAATCTGGAAGCCCCCTTTAACAAGGGGACCCCCAGATCTCAGCCCCCCATGTGAAATGGTAATGGGGTACATATGTAACCCTACCATTTCACAAAAAATGTGTGAAAATGGTAAAAAAACACAAGACACGGCTTGGGACAAGTCCTTTATTAAAAAATTAAAAAATAAAAGTGTCCCACGAAGTCCATTCATCTTCTTCTCTTGCTCTGATGGACCGAAAAAAAAAAAAAAAGAAAAGCTGCACGCCTCCACCAATCTGCCTCCATGGGAGGCACCCGCCATAATGACCGGCCTCTCAGGTGACAGCTCTTTTATAACTGAGGGCAGGGCCATGCAATGACATCACCGGGTGACCCTGCCCTCCTCTGATGCACGGGGACATCCCTATGGCTTTCCCGTAGTGTCAGAGGGGGCGGGGTCACTTGGTTATGGAACCGGGTGGCCCGCCCCCTTCTGACGCTACGGCAAAGCCATAGGGATGTCCCCGTGCGTCAGAGGGGGTGGGTCACCTGGCGACGTCATCATGTGGCCACGCCCTCAGTTTTAAAAGAGCTGTCACCTGAAAGGCCGGTCATTACGGCGGGTGCCTCCCATGGAGGCAGATCGGTGGCGGAGTGCAGCTTTTTTTTTTTCTTTCAGTCCGTCAGAGTGAGAGAAAAAGATGGACTTCGTGGGACACTTTTATTTTGTTATTTTTTAATAAAGGACTTGTCCCAAGCTGTGTCTTGTGTTTTTTTACCATTTTCACACATTTTTTGTGAAATGGTAGGGGTACATTTGTACCCCGTTACCATTTCACACAGGGGGGGCTGGGATCTGGGGGTCCCCTTGTTAAAGGGGCTTCCAGATTCCGATAAGCCCCCCGCCCGCAGACCCCCACAACCACCGGGCAAGGGTTGTGGGGATGAGGCCCTTGTCCCCATCAACATGGGGACAAGGTGCTTTGGGGGCGCTACCCCAAAGCACCCTCCCCATGTTGAGGGCATGTAGCCCAGTACAGTTCAGGAGGGGGGGCAGCTCTCCCATCCCCCCTCTTTTCCTGCGGCCTGCCAGGTTGCGTGCTCGGATAAGGGTCTGGTATGGGGACCCCACACCATTTTATTTTTTAATTTTGGTGCGGGTTCCCCTTAATATCCATACCAGACCTGAAGGGCCTGGTATGGAATTTGGGGGGACCCACACGCATTTTTTTTTAAATTTTGGTTCGGGGTTCCCCTTAATATTCATACCAGGGTCTGGTAATGGACTGTGGAGGAATCCCATGCCATTTTATTATTCATTATAGCGGCGAGTACTTTTAAATGACTTTTTACATGGGCCACTTTACAGGCATACTATAGACACCCCCAAGGTACGAAATTTAAATAAATATTTCACTTTTATTGTTTCACTTTAAGCATTATTAAAATCACTGCTCCCGAAAAAACGGCTCTTTTTAAAACTTTTATTTGCATTGATACATTTCCCCTGGGGCAGGACCCAGGTCCCCAAACACTTTTAATGACAATACCATGCATATAAGCCTTTAAAATTAGCACTTTTGATTTCTCCCATAGACTTTTAAAGGGTGTTCCGCGGCTTTCGAATTTGCCGCAAACACCCCAAATTGTTTGCTATTTGGCGAACAGGCGAACACCCGATGTTCGAGTCGAACGTACATTCGACACGAACATCGTGCTCATTCCTAGTGCAGAGGTTTGGTAGACGCTATACAACATAAAGTCCATGCAAAGTATAGATTGACATCAACTGAACAGCTTGGAACCTGATGCTATCAGAGATAGATCCTACATCTATTTCCTAATTTTGTTTGCAACAGAGGGGAATTTAAGCAAATAGTGGATCAGTAAATGCATATAGGACACCGAGATGACTCTATAGGACCCTTGTATTCACTGACTCTAGTAAGGGTATCAAACAGAGGTGTAGTTGTTATGGGCAAGGAGAGAGTGCCATGTTGTGCCTGAATGACACGATTTGCATGATGCAATTGGAAATATTGATGAAATCAGTTGTAATGGAAACCAAAATCAGATTTTAGCTGCTGTAAATTTTTCAAATATCCATTCAGATTTCTTACAATCAGGAAGATTCTCATTAAACCAAATGGGGGTATACCCAGTGCAGACAGAGATTCTGAGATCAATTACCGGTATCTACAATACAAATAATGTAGTCAGGTAACATGTGCTATTAGTAATCAGTGGGAACACACATGGGCTTTAACATTCCATAATTCCAGAATATTAGTCCAAAAAAATCTAGATGCACTCGATGAAAGGCTAAGTTTAAATACTTAATTTAAAAAAAAAAAATTCCATCATACAAATATGAAAAATAAAAACGAATCCATTGCAAAAAAAGCAGAGAGCTATTTTTGTACTTATATGAAATGAGCTTGGGCTTCAGGGGGACAAAGGGATAAGCTGCAGGAGGGAGCATTATCTGCTATAACACGCTTTTATCAATAATTTATAAGCTAGCCAATTTTCTCTACTTTCTCTACTCCCAATTGTGGTGTCTTGAAACAATGTTTTGTGATTACTTGTAGCCCATATCTTGTCTGTCAGGAAAAAGTACCAAAATCAGCATCCGATAAAATAATTTTCCATGCATTCTTCTCTTTAGTTTCTTCATGCGTTTACAAATTAAAAAGTATAATTAACAGAAATCTGCATTTTCTAAAAAATCTTGTGCAGCTCTCTACAGATTATTCTAGAAGAAATTCTCGATGGAATTTTTCCTCAGTCAGATGATTTTCACACCTCTCATTTAGTCACTTTAAATGTGTTTACTGTTAGAGCTCTTTAACAATTTTCTAAATGGTTTTGAGGTTAAAATTGCATGTTGTAGATTAGACTTATTTGTCATGTATAAAAGTTTAAGTTGGTTTTTAATTGTCCTCCTTTGATGTTGGAGTAATAAAATAAAATAATTTCAAATTATTGTTTGTATTTGAATGTATTTTTAGACTCCTTAAAATTCTTGTTCAGATAACATAACTTAGTTAATTTATGCTGGCTAAAAAATGGCTCATCGGAGGATAAGTGAATATGTTTGTCAATTAATATAATTAAAGTGGCTGAACTTACCATATGCATTCCAATTTCATCCTGCCAATGTTCACACTAAAACATCTTTCCTGTAGATGATTTTCAGCCCATCCATTGGCTAGCTTTTCAAGCACCTGTTTATATAACCCCATTAGAGCTCTACCATATGGTGCTGGAACATGCTCATTTGTCCTTGGCCATGATAGAAGCCATTTTTTACTGCTGTTGTGCAAAGATAGGACATAACATATTTGATTTTGTTATTTTTGTTAGAAACATTTGCAAATCCAGTCCAGGAAGAGTTGGACCCCTTTTCATATGGGGTGGCTGTCTTTGTTAGTAAAAGGGGAGCGTGTTCCTGGTGTTAATGTTGATTGGTCTTCAAATCCTGCATTGATAAATACATGTTTCAAATTAGCAGAACACTCCAAACATGAATATGTAATTACATTTCAAGTCTTAGCTGTTCATGTCACTTGTGATTTTATGAAGAATGCTGGTCTAAACAAAAAAAATGTTTCTATAATATTCAGTGGCACTGCTGTTTATATCTCTAAATATAATAGTTATAACAATTTTGTTTAAGGTTTCAAAGTTAGAAGGACTTCTAAGATTCAAATTAATTTATCTCTACATCTAGACCCCCAGAATAATTTGGCTGCCTTTTCCTGCTCTTCTGTGGAGCTGAATACCAGGAAAATCTTCATATTAGTATCTTGTAATCCCTTGTACTGCAGCACTTTGAATGATCTAGTAGGAGGCAGCACTAGGAGCCAATCAGGCTCTGCTGTAGTGCTGGAAGTGAACATGTTTACAGGACAAGAGAGCAGATTTATTTGTCATCACTTTGTTTCTTTGTCAGTAGGGATGAATCAAACATACCCCAGTTTGGGTCAATGCAGGTTCAGTGAACATTGCTGAGGTTAGGACCCTGAATCCAAACCCCACCGAAGTCAGAGGGAGCTGAATATTATAAATCAGTAGGGCCCATCCTTTGGTCTAATTGGCAAGGGATTGTCAAAGGACACAGGGAGCTGGGCAGTGGCCTGGTTGACATGTGCTAGTGAAACTCATTTTTTAAATTTAAAATTCAGTGGGGAGGGTGTATTTTCAGACATAAATCCTGCCAATAACATACTTAGGGATGCTCTAAATTTGAACATAGTTTCACAGAACATTATGATTCCCAAGAACAACATGATTAATGCTGCATTATGGCATCACATAAATTGCATGTATAATAATTTAGTTTACTTTAGCATTTTTCATGGATTACTTAAAGTAGCAACAACCCAATATGATTGGTTTTGACAAAAAAGGCTTTAGGCCTCACTGACATGGACAAGTCAATGAGAAGGCAATTTTTGCTCATTGTGACACCTGTGTGGGCGGGGGTGCATGCCTCTGCCCAAACTCACACAGTTTGTGTTCAAGGATATGAACCCGAACCCACACCCACACAGATGTCGAATTGGGAGCAGAGGTTGTGTCCATGCATTCCAACTGACATGAATGGGACTGCCTGCATAGGGATGCACACCTGTGCATGGGTTTACGCTTAAAGCGGACCTGTTAACATCAATTATTTTTAATCCTTATGCTACTATTAGTAAATAAATAAGAAAGTATATCATATTTATTTGTTTTAAACTTTTTTTTACATTAATTTCGTTATTTATTTAGTTATTTCCTGATTTGCAGGACAAGGCAAATTATGTCATTCATCCTAGGAGTCTTCAGGAGGGGAGGAGGGGTTTTCTCAGCTAAGCACATTCTCTTGCATACATGCCTGACCTGAGGGCAGATGAATTCCAGGGAGTAAATGCTACATAAATGATCTGCCCTTACTCAAGATGACCACAGCCGGAATTGCTAGGGGGTGTTTTCCAAAATAATTTCTCAGCAAAATAAAGCATAGAGACATAAAAAAGAATGAAAAATTTGAAAAAAAACAAAAAAACATCCTGACCTGTCAGATCTTCAAAATCACCGACCGCGATTTGAAAATGGCGCCGCCGGCGCCGAAATACACAGAGCCGGTCCTCGGCTCTTCTCGGCCACTTTCGGCTTCACTCGAGCGCTGCCCGAACCTAGCCGAGTGTACTCGGCTAGGTTCAGGTAGCTCCGCTCACAGTCACGCCCATCCCGGGCGGGACTACGAGTGGAGCCGAAAGTGAACGAGAGCCGCCGAGAAGAGCCGAGGACCGGCTCTGTGTATTTCGGCGCCGGCGGCGCCATTTTCAAATCCCGGTCGGCGATTTTGAAGCCCAGGATGGCATGGGATCACAGAATCGAAGGCTGCACTGGGGCAAGGCTGCACTGGGGAAGGCTGCACTGACAAGGCTGCACTGGGGAAGGCTGCACTGACAAGGCTGCACTGACAAGGCTGCACTGACATGGCTGCACTGACAAGGCTGCACTGACATGGCTGCACTGGGGCAAGGTGCACTGAGAAGGCTGCAATGATGGGCATTTAAATGTAAGTTTTTTTCCCTTCAACTTCCCTCCTAAACGTTTTTTTTTCCTTAAAATTCCCTCCTAAACTTGGGGTGCGTGTTATACGCCGGCACGTGTTATACGCCGATAAATACGGTATATCTGAAAATTGATCAATCGTGATGTACTGATGGCCTATCTCATTTCTTGATGCCCAAAAATGTTAGGACAGTACAGATATCCCCCACATTACCCATTTTTTTAAATGTAGACAGTCCAAGGTATTTAGTAACAGTAATATAGTAATTGTCATAATTTTTTGGAAAATGAAGAATTTTAAATAATTATTTTTAAATACTGTAACCAGTGCAATACAGTGTCATCATATAATTGGTGTGGTGGTGATCGGTGACAGTACGGAAAAAAAAATTATAATCATTTTTTTTTACACACTTTGACCAGAGCAATATAATGTTACCATAGTAACATTGTACTACTCTGGGAAAGTGATCAGTATTTTATTTTTTTTTGACACATTATGTTTGCTTATAAAAGTACATTACATTGCTATATGCAAGCATTTTTACTGAATGAAATCGATTCATTCACTTTGTTTTGCTGTGATTAGCTGTGATTAACCATAGCTCATCACATAGCACAGATGGGCCATGATTGGCCCAGTGTGCACCATGTGATAATTGTGACCAATCACAGCTAGCAACACAATTGTATACAATGGATGGCTAGAAAGGAAGCCATCCATCGTTTATAACTGTCATATGACCTGCTGTGATTGGTTACAGTGGTCACACGTACCTGCAGCAGGTTGGTACAATGATCAGTCATTGCCTGTGTCTGGGGAACGCAGCCAGTGACAGATCGCGCTGCTGCACGGCCCAGCAGCCATGCGCAGGAAGTGATGTGGGGGGACGTCATATGATGTCTACCAGGTTCGACGAGAGGCCCGTCCCAGCATCATTCCCTAATAAGCCGGGTGGGAACAGGTTAAATATGTCCATGTGCATTAGGCAATTTTTTCGGTGCAGTAATAGATCATAATTGAATGCTAGAAGGACAATATAGCTAAAATCTATTGCAAAAAATATACTTTGAAAAAATAAAATTAGAGCCATCAGTTGTTTAAATTGTTTTGGTTGAACTAGATGGACTGGATGTGTCTTTCTTCAATCTAATTATGTAACTATGGGGCAGAGCATGTGTGGAGCAGTCTAGGATAGTCATAGTCTAACTCTGCTCCACACTACATGGGCTTCCCCTTAGTGTGACTCTGGCTTCTCATTGGCACTAATAATAGAACTTGGGGAACCAGGAACTCCTACTACGTTATCTCACTCCTGCTCCTCCTACTCCTCTGCCAAGATGGCTTGTTACAAAGTGAATTGCCAAACATGGAAGCTGAAACGACAGAAACCCATAGGCCTGAACATCACTCTCTCCTTAGCTCTCAGTCTTCTCTACTCTCTCACATCATAGATATAATTCAAGAAGAGCTAACAATAGTAATACTACTATTATGGCTGAACTCAGCCATGACATATGTGATACAGGCCTTTGTACGACCTTTCTGGAGAGTGGATGATGTGACAAAGGTCTTGAATGTCATGAGGAAGTTCTTATACAAACACAAAACAAATTTTTATGCCTTCCAGGGTCACCCTTATAATCTATATGCAGATTTAGCCCACTCCACTATATTGAAAAGACAAGCTCTTCATCCATATCTGTCCATTCTTCAAGCTGCAAAGATTAGGTATTATTGGGGGTTTCCATTTAAACCAGTGGCGGCTGGTGCTCAAAATTTTGGGGGAGCGCAAAAGAACTGAAAAATTCTGAAAAAAACATCAATTGCAGCTACTGTGCCATCAAATGCAGCCACTGTGCGATGGGAAGCCACTGTGCCCATCATATGCAGACAACTGTGCCCACCATATGCAGCCACTGTGCCCATCATATGCAGACAACTGTGCCCATCATATGCAGTGTGAATCGTATGCAATGTGTTGATCGTATGCAATTCTACCTAGGTGTGTGAGGTGAGGTATGGTCTGGAAACCTAATTGAACATTTCAAAGGGTACATTGTTTAAAGGACCATAGTAGAAGTATTTATTGATGGTAATTAGACTTGATGGGGTAACAATAAGATCAAAGAGTATTTTGGGTTGACCTAGCAGAAACTCCCTCCTAGTGGACTAGTATTTCATGGAGGACATTCAAGCTGGCATTTAGTGTTTTTGGAGGTTAGGCTTGTCTGTGTATGGCTGGGAACACTCAGACCTAAAACATGGGGTTCTGAATTATATCTACTCTGTCGGATTTCTTTGTCATCTGTGGACTTTGGACTTTGTTCTGTGTTGGAAGTCAATAAAGTGCATCTCTCTGGAAGAATTGGGTTGCTGCGGGAGAGTACTTACATCATCATCATTATAATAATACACCCAATATTAATACATATATTCGATCACTACACTGGTGCCGTGACCCGGATGAGCATTTTCGGACTTAGTAACAGAAGTCGGTGGTGACAACAATCCTGTGAGTTGGACAGAAGTCTGATGAAGAACCAAGAGCTGTGCTGTGACTCTATTGTCTGGTTGTGACATAAGAGAGTCTGGATTACAAAATTTAACAAGTTGGGAACCCCAGAATTATTCTCTGGAGACTGGAAACAACAAAAAAAGGACTGTGTCGTGTACCAGAAGACGTGAACTGGAATCTGAAGGAGTAACTAATGCAGTGAGTAAAATATTTCCTTTTTTTTTAATTATTAGTAATATAGTCAAAATGCTTACTCAGTGTGAAGCTAGTGTCAGTTCTGATAAAGTTAACAGATGGGTATTAAAATGTATTAAGCGCCATGGCGGTCCTTATGAAATTCCAGAAAAATGTAAGCAGACGTGGACGATGATGAAGGAATTTTTAGAGAAAAATGTTTTTGATAGCAAAATTTCAGAAAGTAAAAGAAAAGGTTGTATTATACAGGCTTATTATCTTGCTGTTTAACAATGGAAAGTTCTTTGAAGGATAAGGTTGAGGAAATTACCCAGTTACAGAAGGCAGTTGATAATAGCAACAATGTTTGTGAGAGGTTACAAAACCAATCAGACACTGAGACAGTAAATTTAAAATTGCATGCGGTTACGATTGGGGAAGCTTTACTTGAGAAATCTAAACGTTGTGATGAATTATTAGAGGAAAACGAGAGATTAAAATTAAGAATTATGGAATTAGAGAAGAGATCTCAGGAATGCAGATATGCATCAAATCTTGGATTCAGCAATCTGCAGCAAACAGAACCTCATATTAAATCTGATAATTCATTACTAGCTGCCCCCACTGTGACTACCACAGTTTATAACAATAATAATAATACAGGTGAAGTTCAGCTTGTAATGAAGCCATTGAAACCAAAATTATAAGACACAATTCTTAAAGAAATAGGAATGGTTCCATACCATGATTTAAACAGATTTTTAAAATGGTTTTGTGACGTGCAGCAAGTCAGAAATATGTACAATCTCAACCCATCTGACTTAGAAAGAGTTTTGCAACATTCTGTAGGAAGTGGTCTTTGGATGAGAATTAAACAAATCTGTATTCAGCCTCTGAGGACAAGGGACATATTACTGGAATTATTATGTGTTTTGTATGGTGTACGTTCTGATGTTACTATTCATGGGAGGATCCAACAAATGCAAAATGAATCTCCCTATGAATTGTCACACAGGATAGCAACTATTATGGAATTATTGGTCGGTAATAATCTTGCATTTGAGCGTGGGGGCTTGATACATGTGAGTATGTTTCTAGATGCGTTGCATGAAGATATCAAACAAAATATTTTATTAGTTACCCCAAATCCTCATGATTTAAAAGACATATTGTTGAGAGCAGACATTTATGGAGAAAGTCAAATGAGCAGGCTGTCAAAACTGATTTAGCCACATTGTTTAGGACAAATACTGAACATAAAGATCAGAAGATAATATCCTATGATAATAGCCAGAGAGGAGACATCGGGTCAAACATAGGTGATATTAATATGAAAAACAGAGCTGACCAAAATAATAATAAGAAAAAGTCCAAGACTTGGATACCGTTTTCTCAGTTAAAACAGAAATATGACCACCTGAAAATTGAGTATGACAAGATGAGAGGGGAACGTGATAAATTATTACAGCAGTTGAAGGGGGTACAGGGTGTCATAAATGCAGAAGATGTACATTCTCCAGATCTGTTTTTGAATGCAAATGACACTTCTCTAGCAGTGGGGGTGAATTAGCTCCAAACTGTAAACGTGTAAATAGTGTTTTGTTTTAACTTCAAACAATGTTTAAGGACCTTGCTAATTAGTTTTGTTGGAGAGTTTTGTTTTTCAGGGACGTCTGAAGATGCTTGCATGTGAATAGCAGAAGCACAGTCTGAAATTGAATAGTGGGGGAGAAATATGGGAGAAATGCTGAATAGACAATATATCACTATACATGGAATTATAAAGCATTCATGGACTCTCTCGAAATTAATCAAGCAATGGACCTTTTTTTCTTTTTTCTTCAACACCCTAATTTTTAATTTTTCTCCTTTTTCCTGATATATTTTGCTTTTCATTTTTTATTTTCTTTATGTTTTATTTCTTGAACTTTATCTTAAAACCAAAGAGAGGCATTTTAACCTAAAATAATTTTCATAACATCTGTACATATTACATAATGCGTATTGATCAATATATTTGACATCTAAGGTGAGATGCTGCACAATGGCTTGGCATAGCATAAATTTTAGTATGTTGGGTGGTTTTCCTAAATTTATAAGAGGGGTGAGTGAAATTCATCACTCAAGTCATGATTTGAAGCTTTGTTGATTCAGTTGTTTATAATATGCTAAAGGCTATGACATATATGGATGAAAAAGACCTTTCTACCTTTCATGGTGAAGATATTGGCAAGATTTTCCACTGCCACTTTGTCTGGATAGAAGATCTGATAAACACTGATGTCAAGCTGATTCTATCTGAACCATCGTGTGGGGGTATATGTATATGTTGGTATACCATTCAAGTGTAATTATGGACTGAATGATCCAAGTAACTGCTCTATTGAAGGCAATGAGGGGTCGGCCTACAGCAAATTACAAAAGCAAATTGTGGCTGGCAATCAACAAATTCTGGTACTTGACAGGTACACAACCCGTTCATCTTTTTTCAAATTGTGGAAATGGAAAGAACTAGATGTGAATTGTAAAATGCTTGCAAGATGGACTCATGAATGTCAAGCGCAAGAAAATAGTTTGTAGCACAGTTTTTACTGCCATATCCAAACCTTTTGACCTTTAAAGTGAGTGCTGGTACATTGATGGTTCTTCTTACTATAAAGATGAAAGTAGAGTGTTTGCGTAAAAGTATCTTTAAAAATGGAAAGCTTGAGCCTGGAGATGAGAAAATCCTGGACTTATGTGGATTGGAGTTCCCAGAGCATACCAAGTTTACGTTCAGTGAGATGGTGAGAGATGTGATGAAGTCAGACCGAAGGATGGACTGTGACATCAGCTCGTCTTTGCACAATATTCAAGATTTTGATGTGATATAATAAGGCCTAACAGCTATATGGGCTACTGACGTTTACCAAATCCTTTTCCAGTCATGGTCTAAAAGTTATATTATCTAATAACTGTTTCATGGGGATATTTTAGAGGCTGGCGAAGAGAGATGTAACCAGTTTCAACTTCATATTTTATATGAGCCATTGTAAAGCATCCAGTACCTTAAATCATAATGATATTTTTTGTTGTTTGATTTATGGGTCAGTTCTAGTAGTTAGAACCGACCCAAGTGGGGGTATATGTTGTATGTGTTGTAATATGTTCACCGATTTATGTGGGACATTGTTGTGTGTATGTACACATGCAGTCAATATTGACCAGGCCAGAATTCAATTGACTGGTTGATTTGTCCAACTGAATTTTAACATATCAAGGGGACAGCTGAAGACTCTTTGATGTGTTGATCGTATGCAAGTCTACCTAGGTGTGTGAGGTGAGGTATGGTCTGGAAACCTAATTGAACATTTCAAAGGGTACATTGTTTAAAGGACCATAGTAGAAGTATTTATTGATGGTAATTAGACTTGACGGGGTAACAATAAGATCAAAGAGTATTTTGGGTTGACCTAGCAGAAACTCCCTCCTAGTGGACTAGTATTTCATGGAGGACATTCAAGCTGGCATTTAGTGTTTTTGGAGTTTAGGCTTGTCTGTGTATGGCTGGGAACACTCAGACCTAAAACATGGGGTTCTGAATTATATCTACTCTGTCGGATTTCTTTGTCATCTGTGGACTTTGGACTTTGTTCTGTGTTGGAAGTCAATAAAGTGCATCTCTCTGGAAGAATTGGGTTGCTGCGGGAGAGTACTTACATCATCATCATTATAATAATACACCCAATATTAATACATATATTCGATCACTACACCACTGTGCCCAGCAAATGCAGCCAACTGTGCCCATCATATTCAGTCAACTGTGCCCATAATATGCAGCCTCTGTGCCCATCATATGCAGCCACTGTGCCCAGCAAAAGCAGCCAACTGTGCCCATCATATTCAGTCAACTGCGCCCATAATATACAGCCTCTGTGCCCATCATATGCAGCCAACTGTGCCCTGTTCTGCTAGGTCATAGATATATTATTTATCATTGTAAAAAAACATATTCCACACTCCTTTCTGAAGAGGGAAACATTTTACAGTTTTACACTACAAATATATATATATTTTTTTTTTGACAGGCCACTATTTCTTTGATTGGGCATTGAGCTGGCATATTGCATCTGGCAAGAAAATATCCTGGAGTTGTGCTCTTTTTTAAGAGTTGTGCTTTAAATCAAACTGTATTAAAAGAAATTATTTTTTTTTCGCTGAATAGAATCACATTGTTTAGATGGACTTGGCATGGGCATGCATATTTAATCCAGAAATATTAAGTGAAACATAACTTTTTCAGAGACTCTACAAACATTGTAAACATTTGAGGCCAAGAATCTCATCCTTTTTAATAAGGGGCAACTTAGGAGATAGGCAGCATGTATTTATCAGGTAAAAATATGAAGTGAAAATTTGTTTCCTGTATATTATATAAAACTTGAAAAGATTTGAAACGCAGCATCACATCTTTTTTAATCCAGGGGCATTGCAGAAGCAGAAAGAAGTCATATTTCAGCCAGAAATAAGCAATTAGACTGTTATTTTTCAAAGACACTATAGTATAATGGTACTGATGTGCTCCATTGAATCTATTCTTTTTTAATATAAGTGAGTATTCCTAATACAGCCATAACAATAAAATTACACAGTAATTAATTTTTAGAGACAGATTAAAAATTGTAAAGATGTCATGCACAGAATATCATGATTTAAAACAGGATAAAAGTTTGGAAGCAGAGAGAAGTCATAATTCAGTACAAAATATTCAATTGTACTGTGTTGTCGGAAATTCCGACCGTGTGTGGGCTCCATCGGACATTTTCTATCGGATTTTCTGACACACAAAGTTTGAGAGCAGGCTATAAAATTTTCCAACAAAATCCGATCGCATCAATTCCGACCGTGTGTGGCCTGTTCCGACGCACAAAGTGCCACGCATGCTCAGAAGAAATTCCGACACAGAACAGCTCGGTCTGGTAAAATTAGCGTTCGCAATGGATTCAGAACTTTCGTCACGCTGCAATGTTAAAAATGGTTTAATACAGCGCACTCTCTTCTTCTTTATAATGTGACAAGAATTAAGTAGTTTTGCTGCTCATATTCACACACACTTCTCACAAACTTATTTTTTATTTTTTTCTTGGGATTCCCTGAATATATTGTTATTTGTCACATCTGACATAATTTTTTTTTTTTTAATTTAAAGCCATTTTTCTTTTAGATTTCATGTTTGTATTTTTTCAAAGGCTGATCTTTGTTTAATGTTATTTTTAGTTTTACTCCAGACTATTTTTGTGTGTGTTTTGTGTGTCAAGTTACCACAACACCATTGATATCTTTTATTATTTATTCTCAAGAAGATTGTTGTTGGTGTCCCTTGTTAATTTCACATTGTATTTTTGAAATGTACCTGAATCCTCACAAACAAACTGTCCTTTTTGAAGTAAAACACACATAGGCAAGTATAATTCAAACCAAAAATCCTTTATTAAGGGCTCAGAACCAAACAAAGAGGGAGGCAACGCTGGATTAACAGGAGAAATTAGCGAAGCCTGGGACCCCCAGGGCAGACATCAATTCTTGAACATCAAAATTGGTTGCCTGAGGAGTCCATATGTAAGGGAGGGCAGTCTGGTCCAGAAGTCCCAGAGATCCGGATAGCAGCAGATGACATCTGTGTCCCCAGGCTGTGGTACCACAAGAGGCTGCATCTTTTGGCCGACCAGACTGGATTCAGGGTCCTCACTTTCTGGTCTTCCTTCCACGCTTCCTTCCTGGCTGTGGCTCTGCTGTTGGGGATGTGGCAGGAGGAGGAGTAGGACCTGGAGGAGGAGGAGGACTAGGAGGACCTGGAGGAGAAGGAGGAGGAGGACCTGCAGGAGGAGGAGGAGGACCATGTGTGAGTTCACAAAGGTGTGTATCAGATGTAATTTAGGCCCTCATCCTCTTATTAAGAGCCTCCAATATTAACGACTCACACATGAGTTGTTGTCCCTCCTCCATCCTCTGCATTTTAGAGGCAATGATGGCAGCGAAGTCATCCCCCCCGGTGTGTGGTGTTTCCAGGGCCTATGTAGCCCTCCAAAAGAGGCCTATGGCAGCCTCCTCTAGGGCACTCCTCCTCCTGCCACTTTCTCTTTCCAGGTGTAGGGGAGGGACCTGCAGATCAGGCAGCCGGCTCGGCCCGGCCACCTCCTGGCTGAGACTTCCCTGTGTATGAAAAAGGGATATGGTTTTAGTTTTTGCATCATCAATCACAATCATAAATTAGTACTCCAAACTAACATCTAGTTAACATCATTGATTGGACAACCAGCAATATTTAGAGGAATGCTATACCTGGCTCAATCTGTGCTCCTCCACATGTTGCTGCCTGGAAGGCCCAGGTTGGGCGTCAGAAGCCCCAGCTGGGGGGGAAGGAAGCGTGGAAGGAAGACTGAAGAGTGATGACCTGGGTTCAGTCTGGCCTGCCAGAAAATGCAGCCTGTCATAGTACCACATCCTGGGGACATAGATGTCATCTGCTGCTCCAGATCTCTGTGAATCCTTGACTTTCTGGCGCTCCCTTACATATGTGCTCCTCAGGCCACCAATTAGGATCTTCAAATATGTGATGTCTGCCGTGGGGATCACCTGCTTCACAATTTCCAACAATTGATCCAGCGCTGCCTTCCTGTTTGTTTGGTTCCTGTAATGTGGGTGGTTGATCTCCCACAGACAGGGCAGCTCCCTGAACATGTCAATGAATATTGCCATGAAGTCATTATCTTGTAAGATATCCATTTTCACTGCAAGCCACAACACTAATGGCAGGCCAAACTCTACTAATCTTGTTACAATATAGGCCTCAATGTAGAAGCAGTATAGGCACAAGTATGTCTCTTACCTTCGTTCTTATGATCGGCGCCTCCAATGCTTCTTCCTCCGCTCACAGATCGTACGTAATATGCACGTGTGGTACGCCTTATACACACTGCGCATGCGTGTAACTCCGCCCGCCCCTGACGTTCTTTCTAGTCTATTCCCCGCCCCTTTTCGTTCTGCGCAGTGGGGGAAGAGCACATGACAGATACACAGCAGGTGCGTGCTAATTACAGGAACGAGGAGGAGGAGGAGGAGGGAAGCCCGGATCCGGACACGTCCCGATCCAGAAGGAGAAGATTTAAGGCCACAAATATGTCCTTTGGGGAGATGCTGGAGATGGTGGACATCCTGAAGAAGGCTGACTATGATGGAAAGTATGGACCTTACCACAACCCCAATATCAGAAAGGCCAAGATCATTGCGAAAGTGGTCAAAAGTCTGTACCGGAATTTCGGGGGAACGACGATCGAAAGATCAGCTCAGGAAGCGGTGGTCGGACCTGAAATTAAGAGAGCCTGAGCAGTACAGAAAGATCCGGAGAGTGCTGCAAAAAAGTAAGTAGTTGGGCTGTGTTCCTATTCTTTTTGTCTTTATTACGTTCGTGCTGCTCCATATGCTTTTCTTAATTGTTGTACTGTTTAAAATGGCAATTTAAATGTTCATGGGACCATTATTCGTTCGTATCAAACATTTATATTTCGGCCTCTAAAACAACATTGTTTAGGCCATATGCATTTTCCTACATTTTTTAGGGCCTACTTGTATGAAAAATATTTGGTTGGGTAGATGGCTTTGTTACTAGAATGAAATGCAAACTAGATTCTGTGTAAGGAGACGACACTGAGCAGCTGCTTTCACATCTGGACACTGGAGCACTAGTGTGGGACACAAGAAC
This sequence comes from Lithobates clamitans, assembly GCA_037952925.1. NCBI lineage: Eukaryota > Metazoa > Chordata > Amphibia > Anura > Ranidae > Lithobates > Lithobates clamitans. The sequence goes on along the minus strand of JBBGZY010000178.1, from coordinate 5,722,462 downwards.
AACATTTTTATTGGGGGGGCACACAGGTGCTCCAGTGTATACTATAGGGGAGTCTCCATCTGTGAAGCTTGTACAAAACAGGTAAAGTATTGCAGGTTGACAAAGGACACTAAAAAAGCTACATCTTGGAACTCTGCTAAAATTGACAATTGTACCCCACTTCCAAGCAATGTTTCCTATTTATAGTTCTGCCATCAAATATCTGTGTGCTAATTAGACCATTTTTGTTTTACATAGGGGAGAAAAGACTCGGAGGACACCCCTCATCCGAGGAGACCAGAGACCCCCCACCTCTGGAAGATGGGGAAATACCCCAAACACAAGCTGAGCAGGAGCAGGAAGAAGATGTGGTGGAAATTGGCACCACAACAGGTGAGTGTCTGCGACCACAGACTCAGGTAAGAGATGGATGCTGGCAGATTTTTGATACCTGTTTTTGTTTGGTTACTCTCTTTTTAGGTGATCATGATGTTATGGATCGAGATCCTTTCACATCAGAAAGTGCCCAGATCCTGATCGGGGAGATCATGGGGTGTAATTTTGAATTGGAAAACCTCAAGAAAAAAATCAATGATGTTATTCAAAAAAATAATAACATCATTGATGTTTTGGGGCGAATTTAAAACCCCACAAAATCACTTTCTTTTTTTGTGTGCTACAATCTTTAAAATTTTTGAGCGATGTTTCGAAAATCCAAATTTGGAGGATGCACACAGTGTGCCAACATGTGCTATCTGCCATCACGGGAGATCAATGGACGCGTTTTGCGGGTGCAACCCCTTCCTCAATAATAAAGTAGCGGTGAGGAAGGGGTTGCTCCCACAAAACACGTCCCTTGATCCCCCGTGATGGCAGCTAGCACATGTTGACATTCGTAAATTGTTGTGCATCTTCCAAATTTGGCTTTTCAAGGGGTGACTTCACCCCATCTGAACGCAATATCAAACACAGTTCCTAAATACTCATGTCTGATATTGCCTTCAAATTTTACCATATGTGAACTTTGTAAGTTCAAGATTTTTGTCTTTCTTGTTGGTTTTACACAGGCCTGTTTTATCGTAAATGGACATTTCTATTTTTGATAACGCCACCCCAAAAATTGTTATACAACAAACATGTTGGTTTGTTTTAAAAACCTTTTCTAAATGCACATGTGATTGTGCAGGTATTAAAAAGTTTGTTAATCAAGAATGTGTGGATTATTGTCTCAACGCTACAACACTTTTGTGGTGATGTAATTGCTGTTTTCTGAGAAAATGGTGTTTATTTCCTAAGGGCAAATCCTCTTTGCACTACAAGTGCAGTTTCAGTGCAGTTTCAAGTGCACTTGTAGTATAAAAAGTGTCTACGCCTTTTGTAAATAACACCCAACAGTGCTTTGTATAAGGTTACACAATCATGCCATTTTCAGGACTCCCCACATTGCTGTCAGGGTCAGCTAAAACAAACACAAGCAGTAAATGTCACCAAAGATTAGCTTTTTTTTTATTTGATCAATGCTTCACAAATTATCTGGCATATTGATGGCCCCCCTACCCGCAAAGAACTCAAGGTATCTTAACCGGACATCACAGGCACTCAGGGAGGGCAAGCCAGGACGGCCACTTTCAAGCGCCGTCAGGGTTGGATCATGTAGAATTCCGGCCACAGGCCCAACTGAGCCAGCATAGTTGGCAGAATGTTTGCGTAAAAAGTTATGGAGAACACAGCACGCCAGGATTAGATGATTAAGTTTATACTCCGCCATATGGATGGGTGTCAGAAATAGGCGGAACCGGCTGGCCATGATTCCAAATGTGTTCTCCACCACTCTTCTGGTAATTAAAAACCCTCTGTTCCGGGGTGAGGGTCCTCATCGGGAATGGCCGTATAAGATGGTCCATCAGCGCAAATGCTTCATCCGCAACGAAGACGAATGGGAGTCCTTCCACATTTTCCTCTGGAGGTGGCAAGCCCAAGCTGCCATTCTGGAGACGCCTGTAGAACTCCGTCTGGGCGATGACTCCACCATCGGACATCCGGCCATTCTTCCCCACGTCCACATACAAGAAGTCGTAATTAGCCGACACCACCGCCAACATCACAATACTATTGAACCCCTTATAGTTGAAATAGTACAACCCCGAGTTGGGTGGTGGGACGATGTGGACGTGTTTCCCATCAATTGCCCCTCCGCAGTTAGGAAAGTCCCACCGCTGGGCAAAGTGGGAGGCCACAGTCTGCCATTCCTGTGGCGTGGAAGGAAACTGTTTAGGAAAACAAAAACAAATTACTATTTTTGCACATAAACATGGCAAGCAGATTAGGCACAAACATTCTTGACCAACCTCCAGATAGCATTTATTAAGGGGAAATTAACACCAAAGTATAAGGTACACCTATCATATTCAACCTCCCCCCCCTCTCATGGGCCATTTCTAACATTATGGGGGGGGGGGGGAATCGTGGACAGGTAACCCTCTTCACTTCATTGAGAGATGAATGCCTAAATACAGGGTATTACTTGGAACTGCCCCATCTTAGTTACACTATTGGCAGCCCACTGGACAGGTACACATTTGAGGACATTTGGACATTCTGATATTACCTATCAAGATAATAATAGAATACAAAAACTTTAAACAGTACCATTGGAAAGTATACAGGCAGGCCCTTGCACTACACTGCATAGAGAATTGGGATCAGCTGACTTAGCAGTTGGGGGAGGGAGGGTTTAGAAAAATGATTTGGGGACACTACAAAAAAAAGCCTCTGGCACTCTGCCTGAATTTAAAGCACAAATCACATTTCTAAACATTTTAGGGGGTGTTTGGGGTAAAGCACTACTATGGAGCTGATAAAATACATTGTTAAGTGACTACATGAGGTGAATATAGGGGCAGGAGAGCATGTTGGGGAGGTAAGTGAAGGCAAATATGTATGAAGGACTAAAAAAATAATTACATAAAAATCCAGCATGAATGAGGACAAAGGGGACATTCACAGCATATTACAATCATGGTAATTAGGGAATGAGGAAAGAAAAACAAGATATTAGCAAACATTAAAGACAATAAAATGTGATATTAGGATAAAAATCTTACCTTCATATACTCCTTCTGCAGGACCTGGATGATGGCAGAACAGGTCTCTGGGATGATGATCCCCAGAGCCTGGGGGGAGATGCCTGTCGAGAACTTGAGGTCCTGCAGGCTTCTCCCTGTCGCCAAGTACCGCAGGGTAGCGACCAGCCTCTGCTCCGGAGTGATGGCTTGCCTCATGCAGGTATCCTGCCTGCTGATATAGGAGGTCAGCAAAGCCAGCAGACGGTGAAATACGGGGTCCGTCATCCTGAGAAAGTTCCTGAAATCATCAGGATTATTCTCATGGATCTCACGGAGCAAAGGCATATGAGAGAACTGGTGACGCTCAAGCAACCAATTCTTGGCCCATGAACTCCTCCCCACCCTGTTCATGGACTGGACTTGTGTCAAGGTCAGGACCCCAATACCAAGCCTCCGCACAGCACGAACTCTACGAGGAGTACGTATACGAAACATGGCTAGAAAACGGTCGGCTGCTCAGAACGAAGTAACAGAACGCACTGAAGAACAGCAAGGCCTGTGAAGAGCGACCTGAAAAACAGTAACGAACGAACAAGAACACAATGACTAATTAAAGTCACACGGAACTTGCTTGCACGCACTGAAGAGCAGATACAAACCCACAAGCACAAATTGAACCGCAGAAAACGATCTGAAAGCCACGAGTCTGAAAAAGCGCGAATCGTCTCTCACCAAACTTTTACTAACACGAGATTAGCAAAAGGAGCCCAAAGGGTGCCGCGCTTGGTTCTGAACTGGCCTTTTCTAGTCTTGTCGTACGTGGTTGACGTCACCGCGTTGTTGGCGATCGGAAATTCCGACAACTTTGTGCGACCGTGTGTACGCAAAACAAGTTTGAACCAACATCCGTCAGAAAAAATCCTAGGATTTTGTTGTTGGAATATCCGAACAAAGTCCGACCGTGTGTATGGGGCATAAGGCCACACTATCTCAAAGAGCATGTATCAAAAGTCATTGACTGGACTTGTGTCAAGGTCAGGACCCCAACACCAAGCCCCCGCACAGCACGAACTCTACGAGGAGTACGTATACGAAATATGGCTAGAAAACGGTTGGCTGCTCAGAACGAAGTAACAGAACGCACTGAAGAACAGCAAGGCCTGTGAAGAGCGACCTGAAAAACAGTAACGAACGAACAAGAACACAATGACTAAGTAAAGTCACACGGAACTTGCTTGCACGCTTGCACGCACTGTACGCAAAACAAGTTTGAACCAACATCCGTCGGAAAAAATCCTAGGATTTTGTTGTCGGAATATCCGAACAAAGTCCGACCGTGTGTATGGGGCATAAGGCCACACTATCTCAAAGAGCATGTATCAAAAGTAACACTGGATAATGCCAGTGTACTCAGGTAGGGTCGAATGATCAATACAAACAACATGATACAGCCTGCACGAAAGACCAAAAACTTTCCAAACTAAGGAGAAAGATTGTTGTGTTGTCTTTTAATGACAATGCGCCATAATGAGATGCAATCATTAATGGTCAACACATAAGTCAGACAGACAAAAAATATGTCAATATTTTCATCTTTAGAAAACAGCTAAGTAAAATTAGTATTTGAATATGATTCGTGCCAGCCAGCTGTAATTAAAGCGGGGGTTCACCCACACCGCCAAAAAAAAAAAATATTAACAGCCAGCAGCTACAAATACTGCAGCTGCTGACTTTTAATACATGGCCACTTACCTGTCCCAGGGTCCAGCGATGTCGGCAGGGGACGCCGAGAACCCGCTCGGTTCTCGGCAGCTGCCGCCGCCATCCTAGGTGAGGGAATCAGGAAGTGAAGCGTTACGGCTTCACTTCCCAGTTCCCTACTGCGCATGCGCGAGTCACGCTGCGCGTCCCTCGTGGTCCCCGCTCTCTCCTGGGAGCTGTGCGTTCCCAGCAGACAGCGCGATAGGGACGGGAAGAGGCATAGACTCCCATGGGAGTCTATGCCGGAAGTGGGTGCAAATACCTGTCTTAGACAGGTATCTGCACCCCCCTCCCCCCTGAAAGGTGCCAAATGTGACACCGGAGGGGGGGAGGGTTCCGAAAAGCGGAAGTTCCATTTTTGTGTGGAACTCCGCTTTAAATCAATACAAATATACAGTGGGGACAGAAAGTATTCAGACCCCCTTGAATTTTTCACTCTTTGTTATATTGCAGCCATTTGCTTAAATCATTTAAGTTAATTTTTTTCCTCATTAATGTACACACAGCACCCCATATTGACAGAAAAACACAGAATTGTTGACATTTTTGCAGATTTATTAAAAAAGAAAAACCGAAATATCACATGGTCCTAAGTATTCAGACCCTTTGCTCAGTATTTAGTAGAAGCACCCTTTTGATCAAATACAGCCATGAGTCTTTTTGGGAAAGATGTAACAAGTTTTTCACCTGGATTTGGGGATCCTCTGCCATTCCTTCTTGCAGATCCTCTCCAGTTCTGTCAGGCTGGATGGTAAACATTGGTGGACAGCCATTTTTAGGTCTTTCCAGAGATGCTCAATTGGGTTTAAGTCAGGGCTCTGGCTGGGCCATTCAAGAACAGTCACGGAGTTGTTGTAAAGTCACTCCTTTGTTATTTTAGCTGTGTGCTTTCCGTCCCTACTGTATGTTAGCTGCCCAAAAGTTTTAATTCTATGCAACTGTGGACCAGCAGCAGAACTGACTTTGGGATGTTACTGTTGCAAAAACACAGCAACCCTACAGAAATATTTGTGCAGAGCACATAGTGTTGGCCAAAAATGTACAGTAAGTCCCCTATATACGGACTTTCAAGTTGCAAACTTTCAAAGATATGAACATGCAATTGTATGTCCAACCATGTAAATTAGTTCAAATTTCTGACATATATTCTTATGCATGCATCCTCTACAAGTGGTTGTGCTTTTGTGTACTTTACATGTATTATTACATGTATTATTTGTGTGAAATGTGTTATAAACTGTTTACAGTAATTATTTGGGCAGATTGTGTTGTTTTATGTAGTTGGAACTATGAACGTGCTCTCAGAATGGAACTCGTTCTTATGTAGGGACTTAGGGTACTTTCACACTGGGGTGTTGGTGGTAAAGCTTTACCGTCGTTTCTGCAGCGCTTTACAGCCGTTAGCAGGGTGGTTTTAGCAGTTTTTTTTAGGCCACTGGCAGGGTGGTTTCATACACCGCTCCTAAAGTGCCTCAAAGAAGCTGCTTGCAGGACTTTTTGATGTCCTGCCAGCAGACCGCTCCAATGTGAAAGCCCTCGCTATCACATTGGAGTGACAGGAGAGACGCTTTATAGGCACCTTGCAGGCGCTATTTTTAGTGCTGTAGCACATGTAGAGCTCCTCAGTGTGAAAGGGTCTAACTGTAAATTGATTGCAACTTTGAATCAGCTGTGAAAAAATAGGTTTGGGCTGTTAATAGTATAAAAACAACAAAATCCTTCAGAAATATTCATTCAAAGCACACAATTTGACTTTCTTAAAAAATGTCAGTTCTCAGGAGGGGCGGAGCCTAGCTGGACAGTCATGTTTGACTAGAGCTCCACTTCGTGAGGAGAAAGACCCGCTATATAATTCTAGCCCGGATGAAATACAAACAAATAAATTCCTTCTCTATATGTCCAAGAGGTGAGAGGAACTTTCTAAAACAAAACAGAGGAGGAGCCCGTGTTAAAACAAAAATCAAAGCAAGCAGTGGCACTCAGGCACGGATATCATCCAAAATGGCGCTGGTCCCCTCAGCATCAGCACCAATTACCTCAGAGTGCTCTATGCAGCCTAAAACTATACAACATGTATCTTCTGGAGATTCTGACACAGAATTTAACTTATCGTTGCCTTCCTCACATGAGCCTACGGCCCCTCACAATATTTTAAAACAATTTGAAAAAATGCTTCACAAAGTACTAAAACAAACCTCAGAACAGATAACAAATAACCTCACAAAAGAAATCAGGGAAATTGGTCAGCGCACAGCAGCACTAGAGCTAAAGGTAGATGAAATTGGCAATTTCACACAGGAACAAATGACTGAAATCGATACACTAAAAGAAGAAAAATTTGTTTTACAAAACAAATTAGAGGATTATGAAAACAGAGCAAGAAGATCTAACCTTAGATTTAGAGGTATACCAGAAAGTGTCATAGATATACAATCCTCTATAACTGCACTTTGTCAAGAACTACTCCCAGGGATACCAATAGAGCAGCTGGAAATAGACAGAGTGCATCGTGCCCTTATGCCTAAGAAAAGTGACGGACCCCCAAGAGACATCATAGCAAAGTTCCACTACTATAAAACTAAAGAACAGCTTCTTGTTGCAGCCAGAGGAATAAACAATTTAAGTATCCAAGGACATACTTTCCAATTGTTTGCAGACCTCTCAAAAACTACTGTTTCTAAAAGAAGAGCAATAAAACCCCAGCTCCTGGAGTTGCAATGCCATGATATTAAATATCAATGGGGATTTCCCTTTTCTTTACGCTTTTCTCATCAAGGAACTAGATTTGTCTGCAGATCAGTGGAAGAGCTACAACAGGCACTTCAAGATCTTAACTTGATAGAAATCTCTCATAACACAAACACATTGAGAAGAAGAACAGCTGCTCATACATCCGCAAAGAACTCATTCCCAGACACAGGCCAAAATGGAAATCATCATTTACACAAGAGAAGTCTACATGAATCCCCACCTCAAGACCAAGAAGACAACATGGAATGAAAATCTGAAAAATTTACTGACTTAATTTCATTTTTTGCAGTTCCAGAGTTCGTCTAAAACAACAGAATTGTTTGGAAACTCAATACAATCTCCTAAATTCCACTTATTATATCCAAATGTATGGATTTTTTTGTTAAATGATTTAATATGCATTTAAAAGCTTTATCCTTGGAGATTTCAATCCTGGTTATACTCAATATATATATATATATATATATATATATATATATATATATATATATATATAATATATATATATATATTTTATTATCCATTTCTATACTCTTTTCCAAATTGGCCCACATGATTTAAATTTTAATGTTATTATAATTTAATGACAACTCTTTGGAAAGTTCACATAATAATAGTGACATCAATCTGTCTGAGAAAGGACTCACTTTTGTTTTGTTTTTTTGTTTGTTTTTTTTTGTTTTTTATATATATATATATATAAATTGATATTGATTGAGTATATCAGATCTGTTGAGCGGATAAGATTTTATTATCCAATTTTTTTTTTTTTAATCCCCGTTATTACGTCAAAATTAAGAAATTTCCTTTCTTTTAGCTTAAATAATTCTCTATTTATATAATATATATATTTCTCAATATACCACACCTCTAGAAATTTTACATTGTAGATTTAAACATAGATGGTGTTCGCTAAGTATTTAGGCTTACATGTGCACATCACTAAGATGTTCACTTTAAATTATTAGGGCGGGTGTTCCTCCCGCGAAAACTCTGTGTGCCTCACTTTACCTTCCTTGAACCCCTACAGCTATTATGTGGGGATTTGACGAAGTTCCTTTTTCCCCTGACGGAGGACTGTATCCTCCATCACGGGTAAACTTTGAAACTCTTTGTACCTATATTTTACTCATATGTAATATAATCTCTTATGATTTTTATTTTTACCCTAATCTAGATAACCCTGGACCCTTCCCTTATCTCTTTCTCTTTTTGTCCGCAGTTGTTTGGTCGGGACGCAACCACATAGTAATAATTGGTAAGAACAGATTGCAGTTGCAGTTAATATGGCACCATTAAATATAATTTCCCTAAATGTACAGGGCCTAAACATACCACAAAAACACACAAAAGCGTTTCGATCTTTCCAGGCCATGAAAGCACACATAGTGTTTTTACAAGAAACCCATTTCACAAATGAATCTATACCCAAATTTTTTAGTTCCTACTACCCACAAGTATTCACAGCTTCAACAGAAACTAAACAGAGGGGCACTCTAATAGCGTTCCATCACTCCACCCCATTCACAATTTAGGCTGAAATAAAATCTTTTAAAAATAGTTAAAAAAAATTCAGTAATCTATACTCAGAAACCAACACTTTTGACTCTAATAAAGTAGAATCCTTCTTCTCGAAGATAACTCTGCCCCAAATATCTCCTTCTCATAACACAAATTTGGAAAAACCCATAGAAGTAGTAAAGGTAATAACAGCTATTAAAGAGCTAAAATTAAATAAAAGACCGGGCCCCGACGGCTTCTCTGCTTTATATTACTGCACTTTTACTGATATCATTTTCCCTTTATTGACTAAAGCATTTAATAATATCCTGGATAACAAATCTTTTAGACATGAATCACTAATGGCTATCATTTGTATGATTCCAAAACCACATTCTGATGAAACATCTTGCACGAATTTCCGCCCTATTTCAATGTTAAATATTGATATTAAAATTTTAGCGAAAATTCTAGCAACTCGTCTAAAAGATACCATAGGAACATTAATTCATCAAGATCAGGTTGGCTTTATGCCAACACGCCAAGCAAGCGATAATATACGTAGAGCGGTACTGTTGGAGCAGATTGCTAGATCACGTCGTATTCCAACTTGCTTCCTTCAGTAGATCTAAAGAAAGCATTCGATTCCATTTCTTGGCCTTATTTACATTATACTTTACAAAAATAGGGTTTTGGCCCCAACTTTATAAATTAGATTATGGCACTTTATAATAACCCAAAAGCATATGTCAAATTTATAAATCTGAACCCTTTAATATTCATAGAGGTACACGCCAGGGATGTCCTCTCTCTCCCCTATTATTTGCCCTCTCAATCGAACCACTAGCTCAAATGATCAGATTGGATCCCACTATAACTGGAATTGAAATTGGTGGATATCAACATAGATTATGTCTATTTGCAGATGGTATCCTTCTTTTTCTGTCTTCCCCACAAATATCTGGCCCCAACCATATTCCATTACAAAATCAATTTGCATTTATTTCAGGTCTACATATTAATCCTAAAAAATGTAATGTCTTAAACATATCCCTCTCAAATATGGAACTAAGTTCAGCAAAGATGGGTCTACCTTTTGCTTGGACGGTCAGATCGATCCCTTATTTAGGGATTAATTTATTGGGTTCCTTGTCAAATTGTTTTCAGATAATTATCCATCCATTCTGAGAAATATTACAAACTTACTAAAATCCTGGTCCCACCTCTTGCTGTCATGGTTAGGAAAGATCAATGCCATAAAAATGACAATCTTACCAAAAATTTTGTATTTCTTTCGTGTTTACCAATCCCTGTTCCTGCCTATTTCCTAAGACTCTTACAGAAGAGAATAATGGCATTCATATGGGGTTCATCTAAGCCACGAATACAACAACATACTTTGTTTCTCCCCAAACTTAATGGAGGATTGGGATGTCCAAATTTTGCATGTTATTATAGGGCAAGCACACTTAGCTAGTCTAACTAAATACCATGCACAGAAAGAATTCCCATTGTGGGTTTCTATTGAAGCGGCTGAGTGTGACCCTATATCAATATCAAACCTTCTTTGGATCTCGCCTAGAGATCGTAGAAATTTACGAAATCCTGTCACTAAACACTATATATCTCTCTGGGATAGATTTAAAACAGGAAATCGTTTGCAATCTACTCATAATCCTCTATTGTCTTTCTATAGAAATCCAGCATTCTACTAAGCATGGGTTTCTCCCAAATCTTTTAAAGAATGGGTATCATTAAATATTCTTACCATACATAAGTTTGTGGACTCCTCATCCTTCATTCCCTTTTCCACTCTTTGTGACATATTAGACTTACCCAATTCAGAGATTTTCAGATATCTCCAAATTAAAAACTTTTTCTCGCCCTTTTTAAGCACGAACACTCCCCTAAACAATATAACTAATTTCGAAGTTATCTGTAAAGATGAACCACATGCCAGAGGATTAATATCCCTTCTGTACTCTCAAGGTTGACCCAACCCAACTCAGAAAATCCATCTTATGTGCAAAAATGGAAGGAGGACCTAGGAAAAACACTTGAAAGTGCAGACTGGAATTTAATATGGACAGTGACCAAATCAGCATCTCCTAATGTGCTGGCTGTAGAGGCCAACTACAAGGTATTAACAAGATGGTACCTGGTACCGGTCAGGGTGGCTAAATATAGACAGAACTATTTGGCTCAGTGTTTTTGCGGGTGTACAGAATTGGGTACATACTTTCATGTTTGGTGGACTTGCCCTATTGCACAAAACTATTGGAAGGAAATATTTCATATTGCATCTAAACTACTCAATATAAATTTATCTCTGGACCCTACAATGGTGCTTCTTAACCAGAATTTTTATCACATACACGATTCAAATTACTGATACAGCTTTTCACGGCAGCAAAACAAACACTAGCAAAAGCTTGGCAATCCCCGACTCTGGTAGGAAACGAAGCCATACATAGAATGTATAATACAATGATACAACCGAAAATGGTAGCTTTTGAAACGGCCAGGATCACTAGATATGAAAAGTTGTGGCAACCGTGGATAGATAATTTTATGCCCTCAGCATTTGATAAGAAAGTACTTTTACCATGGTAATTTTCTAGATAGGATTTATTTCAAATATTGTTGTTACGGTGGCTCTCGACTGAACTCTTCCTTTCTTTCTCCTCCCTCTTCCTATCTTTACTTTATCCATATCTATCCTGTGATTTTTGAAGCTCCCATGCATGATATTTATTCTTATATAGAGTTTTTACAGTACCAGTAACTGTTTTTTTGTTCATATTATAACTATAGAGGTTTAAATATCTTACTTAAATACAGATCAAAAGATGATTGTAGTATTATTACTTTTATTTAATAACACATAGTAGTAATCTAAACTTTGAATTTACATACTTGAGCTTCATTAATTTGTTTAAGAATCGATTATATCGTACATCTGTATAAATTATATGTGAATATTCAATAAAATACTTTGACAAAGAAAAAATGTCAGTTCTTTGCAACTTCCAAACAGCTGTGGAAAAAATGGATTTGGGATGTTAGTGGTACTAAAATCTAACAATGTAACCCTACAGAAATATTTGTGCAGAACACAGGATGTTTTGTGCCCAAAAAAATTAAATATATTGCAACTGTGAAACAGCTGCAGAAAAATTGTGTGAAACAAAAGTGGAAACACTGGGTTTGTGGTGTCAGTCAACTGTGTCCAGAGACAGGCAGACACTTTTGACTGTCACACAGCCCCCACACAGTACTAAATGTATTTGCAATCTCCTGCCAGTGGCTCATGTTCATTACCCAATAATGAAGACGGTTGTCTGTTAGAAGGGTGACAACATCAGTTCTTGACCCCATGTACTCCATATGATAAAGCCACTGTCAATAGCTGCTGGCAGGGGACAGCCCTGGAAACTAAATAGAGAAGAAAGTTTTGAATGTCTCACTCAGGTATACACCTGCCTTTAATTTTAGCAGGCTCCAAGGCATGTTCTCCATTAGACAGTATTCTGCCAGCTTCTGGAAAGGAAGTGTAAAGGTTCCTCTGCAGCACATGCTCCAAAAGTTTCATCTTTTTGTAAAAATGTATCCATGACTGTTGCCATCCAGTAATAGACTCATCCACCACAAGTTACCAGAGAAAGAAAAACCCAAATCCTTGAAGTTACTGAGGATGACAGTGTCCCTCCAGCCACATACAACTGGAAGTATTCCCAATGTCTTCCTCTACCTGAATGCCAACACAGCAACCCTAATTCTCCTCCTTGTCCTCATCCTCCTCTTAATGCTGTTGTCAACATTGTCACCGCTCACCATTCCACTGGCCTCCTCAAATGTTGACAATAGGGTGCATGAGTCCTGTTTGAGGAGTCACTGACAAGGGGAGAAGATCCCCAGCACTCCCAAGAATCTCCTTGTTACATACTTGCACACCCATTGCAGCATAGTCAAGGTAGCATTCCACCAGGAGAGCAAGACACATTTAAGGTGGTGTGCTGGCCGATGGAGTTCATAGAAACATAAAAGAGTCATGGCAGAAAAAAGGCCAAGTGGTTTTTATATTTGTATATTTATTTTTTTTGTTTTATTTTTAACTTTTTTTGGCTAATTATAGATCTATGTTTGTCCCAAGCATGTTTGAATCCACTAAGGCTACATTGGTATGGGTGATTAGCACTGGTGTGGATGACTACCACTGGTACAAATGAAAGCAGCAGGCATCTGCTCCTTCCAGCAGCTGTTTTTGCCACTTGTGAGTGGCTAGCTGCAGCAACCAAGCCCCGAACACTTGAATGACAGGTCAGCAGTGGCCATAGCTATCTGTGGCTCTCCACACAGCCAGTGATTACCTGTGGATGAACTTTGATATTAAATTAGGACTATATACCATACAGCAGGGAAAACAGACTGTCAAGAATATGTAATGTGCAACACAGCATACTGAGTGTAATGGTAAGGACTATGTACTGTACTTCACTTTACATTGGAAATCAAGAAAATCAAGAAAAAATGCTTTCTTACATTGGTGATCAGAGGAAGTAAAATGTCCATGCTTTATTAAAAGTAAAAGGAATAGTGCCCCTGGGTTTTTGCCCAGTTTGCCCCACTAGATGCTGTCTCCTCAAAACCAAGGGGATAATAATTATTAGAGCTCTCCCTTTAATAGAATTTTTCTTAGAAATCACTACCAGTCAATTTGATTTTCCATTATAATGAAGCCCCCTTGGGTGCAATATAGCATGCCCTTGGTCTCATCACGCCTGAGGTAGCTGCCTCCTCAATGGCTTTGATGTGTAAAAGACTTACAGTACTTATTTGATCAGCCACTTCCACAAGCCAAATCCTTCAGCTGTGCCATGTTAATGATTAAACTGTTGCTAGGAACAGCTGATCCCTTCTAAGAGCTAGCATGTTGATGCCAGTCTTGCCAAGCACTTCAAAATCACTAACACTGTCCTACAAAAAGTATTCTGTAGTGACGATTTTCTGTGCGATGTTTGCAAGTTTCCTATTCGCAAAGTAGACATTGAAAATATTTTTCAACTCATTAGTTTAATGGCTACATAAAATGAGTAGGATGAAGTCAGCATTTGTGATGCCAAGTCTGTCCTACAACTTATGTGCTTGTATGTCTATTTTACTACATGCTAATTTAAGCATGACTTTAAGGCTTTCATTTTTATTTGCAGAAAACAATACAGCTACATGAGCATTTGTCACAGTAAAACAGGTTTATTTAACAGTGCAGTTAGTGCTAGCATGATTATTAATTGTGTATTTTCATTGTGCCATTTATACTGGGGAATAAGACATGCATTTTTCAGCCCACTACATTTTATTATGTAAAAAAAATTTGATGCTTTGTGCAATAAGGTGTTTTATTTTATTTAAGGTGAAGTGTGCGCTAACTTGCTAAATGAGGCTGAAATCAAGCTAATTAAGTGTAAAACACTTCCAATATATTATAACTTCATATGCGCTTCATTTATTTTCAGTAAAATTTTGCACTTCTCAGTTCTTGCTTTTTAATGGTAACATAAGTTCACTGAAAAAGAAGAAATGGCCATTTGAATCAAGACATTTAACCTACTGGACTATAAATCTGGAGACAAAGCATGGAATTTAGCTCACGACTAACACATTTTACTGGGTATTTATTATGCAGTAGATTTAAAAAAGGACCTTTTTGATAAATTTTACTTTATATTTGCCAAAGGTTTATTGGTTTATAAAGTTATACGTTTACAAATAAACATTTAATTTGTGGTGCTTTCAAGAATAAGACCAGTACTAGCTCTGTACTTGGCCCTACAGATAGAAAATCTTGGTAGGTACTATATTTGTTACAAAAGAGGGAGGGAGGAGACCAGGGTGACACTTATCTAAAGCTACCCATAGATTGATCATTTTGTTTTGCTCAGCCAGTGGGCCGAATAGAAAACAAAAGCACACTGAATCCCCCATCCACAAAAATTAGGTGAATAGAGAAATCCTCCCTGTTGTGCCATTGTATTCTGATAGCAAAACTCCTCCACTGTCAATATACACTGGTTAGCAACTGCAGTCGCTGATCAACAAAAGTTTTCCAACATTCCAGTCTGACATAAGACGATTGTTAGATCGACTTCAGTTGAGTGTGAATGGCCATAAATGGATTAAAATAGGCTGGTCCCTGCTGAACCGCCTGCATTTTGATCAATCTATGGCCAGCTTAACTCCTTCAGGTGTCTGCCCATACCCTTTTACCACCAACTATCCCAGTTTAATTACTACTGCTGTGTATGTGTTGTTCTAATTTTTTTCTCAGGGATTGACCTACCTAACATTTTTCTAAAGCTTTGTGCATCAATTTTGCTTGAAACTTAGAAGGGGCTACACCCTCAAAGCTTGTCCTGAAAATGTGATTGTTAGTGCAAATAAAAAAGTATCATGGACAGTACTCAATGAATTTTGATGCAAGTGCACTAATACAGTCATCTCTAGAATAACCTGAACAAGTGCTCAGCTTCAATACCCCTCTCTGCCAAACCCTCTACTTGCTTCTGATCACCCAACAAATAATAATGATTTGCAAAGTCATCCACAACTCTGCCCCTAGTTGTATCACTAAACATATTTCAAAATATCAACCAAACCATCTTAATCACTCCACTCAATGTTCCTTGTCATCTCCTCCATGCTTTCTACAAGGACTTCTCCAGAGCCTCTCCCATCCCCAACCTGTACAGCTATCTCCTACTACTTTCTTGAACAATTCACCCTCCATACCTTTTATATCTTTTGCCCTTCTGTAGGCTCTCATAAATTGTACTATAATGCCCTGTACACATGATAGGGTTTTCCGACAACAAAATCCTGGATATTTTTCCGAAGGATGTTGGCTCAAACTTGTCTTGCATACACACGGTCACATAAATGTTGTCGGAAATTCCGAACGTCAAGAACACGGTGACATACAACACATAGGACGAGCCGAGAAAAATGAAGTTCAATAGCCAGTGCGGCTCTTCTGCTTGATTCCGAGCATGTGTGGAATTTTGGGCGTCAGAATTGTGTACACACGATCAGAATTTCCATCAACGGATTTTGATGTTGGAAAATTTGAGATCCAGATCTCAAATTTTGTTTGTCGGAAATTCAGACGGAAAATGTCCGATGGAGCCTACACACGGTCGGAATGTCCAACAAAAATCTCCCATCGAACATTTGTTGTCGGATAATTGTGTGTACAGGACATTACTGTACTGTCTACCTTTATTTTGTAGAGTGATACACAAACTGTCAATGCTATAATAACAATAATAATAATGATAACATATCATTCTTTGCTAATGTGCTTCTCTCTGACCCATCACATAACTATATACCTGATACATGGTGTTGAACCAGGGCTTTAAGCAACTTTACCCATGTTGTCCTTGACCAAAAATAGTGTTTGAACAGCTTTTATGGGCCATAACTTTATCTACTGGCAATCCTTACACATGCTCATTAATACTTCTATAAATTTACCTTTGTATAAAAGTAAGAGAATGATGTTGATTGTTACATTTCTTATCTCCCTGCCTTCAGAAATGTGAGAGGAATAGTTTGGTCTTTTCTATCACTTACATACTGTACTTCTATCTAGTTTTCTCATAATCAACCACAAACTCATCCTAAGAGCTGTTTTTCCCAGTGCCAAGGAAGCCTGAAATAGTGCATCCTTAGATCATGTAACAATCTCTATGCCAACAACATTTTCCATTAGATGAACATTTTGGTCTGTGGACACTTCTTCCCATACATCTTTTCTGACAAAAATACATCACATCTCCAAATAACTTTAACGTTTGAAGCTTAATTCACAAAACCTACATACCAGAATAAGAATCCTTAGGTTTAGAGAAATGACAGTAAAGTACAGCTGAGCGCAGCTGACTTTAAAAATTACAGTCATGTGTACAGTGCCTTCAAAAAGTATTCCTACCCCTTGACATTTTCCACATTTTGTCATGTTACAACCAACAATGTAAATTTATTTTATTGGGATTTTATTTGATAGACGAACACAAAGTGGCACATAATAGTGAAGTGGAAGGAATATGATAAATGGTTTTCAACATTTTTTACAAATAAATACGTGAAAAGTGTGGCATGCATTTGTATTCGGCCCCCCTGAGTCAATACTTTGTAGAACCACCTTTCACTGCAATTACAGCTGCAAGTCTTTTTGGGGATGTCTCTACCAGCTTTGCACATCTAGAGAGTGACATTTTTGCCCATTCTTCTTTGCAAATTAGCTCAAACACTGTCAGATTGGAAGGAGAGCGTCTGTGAACAGCAATTTTCAAGTCTTGCAACAGATTCTCAATTGGATTTAGGTCTGGACTTTGACTGGGCCATTCTAATATATGAATATGCTTTAATCTAAATTATTCCATTGTAGTTCTGGTTGTATGTTTAGGGTCGTTGTCCTGCTAGAAAGTGAACCTCTGCCCCAGTCTCAAGTGTTTTGCAGACTCTAACAGGTTTTCTTCTGATTGCCCTGTATTTGGTTCCATCCATCTCCCCATCAACTCTGACCAGCTTCCCTGTCTCTACTGAAGAAAATCATCCCAACAACATGTTACTGTCACCACCATGTTTTACGGAGGGGATGGTGTGTTCAGGGTGATGTGCAGTGTTAGTTTTCCGTGACACATAGCATTTTGCTTTTAGGCCAAAAAGTTCAATTTTGGTCTCATCTTACCAGAGCACCTTCTTCCACATGTTTGCTGTGTCTCCCATATGGCTTTTCGAAGACTGCAAACAGGACTTCTTATGCCTTTCTTTCAACAATGGCTTCCATAAAGGCCAGATTTGTGAAGTGCATGACTAACAGTTGTCCTTTGGACAGATTCTGCCACCTGAGCTGTGGATCTCTGCAGCTACTCCAGAGTTACCATGGGTACCAGGAGCCTCTTGGCTGCTTCTCTGATTAATGCTCTCCTTGCCCAGCCTTTCAGTTTAGGTAGACAGCCATGTTTTGGTAGGTTTGCAGTTGTGCCATACTTTTTCCATTTTCGGGTTATGGATTGAACAGTGGTATGTGAGATGGTCAAAGCTTGAGATATATTCACTAAGGTTCTCTAACAAACATCTGAGGGCTTCACAGAACAACTGTATTTATACTGAGATTAAATTACACAGAGGTGGACTCTGTCTACTAATTAGGTGACTTCTGAAGGCAATTTATCCCACTAGATTTTAGTTTGGGGTATCAGAGTAAAGGGGGGTAAATACAAATGCATGTCACACTTTTCAGATATTTATTTGTAAACATTTTTAAAACCATTTAACATTTTTCTTCCACTTTATGTTGGTCTATCACATAAAATCCCAATAAAATATATTTACGTTTTTGGTTGTAACATGACAAAATATTGAAAATTTCAAGGGGTATGAATGCTTTTTCAAGGCACTGAAACAACCAACAAACAACCAACTTTAAATCATAACCACAAACTTTAATGCAACATCTTTTTTTAGACCCATCACTCCTAATTCCACAGCTCCCAAAACTAAAATGCAAACTTCCACAGGACACTTATCTTGATCTAAGTAACAGATCTCAATATGGTTTCCACTCAACACATGTATAATTTTTCAGCTAAACTGGTATGGTGTTTCTACTCTCAATCCTCCTCTATGAAAATTGACAGGAGACAATAAAACCTAAAAGTGGATTGGTTACTTTGCACAGTAAAACCTAAAAGCTGATTGGTTACTTTGCACAGCTGCATCAGATTCTTTGTGTTCCAGTTTTAGTAAAAAAGCCAAAATGTATCTATTGCTTATGGAAAAAGATATGTAAAAATTATGGAAAAAAATGGCATGCGATTTATATAAAGCTGTTTAAGAACGTTTTCTGCAACTGCTTTTATGAGCTCAGCTTAGTTGGTATATTTTGTTTGTGCTTTGTTTTTTTAGCTTAATGAGTCCATTTATTGCTTAATTCTCTTTCACTCTGGGATCATTCTCCACTTCTTCCATCAATGCCCATTTTTTTTCTCTGGACACTCTCTTCTAATTCCATCATCATCCACTCCACACTGCAGTCTTTTCCCTCCATTTCCATCAATGTCCACTTTCCTCTACAGTCACATCCCTCCATTTCCAACAATGCCCAATCTGCAACCATTTCCAACCTGTTTCCCCGATGATGATTAACATCATGCAGGAGTCTGCATATCTTTTACACAATAAATCATGGTTGTTACCAATTTATCACTTGATTGCAAAACATCTATGACTTCTATGTCCACCTTTTATCAAATGCTTATAAATATATTCTAAAAGCTGGAGTAGAGCACATATGTTTTTCATTTCTATATAATATGTAAAACATGGTGTAATGTGCATTTATAGAGCTTACAGTAGTTTCATTAAAATATCAGATGTGTAAATTTTTTTAATTAATGCATCGTGGTTTTTAAAGCCTACCTCAGGCTAGCAGTTTTAGTTAGCTTTGGAAAGAGAAGAAATACATTTTTTCTTTTATGTCTATATGTGACCCCATTAGTGGATTTTCTTTCACTTCCTGTCATTGTGACACCTTTGTACAAGAAATGGGCAAGCAGACACCACCAGGACAGAAAGGAATGGATAGCAATACAAATTTCATAAGTTATAATTCTTTCTCTACTTTACTAATAAAAATGTGTTTTTTTGTGTTTCTTGTGTGTTTCTGGAGAGATTTCCTATCATTTCCTGTTGTGACAGAATGTGAGAAAGTATACATTTCAAGAGAGGCACTAACCCTTCCTTGAAAAAAATTATAGGAACCAATAGGTTCCAAACCCATGCAAATCAATGACCAAAAAAATAAATAAACTACAATAAAGAGCTGCGTGATGTAAAGTGTAAAAAACATCTATAACGTGAAAAGAAACAAAGAAACTGTGCTCTTATATCATAAAATACATGTCACCATAGTGAATAAATAATCGCGAATAAATAAATACATCTTCATTTAACCACTTCCTGCCTGGCCTATATCAAAATGACAGCTGGGTGTTGGTTCAGTTATCCTGACTGGGAGTCATATGACGTCCAGCAGGATAAGTCGCAATTGTGCGCCCATCAGTGGTGGGGTGTGTCAGTCCGATCACAGTGTAAGTAGGAAGAGCCATTTATTAGCTTTTCCTCACTCGCGTCTGACAGACGCGAGTAGAGGAGAGCCGATCGGCAGCTCTTCTGACAGGGGGGGTCTGTGCTGATTGTTTATCAGTGCAGTACCCCCGTGGATGCCCACCCAGGACCACCAGGGATGCTGCCAGGACCACCAGTAGAGGAGAGCCAATCGGCAGCTCTCCTGACATGGGGGGTCTGTGCTGATTGTTTATCAGCACAGCACCCCTGTGGATGCCCACACAGGACCACCAGGGATGCTGCCAGGACCATCAGGGATGGTATGCAACCCTGGACCACCAGGGATTTGCCACTCAGTGCACAGGCAGATGCCAATCAGGGCCCATCAGCAATGCCTGCCAGTGCCAGTGCCATCAGTGGTACCTATCAGTGCCATCTATCAGTGCCACCCATCAGTGCCAATGAGTGCCACTTATCAGTACCCATCAGTGTCCATAAGTGCCGCCTATCAGTGCCCATCAGTGCCGCCTATCAGTGCCACCCATAAGTACCCATCAGTACAGCCTTTCAGTGCCCATCAGTGACGCCTATCAGTGCCCATCAGTGCCCATCATTGCCACCTATGAGTGCCCATCAGTGCCGCTTATGAATGCCCATCAGTACTGCATATCAGTGACACCTATCAGTGCCCATCAGTGCTGCATATCAGTGCCCATCGTCTGTGCTCATCAGTGCCACCTCATCAGTGCCCCCTCATTGGTTCCACCTTATCAGTGTCCATCAGTGCAGCCTCATCAGTGCCCATCAGTGAAGGAGAAAATGTACTTATTTACAACATTTTATAACAGAAACAAAGAAAAACTTTTTTTTCAAAATATTCGGTCTTTTTTTATTTGTTTAGCAAAAAATAAAATCCGCAGAGGTGATCAAATACCACCAAAAGAAAGCTCTATTTGTGGGAACAAAATGATAAAAATTTTGTTTGGTTACAGTGCTGCATGACCGCGCCATTGTCATTTAAAAAGTGACAGTGCTGAAAGCTGAAAATTGGCTTGGGCAGGAAGGGGGTAAGTGCCGGGTATTGAAGTGGTCAAATTGCACACATGGGAAAATCCAAGATGTCATACATGAGGTCACAGGAATGAATCCAAACCTCTGATTGATATATATATATATATATATATATATATATATATATATATATATATATATATATAGACTATTCAAAGCTCCCGTTTTGCCATATAGAGATGGAGAGGAAAGAACGCTCTCATGGTGTAGTAATTCAAATAATTTATATAAAAAGAAGGTTGTAGTGCACTTACATCAAAGAAGACAAGGATCAGCATGTATTGTATAGGAATCACCTGTATAGTAACCCCTAAAGACATCAAGCATAGGCTGCCAAAATGGCGTTGAGATACGTCATTTCAGGTCAGCTGGAACGCAGGTGGACTGCTAACTGAGGATTCCTACACAATACATGGTAATCCTTGTCTAATGATTTGAATTACTGCACCATGAGGGTGTTCTTTCCTCTCCCTCTCTATATGGCAAAACTGGAGCTTTGAATACGCTATCTGCATATATATTGAATGGATGACAGCACTAGTTGGATTAATTCCTGTGACCTCATGTATGACATCTTGGATTTTCCCATGTGCATAATTTGACTCCCTGTAATAGGAGTCAATTAAGTCTGGTGAGTGCATTGTGTGTCTGCATGCAGGTGGAGAGGAACCTTTCCTATACTCACCGAGGACATGATTCAGATGTGGGATCTATATATGGACTTCACAATTTTTTGTATTTTTTATAATTTAAATGAAGATGTATTTATGTATTATTCACTATTGTTTATTTACTATGGTCGCATGTTTTTATGATATAAGAGTGCGGTTTCTTTGTTTCTTTTTACTAACACTTCCTTGCTTTATCCAAAACAAAAAAACAAGTTTGGCTAGATTTGGATTTTAAATGAATCTGTGTCCAGACTGTGCCTCCTAAAATATTTTTATATTCTGAACAAGCAGTTAACCACTTGAGCCCCGGACCATTATGCTGCCTAAGGACCAGAGGTCTTTTTCCAATTTGGCACTGCGTCGCTTTAACTGCTAATTGCGCGGTCATGCAATGCTGTACCCAAACGAAATTTGCGTCCTTTTCTTCCCACAAATAGAGCTTTCTTTTGATGGTATTTGATCACCTCTGCGGTTTTTATTTTTTGCGCTATAAACGGAAAAAGACCGAAAATTTTGAAAAAAAATGATATTTTCTACTTTTTGTTATAAAAAAAATCCAATAAACTAAATTTTAGTCATACATTTAGGCCAAAATGTATTCGGCCACATGTCTTTGGTAAAAAAAATGTCAATAAGCGTATATTTATTGGTTTGCGCAAAAGTTATAGCGTCTACAAACTAGGGTACATTTTCTGGAATTTACACAGCTTTTAGTTTATGACTGCCTATGTCATTTCTTGAGGTGCTAAAATGGCAGGGCAGTACAAAACCCCCCCAAATGACCCCATTTTGGAAAGTAGACACCCCAAGGAAATTGCTGGGAGGCATGTTGAACCCATTGAATATTTATTTTTTTTGTCCCAAGTGATTGAAAAATGACAAAAAAAAAAAAAAAAAAAAATATTTACAAAAAGTCGTCACTAAATGATATATTGCTCACACAGGCCATGGGCCTATGTGGAATTTCACCCCAAAATACATTTAGCTGCTTCTCCTGAGTATGGGGATACCACATGTGTGGGACTTTTTGGGAGCCTAGCCGCGTACGGGGCCCCGAAAACCAATCACCGCCTTCAGGATTTCTAAGGGTGTAAATTTTTGCTTTCACTCTTCACTGCCTATCACAGTTTCGGAGGCCATGGAATGCCCAGGTGGCACAAAACCCCCCAAAATGACCCCATTTTGGAAAGTAGACACCCCAAGCTATTTGCTGAGAGGCATATTGAGTCCATGGAATATTTTATATTTTGACACAAGTTGCGGGAAAGTGACACTTTTTTTTTTTTTTTTTTTTTTTTTTCATAAAGTTGTCACTAAATGATATATTGCTCACACAGGCCATGGGCATATGTGGAATTGCACCCCAAAATACATTTAGCTGCTTCTCCTGAGTATGGGGATACCACATGTGTGGGACTTTTTGGGAGCCTAGCCGCGTACTGGACCCCAAAAACCAATCACTGCCTTCAGGATTTCTAAGGGTGAAAATTTTTGATTTCACTCTTTACTGCCTATCACAGTTTCGGAGGCCATGGAATGCCCAGGTGGCACAAAACCCCCCCAAATGACCCCATTTTGGAAAGTAGACACCCCAAGCTATTTGCTGAGAGGCATGGTGAGTATTTTGCAGCTCTCATTTGTTTTTGAAAATGAAGAAAGACAAGAAAAAACATTTTTTTTTTTCTTTTTTCAATTTTCAAAACTTTGTGACAAAAAGTGAGGTCTGCAAAATACTCACTATACCTCTCAGCAAATAGCTTGGGGTGTCTACTTTCCAAAATGGGGTCATTTGGGGGGGTTTTGTGCCACCTGGGCATTCCATGGCCTCCGAAACTGTGATAGGCAGTGAAGAGTGAAATCAAAAATTCACGCCCTTAGAAAGCCTGAAGGCGGTGCTTGGTTTTCGGGGTCCCGTACGCGGCTAGGCTCCCAAAAAGTCTCACACATGTGGTATCCCCGTACTCAGGAGAAGCAGCAGAATGTATTTTGGGGTGTAATTTCATATATTTCCATGGCATGTTTGAGCAATATATCATTTAGTGACAACTTTGTGCAAAAAAAAAAAATAAAAAAAAAAATTTGTCTCTTTCCCGCAACTTGTGTCGCAATATAAAATATTCCATGGACTCGACATGCCTCTCAGCAAATAGCTTGGGGTGTCTACTTTCCAAAATGGGGTCATTTGGGGGGGTTTTGAACTGTCCTGGCATTTTATGCACAACATTTAGAAGCTTATGTCACACATCACCCACTCTTCTAACCACTTGAAGACAAAGCCCTTTCTGACACTTATTGTTTACATGAAAAAGTTTTTTTTTTTTGCAAAAAAATTACTTTGAACCCCCAAACATTATATATTTTTTTAAAGCAAATGCCCTACAGATTAAAATGGTGGGTGTTTCATTTTTTTTTTTCACACAGTAATTGCGCAGCGATTTTTCAAACGCATTTTTTGGGGAAAAAACACACTTTTTTTAATTTTAATGCACTAAAACACGCTATATTGCCCAAATGTTTGATGAAATAAAAAAGATGATCTCAGGCCGAGTACATGGATACCAAACATGACATGCTTTAAAATTGCGCACAAACGTGCAGTGGCAACAAAATAAATGCATGTTTAAAAGCCTTCAAAAGCCTTTACAGGTTACCACTTTAGATTTACAGAGGAGGTCTACTGGAAAAATTACTGCACTCGATCTGGCCTTCGCGGTGATACCTCACATGCATGGTGCAATTGCTGTTTACGTTTGACGACAGACCGCCGCTTGCGTTCGCCTTAGCGCGAAAGCAGGGGGCGACAGGGGTGTTTTTTTTTTTTTTTTTTTTTTTCTTTATTATTTTTTTGCTTTTTTAATCTTACTTTTAAACTGTTCCTTTCATATTTTTTTTTTTAATCATTTTTATTGTTATCTCGGGGAATGTAAATATCCCCTATGATAGCAATAGGTAGTGACAGGTACTCTTTTTTGAAAAAATTGTGGTCTATTAGACCCTAGATCTCTCCTCTGCCCTCAAAGCAAATGACCACACCAAGATCGGTGTGATAAAATGCTTCCCCAATTTCCCAATGGCGCTATTTACATCCGGCGAAATCTAAGTCATGAAATACTCGTAGCTTCCGGTTTCTTAGGCCATAGAGATGTTTGGAGCCACTCTGGTCTCTGATCAGCTCTATGGTCAGCTGGCTGAATCACCGGCTGCATTCTCAGGTTCCCTGTTGAGACAGGAGAGCCAGAGAAAAACACGGAAGACGGTGGGGGGGGGGGGGCATTCCCTCCCACGGCTTGTAAAAGCAGTCTAGAGGCTAATTAGCCGCTAGGATTGCTTTTACATGAAAGCCGACCGCTGGCTGAAAAGAATGATACCAAGATGATACCTAAACCTGCAGGCATCATTCTGGTATAACCACTCAAAGTCGTGAATGGCGTACCTGAAGACAAAAAAATGGTTAACAATGGTTAACAATAAAGCACAGTAAAGTGTAAATAATTACACACCTGAAAAACAAACATGATAAAACATAATAACAATAACAATAACAATCAATAACAATAACAATAACAATAACAATAACAATCAATAACAATAACAATAAAACATTGCAGAATAGAATACAGTAAAAAAGAGCAGAACAATAGAGAGAGAGAATAGAGAGAGAGAGAACAATAAAACAACAACTATTTTTTTTTATTTCATATATTTTTTTTTTTTTTACACTTTTTTTTGTAACTAACTTTTATAACGGTAACCGGTTCCAGGTTCGGGTCTCTCAAAATGCGATGGCATCTTGGGAGACCCTGTGAAAGTGTGCCTAGTCTGTGCAATGCTGTACCCTACGCTAATACTCAACTAGTGAATGGTAGCGTTCAAAACATTCACCAATGCAAAGACCAGGATTGTCAGGACAGGAGGGACAATAATAGCGGGTGTCACGCCTATATCCGCGCTTGCTGCAGACACGACATCTTTTTTGGGGGGTTCGCTGGGTAGGGGTACTCGGGAGGACATAAAAATGCCTCTCATGCAGCCGACTGCATTTGGTTGGGGATGTGAATGGGGGAAGTACGGGCGCTGCAGAAGCGGTGGGTTCCCAATTAGGATTGGCGAATGCAGCAGGAAGGGCACTATGGGCACGACGGGCCTGTGTTTGTCTTTTTGGTGGCAGCGGGACACTACTTGTGCTTGCCACCTCACCAGCTTGAACTGCACTTATGGGACTCGCCACGTCACCACGTGTTACTGTAGTGCTGGTTTGACTACGACCGGGGTGTACTAGGCCGCTGGCGCTTGCCAGTTCACCAAAACACTACCAAAAAACTGTTAGCGATCGCAGGGATCAGGCCTGACTCTGCGAACGCTGCAGTTATGCGTTTAGTGTTTTGTAAGTGACAGTGATCGATCGATACCGCACTTGGGTGGGCTGGGCTGGGCCGGGCGGAGGGGCAAAACGCAGGTGCTAGCAGGTATCTGGGCTGATCCCGCTAACACTGCGTTTTTGGGAACCCTAAACTGCTGGTGACGCTAGTATAGATCTAATCGGATCAGATATTGATGCGATCAGATACTATACCACTAAGGGAGGTGTACAGTGCGTGCGTGGGTGTTAGCGGTACTGGCGCTAATCTGACGCTGCCTGGGGCTGGTGCTTGCCAGTTCACCAAAACGCTACAAAAAAAACTGTTAGCGATCGCAGGGATCAGGCCTGACTCTGCGAACGCTGCAGTTATGCGTTTAGTGTTTTGTAAGTGTCAGTGATCGATCGATACTGCACTTGGGTGGGCTGGGCCGGGCGGAGGGGCAAAACGCAGGTGCTAGCAGGTATCTGGGCTGATTCCGCTAACACTGCGTTTTTGGGAACCCTAAACTGCTGGGGACGCTAGTATAGATCTGATCGGATCAGATATTGATGCGATCAGATACTATACCACTAAGGGAGGTGTACGGTGCGTGCGTGGGTGTTAGCGGTACTGGCGCTAACCTGACGCTGCCTGGGGCTGGTGCTTGCCAGTTCACCAAAATGCTACCAAAAAAACTGTTAGCGATCGCAGGGATCAGGCCTGACTCTGCGAACGCTGCAGTTATGCGTTTAGTGCCTTGTAAGTGACAGTGATCGATCGATACTGCACTTGGGTGGGCTGGGCGGAGGGACAAAACGCAGGTACTAGCAGGTATCTGGGCTGATCCCGCTAACACTGCGTTTTTGGGAACCCTAAACTGCTGGGGACGCTAGTATAGATCTGATCGGATCAGATATTGATCCGTACAGATACTATACCACTAAGGGAGGCGCATGCTGCGTGTGTGGGTGTTAGCGGTACTGGCGCTAATTTGACGCTGCCTGGGGCGACGCATATCACCGCCGGGCGATCGGGGGGCTAAACCTTTATTCGGTAATAAACGGCGGGTGCCCTGACACTATAAAAAATAAACAAACTAACCAGCGTCACCCATATCGGTTATACGGTGATCAGTGGTGAAAGGGTTAACTAGGGGGCAATCAAGGGGTTAAAACATTTATTAGATAGTATATGGGGGTCCCTGACGCTATAAAACGCTGACGGCGAACCTAAATATTTACCTCACTAACTAGCGTCACCAGTGACACTAATACAGCGATCAGAAAAATGATCGCTTAGCGACACTGGTGACAGGGGGTGATCAAGGGGTTAAAACTTTATTAGGGGGGGTTAGGGGGGTACCCTAGACCTAAAGGGGGGTAATATACACTGTCCCAACACTGTCACTGTCACAAACTGACACCATGCAGTAATCAGAAAAAAAAAAAAAAAAAAAAAAAAAAAACTGCTGGTGTCAGTTTGTGACAGGGGGGGGGGTGATTGGGGGGGGATCGGGGGGCGATCGGGGGGGGGATCGGGGTGATTTGTGTGCCTGGCATGTTCTACTGTGTGTGTAGTGTTTGTGCACTCACATACTTGTCGTCTCTCCTCGGGCCGGAACGGAAAATACCGACCCGAGGGGAGATGACATCACTTCCTTTGCTGCTGTTTAGCATACAGCAGCAAAGGAGTGTTTTCATTGGCCGGCGGCGATCGCGAGGGGGGGGCCACGAACGGATGGTCTCCCCCTCATCACCGATCGCCGCTGGACATAGGACGACCGCCTCGGGCACCGGGGGGGGGTCCGATCGGACCCCCCACCCGCGGAAGGCAAATCACGTACCCTGTACGTGATTTTGCCTGTCCGTGCCACTTTGCCGACGTACATCGGCGTGAGGCGGTCGTCAAGTGGTTAAAGCACACACTCTTACTCACCTCTGTTGCTATTTGCATTGTGGCAAAATTCATCTTCTAAGTTTACCATCGAAATAATGAAATATGTGTTCTTTTCCTGTTACTTTCTATTGTGCCAAAATGTTGGCAGCTTAGCAGCCCTTTATGTAAACAAACAGCATGTGTTCCTAAGCTGTTAGAAACAAACTAAAACAGGACTTTGAGTCATTTTGTGATTTTTTATAGTTTTTGAGAAATAATTACTTCACAGTACAAGCAACTATAGAGGTCAGTGATAGCTTCTTTTAAAACTCTTTTACTGATTGTCAAGAATTTGTAAATTTTTCATAGTCAATCGTTTGGACACAGGTGAACTTTACACATTAACAAATGACCACCTAACAGACGATGCATCCACTCTCAGTATTACTTAGTAGATGAATAAATATACACTCACTTTATTAGGTACACTTTGCTACTACCGGGTTGGACCCCTTTTTGCCTTCAGAACTGCCTTCATTCTTCGTGGCATAGATTAAACAAGGTGTTGGAATTATTCCTCAGAGATTTTGGCCCATATTGACATGATAGCATTACGCAGTTGCTGCAGATTTGTCGGCTGCACATCCATGATGCAAATCTCCCATTCCACCACATCCCAAAGGTGCTCTATTGGATTGAGATGTGGTGACTGTGGAGGCCATTGGAGTACAGAGATCTCTTTATCATGTTGAAGAAACCAGTTTGAGATGATTTGAGCTTTGTGACATGGTGTATTATCCTGCTGGAATTAGACATCAGAAGATGAGTACACTTTAGTCATAAAGGGGTGGACATGGTCAGCAACAGAACTCAGGTAGGCAGTGGTGTTTAAATGATGCTCAGTTGGTACTATGGGGACCCAAAGTGTCCAAGAAAATATCCCTCATACCATTTTTATCATCACCACCAGTCTAAACCATTGATTCAAGGCAGGTTGGATCCATGCTTTCATGTTATTTACGCTAAATTCTGACCCTACCATCTGAATGTAGCAGCTGAAATGGAAACTCATTAGACCAGGCAACGTTTTTCCAATCTTCTATTGTCCAATTTTGGTGAGTTTGTGCAAATTGTAGCTTCAGTTTCCTGTTTGTATCTGACAGGAGTGGCACCTGGTGTGGTCTTCTGCTGCTGTAGCCCATCTGCTTCAAGTTTCAATGTGTTGTGCATTCAGAGATGGAATTCTGCATCTCTTGGTTTTAACGAGTGATTATTTAAGTTATTGTTGCCTTTTTATCATCTTGAAAGAGTCTGCCCATTCCCCTCTGACCTCTGACATCAACAAGCAATTTTCGTCCATACAACTGCCGCTCACTGGAAATTTTCTCCTTTTCAGACCATTCTCTGTAAACCTTAGAGATGGTTGTGTGTGAAAATCCCAGTAGATCAGCAGTTTTTGAAATACTCAGACCAACCCGTCTGGCACCAACAAATATGCCACGTTCAAAGTCAGTTAACCCTCCTTTCTTCCCAATTCCAATGCTCAGTTTGAACTTCAGCAAGTTGTCTTCACCACGTCTAGATGCCTAAATGCATTGAGTTGCTGCAATATGATTGGCTGATTAGCAATTTGTGTTACCAAGCAATTGAACAGGTATACCTAATAAGGTAGCCGGTGAGTGTATATTTCAGTATTTGTACAGGCACGTCATATTTTACACAGGTATGCTGTGTAACAAAGCTTTTAATTTGTCAGGGGGCCTCGGATGTAGTAGGTAGCTGCTGTTATGACAGGTTCCCTTTAAAGTTTCTCAAAATTGCAACTGTATATATCTGTAACTACACATTTTGAAATATGTTTATCAATGACTGATGAGCAGAAACAATTCTACTTTTATTCGCATGACTAAACTAAAGTGTAAATATTACTTATTGAAGATATTCAACACCATTAAACCGAGAGATTATTCTTTCTCAGCAAAACACCTTTCATGAAAAAAGAAGCTTAAAAAAGTTAAAAACATTAACACATTTTCTAGCAGCCAGGATTCAATAAATGAATTAGACACACATCATGTATTTTAATTTCCATTTTTAAAGCCTCAGTGATTCCTTTATCTTATGCGTTTAATAAACTATTTGAAAACATTCACCTGAAATGCAACTTTTCTTCTCTGTTTTCTGTGCTGAAGAAAGACACTTTTATAGAGATAAAATGATTGCCAAATTGTATTTTTCTTTTTTTGAACAGCTAAATTACTTTTCTGCCTTTCTATAACTGAAACATCATACAATCTAGAAAACAGACCTTGAACTTTATTTGCTTGTCTAGCAATTTTTATTCATGTGCAGAGTAGTGGAGGAATGTTAAAATAAGAATGAATAGATCTGAATGAATTTTTTCCACTTTTGCCTTGGAACTTGTTCTGTTGGTTTATTTTTTAAAATGATGCATTAGTGTCTGTGAAAATGACGGAACGTTTGATTTCTCTTTATTTTTTTACTTTTTTCATTTAAAGTTAACCTCTATGCAGATAAGGAAAAGAAAAAGAGGGTCCATGCGTGGCTTTCGGTCATGGCGGACGTGTAGGGGCTGAGCTCCGGATCCCATCTGCTCTCCGGGCCCCTGCGCCGCTTCTAACCTATACCATTCGACACTCCCTGTATGCTTGTAGCACCCAATGGGTAAGATTGGCCAGCAAAAACAATGCTACAGGCCGCTGCTGGACCCACGCTATCAAACAGCGATGGACAGATACCTCACTAGGCTGCAATCCCTTGCCTACACCCGCGGACCCATTCGCCATTATGGATTCCTTGCTGGGGACTGACAATGCAGCAAGCGATGCATCCCTCACCCAAGACATCCCTGCAATGTCCCCCCAAGCTACTCAGACTGTTTTAACACCCCAAATTACTGACGAGAAACTCCAGGCTCTTCTCCATCAATTAACACGCAACATTGCTGCAGAGGTGGGTAAACCATCACAGGAATTACGGGGGGGAATTTCCCAAATAGGGGAAAGAGCAAATGCTTTAGAGACTAAGTTTGATAATCTTGTCCAATATGTCCAGGGACTGGAGGAAGAATCCTCTTCATTGAAACACGCTGTGTCCCAGCTCCAACTACAACAGGAGGACCTGAAGAATAGAGAGAGAGACGTCAAAATCTGCGTTTTCGCTGCATACCAGAGAATGTGGATGATAATACCTTGCGTTCCTACCTGCTGGGCCTTTTTAATACACTGGTCCTAAAAATTGCTGATATTGATTGGAGACTGGATTGGGCCCATAGATCCCTGGGCCCCAAACCGCCTTCTGTAGCTAGGCCTAGATATGTAATAGTCCGCTTCCATTTTTATGACAGCAAGGAGGCCCTGACCCTCACTGCATGCAATAAATCATCCACTGAGTATAAGAGGGCAAAAATCCAGATATACAACAATCTCTCTCCTATTACGCTAAACTGAGAAATCTCCGTCCAATCACCTCCCACTTGCAAGCCCATTGCATCCCATATTTCTGGGACTTTCCATTTCGCCTGATTGTCCCCCCCACAATCGTTCTCAACACTGCCTTTGTGATTTACATGAAGGAAAAGCATTCATAAAAAGCTTGGGACCACCTCCTCCACCGGAAGATTTTCTGCACCCACCTGCTGCTCCATCTGGTCGTCCAGCTCCCACTATGCCTAACTGGATCTGAACCCCTGTTCAAAGTAAACAGAAGAAATCCTTCTGCACTCCTCAACGCTCTCAAACATCCAGATGTCCTCCTTGAGATAATGACAGTTGCAGATGACTTCAAGTTACAGACAGGCATGCCTTTCCCTTTGTGATGGTTTGTTTTTAAACTGTTTTTGGTCTGGACATTAGGTTGAAAAATTCTCCGAAAGATTGAAGATACCCCTGCACATGTCCAAGGGGTATAGTTTATTTACTTTCTTTTGTATTCAATTTTTTTTTCTTTTGCTATATTTTTTTTTATATGTTACATACCTGCTGGAGAACAGGTGGATCCTTTCTCCCTACATTTTCATCTGATGGGAGTCGCCGTGTGGCCCCAAACCGTCCAAGACTTCAGTCTAGGACTCCTGGGTTGACCATGGTTTCCCTTTTTTCTTTTTTCAGACCCCTCCTGGGTCTCCTCACTGTTGTTTTTTTTCTTTATTATTATTATAGGGCAGTTTGTAAAATGGGTATTCATGTTCCAGTATTGGACACTATGTCAGTTTAGAGAACTACATGTTTCTAGGTTCATTATCTCAACAAGCAGATACACTGTTAATATGTTATGGCATTGAAACTCATTTGTCATAATGTTAAGGGCCTGAACTCCATTCAGAAACGATGGCTTGCCCTTAAAGACTTTTGAATGTCTGCTGCTGATATTGTCATGATCCAGGAGACTCACTTTCGAGCTGGGGGTTCAATGAAATTTGCATCAAAATACTTCCCTACGTCTTATGTGGCCTCTTCAGGTGCGGCCGGTGTTGCTGTACTTATTTAAAAATCTTGCCCTATCAGGGTCAAGGATAAATACATCGACCCCCACGGGAGGTTTGTTATTCTGGTTTGTGAATACTTGACGTCCTTGTTCACATTGGTAAATGTTTAAGCACCCAACTTCTGGATGAGCTCTTTCTTCTTGTACAGCATTATTCCCAGCCCTTTATTATAATAGGGGGTGATTTCAACCTGGTTATGTCCCATAGTAGAGACAGGCACACACTTTTTGGGGACACTCCATCACAGAGGGTGGTATCCCAAGCCACCTCCTTTCGAGAATTTATCAGGTCTCACTGATTGTTCGATGCCTGGAGAATTAAACATCCAACACATAGACAATACACCTTTTACTCCATGGCCCATAAAATGTATTCTAGACTAGACCATTTTTTTCATATCAGCACCACTACTCCCTCATACAGTAGATTCTAATATCTCCCCCATTACGTGGTCAGACCACGTCCCATCTCCTTAGATCTTTCTTCACAACACTCTACCTCTAAGACTTGTCATCGGTGGCTTAATGACCACCTTCTTAACTCCCCAGTCATCAAGGAAAGACTAACCAGGGATCTGGGCAAGTTTTTTCAGCTGAATGTAGGTTCGGTACAAAAGGTATCTACCCTATGGGAGGCTCACAAGGCCTGCTTCCGAGGCTTATGCATTGCCGAGGGCTCTCGCATAAAGAGAGATAGCGAGGGCCATCGGATGTCTTTATTGGCAGATTTGAAGCTTGCAGGGCGTGGACTTGTAAGCTCCCCAACAGTTGAAGGCCTTCGTAAGGTAGTATCGTTACATAACCAGTTGAAATCTTTAGCATTCAGTAAAGCAGCTAAATCCCTGATGTGGGCTAAACAAACATTTTATGAATTTTCTAAAAAGCCACAAGAATGTTGGTTAAAAAGCTACGCCCACGCCCTTTTCATTCTTTTTCTGAATTACTAATTCAAAATGACAGCACACCTACCCATTGTCCTCAAACTATGACCAAGCTTTTCATAGACTTTTACAGTAAGCTTTATAATTGTCTTACCCCGGAAAATCATTTTAACTTTACACAAGATAATTTTTTAAAGTTTGTCAGAGACCTCTCTCTACCCAAACTGACATCCTCAGACCTTGAGAAACGTAACGCCCCTATTTCCCCTTAGTAACTAGCGAACAGTCAAATAGCTCCCTCTACATAAGTCCCCAGGCCCGAACGGTCTCATATACCTCTACTATAAAACTTTTTTGCCCACTTTAATGCCTCATATGTTGGAGTTATTTGGCACATTACTTCACGGAGATACCCCACATTCCCAGTTTACTCATTCTTATATCTCAGTTATAACAAAACCTGGTAAGGAGCCCTTTATACCTGACAACTGCAAACCTATAGCTCTAATAAATTCTGACCATAAGATATTTACTAAAATTCTGTCATCTAGGCTATCCCAATTTATATCCAAACTGGTTAAAAGTGGGTTTTGTGCCCTGCAGACATGCTGGGGATAACACAAAACGCACAGATCTGATTGACCTATTGAACAAATTCCCTTGCGTGGCGCTTGTGTTAAGTTTAGATGCCATAAAGGCATTTGATCGATTAAGCTGGCCCTACATGTTTTCTATGCTTACATGGGTTCAGGGGTCCCTTCCTTAAAGCTTTACAGGCTTTGTACTCTCAAATATCTGCACAGGTACAGATGGCCTCCTTTTTATCTCGTTTTCCCATGTAAAACGGTACCAGACAGGGATGCCCTCTGTCCCCCCTCCTTTATATCCTCTGCCTGGAGCCTTTGGCAGAAGCAACTCAAAGTCACCCTGACATTAAGGGGGTATTGATGAGACAGCGGGAGTATAAGTTATCCCTCTTTGCTGATGACATTCTTTTGACACTGATGAATCCTATCATCTCACTTCCTTCCCTACACGCTCTTCTACATTCCTTTGGGTCCATATCAGGATATAGAATTGACACTGCTAAAACTGAAGCCCTCCCCCTACACATATCACCAGATTCATTAGCGCAACTAAAAAGTATGTACCCTTTTAAATGGTGCCCTCAGTCTCTTACCTAGGTATTCAGTTCACTTCCTCATACTCTAGCATTTACTCAGCTAACTATCCGCCCTTATTTCAGGACATCTATCAATGTCTCCACCAATGGGCTACATACCCTATCACCATGGTAGGTAGAATTAATGTCCTGAAAATGTCTGTGTTGCCACGTTTGCTATATCTCTTTGAAACTTTACTGGTTGCTGTACCTATTAGTCAGCTTAAAGCTTTCCACGGAGGATTTTTGAAATTCATATGGAAATTCATATGGAATAACAAGACACATCGTATTACCAGCTTGGTGGTCTTCTCTCTAAAACCTCAGGGGGGTCTGGGAGCCCCTGATATCATTATATCAATTATATCAATATAAGTATTATTATGCCTCTCACCTCCGGGCTGTTGTTTCCTGGTCTTGTCAGGTGGCTCCAAATTGGTGGTCAGAGATTGAGCGAGGTGCTCTCTATCTGGTACACCCATGTTCCTTGTTTTGGTCTTGTTCTGTAATAACTGTCCCTGTATTGAAGCATATGTGTCTGGCACCAGTGCTATTCACTGTGTCCATATAGTGTAAATGTATACTGAAGTACTCTCTCTCCTCACCATGTTCTCCTTTATCTAATATATTGTTAAATCCAACCCTACCAGATAGTTTGTCCTTTGGACGCCTGTTGCCATGGATTCAGACTCCTCTCTTCCAATTACGAAATCTGGTACATCCAGTCACTAGCAAACTACATACTTTTGGGACACTTTAGGAAAATTTCTCTATCCTGCAAAATTTATTCTACTTTTACCTATAGGTCAGACATTTTTTTCAATCAATGTCCCCGTCTCTCACCCTAGATGTACCTACACTTATGTGCTGAGGGTCCTCACCAACTACATTTAATTTCTGCCATATATCACATACTACATGACTCCACCAATGTACTAGATGACACCCATTTTTATACAAGTGTAAATGGAACGTACTATTGGGGCGTCCTATTCCACTGCAAATATGGGCAAAAATCTGGTCATCAACTTTTAAATCCTCCAAATGTGTGGTGCAGAGAGAGACAGCTGTGAAGATCCTAATGTTTTGGTACAGGACCCCGGAGCTTATCCATCATATAGATCCTAGCCTATCAGCTCAGTGTTGGAGGTGTGGGATGGAGACAGGCTCACACGTTCATATTTTTTGGACTTGTTCTCTTCTTCAGGCATTCTGGTTAAAGGTAATTCAAACTCTTCCGTGTGTGACAGGCTTACCACTCCCCTTAGACCCTATCCATTATTTACTAGGGCTCCCTTTTCCAGGTGTTTCTAAACTAACTAAACATCTAATCTCATATATCCTTCTAGTGGCTAAAAGGGCTATACCGTTGTGTTGGCTATCAACTACTCCTCCTTCCCAATTACAATTTTTGCAACCTGTAGCGGAGATCAGAAGAATGGAATACCTTACTGCCACTGTTCATGACACAGTTTACCAGTTTAACACAATTTGGGACCCCTGGGATCAATCTGGCTATGAGGATCACATAGATTGATCTCATTACTGGAGTCTACTGTCTTGTTGTGGATTGTATATGCTTTTCATTATTATGCTCTCCTGTAGGTCCCTCTATTATAAGACAGCATTCTAATATATATGCCCTATACTATGTACTTCTGCTTTTATTAATCTTTAATATCATGACTTTCATAGTACGATTGAAATTTTCAAAACTATTTGACCTCATGCCCTGATATTTTGTGATGCATGTTATATATGCTGCTGTATATCTGTTTTTCTTTTTCCTTCTAAACTAATAATAAAAAATACAATTATAAAAAAATAAAAAAATAAAAGAGAAAACAATTTGAGCAGGTATATCTATATGAAAAAAATCTAAACTTTTATTTTTAAATGCAGGCAGTGTAAGTATCTGAATATGACTTGCTATCAGTCTTTTGCAAATCCCAGCAGTTCTTTGCACAGCAGAGCTCAGACTAGGAAAGGAAGAAGCAACACAAGGAGCAGATCAGTTGTGCTTCAGTGCTATTGTGCTAACAAAGGCCATGCAGATAGTAGTAGAGAGGAGAGTGACATAGAGATATGTTCATCAGTTTGCTGCTTCTCATTTTACCATACAGGAGTTGATTTGCTAAGACTTGAGAGTGCAAAATCGAGTGCAGCTGTGCATGGTAGAGATGCATTGCTGTCCTCCTTCTTTTAAGTACACCCTGCATTATTTATTTTGATTGGATCAGGCACACTTTGCATTTTCTTTTGGGGCAGGACCTGTATGGGGATTGGCCACTAATTATTAGGACCCACCCTGGCTCCCTATAAAGCCAAGTGAATTTATTGTTTGTGTGCCATTCACAGATGCTATTGCTATCTGACACTTCATCTGTCTTCCACTGTGTCTCTTGCAGCAGTAGGTCTCTGTTGCACCTTAGATATATATTTTTTTGTTTCTTTGTACTATCAATCTCTGACTTGCCATTTTTTCTAATGTTGGGCAACTCTATATGTGTTTTTTATACAGGTGTCCCCAGAGTGTCAATTTGGGGTTTTCCCAGCTCTTTGGTACTATGCTTTGTGACTGTGATCTCTTAAGAACGCTTTATGAATGTGATCATCAGTATTCACAGTTTTTGGTACATAATTTAGACATTTGTATCTATTATTTTTGTACACCCCTGTAAATGCAATGTTTTTTTTCTGGTTCTGACACGTCATACTGATTGATTATAACACTTACCTTCCTTTTTCATTTTGGGTTCATAGATTGTTCTGATTAGGCATTAACTATTTTTCTAATGCATGCAAATACATACATTTGTTGCATGCAAGACCAACACCGCTTTTTTTAATACCATTTGGGCTCAAGACCTTTGTGATGTGCCTTTGGCACAAGTAAGTTATTACTTTTATCACATTTTGTGGTTTGGGTATGTTATAAGAAGCCAAAACGATTACTATTCTTATAAATCTAAAATCTTTATTAGTGGCCACTTGTCCCTTGAGCTCCTCTCTACCTGCCTGGCTGCCTGGTGGGATCCCGAGGTGTCCTCTGATTGGGATGGTCCCCACCATCAACACTGTGAGTGTGTTTATCAAGCACTTCTATTATGATGATCTCTTACCATATCCTTTTTTATGTACTATTGTCTTTGAAATTATATATTTGTATTTTTTTGGTTATTATATTGTCTTTTGTAGAGTTTACCCATCGCATAAACACCCTGAAGAAGACAAAAGAATTTGTAAAGCATTGGGGTCCATTTCTTTACCTATGACCTCTGTTGGGTCTTTGTAAACTGGTTAATGGGTATTTATATGTTTTCCAATGTGACAGTCATGTACACGGGGTTTTTATGTTTTTAACCACCTTATTCCCTTTTAACAAATTTGTACAATAAACTTTTTGTATTATATTTGTGCCTTTAAAGTCCCATCCATAGTAAATTTCCTTTTTGTAACTCACTCAGGCATGTGGCACTGTTTTTTGGTATTGGCGATCTAATATTAATCTAAATAGACACGTGCAGAATGTAAACATTAGTTTAGTTTCAGATTGATTCTTTAAGTTACCAATTTAGTTTTGTTGGATTCATAACAAAATTATTTTAATTTAGTTTTGTTTTGTTTCGTTTTCAACTGCATTTAAATTTTTTTCTAATGGATTTGAAGTATTCAAATCGAATTTGAATCGGAAAGATCAAATCCATTCAAATTCATTGTGAAGATGTGAAGAATAGCTGGTTATTAAGGAGCAGGACAACTGCTCCTTAATTGTCCTTGACAACCAATAACTTTTCAGCTGGCATTCCCCACTGACAGAATAATATAAACAAACCATTGCCGGCATTAAAAATATTACATACCGTATTTATCAGCGTATAACACGCACCCCAATTTTAAGAGAGAAGCTTAAGGAAAAAATGTTTTCACAGCCCCCTTTATAGAACACAGTCCCCCTCCCCCTGCACAGTACACAGTCCCCCATCTAGAACACAGCCCCCCATCCAGTACACAGCCCCCAATCCAGAACACAGCCCCCATCCAGTATACAGCCCCCCTCCCCAGTACCCAGCCACCCATATAGTATACAGCCCCCTCCCCAGTGCACAGCCCCCCATCCAGTACACACCCCCCTCCCCAGTACACAGCCCCCATCCATTATACAGCCCCCCTCCCCAGTATACAGCCCCCATCCATTATACAGCTCCCCTCCCCAGTACACAGCC
Source organism: Lithobates clamitans (assembly GCA_037952925.1). Classification (NCBI taxonomy): domain Eukaryota; kingdom Metazoa; phylum Chordata; class Amphibia; order Anura; family Ranidae; genus Lithobates; species Lithobates clamitans. Next base: position 5,683,541 of record JBBGZY010000178.1, on the reverse strand, counting down.
CCCATCCATTATACAGGCCCCCTCCCCAGTATACAGCCCCCCCATCCAGTATACAGCTCCCCATCCAGTATACGGCCCCCCTTCCCAGTACTCAGCGCCCAGCCAGTATACAGCCCCCTCCCCAGTACACAGCCCCCCATCCAGTATACAGCCCCCTCCCCAGTACACAGCCCCCGTCCATTATACAGCCCCCTATCCAGTATACAGCCCCCTCCCCAGTACACAGGCCCCCCCATCCATTATACAGCCCCCCTCCCCAATATACAGCCCCCATCCAGTATACAGCCCCTCTCCCCAGTACACAGCCCCTCATCCAGTACACAGCCCCCCATCCAGTACACAGCCCCCCATCCAGTATACAGCTCCCTCCCTACACTCCCAGGAGACCCCCAGTCTCCTGGGACAGCACTGCCAGCATACTCTACAGTTAAGAAAAAAAATCACTGCCAGTCCCTTCCACACTGCTCCTCCTATGTCACTCATATTGTAAAATGAAGCTTCCATATACCTCAATATCTCTGTTTTTTCCACTGACCTGGTCACATGACTGCTCTCCTCTGACATTACATAGATGGTCATGTGACCGCTCTCCTCCTCCAATCTAAAGCTACACTCAGAGGAGGGGGAGCGGGAGGAGGAGAGCAGCCAGAAAAACTGAGCTATTGAGATATTTACAAGCTTCATTTTACAGAGACACTGACACAGGAGGAGCAGCATAGGAGAAGGGGCTGAAAGTGATTTTTTTCTTAACTTCAGACTATGCAGGCAGCGCTGTCCCAGGGCCAGGAGACGCGGGACGGCCGGCCTGACACCCCCCAATGGGTGGCTCCTGGGGCAGACCGCCCAATCACCACACCCTGTTGGTAAAACATGATATTGGCATATAACAGGCAGGCACTGTTTACCCTCTGTTTTCTGGGTAAAAAAGTGTGTGTTATGCACCCATAAATATGGTACTTAAAAAAAAAACAGCTTGAGGGTCCCCATTCAATCCATACCAGACCCTTATCTGAGCATTGAATGAATGAATGAATGAATGATTTGTAAAGCGCTGCAATTGCGAACTGAATCGCCTCAAGGCGCTAGATGTATTCTCTGTAGCCAGCTTCTAGAAAAGGAAGGTCTTTAGTTTTTTCCTGAAGGCCTGGTGGTTTTCTTCCATGCGGAGGTTGGTTGGGAGAGCATTCCATAGTCGAGGTCCTTGGACTGCAAATCTACGTTCTCCCTTTGCTTTGTAGCGGTATTTGGGAATGATGAGGAGGTTTTGGTTAGCTGATCGAAGACTGCGATTCGGTGTGTAGTGTTTTATTTTTTCCAGGAGATATTGCGGAGCGTTTCCTTGTATGCATTTATGGGTGAGGCAGAGGGTCTTGAATATGATCCGATTCTTCACAGTTAGCCAATGTAGGGTTTTTAGGGATGGGGAGATGGATTCCCAGGGCTTTTTTCCTGTTAACAGTCTTGCCGCCGTATTTTGGATGAGTTGCAAGCGCGCAAGCTGATATTGGGGTAGACCTACGTAGAGGGAATTTGCGTAGTCGAGTCGGGAATTGATGATTGTTCCCACAACTGCCGCTTTGTCCTCTTCTGGGATGAAGGGGATGAGTCTGCGAAGCAGGCGGAGGAGGTGGTGGGATCCGCTCACCACCGATCCTATTTGTGCATCCATTGTCATTCCTGAGTCAAAGATGACTCCGAGACTCTTGACTTTGGTGCTGGGGGAGATGGTCTGTCCGAGGATGGAGGGTGGTGTCCACGGAGTCTTAATTTTGGAATTTTTGTTGGCTTGCAGGAGAAGAAGTTCTGTTTTTGATCCGTTGAGTTTGAGGGAGCTAGTGGTCATCCAGTCATTGATTAAAGTGAGGCATTTCTGTAGTTGCTGATGATGATCTTTTTGTCCGTTAATGCGAAGGTAGAGTTGGGTGTCTTCTGCGTATGAGTGGAAGCAGAGGTCTGTTTTCCTGATGATATTGAGAAGCGGGCGGATGTAGATGTTAAATAGCACTGGTGACAAGGGTGAGCCCTGAGGGACTCCACAGGAGACTGCCCGAGATTCGGAGGTGAATGTTCCTAGTTTCACTGTCTGAGAGCGATTCTCTAAGAAGGATGTAAACCATTTTTAGGCAGAATCTGTGGCTCCTGCAACTTCTGAGAGGCGGACAAGTAAAGTATTGTGGTCCACTGTATCGAATGCTGCGCTGAGGTCTAACAGTACCAGGAGACTCGGTTCTCCGTCATCTGCTGCTTCGAGGGCGTCGTCCCATATTTTGAGAAGTGCTGTTTCTGTGCCATGGCCTGGGCGGAAGCCTGATTGCAGAGGGTCCAGGAGGTGGTGTGTCTCCAGGTGGTGTTGTAGTTGCTGTACTACTGCTTTCTCTATAATCTTGGAGATGGTGTTGAGGCTTGTTATTGGTCTGCGGCAGTTAGGGTCTTTAGGGTCGAGATTAGGTTTCTTTAGCAGGGGTTTGACGATGCCTTGCTTGAGCCTGACAGGTCAGGAAAGGAGGGGATGAGTGAGTGCCCCCCCAAAACCATACCAGGTGAAATGCCATCAACATTGAGTGTTCTTTGAGGCAGGGGGGCTCCCCCCAAAGCACCTTGTCCATATGTAGATGGGTCCCCACCACCCTGAACAGCACCACCACTGACGCAAAAAAAAGAAGAGTTCCAAACTAGTTGCATGCCTCTCGGCGTATGATATCTCCAGTTTCCACTGAGAGTAAATAAACAAATGGGCAGGGTCACCCGAATGAAAGTTGACCTTGCCCTTTGTCTATTTACCATCGGCACTGGGAGCCAGAAATGTCAGTCGGCGGGTGCCTAGTGAAGCTAAATAAACAAAGGGTGGGGTCATCTGATTTTACCAGTGACCCCGTTCCTTTGTTTACTTACCCCCCATGGGAACCAGACACTTTAGATGCCAAGAGGTAAGCGACGAGTGTGGAACTCTTTTTTTTTTTTTTGGGGGGGGGGGGGGTTGGCAGTGGTGTTCATCATGATTAACTCTGGATTCACTGTGGGGGACATTGTTTTGCTTTTATTTTGTTTGTTTTGTGCTTGGTTTTTTTTTTTCTTTTTTATAAAGGACTTGTCGACAACTATGTTTTTATTTATTATGGACACTTTTTTGGTGAATAAGTACCCCATACTCATTCACATGGGGGGGTGGAATCTGAGGGTCCACTTGTTAAAGGTAGCTTCCATAATCCAATAAGCTCTCCACCCACAGACCCCCACAACCACCACCCAGGGTTGTGAGGAAGAGGCCCTTGTCAACATCAACATGGGGGCAAGGTGCTTTAAGGAGAGTCCCCCTTCCACAAAGCACCCCCATGTTGAGAGTATTTGGCTTAGTAGGGTTCGGGAGGGGGGGCGCACACTTGTTCCCCCCCTTTTCTGGCCCGCCTTTTTTAATTTTGGCATGGGGGTCCCCTTAAAATCCATCCCAGACCTAATTTCATTTTAAATATACAAAACAGATGCTGGAGATACAAAACAAATTCCGAAATTCTTTTTGTAACTTTAGTAAGGATGAGCTCCGGCGTGTTCGCACAGCCCACATGCAGAGCCCGCCAGGAAGTCGGCACGGCGCTGCGCTAATCACAGGCAGTGAGACATTTTCCCGATGTGCAGCTGCAGAGATCGGGAAATGTCTCACTGCCTGTGATTAGCGCAGCACCGTGCCGACTTCCTGGCGGGCTCGGCACGTGGAGTGTGCGAACACGCCAGAGCTCATCCTTAATCTTTAGCATTCGTTTTGTATATTTGGATTGGAATAGCATTAAAAAAAAAAATCAAAGATAGGAAATTAATTTCTGAATTTGTTTCATATTTTCATCATTTGTTTTGTGTATTCACAATAGCTGGTTAAGGACTGGCCAGCCGTGGCATCCTTAGCAACCCTGACTCACCTGCTGTCAACGAGATTCCCAGCTGACAGCAGAATGTAAACAAAGCTATTGCTTGCATTAAAATTAATAAAGAAAAATGTGTAGTTCCCCCCAATCAATACCAGGCTCTTCGGGTCTGGTATGGATTTTGAGGAGAACTCCACGCCAAAATGGAAAACATAACGGCTGATGACCCCCCCCAACCCCAAATCCATACCAGGCCCTTCGGCTCAAGAAAAGAAAAAAGTTGACCCCACACGCTGTATTTTTTACTTGTTTTATTTTAATGCCAGCACTGGTTTGTTTATATTCTGCTGTCAGCGGGGAACCCTACTGACAACTAGGGATGAGCTTCGTGTTCGAGTCGAACCCATGTTCGACTCGAACATCGGCTGTTCGACCGCCCGTCGAATTGCGAACGATATGGGCCGTTCGCGCCAAATTCGTGTGGCGCGTCACGGCCCATAATTCACTGCGGCATCGCAGTGCATTGCTGGCTGATGATTGGCCGAGCATGCACTATGACCCGCATGCTTGGCCAATCACAGCGCCGTCAGTAGAGAGAGCTGTAATTGGCCAAAGCCAGGGTGGCTTTGGCCAATTATGGCTCAGGGGATTTAGTACACACCCCACACTATATAAGGCCGCCTGCACGGCGGCCCTGTGTAGTGTGTGTTCCGGTGTGCTGAGAGATAGAGAGAGAGAGAGACAGTGTCATTTGATTTGAGTTAGATAGATTAGGCAGAACAGTCAGTCAGTTAGCTGCACTTACAGTGTATTGTGTATATATATGCATCCCAGGTGTTGCATATATATATATACACTGTATTCAGTTTAGCTAGATCGGTTCCTGTTATCTTCTATGTAGACTATTTACATTTAGTGCAGTGCGTCCTGCTCACAGTGTTCAGCTAGATCTGTTCCTGTTATTTACATTTAGTGCAGTGCGTCCTGCTCACAGTGTTCAGCTAGATCCGTTCCTGCTATTTACATTTAGTGCAGTGCGTCCTGCTCACAGTGTTCAGCTAGATCCGTTCCTGCTATTTACATTTAGTGCAGTGCGTCCTGCTCACAGTGTTCAGCTAGATCCGTTCCTGCTATTTACATTTAGTGCAGTGCGTCCTGCTCACAGTGTTCAGCTAGATCCGTTCCTGCTATTTACATTTAGTGCAGTGCGTCCTGCTCACAGTGTTCAGCTAGATCCGTTCCTGCTATTTACATTTAGTGCAGTGCGTCCTGCTCACAGTGTTCAGCTAGATCCGTTCCTGCTATTTACATTTAGTGCAGTGCGTCCTGCTCACAGTGTTCAGCTAGATCCGTTCCTGTTATCTTCTAGACTATTTACATTTAGTGCAGTGTGTCCTGCTCACAGTGTTCAGCTAGATCCGTTCCTGCTATTTACATTTAGTGCAGTGCGTCCTGCTCACAGTGTTCAGCTAGATCCGTTCCTGCTATTTACATTTAGTGCAGTGCGTCCTGCTCACAGTGTTCAGCTAGATCCGTTCCTGCTATTTACATTTAGTGCAGTGCGTCCTGCTCACAGTGTTCAGCTAGATCCGTTCCTGCTATTTACATTTAGTGCAGTGCGTCCTGCTCACAGTGTTCAGCTAGATCCGTTCCTGTTATCTTCTAGACTATTTACATTTAGTGCAGTGCGTCCTGCTCACAGTGTTCAGCTAGATCCGTTCCTGCTATTTACATTTAGTGCAGTGCGTCCTGCTCACAGTGTTCAGCTAGATCCGTTCCTGCTATTTACATTTAGTGCAGTGCGTCCTGCTCACAGTGTTCAGCTAGATCCGTTCCTGCTATTTACATTTAGTGCAGTGCGTCCTGCTCACAGTGTTCAGCTAGATCCGTTCCTGCCATTTACATTTAGTGCAGTGCGTCCTGCTCACAGTGTTCAGCTAGATCCGTTCCTGCTATTTACATTTAGTGCAGTGCGTCCTGCTCACAGTGTTCAGCTAGATCCGTTCCTGCTATTTACATTTAGTGCAGTGCGTCCTGCTCACAGTGTTCAGCTAGATACGTTCCTGCTATTTACATTTAGTGCAGTGCGTCCTGCTCACAGTGTTCAGCTAGATCCGTTCCTGCCATTTACATTTAGTGCAGTGCGTCCTGCTCACAGTGTTCAGCTAGATCCGTTCCTGCTATTTACATTTAGTGCAGTGCGTCCTGCTCACAGTGTTCAGCTAGATCCGTTCCTGTTATCTTCCTACTGACAGGCAGGCTTGTCTGGTTACAGTATATAAAGCTACCTGAAGAAAATTACAGGTGTTCTATTTGATCCTATTAGTACCACGGTCAGGCAGCTAGACTATTTACATTTAGTACAGTGCGTCCTGCTCACAGTGTTCAGCTAGATCCGTTCCTGTTATCTTCCTACTGACAGGCAGGCTTGTCTGGTTACAGTATATAAAGCTACCTGAAGAAAATTACAGGTGTTCTATTTGATCCTATTAGTACCACGGTCAGGCAGCTAGACTATTTACATTTAGTACAGTGCGTCCTGCTCACAGTGTTCAGCTAGATCCGTTCCTGTTATCTTCCTACTGACAGGCAGGCTTGTCTGGTTACAGTATATAAAGCTACCTGAAGAAAATTACAGGTGTTCTATCCCAGCTTAGTGCAGCTACAGGCCATTAGTATGTCTGGAAGGCCAAGAAGGAGAGGCAGACAGTCACAAGCCAATAAGAGAGGGCAAGCAGGCTCTGTGTCTAGTGTTGGTCGTGGAGACGGTGCATCCTCATCAGCACGTGGCCATGGGACACGCTTGGCCTTTTTTTCGGCAGCTGGCCGTGTTGAGTCGCAACATGCGGAAGACTTGGTCGAGTGGATGACCAAGCCGTCCTCATCCTCCTCATCCTCTCTCACCCATGCCCAGGGTGCTTTGTCTGGCAAAGCAGTGGCCTCTTCCCTCAGCTCAATGTCATCAGTGACTCCTTCCCTAGCTCCACCATGTACTCCTGAGGATTCCCTCGAACTGTTTGACCACAGTGTTGGGTACATGCTCCAGGAGGATGCCCAGCGTTTGGAAGGCTCTGATGATGATACTGAGCTCGATGAAGGCAGTAACATGAGCACGGACAGAGGGGGTGCCCAAGAAGGACAGCAATCTGGCAGTCATGCTCCCCCTGCTGCAGCATACTGCCAGGTTTGCTCCAGTGATGAGGAGGGAGGGGATGATGAGGTCACTGACTCAACGTGGGTGCCTGATAGGAGAGAGGAGGAGGAGGAGGCGGCACATCACCAACGAGGCAGGATGCCCTCCAGGGGCCAGCCTAAGGGCAGCACATTGACTGCATCACACCCCAAAGCTCCACATGTGCAGGGCGCTGCAGTCTCTGCGCGTTATTCAAAAAGTTCTTTGGTGTGGGCCTTTTTTGAGACGAGTGCATCAGATCGCACCGCTGCTATTTGCAACATATGTCTCAAGCGTATCTCGCGTGGCCAAAACATCTCCCGCTTGGGTACCACATGCTTGACCAGACATATGTTGACCTGCCATGCAGTTCGTTGGCAAGCATATCTAAAAGACCCACACCAAAGAACAAAGAGGATCTCTCCTTGCTCCTCATCAGCTGAGATTTCCAACCCCACTAGACCTTCAGTCCTCTCTGAGACCTGCAGTGAGAGGAATGAAGGTGTAGAATTAGGTGTGTCACAGCCAAGTACTTGTGGGCAATCTGCTTTTGGTACACCGACGTCAGATTGTACCAGGCAAATTTCCCTGCCCCAGCTGCTGCACCGCCGAAAGAAGTTTGCTCCCAGCCATCCACATGCCCAGCGGTTGAATGCTAGCTTGGCAAAATTGCTAGCACTTCAACTGCTGCCTTTTCAGTTGGTAGACTCTGCCCCCTTCCGTGAGTTTGTGGAATGTGCGGTTCCTCAGTGGCAGGTACCCAAACGCCACTTTTTCTCACGGAAGGCGATTCCGGCTCTCTACCGGCATGTGGAAGGCAATGTCCATGCCTCGCTGGACAGGGCGGTCAGCGGTAAGGTGCATATTACCGCTGACTCATGGTTCAGCAGGCATGGACAGGGACGTTACCTAAGTTTCACGGCGCATTGGGTGACTCTGCTGGCAGCTGGGAAGGATGCAGGACAAGGTGCAGTAGTGTTGGAGGTTGTTCTGCCACCACGCCTCCAAAATGCTGATTGTGACACACCTCTCTCCTCCACCCCCTCCTCTTCTTCTTCCTCCATGGCCTCTTCCTCGGAACCAGCGGTGCTCCGTAGGCGTTCAAGGGGCTACGCAAGTACGCAGGCCAAAAGATGCCATGCGGTGCTTGAGCTGGTGTGCTTGGGGGACAGGAGCCACACTGGGGCAGAGGTTCTGTCAGCTCTGCAGGGGCAGGTTCAGAGGTGGTTGACGCCACGCCAACTTAAGGCAGGAATGGTGGTTTGCGACAATGGCACCAACCTCCTCTCTGCCCTCCGACAGGGACAAATGACCCATGTGCCCTGTTTGGCTCACGTCCTTAACTTGGTGGTGCAGCGGTTCTTGGGCAGGTACCCGGGCTTACAGGATGTCCTGAGGCAGGCCAGGAAAGTCTGTGTGCATTTCCGCCGGTCATATAATGCCAGTGCTCGGCTGACGGACCTCCAAAAGGAGTTTAACCTGCCCAAGAACCGCCTAATCTGTGACATGCCCACCAGGTGGAACTCAACGTTGGCCATGCTGCAGAGCATGCAGAGGGCCATCAATGAGTACCTGTGCGACTATGGCACCAGGACAGAGTCAGGGGAGCTTGGTTTTTTTTCCCCACGTCAGTGGGCCATGATCAGGGATGCATGCACTGTCCTGTCACCATTCGAGGAGGCCACGAGGAGGGTGAGCACTGACAGTGCATGCATCAGTGACACTGTCCCCCTTGTCCACCTGTTGGAGCACACGCTGCGTGGAATAATGGACAGGGCACTTGAGGCAGAACAGAGGCAGGAAGAGGAGGACTTCCTTAGCTCTCAAGGCCCCCTTTATCCAGACAGTGTTCCTGCGTGCCCGCCGATCACACAGGAAGAGGACGAGGAGGAGGAGGAAGATTGTGTCAGTATGGAGGTGGAGCCTGGCACTCAGCATCAGCAGCAGTCTTTAAGGGATCAGTCCCAAGGAACACATGGACTTGTACGTGGCTGGGAGGAGGTGGCTGCGGACGTTGTTGTCCTTAGTGACCTAGAGGACTCCGGACCGAATGCCTCAGCAAACCTACGCTGCATGGCCTCCCTGATCCTGCAAAGCCTGCGTAAGGATCCTCGTATTCGTGGTATCAAGGAGAAGGACCAATACTGGCTGGCAACCCTCCTTGATCCACGTTACAAGGGTAAGGTTGCGGACCTTATCTTGCCATCGCAGAGGGAGCAGAGGATGAAACATCTTCGGGAGGCCTTGCAGAAAGGTCTGTGCAACGCGTTCCCAGAGACTGGGAGGTTACAAACTCCTGTTTCTGGACAACGTGTTGCTGAGGCTTCGGTCAGTCAAAGAAGGAGCGGTGGAGAAGGTGGCCGTCTGACCGATGCGTTCAGACAATTTTTTGGTCCGCAGCCCCAAGGTATGATCGATTCCAGCAACCATCGCCAGCGTCTGTTTTACATGGTGCAGGAATACCTAGGGGCAAGATCAGACTTGGACACCTTTCCCACCGAAAATCCTCTGGGTTACTGGGTCTTGAGGATGGATCACTGGCCAGAGCTTGCACAGTATGCAATTGAGCTACTGGCCTGTCCTGCATCCAGCGTTCTTTCGGAATGCACATTCAGTGCTGCTGGAGGCGTGGTAACCGATCACAGGGTGCGTCTGTCCACCGACTCGGTCGATCGGCTGACCTTCATAAAAATGAATCAGTCTTGGATCACCACCAGCTACCAAGCACCTGATGCTGATGTAACCGAATAATTTTTTTTGAAATCTCAGATCCCTTCAAAGACTGCCTATGCTGATGCTGAGTGACTATCCCTGAGTAATTATCCTCTTCCTCCTCAATCATCACGCTGATAGCTTGTAAGAACATTTTTGGTTCTGGGCGCCACCACCAGTGCCTAAGGCACAATTTTTCAGCCCCTGTTTAACAGGGGCGTGTAATTACAATTTTTGATGTAATACTTTGCAGCAGGGCTCGTTCCTGCATTCCAACTAGAGTGTCTGTGAGGGGTTGCAGTGTTGTGGCACCAGCACCAGTGCCTAAGGCCTAATTTTTCAGCTCCTGTTCAACAGGGGCATGTAATTACAATTCTTGATCTAATATTTCACAGCAGGGCCCTGTGAGGGCCTACAGTGTTGTGGCCACAGCAACACCTAAGGCCCAAATTTCTGCTGAGTATATAGGGCAGGACCCTACTTTCAAACATCTAACTTACAAACGACTCCTACTTGCAAACGGAAGGAGACAACAGGAAGTGAGATGAAATCTACCCCTAGGAAGGGAAATTCTCTCCAGTAAGAGTTAATATGGGAAAACAATTTCTCCTTTCCACTGATGCTTTCCAATCCTTGTTCCACAAAAAAAACCCAAATTTTCAAAAAACATTTTTCATTGGGACAAAAAAGTGAGGTGAAATCTTCTGAAGAGGAGGAAAGACAGCAAAACAAATGTCACAGGGGTGATAACCCTTCCCTATGTTTTCCAAAAAGCTTAGAAAAGATTTTTTGGCTGGAGCTAAACACGTAAAAAATGTTCAAAATTACAAAGAGATTCTACTTAACAACAAACCTACAGTCCCTGTCTTGTTTGCACCGCCTGTATACTGCTGTTCAGAGTATATAGGGCCTGGTGGCCCCACACCTTTCCTTATTTTAATTTGGGTGCGGGGTTCCCCTTAATATCCATACAAGACCCAAAGGGCCTGGTAATGGACTGGGGGGTACCCATGCCGTTTATCTCACTGATTTTCATCCATATTGCCATGACCCGACATGACATTAAACCCGCAAGCAGTTTTAAATAAGATTTTTTCCTTTAAAAATGACATTTGGTGCAGGGACTGTTCTAAACATGGGAAACACGCGTCACTTTACAGGCATCCTATAGACACCCCCCAGGTACGATATTTAAAGGAATATTTCACTTTTTTTTTTTACTTTAAGCATCATTAAAATCACTGCTCCCGAAAAAACGGCCGTTTTTAAAAGTTTTTTTTGCATTGATACATGTCCCCTGGGGTAGGACCCGGGTCCCCAAACCCTTTTTAGAACAATACCATGCAAATTAGCCTTTAAAATGAGCACTTTTGATTTCGAACGTTCGAGTCCCATAGACGTCAATGGGGTTCTAACGTTCGTGCGAACTTTCGGCCTGTTCGCGGGTTCTGGTGCGAACCGAACCGGGGGGTGTTCGGCTCATCCCTACTGACAACTGATGAGTCAATTGACAAGGACGCTGCGGCTGGCAGATTGCCCTGTTCCTTAACAACCAGCTATTATCCAATGAATTTGAATCATTGGTTTCATTCAGATGATTCTGACATTCAAATGAAACAAATGAATTTCGTTACTGTTTATTTTGAATTCATTGAAATTCGTTACCATTGTACTCAGAAATTTGGGCACATCCCAATTTTCGAATAATGAAAATTTTGTCCGAATTTTAATTTAGAACAATAGGAACTGCACATGACTAGCCCTAAACTGTGTTCTGGGTCAGTAATTAATAAGGTTTGGAAACCACGGATTGACAAATGACAATCTTTCACTGAAATTTCAGCTGTTTTTCTGTCATCTTAAATTATTTATTTGAATACTAGTGTACTAACCAATAAAAAGTAGGCATATGATTCTATTCTGACTTTGCTTACTACAAACAGTAAATGGGACTTTCACCCAACCTTTTTTACTGTTATTTGAAGCATATACACAAAGAAGATTCACCTGCGGGGAATGTTTGGTAAATCTCATTTTCACTGCTTTATAAATATACCCATTCATTGTGAAAGTAAAAGAGAGTTTCATAGATCTATTGATTTTGAACCTGGAACTCTGGTAATGCAGGGCTGGGCAGTAAATTTCCAACATGCTCAGCCAGAACGGCAATCTCTGAATTGAATAGCCATTGTCAGTACCTTGATACTCCTTTCAGGCTGCAAAATGTTCAAAACCATGTTATTTCTCTGGCTACCGAAAGCTTGTTTTCTGCATTTTCTTCCAGAAATCATGATCTTTGACTATTTAAAATATATCTGTGCCTTAGAAGAATGGCATTAGGTTGCTAAGGCATGTTGTATCATAAACGATTTCCATAAAACACTTTTTGCACTTGTTTTCATCCTATGTTTCATATAAGTGCTTCTGATCTCTTCTGTTTTTTTAACAGTGCAGTGCATTTTATTACCCTATTTTACTGGCCAACACTTACCACCAATGGATTCTGCTCCCACTAGCCAATATATAAGGGCATTTTTCCTACTGAGGCCCAATGTAAGGAGGTTCTGCACTTTTCCACAAATCATCACCAACCAATGTGAGGGGAGAATTTTTCCACTGACCACCAATGTAAGAGGGCATTTTTCTACTGCCTAACAATGTAAGGGGACATTTTTACATGGACCACCAATGTAAGGGTGCCTTTAAGTGTACAATTTTCACTGTCAGCATTTCTTTTCTGGGCATTATTATTAATTCCATAATATAATTATTGCTATTTTTTAAATGCATTGCAGAGGAGTGTTAAAAAATGGCTCCACCCTGGCTGTCAATATGCTAAGTAAAACACCACATCTTCTATTCTTTATTCCTATATCTACAACATACTAATGTAGCACCATCTAGTGTGTGTTACTAGTGGTGAGAGTAGGAAAGACATAGCTGGTTCTGGGTTAGACCTGAGTCATTAAATCTGGATCAGGGATACTAGAGGCCGGGGCTTGATGAATTATCATGGTAGTTCTCTGGTGCCCCCCCGTTTTCTAGGATATTGGAGAATGTTTTAGAACTAGTGGGTGAAGGCTGGGAGGGGCTGCCATGAATATATATGGGCACTCAGCAAATCCCCAGGAATGGGCCTGGCACGGGACTGAGAAACCCATAAATAGACATGGGCCATGACAGCAAGATGGAGAAACAGTGCTGAGGGAGGCTGTCAGTGGACCTTTAGAGACCCCTTACCGTGGGGGGTTTACCATGTGTTGGAGCTTGGGAGGCTGGCCTGGGGGGATCCCACCACAGGAGGCAGTTGGAGAGACAGTGAGTAGATTAGCATGGTGCAGGGACAGACAAGGGGAGAGACTGCCAGCTGAAGCAGCGACATTGGTGTGTCAAGTCTTCATCCAACCTTATAAAGGGGAGTCTCCATGTGTGTTTGTCAGTTGGGCAGGACTGGGAAAAGAAACAGCCAGGTGTGGCAGGTGGCAGCCAGGAGGGCTAGCATTTTATGCAGCAGTAGAACTGGGCTCAGTGTCTACAAGGAAGTGTTTGATGTGATGGAAGTAAAGACAGCACAAGCCATTACTGTACAGAAGCCATGTTCATTGAATAATACCCAGCAGGAAGAGGAAACACCACAAAGGAAGAAATACAACAGAGGTGCACCACAGAGTTTCATTTAAAGAAACATAACATCCATAACATCTCCCCCTTTTAGTGTTAATAAATGAGCATTGTGAAATTCAAATAAGACACAGCAATAACACATTCTATAGGTTAAGTCTCATAGGTGGTTTTGAACATCTACCACTATAAGTGAAGACTGGACCTTGTGCAAGGATTCCTTTAGCCCTCTCTAAAGTTACTGGGCTCCTCTCATTATGTACTGGCATGCTCTGCTCTTGACAGCTGGCATGTATACTTGCTTGCCCAGAACTGTCATTGCCATTGCTATGAGGCATCGCCTCTGTACATGTCTCACTGTCAATGGGTGAGCATGTCCTTATAATACTGGGTGAGTCTGATCTATCAACAGGATACTGAGATTCAGGCTGCTCTGCCACTCTCAAATCCACTTGATTGTGGCGATTGAGAGTTCCTTTAACATCCACAAGATATGAGCGTGGTGCAACCTTTTGCAGACAAGTACCCATTCTCCAATGGCCTGTTTAATCGCCAAGTAATATTTTGAAACAGATTTTTTCCCCAATATTCAATTCTGGCAAATCTCTGGCTGATGTGTCATATTGTGCCTTTGACACTTGTCTCTTAATCCTTAACTTTTCTGTAACACCTTGGATGACAGAGGGTTCAAGCAGCCTATTTGCTATTGGTAAGGAGTTCTTTAATCTCCTTGACATCAGTCTTTGTGCCAGACTACTATCCATGCCTTCGGTCGGAGTGTTTCTCCAATGTAAAATGGCCTTCCTTGGGTCTTTACCATCACTTTGTGCTTTCTTGCATACATTTTTAACGATCCTTACAGCTGATTCAGCTTTGCCATTAGCCTGTGGATGACATAGTGATGAAGTAACATGCTCAAACTCCCATTAAGTGGCAAATTTTCTGAATTGTAGGCTTGCAAACTGAGGTCCATCATTAGAGATTACTGTATCTGGTTGGCCATGACGTGCAAACTGCGCCTTGCGCCTCTTAATTGTAGCATCAGTGGATAAGTCGGTAAGAGGGTCTTTTTCCCAGAAATCTGAATAATAATCGAATAATAGCAAGTATTTCTTGCCTGCGTAGTTGAATAAGTCCATACTGCTAATCTGCCATTGATGTGTAGATATCTCATGTGACATCATGGTTTCTTTTTGTTGTAAATGGACATATTCATTGCAGGTGGGACAATTACTGACAACGTTTTTGATTTCACCAGGCATGTTGAGCCAGTAAAGAGTCCGCTTGATTACTATCGGCAAAGAAATTTTGTTCCTGTTGCAGCAGACAAATTGTACAATGCTCATGCTCACCTCCAGGTGCCACATTATCTGACGTAGCTCTGCTCAGGTTATCACTGATATACATTTCACATCCTGGCTTGTAGACAACATTGAGGTTGTAATGCTCCAATGTAAGCAACATGCTCTGCAAACGCTTGGGAGCACACAAAAGGGGCTTCTTGAGTATGGCTATCAGAGATTTGTGATCAGTTTTAACTGTAATTTAATCCCATCCATAAAGATAATGATGGAAACGTTGGCAAGCAAATACAATGCTTAAACATTCCTTCTCCATTTGAGCAAATTTTGTTTTTTGCTCAGCTGATGAAAGAGCTCTGGACGTATATGCAACTGGCTGACCTTCCTGCAAAAGCAACAACCTAGACTATTTTTATTGGAGTCAATTTGTATCGTAACAGGTTTTGAGACATCATAGGATTTCAACACTGGGGCAGAGGTGACCAAGCGTTTTATATCCTCTACTGCCCAGTTATGCTTGGGAAGCCAGTGCTAAACTGCATCTTTGTCCAGAAGTGGCCTTAATGGCTCACACACATCACACAAAAAAGTTAATAGCGCTACTGGATCTTTGTAGGCAGGCTCCAGCATCACCTGCCTACAAAGATCCAGTAGCGCTATTAACTTTTCATAATGGTCATGCTCAGCCCCCTCATCTGTATTACCGCAGCCAACTAAAAGAAAGTCATCAGCTATTGGTTCAATACCATGAAGCCCACCTAATAGTTCATGTTGCTTTCACTGGTATACCTCAGGTGCTACAGAGACTCCAAATGGTAGTTTGAGCCATCTCTTTCTGCCCCAAGGAGTCCAGAACATGGTCATGTAGCTACTCTTTTCATCCAGTTTAGCATCAACAAGTATGAATACATGTGCTTTAGGTAGTTTGTGCAAAATATCATCGAGTCTTGGCATTAAGTAGTGTGACCGTTTCAGGGCCATATTCAGAAACTTGGGATCAATGCATATTCTGATCTTCGCTTTCTGATAACAACCATGTTGCTGATCTAATCTGTAGGCTCTGATACTGAAGTTAGATGTCCTTCAGCTTCATATTTATCTAGTTGAGCATTAACCTGTGGCTTAATGGTACATTGAGTGGGGTACATTGTACAGGTTGAATGGTAGGATCATGTTCAAAACAAACCTCTCCTGGAATAGAGAGTATTGGGCCCTCAAACACATTACTGTAGACGTGAAGAATTTGCCATTTTATCAGGGGCCTAGTCAGAAATTTTGCAGGCTGATTATCAACATATTGTAGCTCAGCAGGAATGTTGAACTGCATCAGGCCAAGGCGCTCACATGTTAAACCCGATAATAGCAGTTTCTGATCGGATTCAACAATCTCAAAGTTCATGTATATGATCACGTATGCTGCATTCTGTTTGGAATAGCCCCAATGATTCCATTAGTTCCCCTGAATACAACTTTAGTTTGGTGCTACTAGGCTAAAGGGGTGCTCTGGGTGCCAGTTTCATTTTGTCTTTTATACTCATGACATCACACGTTGCACCCAAGTCCAGCTGGCAGGGTTGGATTATATTATTTAATCTGAGGTTTACAAACCATTTTTTGCCATTTGTGTTTACAGCACCAGTACATTCTGAGGAGTAAACCATATCAGGGCTAAGCAGGTGGGCATCCTCCAGATCTGACATTTGCTCAATTGTGTGCAGCTTCCTTGCTTCCATTTTACTGGAGAGACACACTCTTGCAAAGTGATTTGGTTTACCACATGCAGTACAAATTTTCCCATATGCAGGACACTTTCCTTTCTCTCGAACATGCACAGTATTGCCGCAATACTTGCATGATGCAGACTTCCTCCCAGGTGAGTTGTGTAGGTGACCCTTGTGCTGAAACTTATGCTGGTGTTTTTTGAAGCTTTACTGTTGTTTAGAGGCTGATAGGTGTTCCTCATTCCTTTTTCAAAAAGTTAGGAGGTATGCCTCCTCAGTGTGGCTGCTTGCACTGCTTCAGGCTTCTCATTTAACCTTGTGGCTAGGGAGTAGTCAGCCCTGAAATTGTCCTAGTTAAAACTAATATCTCCACTCACCCTCATTGACTCAGTGTTAGGGCTGGGCTCAGCCTTTTCTTCTCTGAGCTGTCCACTCAGCTGTCGGCTAATTGCCAACTCCTATCTCTCCTTGTGGCTTCTTTTAAAAGAGTATTTGACGTTCTTGCACGCTCCGCTTCTGCTGCCAAATCAGAGTACGAGAACTGTTGCCGATTGCGCCATTGAATTCCGTAATCTGGCAGCAGAGTTTGCGTGGAACAATGAGGCTCTCGTGGCTGCTTTTTCTCATGGTCTCTCGGATACCATCAAGGATGAGATAGCAGCCCAAGATATACCCACTGAGCTGTAGAAGTTGATCACGTTTGCCATCCTCATTGACTCCAGACTCAGAGAAAGACTCTCTTCTAAGGAGTGCTTGAGGAAGCCTCCTGTACATTTGTCTCCGAGCTTTGCAGTCCAACCCTTGCCTCCCTCACCTCCCATGCCTCCTGGTACTGAGTCGGTCAGTGAAGATGAAACCATGCACTCGGGCTTCACGCGTTTCTCTGTGGATGAGAGAACCCTTAGGGATCCTGAGGGACAGATTGTGCCTTTATTGTGGCTAGGCAGGTCACTTTTTGAAGTCTTGTCCTACCATCCAGGGAACGTCCAAACCTTGAGGTCCTGTCATGGACAGACCTTAGGTGCCATTGTTTTGTCCTCAGTTATCCTGAAGGATAAGTCCCTGGTTTAGGTTACCCTTTCTTGGGCTGTGTCGTCTGTCGAGATACAGGCTTTAATCGACTCTGGGGCTGCAGGCCTGTTTATTGATGCTGCCTTTCTATCAAAGCACTCGATTTCACTGTAGCTGCATGACACTCCACTTGCCATTAAGGCTCTTGATGGGAGACCTCTACAGCCTGCCCATGTGACTCATGAGACTTTTCCGTTGCCCATGGCCGTAGGGGCTCTTCACCATGAGATAATCCAATTCAAAGTTATTTCGTCACCTAAGTTTCGGCTGGTTATTGGTTATCCTTGGTTACAGAGGCACAACTCCTTTTTTGTTTGGCTCTGTGCTGAGGTTCTATCCTGGTCGCCACAATGCAAGACATGCTTCCAGAAGGTAGCCAAGGTCCTGTGCACCTCTTCACTCTCCTCCGTGCGATTTTAGCAATGTCTTTGACAAAGGTCAAGCCGGTAAATTGCCTCCACACCAGTCATATGATTGTGCAATTGACATTCAACCTGGTGCCATACCCCCTCGTGGCTGGGTTTACCCTTTGTCGGTCTTGGAGGATAAGGCCATGGAGGAGTATGTTGCAGACGCACTTTCTCGCGGTTTCATCCACAAATCCTCATCTCCTGCTGGTTCTGGATTCTTTGTGAAGAAGAAGATGAACTGAGACCTTGTATTGATTATAGGGGCCTCAATCGTTTCACGATTAAGAATGCCTATACGATTCTCTTGATTACGGAGCTATTTGATAACCTCAACGGTTTTCACAAAGCTTGATTTGAGAGGGGCATATTATCTCGTGGGGATTAAGGAGGGCGATGAGTGGGAAAACTGCGTTTAATACCAGAACAGGCCATTATGAGTACCTCATAATGCCTTTTGGCCTTTGTAACGCCCCAGCAGTTTACCAGGAATTTATTAAAGCTGTCCTCTTAGATTTGTTGCAGTTATGTGTGGTGGTTTATCTCGATGATATCCTCATATTTTCTAAGTCCCTGTCTGTCGTGTGCTTCAGAAACTAAGATAGAACAATCTCCTTTTGTAAATTGGAGAAGTGTGAATTCCATCGTGAACAGCTTAATTTCCTGGGTTATGTCATTTCCACTGCTGGCTTTTCGATGAACCCAGAGAAACTTTCAGCA
Source organism: Lithobates clamitans (assembly GCA_037952925.1). Classification (NCBI taxonomy): domain Eukaryota; kingdom Metazoa; phylum Chordata; class Amphibia; order Anura; family Ranidae; genus Lithobates; species Lithobates clamitans. The sequence continues at coordinate 5,664,959 of JBBGZY010000178.1, read as the reverse complement.
GTCCTACAGTGGCTCCGACCCGTGGGTTTATGTCCTCTGCAGCATTTTCTTGGCTTTGCCAACTATTATCGGAAGTTTATTCATAACTTCTCGTCTCTGGTCAAGCCCCTGACTGATATGACCAGAAAGGACGGTAACCCACAGAGTTGGTCTCCGGAGTCCATTAAGGCCTTTGAGAGTCTCAAGGCTGCCTTTGTTTCTGCTCCTGTGTTGGCACATCCTGATCCTATGTTACCTTTAATCCTTGAGGTTGATGCTTCTGAGACTGGAGTTGCTGCCCTTCTGTCTCAACGTCCTACCTCTGAGACCGCTATACATTCATGTGGCTACTTTTCAAGAAATTGTCACCTGCGGAGTGCAATTACGATATTGGTGACAGAGAGCTGTTAGCGATCATTTTAGCCCTGAAAGAATGGAGACATCTCCTCGAAGGTACCACTGTGCCAGTTCTCATTCTTACTGACCATAAGAATCTCACATTCTTGTCTGAGGCTAAACGCCTCTCTCTCAGAAGGGTGCGATGGGCTCTTTTCTTCTCTAGTTTCAAGTACATTGTCTCATTCTTACCCGGTACTAAGAATGTAAGGACTGACGCTTTGTCATGACAATTTTCCTCCACTTCCAAGATGGAGTCGGTTCCTGTGATTCCTCCTGAACGTATTCTGTCTACGGTTCGCACCAGTCTCACTTCTCCTTTGGGTGACAAAATTCTTGCTTCTCAGGTCCATGCTCCTCCTGAGAAACCTTGTGACAGCTGCTTTGTCCCAGAGAATCTCTGTATTGCTGTGCTCCAGACTTACCATTCTCCCAAGGCTCCTGGCCACCCTGGGAAGAATCAACTCGTGTGGGCCATTTCCCAACAATTCTGGTGGCCTAGTCTATGTGTTGATTTAACCGCCTTTGTAGCTGCCTCTTCCATGTGTGCTCAGAATTATGCCCTGTGCACACGGTCGGATTTTCCAACAGAAAATGTGTGATGGGATCTTGTTGTCGGAAATTCCGACCATGTGTGGGCTCCATCACACATTTTCCATCGGAATTTCCGACACACAAAGTTTGAGAGCTTGCTATAAAATTTTCGGACAACAAAATCCATTGTCGGAAATTCCGATCGTGTTTACACAAATCCGACGCACAAACTGCCACGCATGCTCAGAATAAATGAAGAGACGAAAGCTATTGGCTACTGCCCCATTTATAGTCCCAATGTACGTGTTTTACGTCACCGCGTTTAGAACGATCAGATTTTCGAACAACTTTGTGTGACTGTGTGTATGCAAGACAAGTTTGAGCCAACATCCGTTGGAAAAAATCCATGGATTTTGTTGTTGGAATGTCCGATCAATGTCCGACCATGTGTACAGGGCATAAGACTCCATGACACCTTCCAGTGGGCCTCCTACAACCCATACCCAGTGGAGAGAGGCCCTGGACCCACCTGTCTTTGGATTTGATTGTGGAGTTACCCAACTCCCAGGGCAACACAGTTATCCTTATGGTGGTCGACCAGTTCTCCAAGATTTCTCATTGTATTCCACTCAAGAAGTTGCCCACTTCTAAGGAACTGGCTTCCATTTTTGCTCGGGAGATCTTTCGCTTACATGGGCTACCCAAAGTTATTGTCTCGGACAGAGGTAGTCAGTTTGTGTCCCAGTTCTGGTGAGACTTTTGTGCACAGTTGGGAATTCAGTTGCTTTCTCCTCTGCGTATCACCTGCAGTACAATGGGGCTGCAGAGCGAGCCAACCAGTCCTTGGAGCAATTCCTACGTTGCTATATATCTGACCATCATAACAACTGGTCAGACCTTTTACCGTGGGTGGAGATCGCCCACAACAGTGCCTTGAATTCTGCTTCCCTGTTTATGGTGAACTACGGTTTCCAACCGTCCATGTTGCTTGACTCATTTGTTCCGCAGAGTATTCCTGCATTAGAGGAGCATCTCCGTGGTCTTCGTTCCACTTGGGCACAAGTCCATGAGGCTATGCGACATGCTAATGATAGGTACAGACTCCACGCGCCTTCCTACCAGGTTGGGGACAGGGTCTGGCTGTCATCTCGCAACCTCCAACTTTGTGTTCCCTCTCTGAAGTTTTCTACCTTGGTTTATTGGGCCTTTCCGTATTCTTCGCAGGATTAACTTAGTGGCTCATGCATTAGACCTTCTTTCTAATATGCGTATCTCAAATGTATTTCATGCCTCCTTATTAAAACCTTTGGTCTGCAACTGATTTACCACCTCGGTGCCTTGTCCTCACCCTGTACAGGTTGAGAACCATGAGGAATATGAAGTACAGTCCATTGTTGATTCCCGTAGGCTCCGTTGGTGCATACAGTACCTGGTGCATTGGAAAGAGTACAGTCTGGAGGAACGCTCTTGAATCTCATCCTCGGACATACATGCCCCTGTCCTCCTCCGTGATTTCCATAGACATTTTCCCCTCAAGCCTGGTGGTCCTCTGAGGGGGAGTGGTCATTGAGGAGGGGTATTGTCAGGGCTGGGCTCAGCCCTTTCTTTTCTGAGCTGGCTGCTTAGCTGTCGGCTATTTGCCAGCTCCTATCTCTCCACAGAGACTCACCTGTTGATGATATCCTGCTCGTCAGTCCTGCCTACTTAAGCCGCCCACTCCAGATGATTTCTGCCTTCGCCTTGGTCACATCTCTAGAGATGCTCTCCTGTGTTCCTATTAAAGACTTGTTTGGCTGACATTCCTTCTGGCTCCAGATCCTGCTTGCTGTTCTACTACGCTGTTCTCTGGCTCCCTGGCGTTTTGGCTTGTCTGACTATCTGTTCCAGTTTCTGAACTCTGGCTATGTTTTGACTATGTTTACTCTGTTTACCTTTTTTATTTTTATTAAATAAGTGTGATTTAACTGTACTTCTGGCTCAGTCTGATTCATGGTTTCTGACAATCAGGCAGTAGAATGCTGTTAGCTGCCATGATGCCGTTTTCCTTGCTGCAAATGCTCAGCTTCCAGGACAGAACTGCAATTCCTGGGAGGCACAATCACTTCTAAAAACTCTCACATCAAGGCTAGCAGGCTCTCAGCATCAAATGTGTAGAAAGAGCGCAGATCCAGATACTTCTGACACCATGTTTGATGTGATGTAAGTAAAGACAGCACAGGCCATTACTGTACAGAAGCCATGTTAATTGAATAATACCCAGCAGGAACATGAAACACCACACACAAAGTACAACAGAGATGCACCATAGAGATGCATTTAAAGAAACATAACATCCATAACAGGAAGCAGATGGTCAAGAGAGATGCTGTTCACTCCACAATGCGCTAAATTATTCACAAAGGGACAGGAAGTTTCTAGCCTGTAATGGGCTGTTGCTGAATTTACAAAGTGACTGTTAGTTCCACCAGTAGTAATCAGCAGGTGCTGTACATAGTGAGACATTTTTCAAGTTGGGCATCCCATAATTCCCTAACCCGATTCAAGTTATTATCCCCTAATAAAACAACAAAAACAAACCGAGGACTGTTCTCTATGTTGAGTGAATGAAGGAAATGCTGTGTGACTGGCTGTGCAACAGTGGGGAGTCCTAACTTCGGCAACTCCTACGGGGGTAGTGCTACACTAATATTGCTAATGTAGGTATAATCATTTTTAGCAGAGGTTCCTTTGTAGTAAAAACAAGTTAATAAAAGCTATGGCCTTGGCCATGCTTAATCATGATGCCTAAACTGCCAACTTAAAGTGTGACAGACTTACTGGCTGGATCAATGTTTGAAAATAAAGAAAAGGAAGCCTAAAAAAGAAAACAAATGCAGCAATCACATCTAAGAATTTGAAAGCTACAATATAATAAATGCTTGCTTTTGGATTTAATACTGCTTTAATGACTATTTTATTGCTGTGCCTGCATTGCTTCAAGCAGTATCGAAAGTGGATGTAAACCTATATTCCAGGATACCAAGCACCATGCCTTTTTAGCACTGTTCCAGGATACCAAGCACCATGCTTTTTCAGCACTGTAAATCTGTGGTTCTGGTGGTGACCTATGCAATGCCTGCTACATTTATCCTGTCTATGGGGAAACACCTAAGCTTAGGCGTACTGTATATACATAGACTGACCTTGTTCGTGACAAAGAATGAAAAAAGGAAAAGAGAGAGAAAGGCAGTGAGAGTAAATCAGGAATGCTTTTGATCCATAGGAGAGCTGAACTTTGCAATATCCATGGGGAGCTATATTAAGTCATGCTCTCTCTAATGTGTAGCCTTTTCTCTAGGGAAGACAAGCATGTTGTAGCATTGCTTTTTAGTTTTTACTTGCATGAAATGAATGTTCACGTAAAAAAAGATGAGAGGACTGACAAGGTAACATCTGGCTTGGCAAGATTGATTGTTTATTTGCATAGCAAGTGATGGGTGCTTCAGGCTCTAAGCAGCTTCATTAGAAAGTTACTTGCATTGGCAAGAAATTTGCAGATATTTAACTCTTCTAATCTGTACAGCTGTGTCATCTAGGGGACATGTACATTTTAAGCTCCCAGTATCATTCTTAGGTCATTCCACTATGTCCCTTATTTCCAAGAACATTCTTTTAGTAAAGTCACATTTTCTCTTTTACCAGTTTTCCTGTAATCCCTACATATCTGGAAAACACATCAACGGAATATGATAAAAAATCCTGTACGAGTTACTGTTAATATGTCTATTATATTTTTATTACACAATGACCCAATGACCACTTTTAAAGTTGAACTACAGAAAATTTGAAAATCCTCCCTTCCAGTGGGGTGTTAACCTTTGTAGATGTTTAGGTTTACTGGAGCTGGGCTTTAATGCTTTCTTACTTTGCAAAAGGCATCTTGAAACTAGTGCAGCACTCTCACCATCTCCTTACTTTCTTGTAAGGATGAATGATGAAATGATCTAATGTCATCATTTTTTTTACCACTTATTTACACATTAATCAATCTTCTCAAATTTTTATGTTAATTCTGTACACTTTTGTTTTTCCAAAGGAAGCTATAGGTATGATTAAACCAAGCCAGATCAGTGATCACCGGTTTCTTCACTGTCTTTAAAAGTACAGATTGGTCAAAATACCACAGCAAAGTAAAAAGAACTCTCTCCTATCCTCACCAGTATGCACTGTACAATGGTTTAGATCGCAGGTCTAAATCAAGCTGTGTAAAGGAATACGTTATGCTAATATAAAGACAGGTTCAGGAACCTTAATAATCTGTGTTAAAAAGTACTAATGTATACTTTATTACATTGTACAATATTTTAAATATGTAGTATACTGTATTATTTATATATAAATATATACAGTATCTCACAAAAGTGAGTACACCCCTCACATTTTTGTAAATATTTTATTATATCTTTTGTGCTTCATTGTTTTAAACATGCTTATTAATGGTAATTAGGGATGAGCCGAACACCCCCCTGTTCGGTTCGCACCAGAACATGCCAACAGGAAAAAAGTTTGTTCGAACACGCGAACACCGTTAAAGTCTATGGAACATGAATAATCAAAAGTGCTAATTTTAAAGGCTTATATGCAAGTTATTGTCATAAAAAGTGTTTGGGGACCTGGGTCCTGCCTCAGGGGACATGGATCAATGCAAAAAAAGTTTTAAAAATGGCAGTTTTTTCAGGAGCAGTGATAATAATGCTTAAAGTCAAACAATAAAAGTGTAATATCCCTTTAAATTTCGTAGCTGGGGGGTGTCTATAGTATGCCTGTAAATGGGCGCATGTTTCCCGTGTTTAGAACAGTCTGACAGCAAAATGACATTTCAAAGGAAAAAAGTCATTTAAAAGTACTCGCGGCTATTGCATTGCCGGTCCGACAATACACATAAAAGTTAATTGATAAAAACGGCATGGGAATTCCCCACAGGGGAACCCCGAACCAAAATAAAAAATAAAATGACGTGGGGGTCCCCCTAAATTCCATACCAGGCCCTTCAGGTCTGGTATGGATATTAAGGGCAACCCCGGCCAAATTTTTTTTTTAAAAATGACGTGGGGGTCCCCCTAAATTCCATACCAGACCCTTCAGTCTCACTTCTCCTTTGGGTGACAAAATTCTTGCTGCTCAGGTCCATGCTCCTCCTGAGAAACCTTGGGACCGTTGCTTTGTCCCAGAGAATCTCTGTATTGCCGTGCTCCAGACTTACCATTCTCCCAAGGCTCCTGGCCACCCTGGGAAGAACCAACTCGTTTGGGCCATTTCCCAACAATTCTGGTGACCTAGTCTACATGTTGATTTAACCGCCTTTGTAGCTGCCTGTTCCATGTGTGCTCAGAATTATGCCCTGTGCACACGGTCAGATTTTCCAACAGAAAATGTGTGATAGGACCTTGTTGTCGGAAATTCCGACCATGTGTGGGCTCCATCACACATTTTCCATCGGAATTTCCGACACACAAAGTTTGAGAGCTTGCTATAAAATTTTCCGACAACAAAATCCGTTGTCTGAAATTCCGATCGTGTATACACAAATCCGATGCACAAAGTGCCACGCATGCTCAGAATAAATTAAGAGACGAAAGCTATTGGCTACTGCCTCATTTATAGTCCCGACATACGTGTTTTACGTCACCGCGTTCAGAACGATCAGATTTTCCGACAACTTTGTGTGACCGTCTGTATGCAAGACAAGTTTGAGCCAACATCCGTCGGAAAAAATCCATGGATTTTGTTGTCGGAATGTCCGATCAATGTCCAACCGTGTGTACAGAGCATAACACTTTGGCTCAGCACTTCAGCGAATGCACAAAGCAAAAATCTACAACAGACTACTGCAACACACTAAACAGGCTACAGGTGTCCTGATTCCCCATAGAACATCTCTCATCCAGTCTGCTTCTCAATCTCACCACTCTGTATCATGCACTCCCTACTTTTCCTTCTCACAGTTGCATCCTGTCTCCTTAAACTTTCTCTCCTTCACCCCTCTTCTCCACCCCACAGCTTATATATATCACCCTCACTCCTGTCTTCACCGTATTACTGCACTCATCAGCTCCTGCTAATTTTGGACGCACATACAAATAAAACCTCCAGGACACTGAGAAGAGTCCCCCCACATAAGTCACACTCCCATATCACCTCTCTCACCCTTCTGCTTCTCCTAATGTCTGGAGATATTTCTCCAAATCCTGGACCGCCATCATTTACCTTTGGCCAACATACTCAGCACCTCCTATCCTCTGCCAGAAGCCACAATCTTCACAATCTAATTTCTATTCCTCTTCTACCTAGAACCAGCCTTCCCTTTTCCTGTGCCTTTTGGAATGCCTGCTTGGTTTGCAACAAACTTACCACTGTCCATGACCTATTTATCACAAACTCCTTAAACCTACTTGCAATTACAGAGACATAGCTTCAAGAATCTGACTTTCCTTCTCCTGCTACCCTCTCCCATGGTGGCCTCCTGTGGACTCACTCTCCCAGGCCTAGTGGACAGAAAGGTGGTGGTGTTGGAATACTCCTATCCCCTCAAAGCACTTTTCAGGTTCTTCACCCACCCCCCTCTTTTTTCTCCAGTTTCGTTGAGAATTGCTGTGATCTATCAGCCTCCTGGATCGGTATCAAGCTTCCTTGATGACTTCTCTGTCTGGCTACCTTACTTTCTCTCTTCTGAAATCCCAACAATCATTCTTGGTGACTTCAACATCCCTGTTAATCTTAACACTCCCACTACTTCTAAAATTCTGAATCTAACCTCCTCTTTTGACCTGAAACAATGGGCAAATGCTTCTGCTCAATCTGTTGGCATCTGCCTTGACCTCATATTCTCCTACCTATGAACTCCACGCAACCTCTCCAACATTCCTTTTCCTCTCTCTGATCACCACCTTATTAGTTTCACTCTCTCCTTGTCTTCCTCCTCTTTGCCTTCCAACTACCAAACAATTACCCATAGAAACCTTTGCCATCTTAACCCTTCTCTTCTTTTTTCTGCTACAGATTGTCTCTATGCCAAAATCTTATCCTTGTCCTGCCCCAACCTGGCCACTTCTATCTACAACAGTTCACTGTCATCCACTCTGAATAACTTCTAAAATTCTGAATCTAACCTCCTCTTTTGACCTGAAACAATGGGCAAATGCTTCTGCTCAATCTGTTGGCATCTGCCTTGACCTCATATTCTCCTACCTATGAACTCCACGCAACCTCTCCAACATTCCTTTTCCTCTCTCTGATCACCACCTTATTAGTTTCACTCTCTCCTTGTCTTCCTCCTCTTTGCCTTCCAACTACCAAACAATTACCCATAGAAACCTTTGCCATCTTAACTTCTCTTCTTTTTTCTGCTACAGATTGTCTCTATGCCAAAATCTTATCCTTGTCCTGCCCCAACCTGGCCACTTCTATCTACAACAGTTCACTGTCATCCACTCTGAATACCTTGGCACTATGCACAGAATCAGGCCCCGACCGCTACAATCCTGGCAGACAGACATTACCAAAAGCCTCAAAAAACAGAGCCGTGCTCTTGAGCGTCTGTGGTGTAAGACAAAGTCACAGCAAAATTTCAGCCAAAATAAATCTGCCCTCCAAAAATACCATTCCTGCCTCCATGCTGCCAAACAGACTTACTTTATCACTCTCATTAGCACCCTCTCATGCAGTCCCCATCAACCCTTCTCTACCTTTAATGCTCTACTTCATCCGCCATTACCCCCACCCACTAACTTACTTGATGCCCAGGAGAATGCTAATCACTTCAAAAATAAGATTGAGACAATCTGTCTCGAGATCTCCTCCACTCTACAGATATCTCCCTCACTTTACACTCTTTGTCCTCCTGTACAATCAAAACTCTTGTTTAGCCCAACTACTACAGAGGAAGTCAATAAACTTTTTTAGAATGCCTACCTAACCTCCTGTCCGCTGGACACCATTCCTTCTCAAATACTACGGTCACCCTCTGACTCTATCCTACACTCTTTAACTCATATCTTCAACCTCTCCCTCTCTACTGGCATCTTCCCTAACCCTCTGAAACATGCACTAGTCACTCCCATACCAAAAAAGGCCTCACTGGACCCCACCAATCTTAACAACCTAAGACCCATATCCTTACTCCCTTTTGCATCCAAACCCCTTGAACGTTTAGTCTACAACTGACTGTGCGACCATCTCATTGAGAATAACCTTCTTGATCCCCTTCAGTCTGGATTTCGTCCAGAGCACCCCACAAAAACTGCTCCCCTTAAACACACAAATGACTTACTAACAGCTAAAACCAATGGTCATCATTCCGTACTCTTTCTCTTGGACCTCTCCGCTGCCTTTGATACAGTTGATCACCCCTTCCTCCTCAAAAAACGAAATTTGCTTGGTATCCATCCACAGCCTCCCTGGGTCAGCTGATAGCCTCCCATGGCTTCCACTACCATTTATATGCAGATGACACCCAAATCTATTTCTCTACCCCTCAGCTCACCCCATCAGTCTCCTCACACATCACTGATTTACTAACAGATACATCAGCCTGGATGTCACACCACTTCCTCAAACTGAATCTATCTAAAATCGAGCTCATAATATTATCTTCCCCACGTGCCCCTTCCCCTGACTTCTCTGTCATGTTCAATGGCACAACTATCAGTCCATCCCCACATGCCAGGGTGCTAGGGGTAACCCTAGACTCTGAACTGTCCTTTCAGGCCCACATCCAATCCTTGTCCAAATCATGCCGCCTTAGCCTCTGCAACATTTCTATAATACGCCCCTTTTTAACAAATGACGCCATCAAGCTTCTAATTCACTCCCTGGTCATCTCTCACCTCGACTACTGAAACTCACTCCTCATTGGACTACCTTTACATACACTATCCCCCCTCAGTCCATAATGAATGCTGCTGCAAGACTCATCCACCTTACCAACCATTCAGTGTCCTCCACCCCTCTCTGCCAATCCCTGCACTGGCTTCCACTCACCCAACGAATAAAATCCAAAGTACTAAAAATAATTTACAAAGCCGTCCACAACTCTGCCCCCAGCCACATCACTAACCTAGTCTCGAAATACCAACCAAGCCATTCTCTTCGGTCCTCCCAAGACCTCCTGCTCTCTAGCTTCCTTGTCACCTCCTCCCATGCTCGCCTACAGGATTTCTACAGAGCTTCTCCCATCCTCTGGAACTCCCTACCCCAATCTGTCTGGCTGTCCCCTAATCTATCCATCTTTCGACAATTCCTGAAAACCATTCTCTTTAAAAAACGTATCCTGCTTCTAACTAATGCACTGCTCATTAGTTCCCCAGCAGCTCACCCCCATAGCTATTACCTTTTGTATCAATACACCCTTCCTCCTAGATTGTAAGCTCTAGCGAGCAGGGCCCTCTGATTCCTCTTGTACCAAATTGTAATGTAACTGTAATGTCTGCCTTAATTTTGTTAAGCTCTGTGCAAACTGTTGGCGCTATATAAATCCTGTAGAATAATAAATAATAATGTGTCAACACTGATGATATGACACTTTGCTACAATGTAAAGTAGTGGGTGTACACACTAGTGTATTTCGATTTTGTGCTGCCCTAGGCCTGACTAAACTCGTGCACCCCCTAATTTAAATATGACCCACCCCTTCCTGTCAAGGCCACATCCCTTGTGTTTAAGACCCGCCCTGCTGCACCATTGGCAAGATATAACCATGTCTATGGTGCAGCAGAAAACATATAGCACAGTTGCAGAATGCCAGCCACCCGCATACCGGAAGCAGTGAGGCCACTTTATGGGGCGCTAGACTTATTAGCCTTTCAGCCCAGTACGCCCCATAAGACTGGCGCCACACTAACAGTGTGGGGACTCTATCCCTGCTGCCCCCCTGCAAAGTGCTGCCCTAGGCCTGGGCCTTGTCGGCCTAGGCCAGGATACAGCGTTGGGCGTACAGTTTGTATAACAGTGTAAATTCGCTGTCCCCTCAAAATAATTCAACACACAGCCATTAATATCTAAACCACTGGCAACATAAGTGAGTACACTCTTAAGTGAAAATGTCCAAATTGGGCCCAAAGTGTAATTATTTTGTGTGACCACCAATATTTTCTTGCACTGCCTTAACCCTCTTGGGCATGGAGTTCACCAGAGCTTCACAGGTTGCCACTGGAGTCCTTTTCCACTCCTCCATGACAACATCACAGAGCTAGTGGATGTTAGAGACTTTGTGCTCTTCTACCTTCCATTTGAGGATGCCCCACAGGTGCTCCATAGGGTTTAGGTCTGGAGACATGCTTGGCCAGTCCATAACCTTTATCCTCAGCTTATTTAGCAAGGCAGTGGTCGTCTTGGAGGTGTGCTTGGGGTCGTTATCATGTTGGAATACTGCCCTGTGGCCCAGTTTCCGAAGGGAGGGGATCATGCTCTATTTCAGTATGTACCATAGTACATGTTGGCATTCATGGTTCCCTCAATGAACCGTAGCTCCCCAGTGCCAGCAGCACTCATGCAGCCCCCCTAGGCCATGACACTCCCACCACCATGCTTGACTGTAGGCAAGACACACTTGTCTTTGTACACCTCACCTGGTTGCCGTCACACACACTTGACACCATCTGAACCAAATAAGTTTATCTTGGTCCCATCAGACCACTGGACATGGTTACAGTAATCCATGTCCTTAGTGTTTTTTTCTTTCGGGGGGAGGCAAACAGCCACCCCCCGGAGGACAGTCGGGACATCAAAGCCCCACACTTACCCCATCTAGGAAGCGGGCGGTCTTCCTCCACCTGTGGTGTGGATCACAGCGGCTTCCACTGTGCATCCCCCTCCTCCTCCTCCTAGGTGTCCAATAGGATCGCCTGTCCTTTCAGACAATTGGGAAACGGGTATCTGACCCGCGATTTCTGATTGGCAGAAAAGCGATTCAGTGCTAGAAAAGTGAATATTCATCTGCTTTTCTAACACAGCTGGGTGGGCTCTGAGCGCAATGATAAGCGCCACGAGTCCACCCTATTTTGAAGCCTATTATTGGCTATGGCTCTAATCAGGTTATTCAAAAAAACATCCCTGCTGCTGTAATTCATGCACCCGGCATCCAGAAAGGGGCCGGATGCATAAACAGGGGTGGCTGCGGTGGCCATGGATAGATTCATGCATAGCATGAATCTATCTATTAATAATATAAGGGGTGGCATGGATAGAGGGGGCGGCGCCCGTGTGCCCTTAATGGGGACGGGCCCCTCTGTATTGATTTTTATATATATATATATATATATATATATATATATATATATATATATATATATATATATATATATACCTATTCCTTTTAACGTCCCTGTAATCCTGCTATATTTTAAAAAGCATAAAATAATTAACTTTCCAGTTTTGTGTTAAGGCTGTGACCACTGCTCATCTAATTAAAATATAATGTCATTGTGGGTGTGTTCAGCATAATACCATGCCTTCAAATCAGCTTCACTGGGGTTTATACTGTTGATTAAAAAGGAATTTTATTAGCTTCTAGGTACTATATTTTTCACTATTCTCAGTGCTCTGATTTCAAGATTTCTAGTGGGAAATATAAATAAATGTTTTGTTGACATACATGGCTCTGCATTCTGTCAAGTGAATGAATATTGCACAGAAGAATGGTCCTACACAGCCTGTGTGATGCTCACAGCAAAATACATCTCTGGAGGTTTTCTGCATACAGTATAAGAAGCTTTGTCTCCATATTTTCAGATGTGTTCAGAGCTCAATCTACGGTTACTGTGGGACATCTCTGAAAAGGAAATTACCATTCTTCTATTTTTACAGGCTGACAATGAAGAAGAAATGTTTCTGATAATAATATAACATCTCTGTTGTGAATTTCCAAAACTACTTAATGCAATATCATTGCAGGCATAATGGTGGCAATTAATACACAGGTTTAAGCTATTCAGTTTTTTTTTCAGATTTTTAAATTTTTTTATTGGATTTGTTTTATAGCAGAAAGTAAAAAATATTGTTTTTTTTTTTGGTTTTTTTTTTTAATTGTCTGTCTTTCTTTTGCATATAACGCAAAAAATAAAACCGCAGTGGTGATCAAATACCACCAAAAGAAAGCTCTATTTGTGGGAAAAAAGGACCTCAATTTTATTTGGGTACTTCTTCACATGACAACGCAATTGTCAGTAAGGCTGCTTTCACACTGAGGCGCTTTATAGGCGCTATTGTGCTAAAAATAGCGCCTGCATAGCGCCTGTAAAGAGCCTCTCCTCTCACTGCAGTGTAAAGGCCCGAGTGCTTTCACACTGGAGTGGTGTGCTTGCAGGACGGCAAAAAAAGTCCTGCAAGCCGCATCTTTGCAGCGCTGTAGGAGCGGTTTATACACTGCTCCTAAAGTGCCACTGCCCATTGAAATCAATGGCAAAACCTCAGTAAAAATGACGGTAAAGCGCCGCTATTTTTAGCGACGCCCCCAATGCCCCAGTGTGAAAGTAGCCGCAAATCAATCACAACATGTACTCATCCAAGCAGTAACATGTAACATGTAACAGTGCTTTGTCGGGTGTGGTAAAAACACAGATCAACTGCCCGTTTTTACCGCCCCCTGGCCACCCATATGAAAGAAGCCTTATGCCATGTACACACAAGCGGACTTTTCGTCAGACTCAAGTCTGAAGGACTTTTCAACGGAGTTCCGACAGAGTTCCGACGGAGTTCCACTGAAACGGACTTGCCTACACACGATCACACCAAAGTCCGACCATCTAGAACGTGGTGACGTACACCAGGTCCGACGAGACTATAAAACGGAAGTTCAATTGCAAGTGCGCCACCCTCTGGGCCCCTTCTGCTAATTTCATGTTTATCTCGTGTTAGTAGAAGTTTGGTGAGAGACGATTCACACTTTTCACACTCGTGTTTTTTCAGATCGTTTAACTGTTGTTCAGTTTATGCTTGCGGGTTTTGCATCCGCTTTTCAGTGCATGTAGTCAGTTCACATTGGTTTATCTAGTGCGTTCTTGTCCACTCGTTGCTGATTTTCAGCTCGCTTTTCACAGGCCTTGCTGTTCTTCAGTGCGTTCTGTTTAAGTTCGTTCTGACCAGCCGACCGTTTTGAAGCCATGTTGCGTGTACATACTCCTTGTAGAGTTCGTGCTTTGCTTGGGCTTGGTGTTGTAGTTAATTCTTCGACCCAAGCCCAGTCCATGAACAGGGTGGGGAGGAGTTCATGGACCAAGAATTAGTTGCTCCAGCGTGACCAATTCTCTCACATGCCTTTGCTTCGTGAGATCCGTGAGAATAATCCTGACTAATGAACTTTCTCAGGATGACGGACCCCATTTTTCACCATTTGTTGGCTTTGCTGACCCCTTATATCAGCAGGCAGGATACCTGCATGAGGCAAGCCATCACTCCGGAGCAGAGGCTAGTCGCCACATTGTGGTACTTGGCGACTGGGAGAAGCCTGCAGGACCTTAAGTTCTCGACAGGCATCTCCCCCCAGGCTCTGGGGATCATTATCCCAGAGACCTGTTCTGCTATAATTCAGGTCCTGCAGAGGGACTATATTAAGGTAAGATTTATCCTTTAACATCACATTTTATTGTATTTAATGTTTGCTAATGTATTGTATTTCTTTCCTCAATACCTAATTACCATGATTGCAATATACTGTGATTGTCCCCTTTGTCCTCATGCATGCTGTAATCTTTTAACGCCCCTTCATGCATATTTGCCTTCACTAACCTCCCCAGCATGCTATGCTGGGCTCATATCCACCTAGTCTAGTCACTTAACAATGTATTTTGTCTGCTCCATTGTAGTGGAGTTTTCAAAAAGTTTTCAAATTGTCTGTGTGTCCTTAAAATAATTTATAAGCCCCCCCCCCTTAAAAGTCCTTAAATAAATTTATAACCCCCCCCCCCTTAAAACTGTTCCAAATGGTCTGTGTGTCCTTAAATGAATTTATAAGCCCCCCTTGAAATGTGTCCAAATGGTCTGTGTGTCCTTAATTAATTTATAAGCCCCCCCTCCCCTTAAAATGTGTCCAAATGGTATGTGTGTCCTTAAACTAATTTATAAGCCCCCCCCTTTAAAATGTGTCCAAATGGTATGTGTGTCCTTAAATTAATTTATAAGCCCCCCCCCCTTAAATTTTATCAATGAGCCATCAGAGGGGGTGAGGAATCTGATAAGTTGGCCTTATATTTTATTCTTTAAATAATAATTCAAAAAATTGTTATACTTATGTTGGGCAAGAATGTTTTTGTGTGTAATCTGCTTGCAATGTTATGTGCAAAAGTACTTATATTTTTTTTCTTGTTTCACTCCCCAGTTTCCTTCACCACCACAGGAATGGCAGACTGTGGCATCCCATTTTGCCACCCGTTGGGACTTGAAGGGCCACCACCCCATTCGGGGTAATACTATTTTAATTATAAGGGGTTTCATAGTATTGTGTTAATGGTGGTGGTGTCGGCACAATATGAATTTCTTTATGTGGATGTGGGGAAGAATGGCTGGATGTCGGATGGAGGTGTTTTCGCCCAGACGGAGTTCTACCAGCGTCTCCCGAGTGGTGGCCTGGGATTGCCACCTGATGCGGATAACGTGGAAGGACTCCCCTTTTTCTTTATTGCAGATGAAGCCTTCGGTCTGGGAAAGCACCTGATGAGGCCATTCCTCCAAAGGAACCCTCACCCTGGAGAGGAGGGTTTTTAACTACCGGCTGGCCAGAGCAAGAAGAGTTGTGCAGAATGCCTTCGGGATAAAGGCCAGCCGGTTCCACCTGTTTCTGACAGCAATCCATCTGGCGGAATACAAACTTAATCATATTGTTCTAGCATGCTGCATCCTGCACAATTTTTTAAGAAAAAATTCAAGAAATTATATTGCATCAATTGGGCCTGAGGCCAGACTTACAGACAATCCTCTGATGGGCCTGGATACTGGCCGTTGGCCCCCCCAAAGCACCCGTGAAGTTAGGGAGAAATATGTTAATTATTTTACGGGTAGGGGGACCATTGCAATGCCAGACAATGTCTGATTTTAGAAAAAAATAAAATAAAAAAATAATGATCAGATAAAATCTCGAAATGTACTTATTGCTTGAGTTTAAGGACCCTGAATTCATGTCCCAATTTATTGACAAGTACAGGGAGATGAGGAATCTGTGGGAGGTCAAAGACAGTGCATATTACAATAAACCAGTAAGGAAGGAAACGCTGGAGAGACTTCTGGCATTTGTGCAGACTTTGATCCCAGAAGCAACCATGAAGATTTTGGAACATAAAATTGGGATCTTGAGGAATATGTATAGGAGGGAGCATAACAAGATCCAGGCTTCCCTGAGATCAGGAGCATCAGCAGATGATGTGTATGTACCCAGGTTGTGGTACTTCGAAAAACTGCGTTTTCTTGATGACCATACTGAAGCCAGGGAATCTCTTTCGACCCTTCCCTCCACCCTTCCCTGCAGCCTTCCCTGTAGCCTTCCCTCCACCCTTCCCTCCACCCCAGCAGAGGCTGACAAGAAACAACTTGGGCCTTCCATCCTGGAAGACCCGGATGCGCCCAGCTGGAGCCAGGTATATTATTTTTAGACATATTTAGTGTCCTATAATTAATGATGTTAACGAGATGTTATAATTGATTACCTATTAAGGATTTTATCCAAAATATGATGTATACATATCAATTGACAGTAGTGGCCAAAAATGTTTGTCACCAGCTTGAAAAAAATGCTGGGGTCAGAATGATACTCTTTTATATGTATTAACATTGAATTTGCAAGTCATGAGCTGAAAATTGTGTGTGATTTATGAACCAAAAACTAAAACTATGTCCCTTTTTTATACACAGGAGGAGCTCAGCCAGGAGGAAGGTGTGGAAAGTGGCAGGCAGGAGGAGGCTGGGCCCAGTGACAGCCAGGAGGTGGGCAGGCCCAGTGACAGCCAGGAGGTGGGTGGGCCCAGTGTCAACCAGGAGGTGGCCGGGCCCAGTAGGAGCCTCACCCAATCACAGGTTCCTCCCCTCCGCCTTCATACAAAAAGGCCCAGGAAGGGGACAGTGACAGAGGAGGCATCACTGCGCCTCATTTGAGAAGCTTCGAATGTCCTCAGGAGCCCCCCCGAAGCTGAAGAGGCCTATGGCTGCTATATTGCCAGCAGGTTGCTCGAATTGGAGAAGGGCCAACGCCTCCTCTGTGAAAGAATTATTTTTGATGCCCTTCACAAGGGGCTGAGGGGCGAGTTAGCTACCAACAGTCAAATATATGAGCAAGCCCTTCCTCCTCCTCCTCCTGCCACAAGTCCACCACCAGAGCCACAGCCTCCAAGGAAGGCTGCAGGGAAGGCTGCAGGACAGCATGGAGGGAAGGCTGCAACAAAGAGAAGAAAGTGATGACCTGGGTTCAGTCTGGTCTGACAGAAGACGCAGGCTGGTGTAGTACCACAGCCTGGGGACATATATGTCATCTGCTGCTGGTCTTGATCTATGGGATTCCTGGACCAGATTGTGCTCCCTATTATATGGACTCCTCAAGATCCCAATTTTCTTTTCCACAGACTTGATGTGTGCCCTGGGGCCAAAAGGCTTCACAAATTCCAAAAGTTTCTCCAGCGTTGCCTTCATCTTTATTTTGCTAACCAGAAAAAATGGATATTTTATTTTCTGAAAATACTTGCCTATGTGTTTTTATTCAAATACATTTCTAAAAGACAATTCCAAATTAACAAGGGACACCAACCTCCTTGAGGTTCCAAAAACAACAAAAATATAATGTTATTGTGGTAACTTGACACACAAAAAATAAAACATTAATAATGTTATTGTGTTAACTTGAAACACAAAAAAATAAAACATTATTTATGTTATTGTGGTAACTTGACACACAAAAAATAAATAAATATGGAGATCACTAGAAAATAATTTTTAAATAATCATAAAAAGATCTTGATGAAATCAAAAATAATAAAAGATGACTCAAAAAATAAATTTGTAAACATTATTATGGAGATCGGGCTTTTAAAAAATACAATATCATTCATGAGATCAAGATAAATAATCCAGAAATCTGTTTGTGAGAACTCTGTGTGAATATGAGCAGCAAAACAACTTCGTTCTTCTAGCATTATAAAGAAGACAATAATGCGCTGCATTGAACAATCACGGAATGTGCAGCGTGAGGCATGTGCTAGCTCCAATACGAACACTAGTTTTACCAGACCGATCGCTTCCATCTCGTACTTGCTTCAGAGCATGCGTCATTATTTGTCCGTCGGACCAGCATACAGACGAGCGGATTTCTCGGTAGGAACTAAAGTCCGTCTGATTTTTCGTCAACAAAGGTCCGATGAAGCCCACACATGATCGAATTGTCCGACGGATTCATTCCGTCAGACCTTTGCTGTCAAAAAGTCCGGTCGTGTCTTCACGGCATTACTCATTTTCTCTCACAACTTTCCTAGGCTTTTAAAATGCAGCATTCAATAACTCAACAAACTATGACAGATGATGATGAAGTGTTTTTTTTATAAGTTTTGCCAAATTTTGAAAAAAATTGGCAGACAAAATTGGCTCAATGAGACAAGGCTAGTGCACTTAAACAAAACTGCTGAGCTAAAACAAAGAATGAAAAAGAGGTTTGTATTAGCAGTAATTATGTATTCTGCTTTTTTCCTCAAGCTCCAATATTCCAGCCTTACATGTATGTTGAATGTCAATTAAAAAATCTAGCATAATTAAAAAGTGGCAAACTAATGAATGAAAACAGTGAACGTGACTCTAGCATGGCTTTTGGAAGTAGTTAGATAAATATAAAATATTACATATTGTCAGAAGCCTGTGCACTCCTGTTTCTTCATAGCCGCTGGTTCAAGCATCCTGGTTTTGGCTGTGGCATTCTTGTCTGTCTGTCCACCTACAAGGTGATTGATGTGGCCAGTCTCTGAGTGGAGACCAAACCTGATTTAAGCCAGCCAAGCCTGCAGTTTCATGCTTATGATATTGCGTTTGTTACATATGTTCCAAACTCCCTGCTTGTCTGCCGTGCTCTGCTATATTGGATTCGTAGTTGATGACCTCAGATCAGATATTGACTATTCTCTAAACCGCTCTGCCTGTCTGCCAACCACAAGTACCTGTTTGCTTTGCTCAGTTTGCGGCATGGTAGTGAGGCACTATAGCAATGTGTATAAGTCCCAGTAGGCCTGCTTGCCTCATGGGAAAGGGAGATGCTATAGGTGAAGAACACAGGAGCCAGCTATAGTGTCTGACCACCTGCTTTAGGGGTAAGCATGACACATACGAATACTATGTATTTTTATATGTGGCCAGAAGGTGGCGATCTTAGCTTCTTTTCACCCCTTTTCCAGATGGTCCTCATCTGCTTTGTTGCTAAAGCTTCTTGTTTATGGTGGTTTAAGGTTTAAGATTTAAGGTGATAGTTACACAAACAGATTAGTCAATAGAATCACTTCTTTTCCAAAGAAAGGGTAAGGTAATGTCTGCTGTATTCTCTCTGTGGAAAAAATGTAAACATAATGTCCTGTGATACATATATATATATAAATATATATATACACACACACACTATATTGCCAAAAGTATTGGAACGTCTGCCTTTATACGCACATGAACTTTGATAGCACCCCAGTCTTCTTAGTCCGTATGGTTCAATATGGAGTTGCCCCACCCTTTGCAGCTATAATTACTTCAACTCTTCTGGGAAGGCTGTCAAAAAGGTTTAGGAGTGTGTCTATGATAATGTTTGACCATTTTTCCAGCGCTTTGGTGAGGTCAGGCACTGATGTTGTACGAGAAGTCCTGACTCACAGTCTCCACTCTAATTCATCCCAAAAGTGTTCCACTGTGTTGAGGTCAGGACAGTCAAGCTTCTCCACCCCAAACTCACTCATCCATGTCTTTATGGACCTTGCTTTGTGCACTGGTGTGCAGTCATGTTGGAACAGGAAGGGGCCATTCCCAAACTGTTCCCCCAAAGTTGGGAGCATGAAATTGTCCAAAATATCTTAATATGCTGGTGCCTTAAGAGTTCCCTTCACTGAAACTAAGGGGCCAGGCCCAACCCCTGTGAAACCCCACACCATAATCCCCCCTCCACCAAATTATTTTGACCAGTGCACAAAGCAAGGTCAATAAAGACATGGATAAGTGAGTTTGGGGTGGAGGAACTTGGCTGGCCTGCACTTCAACCCAATAGTACACCTTTGGGATGAAATAGAGTGGAGACTGTGAGCCAGGCCTTCTTGTTCAAAAAATTAGTGCTTGACCTCACAATTGTGCTTATGGAAGAATGGTCAAAAAAAATTATAGCTGCAAAGGGTGGGCCAACTCAATATTGAACCCTACGGACTAAGACTGGGATGCCATTAAAGTTCAAGTGTGTGTAAAGGCAGCTGTCCCTGTGTGTGTGTGTATATATATATATATATATATATATATATATATATATATATAGTGGGGACGGAAAGTATTCAGACCCCCTTACATTTTTCACTCTTTGTTATATTGCAGCCATTTCCTAAAATCATTTAAGTTAATTTTTTCCTCATTAATGTACACACAGCACCCCATATTGACAGAAAAACACAGAATTGTAGACATTTTTGCAGATTTATTGAAAAAGAAAAATTGAAATATCCTAAAAAATATGGTCCTAAGTATTCAGACCCTTTGCTCAGTATTTAGTAGAAGCACCCTTTTGATCTAATACAGCCATGAGTCTTTTTGGGAAAGATGCAACAAGTTTTTCACAGTTGGATTTGGGGATCCTCTGCCATTCCTCCTTGCAGATCCTCTCCAGTTCTGTCAGGTTGGATGGTAAACGTTGGTGGACAGCCATTTTTATGTCTCTCCAGAGATGCTCAATTGGGTTTAAGTCAGGGGTATGGCTGGGCCATTCAAGAACAGTCACGGAGTAGTTGTGAAGCCACTCCTTCGTTATTTTAGCTGTGTGCTTAGGGTCATTGTCTTGTTGGAAGGTAAACCTTTGGCCCAGTCTGAGTTCCTGAGCACTCTGGAGAAGGTTTTTGTCCAGGATATCCCTGTACTTGGCTGCATTTATCTTTCCCTCTATTACAACCAGTCATCCTGTCCCTGCAGCTGAAAAACACCCCCACAGCATGATGCTGCCACCACCATGCTTCACTGTTGGGACTGTATTGGACAGGTGATGAGCAGTGCCTAGGTTTTCTCCACACATACCACTTAGAATTAAGGCCAAAAAGTTCTATCTTAGTCTCATCAGACCAGAGAATCTTATTTCTCACCATCTTGGAGTCTTTCAGGTGTTTTTAAGCAAACTCCATGCGGGCTTTCATGTGTCTTGCACTGAGGAGAGGCTTCCGTCGGCCACTCTGCCATAAAGCCCCGACTGGTGGAGGGCTGCAGTGATGGTTGACTTTCTACAACTTTCTCCCATCTCCCGACTGCATCTCTGGAGCTCAGCCACAGTGATCTTTGGGTTCTTCTTTACCTCTGTCACTAAGGCTCTTCTCCCCCGATAGCTCAGTTTTGCCGGACGGCCAGCTCTAGGAAGGGTTCTAGTTGTCCCAAACGTCTTCCATTTAAGGATTATGGAGGCCACTGTGCTCTTAAGAACCTTAAGTGCAGCAGAAAATTTTTTGTAACCTTGGCCAGATCTATGCCTTGCCACAATTCTGTCTCTGAGCTCTTCGGGCAGTTCCTTTGACCTCATGATTCTCATTTGCTCTGACATGCACTGTGAGCTGTAAGATCTTATATAGACAGGTGCGTGGCTTTCCTAATCAAGTCCAATCAGTATAATCAAACACAGCTGGACTCAAACGAAGTGTAGAACCATCTCAAGGATGATCAGAAGAAATGGACAGCACCTGCGTTAAATATATGAGTGTCACAGCAAAGGGTCTGAATACTTAGGAGCCTGTGAAATCTCAGTTTTTCTTTTTTAATAAATCTGCAAAAATGTCAACAATTCTGTGTTTTTCTGTCAATATGGGGTGCTGTGTGTACATTAATGAGGAAAAAAATGAACTTAAATGATTTTAGCAAATGGCTGCATAATAACAAAGAGTGAAAAATTTAAGGGGGTCTGAATACTTTCTGTCCCCACTGTATATATATATATATATATATATATATATATATATATATATATATATATATATGTGTGTGTGTGTGTGTGTGCTATTGACACATATATAGCTCTGTATATATCTATCGATAGATAGATAGATAGATAGATAGATAGATAGATAGATAGATAGATAGATAGATAGATAGATAGATAGATAGATAGATAGATAGATAGATAGATAGATAGATAGATAGATAGATAGATAGAGGGTGCTATTGACATCAAATTTGCACTACATGCCAGTAACAACCCATACAATCCATACATACAAAGAGAACAAAGCAAATAGGTTCAGAAATGAAGTTATGTGTAATAAACTGGAATGACAGGGAAAAAGTATTGAACACGCTAACTGAAATTTATTTAATACTTTGTACTCTACAGTCAGGTCCATAAATATTGGGACATCAACACAATTCTAATCTTTTTGGCTCTATACACCACCACAAGGGATTTGAAATGAAACTAACAAGATGTGCTTTAACTGCAGACTTTCAGATTTAATTTGAGGGTATTTACATCCAAATCAGGTGAACGGTGTAGGAATTACAACAGTTTGTATATGTGCCTCACACTTTTTAGGGACCAAAAGTAATGGGACAGATTAACAATCATCCATCAAACTTTCACTTTTTAATACTTGGTTGCAAATCCTTTGCAGTCAATTACAGCCTGAAGTCTGGAATGCATAGACATCACCAGATGTTGGGTTTCATCTCTGTTGATGTTTGGCTAGGCCTCTACTGCAACTGTCTTCAGTTCCTGCTTGTTCTTGGGGCATTTTCCCTTCAGTTTTGTCTTCAGCAAGTGAAATGCATGCTCAATCAGATTCAGGTCAGGTGATTGACTTGACCATTGCATAACATTCCACTTCTTTCCCTCAAAAAAGTCTTTGGTTGCTTTCACATTATGCTTCGGGTCATTGTCCATCTGAACTGTGAAGCGCTGTCCAATGAGTTCTGAAGCATTTTGCTGAATATGAGCAGATAATATTGCCCGAAACACTTCAGAATTCATCCTGCTGCTTTTGTCAGCAATCACATCATCAATAAATACAAGAGAACCAGTTCCATTGGCAGCCATACATGCCCACGCCATGACACTACCACCACCATACTTCACTGATGAGGTGGTATGCTTTAGATCATGAGCAGTTCCTTTCCTTCTCCATACTCTTCTCTTCCCATCACTCTGGTACAAGTTGATCTTGGTCTCATCTGTCCATAGGATGTTGTTCCAGAACTGTGAAGGCCTTTTTAGATGTTGTTTGGCAAACTCTAATCTGGCCTTCCTGTTTTTGAGACTCATCAATGATTTAAATCTTGTGTTGAACCCTCTGTATTCACTCTGGTGAAGTCTTCTCTTGATTGTTGACTTTGACACACACACACCTACCTCCTGGAGAGTGTTCTTGATCTGGCCAACTGTTGTGAAGGGTGTTTTCTTCACCAGGTAAAAAAATTCTTCGGTCATCCACCACAGTTGTTTTCCGTGGTCTTCTTGGTCTTTTGGTGTTGCTGAGCTCACCGGGGCGTTCTTTCTTTTTAAGGATGTTCCAAACAGTTGATTTGGCCACACCTAAACTTTTTGCTATCTCTCTGATGGGTTTGTTTTGTTTTTTCAGCCTAATGATGGCTTGCTTCACTTATAGTGACAGCTCTTTGGATCTCATATTGAGAGTTGACAGCAACAGATTCGAAATGCAAATAGCACACTTGAAATGAACTCTGGACCTTTTATCTGCTCCTTGTAAATGGGATAATGAGGGAATAACACACACCTGGCCATGGAACAGCTGGGCAGCCAATTTTCCCATTACTTTTGGTCCCTTAAAAAGTGGGAGACACATATACAAACTG
Source organism: Lithobates clamitans (assembly GCA_037952925.1). Classification (NCBI taxonomy): domain Eukaryota; kingdom Metazoa; phylum Chordata; class Amphibia; order Anura; family Ranidae; genus Lithobates; species Lithobates clamitans. The sequence continues at coordinate 5,641,037 of JBBGZY010000178.1, read as the reverse complement.
TAATTCCTACACCGTTCACCTGATTTGGATGTAAACACCCTCAAATCAAAGCTGAAAGTCTGCAGTTAAAGCACATCTTGTTTGTTTCATTTCAAATCCATTGTTGTGGTGTATAGAGCCAAAAAGATTACAATTGTGTCAATGTTCCAATATTTATGGACCTGACTGTATAAACAGATGAAATTCAAAACTTGTCAACCTAAATTAAAGCACAATTGCTCCAAAGCCTCCACGGTTTAGGAAATATTTACAATAAAGCCGTGCGCCGATGTCTTTTGCGCATGTTCACTTTAGAGAGGGCAAATTGTGCTGTTTCTAAAAGGGTCATGCCGTGACTGGCGGGTCACCGCGCACGAGCGACGTCAGGCGACTCCGGCCAGTCACAGAGCCAGAGTTCGCGGCCCCCGAAGGAAGAGGAAGATTAAGGTCTGGTGTGACCCCTCTGACACCTCCATCCCTAATAGTGCACAAAAAAAAGGTGTGGGCTGTGTGGGTCATCCTGGAAGGTTGGGTGGTTGTTGCATCTGTGCACCCCCCTTTGATGGTGGATGTCTTTTGGACGCCCATGCGTTACCGCCCGTACATGACGTTGGGGGCGTAGCCTTCGGGGTCTTGTGGGTATATCTGGACGTTCAGCACGGCTGGGATTCTGATTCACTACTTGGCAATTGGATAGAGCGGTCACATCTCTAAGAACAAACTGACAACCATTGGATGTTTTTCACTCCATTGAGGTACAACCTTTTTACTTTCCTGACATCTATTGGGTCTGTTACATTGTCTTTATACACATGTAATACTATATTATTCTACATTGCCCCGTAGTCTCTCTGTCCATACCAGTTTTATAACCATGCATTCATGCATTTACTATATTCCATATCTCAGTTAGTTTGTTCATACCAAGATAATTTTATAAGCTTAATTCACTTACTCATATCTCTATGTATATATAGATTAAAGCTTAGAACCCTATACAATAAGCTCATTTTGCATTTATGATGCCCTCTGATATATGTGCATCCTTGCAGACATTTTCCAGACACAATTTTAAGGGGCTAAGTGGAGACCGCAGTGAGAAATACCCCTATCCAGACCGTGCTGATCCTCCGGATGTTCCCCTATTGTGGCCTTTGTTTTGTTCCGCCTCTTCAGCTCCCGAGCTGGATGCACCACACTGCTGCCATCTTGATATCCAGCGTTTGGCGATTTATCTCAGACTTCGGTAAGTATGAGGTCTCTGCATCAGGCCTCTCTTGCCAATCATTCCATCTGCCCCCATTTACCAACCACATACATTTATTGATCTTATTACTTACATTGCAGATACAACATTCATGCATCCGCCCCTGAAGAAGCGAGCAGGGTCTTGCGAAATGCATAGGGCTTTATTGATGCTTGTTTTATGCCGGTACAGGCTGGGTATTATTGATGTCTGCATTATGTTCATACTTCCCTGTCCACATGTATGTACATTTTATCATCCTATTTTGTATGTGTATTTACTGACCCAGCAACTTTCAAGTTTTATTGTTGCTCATTGATGTATAACATTTGTAATAAATCTTTGTATATTTATGTTCATCTGTGTTGTGTACATTGGCTATTATGCCTGGTAACTCACAATCATTGTTGTTACCGCTCCGTTACATAACATTTTGAAATGAATAAATTGATTTTGTCTCAGTGTTCGCTGTGGACATTGGCTAAACCTCTCTCACCTCATCTAAAGTCCCAGGGCTATTTTTCTTGTTTTTTTGTGCCCGAAGGAAGAGGGGTGAAGATGGACGCTCACTGCTAGTGGGGATAGCGGTGACATCGCAGGCTTCATTTTCAGGTAAGTGATACATAATGGGCTACTATGTATAGTAGCCCATTATGCTTTACCTTTGCAGGGAAATAAAGAGGAAGTAAAACCCATCAGGATTTACTTCCTCTTTAATAGCCAGCAATTGCTCCAGTACAACAGATTGCCACTACACAGCTTAAATGTATTAATTGGCGATTTACTCTGTCAGCATTTTATTTATTATCTATATCTACGTGTTCCATAGCAAAGTAGCACAAACAAAAATGCATTGCATTTACAAAGGATATTGTTGGGGTTATGATGGATTGTGAAATTGGTACCTAGGAGATATATTTGCTAAACAAGAAGGACACCCTCACCTAGTGACCTATATATATTTCTAAGAGGCTAGAGATGTGCTGTGCTTGTTGTTTCATCTTTAGCCTTATTTTGGCACCTCTAATTGTTGCACAAAAAAAGAGCAAGAACAATTTCTAAAAGAGAAAAAAATTGAACTGTTCAACCTACTTTCTCCTCGGATTGCAATCAATATTTTCCTCTGGAAACAGCCAGGCTAGCAGTGACAGGAGAAAAAAAGAAAACTTGTTTTCTGCAATCAATGAGTACTGAACAAATACCAATGTCAACAAAGACAGTACAACACAAGTATTCATAACAAGCAGTTTAAAAGATGGAAACAAAAATACTGAAAAGTGTCTTTCATTCAAGAACTCTTCAGATAAGCACAAAATGTATAAACTGGTTTTGTCTAAATATTGCATGGCACTGTTGTAACTCATTTCCTTTATTGATTTTGTAGAGGAAGGAAAGCTCTATTATTTTAATGTGCATCTCAAATGAAAGGATGCTCATTAAACTTATATCTTAATTAAAGTGAAATTTCCATCAGTAACTGATATCATTAATAGCATGGTTTGATGAAGTGCAAATGAGAAGAATCTCAGCCTAAAAACATCTAAGTAGTAGAATGTAGCATTTTGTGGATTAGTATTTTATAATTAAACATACAGTATATATAAATGTCAACATAGAACTCTTCCATAGTCTACAAAAATTCTATATGCGTATTCCGGAAATGGATTTACAGCTGATCTGTAGCAGCCCCAAGAATATTGTGATTATATTTTGGATGTCCAATTCTGTTTTGAAATGTATTCACGTACTCCAATTTGTATTTGAAATCACTTATTATTCTTATATTGACAGCCAGTAGCAGAGGCTTATGCAGGGGATATGCTTATCTAAGGCCACTGTGTTCAGCAGGTCCTCATAGTTATAACAGTTCAGTCACTGGTACACTTCATCTATCATTTACAACATGACACAGCATTACATTTTCAGATAATGTAGTGTGTGGTACTGAGTTGGAAGAGCAAAATTTGCTGAATTGTTTCCCCAGACTAGTGACCGCATTACTTCTCTACAGTCAGATAGCTTGGCAGGAGAGAATTCTCAAAAAGTTGTTGAAAGCAGTGAGCAGTAATTAACTTGGGGTACAATTTCAAACAAACATTAGCCTTGCTATATTACATGGCATTTTCTAGATGGCTACAGATTGAAACTATACCTATTATAATTCCCAATCCACCAAACTAATCTTCAATGCCTTTACCTTGCTAAACCAATTAGATTTCTGAGGCCCTGAAAAATATTTTAGGGACTACTGGGGGGGAATTCTTAATTTGGTAATTTTTTAAAAGGGTATGTTTGTATATAATTATTATATTATAATTATATATTATTATTTTATCTAATATATTCTGCTCTGTTAGCGATCTTGACAAACTTAGTTTGAACGTTCAAAGGAGCCAGGTGGAAATTTGTCAGCCAAACAGTGCCTGCACCCTATCAGAATACATCACTGTTTGGGTATCCAGACAACCACAGTCATTGCTGCTGTGTGATTACAATAGTCAACAGTGCAGATTCCTCCACTCAGGCTGTTTACTGTGCATGTAGGAATCTATACTGCTGGCTATTAAATTCAGACAGTGGCAATATCTGTAGCTGTCTGAATACTTGAAGAGTGATTGGTTCTGCTAAAGTCAGAGACCTCTGTGTAGCTCCAAGCATTCCACAAGTTCCAGAACAGATTTCAATTCTATTTATGAATAATAAATACAAAAGTGTAGTGCTAAGTGTATAAAACACTGTGAAAGTGAAATATATATCACAACAGTTGATGGGAACAAGTGTTATGATAAAATCTGTGAAAATATTATTATTATTATTATTATACAGGATTTATATAGCGCCAACAGTTTGCGCAGCGCTTTACAACATGGGGCAGACAGTACACTTACAATACAAATCAATACAGGAGGGATCAGAGGGCCCTGCTCGTTAGAGCTTACAATCTAGAAGGGAGGGTCAAGTGGAGACAAAAGGTAATAACTGTGGGGGATGAGCTGATGGAAAAAAAAAACAGTACAGTTGTTAGGTGTGGGTAGGATAGGCTTCTCTGAAGAGAAGGGTTTTCAGGGATCTTCTGAAAGCTAATAAAGTAGGAGATAAGCGGACAGATTGGGGTAAGGAGTATCATAGGATTGGAGAGGCTTTGGAAAAGGCCAGGAGGCGAGCATGGGAGGAGGTGACAAGGGAGCTAGAGAGCAGGAGGTCTTGAGAGGAACGAAGAGAGCGAGTAGGTTGGTATTTAGAGACTAGGCAAGTGATGTAGCTGGGGGCGAAATTGTGGATGGCTTTGTACGTAGTTGTTAGAATTTTGAATTTAATTCTTTGGCCGAGCGGAAGCCAGTGGAGGGATTGACATAGAGGAGTGGCAGACACAGAGCGACAGGTAAGGTGGATGAGTCTGGCAGCGGCATTCATAATGGATTGAAGAGGTGATAGACTATGTAGAGGTAAGCCAATGAGAAGGGAGTTGCAGTAGTCAAGGCGAGAGATGACCAGCGAGTGAATTAAGAGCTTTGTTGTGTCATTGGTTAGAAAGGGGCGTATTTTGGAGATGTTGCGGAGGTTGAGGCGGCAGGATTTGGACAGTGATTGGATGTGTTGCTTGAAGAAGAGTTCAGAGTCTAGGACTACACCTAGAACTTTGGCATGTGGAGATGGGCTTATAGTTGTGCCATCGATTTTGACAGAGAGATCAGGGGAAGAGGCATAGGGGGGAGGGAAAATTAGAAGTTCGGTTTTGGCTAGATTGAGTTTAAGGAAGTGGTGAGACATCCAGACTGATATATCTGAGAGTAAGTTACTGATACGTGAGGAGACAGAGGGAGTGAGCTGAGGTGTAGAGAAATAGATTTGGGTGTCATCAGCGTAGAGGTGGTATTGGAAGCCATGGGAGGCTATCAGTTGACCCAGGGAGGCAGTGTAGATTGAAAATAGTAGAGGTCCAAGAACAGAACCCTGAGGGACCCCAACAGAGAAAGGAAGAGGGGAGGAGGAAGTAGAGTTATAAGAAACACTAAAGGTGCGGTTGGATAAGTAGGAAGAGAACCAGCGAAGTGTACCAATAGTGTGTAGTGACTATGACCTGATAAAGTCCAAACACTGATGAAAGGAATCAAAATAAACTCAGAAAAGTAATGTCCACTCAAATGGCTATAATGAAATCCTCTGTGACAAATAGTGGGAATGATGTAGACACAAGGATAGCTGTGTGACACAAAACGTAATGGATGAACATTCTAGTGGAAGATTATGGATGGGTACTTCTTACCAGACAAGGTGGACCCACCTGTCATACAACAGTGGGCCAATCAAGCATGTGTTCTGACCAAAAGCCAGGTTCTTATCAGTACCACTGACTGAGAGGTAGACCAGGTCTATGGAAGGATCACTCCAAGGGCAGGCGTTGTGTCGATCAGCCAATCAGGATCCAGGTATAACAACCGGAGCTCAGGCAGATCTTCCAGGCAGATTTCTGTAATTCTATTTATGACAACGGGATCAGTAGAGGAAATATACAGTATATCAGAACCTTTAGTACCAGTGGATGTTGAAGAAATATCTTCTGGTCATGGTGGATTAGTTCCACTCAAAGTCTATTGTTTTCCAAAGATAGAAAGGGAACTATGATTGCTTTGTGAAAAATGCAACCATGGTTGCTTGTTTGGTTAAAGCGCATGTTAAACAAAATGTTGTTTAATTAATTCATTCATTAATCCGTTTTTTTAGGGATATCCCACCACTGTAACTACGGAAGGTCTAAATCAGCCCTACCTTTAGAGACACTAGAAATTCTACTACAGTCTTGCCATAATATCGCAACAATTTCTAATAGGCAGATGTAGCGAGTTAGAACATTTTTTATAATTTTTTATACAAGGAGATTACCTGATATGTATGTGTGTATATAAGTATGTATTTATTTATTTACAACATATTTAATGGATGTGTTTGACAGGGGGATAAGGAATCTTTCCTATGTAAATAATCAAAGGCTCTCACATAATGCAAAACATAAAAATACCTATATATAAAGAGGGCAATATCTAAAATGAACATCTCGTAATAGGCACCATACATACATTTTTTATCAATATGCCATACAGTGCCTTGAAAAAATATTCAAACCACTTGAAATTTTTTATATATTGTCATGTTACAACCATAAATGTAAATGTATTTTATTGGGATTTTATGTGATAGACCAACACAAATTGGCACATAATTGTGAAGTGGAAGGAAAATGATAAATGGTTTTTCAATTTCTTTACAAATAAAAATGTGAAAAGTGTGGCATGCATTTGTATTCATCCCCCTGAGTCAATACTTTGTAGAACCACCTTTTGCTGCAATTATAGCTGCAAGTATTTTTGGGTATGTCTCCACCAGCTTTGCACATCTAGAGACTGACATTCTTCTTTGCACAATATCTCAAGCTCTGTCAGATTGGATGGAGAGCGTATGTGAACAGCAATTTTCAAGTTTTGCCACAGATTGTCAATTGGATTTAGGTCTGGACTTTGACTGAGCCTTTCTAACACATGAATATGCTTTGATCTAAACCATTCCATTGTAGCTCTGGCTGGATGTTTAGGGCTGTTGTCTTGATGGAAGGTGAACTTCTGCCTCAGTCTCAAGTCTTTTGAAGACTCTAACAGGTTTTCTTCTAAGATTGCCCTGTATTCGGCTCCATCCATCTTCCCATCAACTCTAACCAGCTTCTCTGTCCCTGCTGAAGAAAAGCATCCCCACAACATGATGTTGCCACCACCATGTTTCACGGTGGGGATGGTGTGTTCAGGGTGATGTGCAGTGTTAGTTTTCTGCCACACATAGCGTTTTGCTTTTATGTCAATTTTGGTCTCATCTGACCAGAGCACCTTCTTCCACATGTTTGCTGTGTTCCCCACATGGCTTCTCGCAAACTGGACTTCTTATGGCTTTCTTTCAACAATGGCTTTCTTCTTGCCACTCTTCCATAAAGGCCAAATTTGTGAAGTGCATGACTAATAGATTCTCCCATCTGAGTTTTGGATCTCGGCAGCTCCTCCAGAGTTACCATGGGCCCCTAGGCCCCTTCTCTGATTAATACTCTCCTTGCCCGGCCTGTCAATTTAGGTGGACAGCCATGTCTTGGTAGGTTTACAGTTGTGCCGTACTCTTTCCATTTTTGGATGATGGATTGAACAGTGCTCCATGAGATGTTCAAAGCTTGGAATATTATTTTATAACCTGGATAAAAAGGAAAAAAGAAAGAAAACCTGCGCTACCAAGCAAAAATTAGTGTGACTGCAGCTGCAACAAAAACCACAAATATCAATGAGGTGAAAAATTTAAATAAAAAGGAAAAATTTTTGTGCGCTTGCATAAGATACTTAAATCTATATTCCTGTGTGATTGTCATAAATAGATGAATAAATGAATAAACACCATCAGAGTTAATTTTAAGTGTAAGTGAATAAAAAAAAATAAAAAAGTGAATAAAATAAAAAGGTGCCCCTTTGAAGACGTGACCTATCACGAAACATGTAGGGCGTGGCTACGCAGTGTATGCCAGATCGCCATAGAGCCCCATGTAATTTAGCACGGGCGTCTCTGGTGTTTTTATATTTTGCCGGCTTTTATATTTTGGATGTTTTTGTATGATGCCTAGTTGTCTGAGGCAATAAAACTCCCTTTTTTTATCTACGAGTTTCTTTTTCTCCCCTTCTTTATTCACGAGTTTAAAACGAGGGAGTATTTACATCAACGCGGAAGTGTCGGAATCATCTCCAGTCGTGTGGTGAGCTGTCATCTCCTGTCCCTGCAGAGGGCTAAATCTGTATGCTTCTAAGACCTTGCTATAAAGGAGGTCCAAAACGTCTGGTAAGGATACATCTGTTATCAACCTTTGGATCCACTGGTGGTTGGAGGTCCCTTCACGTCCCCTTATTCCTTTATACATACTAAGGAATGCAACTTATGAACTTTGGATATGCGTTTTTTTTGCGACTCATGACGCAATTTTGAACTCTTTCACTTATGACTTTGCACTTGGGTGGAATAACCTTGTTTTTTGCACACAAGTTTTCTATATTTATCTGTATGGAATGGTTAATATTAGTATTTGATTTACATGTCACTATTTGCTGTGTCGCATAGTGACTTTTTTATTCACTTACACTTAAAATTAACTCTGATGGTGATTATTCATTTATTCATCTATTTATGACAATCACACAGGAATATAGATTTAAGTATCTAATGAAAGCGCACAAAAAATTTTTTCTTTTTATTTTATAACCTAACCTGCTTTAAACTTCTCCACAACTTTATCCCTGACCTCTCTGGTGCGTTCCTTGGCCTTCATGATGCTGTTTGTTCACTAAGGTTCTCTAACAAACCTCTTGAGGGCTTCACAAATATATGTATTTATAATGAGAATAAATTACACACAGGTGGACTCTATTTACTAATTAGGTGACTTCTAAAGGCAATTGGTTCCATTAGATTTTAGTTAGGGGTATCAGAGTAAAGGGGGCTGAATACAAGTGCACACCACACTTTTCAGATAATTAAAAAAAAAAGTGAAAACCATTTATCATGTTCCTTCCACTTCACAAGTATGTGCCACTTTGGGGGTCATTTACTATAGAGCTGCGGCGCTAATTAGCAATAATTGCCGCTAATTAGCACTAATTCATGGCAATTTAGCATTAATTTGTGGCAATTTGCTAAAACGGTATTTACTATAGCGCTGGTGAGAAAATACTCCCAAAATCGAAATTACTATAGTTCCCTGAAACCAAATAGCGCCCAAACCCTTACTCTGCTAAAACCTGGAGCAGTGCACATGGAAGTAATGTTTAGTGCATGATATAATTGCCTAAATGGTACTGAAATATGTGGTATATTATTTAAAGATAATCTGCTTTTAAACTGTGTGAAAAAGTGATTTCTACACTAAAATATCTTTAAAAGTCTGAGAAGTGAAAAATTCCACGTTTTGGACAACTAGGTGCCAACACAACTGAGCATGCTCAGACCTGAAAATAGCTATCATTTTAACTCAAGTATCTTTTTTACCTGGCGCTATAGTAAATACCAAACTGAGAGCTAATTAGAGAGCATTTTTTGGAAGTGAAAATCTGCTCTATTCTAGTCCAAATCAAGTTTCAGTCATTGATTCTAATGGAACAATTGTAACTTTCACAAAAAAAAAACATTTTAATGTTAAGATGAAATGTATCTTTCTCTGAAATAAATTTTCCGTTGCAACATTGTTGCTTCTACTTAAAATATTTTGTTTTTAAGAATACTAGAATGTGGAATGTTTTGATGTTTTGGTAAAATATATTTTTCTCTGTCACTTTCACTTGTTACTCTCCATCTCACAACAACCTTTACCCAAACTCACACAGGTGTCTTTACAAACCACAAACAATACCATTGCTGATGCAAATTTAAAACAAATCACAATTTTTTGTGCTTTTTATTATTTCCAAATATACATAATTTGAGCCCAAAAATGTGATAAGTGTACCAACATCAGAAATCAAAATGTAATTCCCAAAAATTTGAGGGTAATATTCTACTCTCACCCACAAAAAAAACACCAAATATCACAGAATTAATCAAGAAGAATAACTCTTGAGTAATGTAATTCCATCACCTGTATGTCCAAAGAAATGCAGCATTTATGTGTTTTATGTGTATTTATGTGTAGTTATGTGTAGGAGATCCTCACATGTGGCAGCTCTGTGGCTTAGAGGTTCTGCTTAGTATCCCTAAGCATCTGGGTTCAAATCCTCAACATGCTGCTCCATGTGGAGAAGTTGTCTCATCTCCCAGGTCCTATAACTATGTCTAAAGTATTATTTATGTGTAGGTGGGTTCCACCACCATTGTAAATCTTTTCCAGATACACTATTTATCCAAAAGTATTGGGACACCTGCCTTTACACACACATGAACTTTAATAGCAGCCCAGTCTTCGTCCAGATCGTTTTCGGCGATCTGAATACTTTGAAGTGCAGAGGAGGGATTGGGGGTCTTTTAGACCCCCGATCCCTCCATAAAGAGTACCTGTCACCACCTATTACTGTCACAAGGGATGTTTACATTCCTTGTTGACAGCAATAAAAGTAAAAAAAAAACATTTTTTTTAAAACACAATTTATAAGTCTAAAAATAAATAAAATAAATAAAAGAAAAATGTTTTAAAGCGACCCCGTCCTCGCGCAGCGAAGAAAATGCATACGGAAGTCATGCCCCCATATGTAAACGGTGTTCAAATCACACATGTGAGATATTGCCGCAATCGTCAGAGTGAGAGCAATAATTTTAGCCCTAGACCTCCTCTGTAACTCTAACCTGGTAACCGTGAAAAAAATTTAAAGCGTCGCCTATGGAAATTCATAGCTACCATAGTTTGTCACCATTCCACGAGTGCGTGCAATTATAAAGCGTGACATGTTTGGTATCTATTTACTCGGCATAACATCATCTTTCACAATTTACAAAAAAATTGGGGTAACTTTACTGTTTGGATTTTTTAAAATTCATGGAAGTGTCCCTTTTCCAAAAATGTGAGTTTAAAACACCGCTGCACAAATACCGTGTGATATAAAATATTGCAACAATCTCCATTTTATTCTCTAGATTTTCTGCTAAAAAATATAATGTTTGGGGGTTCTAAGTAATTTTCTAGCAAAAAATATGGATTTTAACTTGTAAACACCAAATTTCAAACATAGGCTTAGTCATGAAAGGGCTATGGGAATGTTTGATCATTCTTCCTGAAGTGCATTTGTGAGGCCAGGCACTGATGTTGGATGAGAATGCCTGGCTCACAGTCTCTGCTCTAATTCAGCCAAAGGGTGTTCTATCGGGTTGAGGCCAGGACTCTGTGCATGCCAGTCAAGTTTCTCCATCTCAAACTTGCTCATCCATGTTTTTATTGACCTTGCTTTGTGCACTGGTGTGCAGTCATGTTGGAACAGGAAGGGGCTTTCCCTAAACTGTTCCCACAAAGTTGGGAGCATGAAAATGTCTTGGTATGCTGACGCCTTAAATGTTCCCTTCACTGGAACTAAGAGGCCAAGCCCAACCCCTGAAAAACAACCCCACATCATAATCCCAGCTCCACCAAATCATTTGGACCAGTGCACAAAGCAAGGTCCATAAAGACATGGATGAGTGATTTTGGGGTGGAGAAACTTGACTGGCCTGGACATAGTCCTGATCTCAACACAACAGAACACCTTGGGGATGAATTAGAGAGGAGACTGTAGGTCAAGCCTTCTCATCCAACATCAGTGCCTGACCTCACAAATGCACTTGGAAGAATGGTCAAACATTCCCATAGACACACTCCTAAACCTTGTGGACAGCCTTCCCAGAAGATTTGAAGCTGTTATAGCTGCAAAGGGTGGGCCAAATGAGTTTTGAACCCAATACTAATATTGGGATGCCATTATAGTTCATGTGCGTTTAAAAGCAGGTGTCCCAATACTTAGGCCAATATATGGTATATTGCTTGTGACACTGAGCATGGCTATGGACTTAGGGCTGGTTCACACCACAGAGATGGAGAGAACATGTGTGAGGCTGCCTGGTGGCTAAGTGGGTAGCAGTTCTGTCTAGCAGCACCTGGGATGTTGGTTCAATTCCCCAACATGCAATGCTTGTGTTGAAGTTTATATGTTCTCCCTGTGTGGGTTTCTCACTACAACCCAAAGACATGCTAGCAACTTATTTGTCTCCCGTCGAAATAGGTTCTAATGTAAGAAAGTTAATTTTGGACTTTATATTGGAAGCCCATTGCATCCAGGGACTGATGTTAATGTTTATTAGCACTAATCATGCCCAGGGACTTGGACATTTAAAATTTTAGGGTTTACACTGCACAGGTACATATGCTTAGAAAACTGTTGCTTTGTTTATGTGGATGCAAATGGACTTCGATATTTAGCCTGTAGTTGGAAATTTGATGCACATAGCCAAGGGCTATCACAGTTGCGAATAGTATTATGTGTTCCTGCTCATCAGGTGCAATCACTTTAGACATACATGAAGAGATAGATTGAAAGGTACTGGTGGGCATGTACTTCTATTGGGTGTGTCAGTGTGCTAACAATACAACCTCTCTTATATAAAGGCCTGCAGTAGGGGGGGTTGTTTGGCCTGAGAAGGTCAGGTTTTTTGCTGTGATTTGTGGAGGGAGAAGGAATGATATTGTGCATATTGACAAATGCCCAACTAGGGATATTTGCTGAAATTCTTGTGCATTTTTTCAATCAAAAGTGGGTTTATGTGGCCATGCTGTCAATGTTGTGTGTGTATTGTTCCTGTCTGATCATGCAAACATCGTTTGCAAGCATCTTCTGACCTTCTACCCTTTTTGATCTTGTTTAATCGTGTACACGGAAATGCAGCTTCCAGCAGAACATGGTCACCAATGTATGTATGTGTGGATTGTGGGCTGGTGGTCTGTGTTTTGAATAAGTCTTTTTAATATTATGTTGGAATGCTTTGTAAGAATGACTTAAGTATGTTTCTATAATCTTGTAGATCAAAATGTGATGTGTTGCCCTTTATACACTGAAATTAAAGCTGTGTCCACTCTAAGGTTTTGTCAAATTTTAGATTGTAAGCTCCTATGAGCAGGGCCTTTAAAATCCCATTGCTAAATGTAGCAACATATCCTGTCCAAATTTTTTTGAAGCTAGTAAATGAATGTACATTTTTTTTTCTGCTGGTAAAATAAAAGTACATTATTGAGCTTTGTTGTGGTGGTTTTTTTTTCTTCTACCTTTCTTTCTCTTTAGTTTTTGTGGGTGGTGGTTTTGGAAAAGTGCAGTATCTCTTATATCTTATTTCAATATGTATTTGTGCACCAAAAAGGAATCTCTTCGGCCTGGTTCACATTGATGCTACTTTGAAATTGCGCTACTTCACTTGAAGTAGCACGATTTGAAAGTAGCAGGGTCAGCGTGATTTCAGGTGCTACTTAGACATCCGTGTGGCTTCATACACAAATGTCTATTGAAGTCGCACCTGCAATCTGCAAAAGTAGTGCAGGAACTACTTTAGCAAATTGGTGCGGCGCCACAAAATCGGTGTTGCATCGATTGGAACAGTGCCATTGCTGCCAATAGTCATGCGATTTAATCTCTCAAATCGCATGGAAAATCTCTCCAATGTAAACCTAGGCTTCTGCACACCTGCAAGTAAATGATAAAGGTGGAATCTTTATATATAACAGCTGTGGAGAATTGCAGGTAATGAATTGAGCTGGTGGATAGGCAGTGTTGTATGTGTCAGCTTAAGTTCACATTTGACATGTCAAAGCTGTGGCAATTGCACTGTTTTAATTGGTGCGACTTTGGGGTGCAATTTGTATTGATATCAGTGCAGAAACCTGCACAGATGTCTCTGAAATTTCCCCTGCAGTCGGGACTGACATGCGGGAATGAAATTGTGTGATGTCAGCTGAACTATATCCTCCCTCTGAACCAGGGCTCAAACTGGGCCTTTTGTTTTTGTCATTCACCTGCTGCTAACCCGGGGACACCATTTCTTATCGAACGCCTTTAAATATCATAAGTAGAAATACAAATTTGCATATCTGCAAATAAACAAAAATAATAAAATTCTAGTTGTGGTTGCGATCAAATATTCGCAGCAGCGACCAAAAGAGTGTGGTTTCGCCTTCTGACCCAGAAATAAGTCATTGTAATCACCCGGAAGTTCCTGTGCTGGTCAGGATCTCCATCTAGGTGGACATGGCGAGGTCCCTCTTTAGCAAAGAGGTGCTGCTCATTTTCCGGATAAGAGTATGATATGTACTTGTGCTTAATTAATGTGGGGTGGATGTGGTAGTTAGATTTGGTGCGGGTGGGGTTCATTGATTTGTTTAGCATCACCACACATTTGCTTCTGGCCCATGTATACACATCACTTCCTGCATTTGTTCTGCTGATGTAAATGCAAGTATAAATGAGAACTCCTTTCTATTAAAATATATATGACTTGTTTCACAGTTGGGCGACTTTGGACCTCCGAGTGGCTTGACAAGTTGTACCCCATGATTCTCAATGATAACTAGGGATGGGCTGAACATCCCCCCTGTTCAGTTCGCAGCAGAACATGCTAACAGACAAAAAATTTGTGCGAACACCATTAAAGTCCATGGGACACGAACACGAATAATCAAATTGCTAATTTTAAAGGTTAATTTAGCAAGTTATTGTCATAAAAAGTGTTTGGGGACCCGAGTCTTGCCCCAGGGGACATGTATCGATGTAAAAAAAGTTTTAAAAACGGCTGTTTTTTTGGGAGCAGTGATTTTAATAATGCTTAAAGTGAAACAATAAAAGTGTAACATTCCTTTAAATTTCGTACCTGGGGGGTGTCTATAGTATGCCTGTAAAGTGGTGCGTGTTTTCCGTGTTTAGGACAGTCTGACAGCAAAATGACATTTCTAAAGGAAGAAAAAAGTCATTTAAAAGTGCTAGCGCTAGTGCCGGTGTTCTGCCGAGGAAGTTCCCCCCGGCGGATAAGGACTCCCCTGTACTGCGCAGCTGTACATCTGACAGCATCCGACAATACACATAAAATTTCATTGATAAAAACGGCCTGGGATTCCCCCACAGTCCATTACCAGGCCCTTTGGGTCTGTATGAATATTAAGGGGAACCCCAATCCAAAATTAAAAAAACAAATGCGTGGGGTCCCCCCAAATTCCATACCAGGCCCTTCAGGTCTGGTATGGATATTAAGGGGAACCCCACGCCAAAACATAAAAAAAAATGGCGTGGGGGTCCCCCTCAAAATCCATTCCAGACCCTTCAGGTCTGGTATGGATTTTCAGGGGAACCCCGCACCAAAATTTTTTTAAAAATGGCGTGGGGGCCCCCCTAAAAATCCATACCAGACCCTTATCCGAGCATGCAACCTGGCAGGCCGCAGAAAAAGTGGGGGGACGAGAGAGCGCCCCCCCTCCCTAACCGTACCAGGCCATATGCCCTCAACATGGGGAGGTTGTCCCCATGTTGATGGTGACAAGGGCCTCATCCCCACAACCCTTGCCCGGTGGTTGTGGGGGTCTGCGGGCAGGGGGCTTGTCGGAATCTGGAAGCCCCCTTTAATAAGAGGACTCCCAGATCCCAGTCCCCCCTGTGTGAAATGGTAACGGGTACATTGTACTCTTACCATTTCACAAAAAAGTGTCAGGGTTTGTAAAAAACACACAGACACAGCATTGGACAAGTCCTTTATTAAAAAAGAAAAAAAAATTCCAGCGATGTAATCCTTTCTCGTCCCGGGATACAAAGAAAGACGCCGCCACCTCCATGGGAGGAGCCCGCTGAATGACGCTAGAACTGCCATGACAGTTCTTAAAAAGCTGAGGATGGGGCCACCAGTGACGTGTGCGGGTGACCACACCCCCTCTGACGCAACGGGGAAATGCCGCGGGGTTACCCAGTGACATGTACAGGTGACCCTGCCCCCCTCTGACGCTAAGGTGGTTTCCGTGGCATCAGAGGGGGCAGGGTCACCCGTACATGTCACTGGAAACCCTGCGGCGTTTCCCCATTGCGTCAGAGGGGGCGTGGTCACCAGCACACATCACGGGTGGCCCCACCCTCAGCTTTTTAAGAACTATCACGGCAGTTCTAGCGTCATTCAGTGGGCTCCTTCCATGGAGGTGGCTCGTGTTGTGGCGGCGTCTTTCTCCATATCCCGGGACGAGGAAGGATTACATCGCTGGAATTTTTTTTTTTCTTTTTTAATAAAGGACTTGTCCAGTGCTGTGTCTGTGTGTTTTTTACAAATTTTGACACTTTTTTGTGAAATGGTAGGAGTACAATGTACCCATTACCATTTCACACAGGGGGGGGCTGGGATCTGGGGGTCCCCTTGTTAAAGGGGGCTTCCAGATTCCGATAAGCCCCCCTCCCATTTTTATGTGATTTTTATCAATGAACTTTTATGTGTATTGTCGGGACCGACAATTCATTAATAGCCGGCACTAGCGCTAGTACTTTTAAATGACTTTTTTTTCCTTTGAAATGTCATTTTGCTGTCAGACTGTTCTAAACACGGGAAACATGCGCCACTTTACAGGCATACTATAGACACCCCCCAGGTATGAAATTTAAAGGAATATTACATTTTTAATGTTTCACTCTAAGCATTATTAAAATCCCTGCTCCCGAAAAAACTTTTTTTTGCATTGATACATGTCCCCTGGGGCAGGACCCGGGTCTCCAAACACTTTTTATGGCAAAGAACTTGCATATAAGCCTTCAGTGAGAACTTTGGATTTTGCAGGTTCGAGCCCCATTGACTTCCACTATTCCAGCATATGTGATCTGACAGGCATTATTGACGGCAATAGCGCTGATTTCCATTTGCATTAGTGCTGAGTTTCTGAGAGTTGAAGTCTTTCTGGCCTTTTTTGAGAGCTATTTTTTGGTACTGCAGGATATTTTTTTGGCGCTATAGTAAATGACCCCCTTTGTGTTGGTCTATCACATAAAATCCCAATAAAATACATTTACCTTTTTGGTTGTAACATGACAAAATGTGAAAAATTTCAAGGGGTGTGAATACTTTTTCAAGGCACTGTATGTGGACATGTGTGCGTTTGTGCTTTTTACTGTGCTTTTTAAGTTAGCTATAAATGGATCACAATAGAACACACAACGTTTAAACAATAGTTTAAAATTAGAACTTCACTTAAATATTATATTACACACATTTTCCTCTGTGTAGATTATTTCTAGGTCAAACTTTGTTCTGTCTATCTATCTAAAATTTACTTTAAAGGGTTAGCTTACCTTTACAAGAAACTGCTTAAACAAATAAGCTACAGCTTTGATTATAGTTGAATAATGCCTTTGCTATAGATGTAGGCCATTTATGTACCTCATGAAGCCTGGCTGGAAAACTTCCAGGGCATTGCTAAGAGAAGGCTACTGTTACCGCACACCTCCACCATCACAGGAGCAAGCTCACAAACGCTAAACTCAGAGCTACTGCATCAGGGAAGAGAAAGCACACGCAAGGGGTTTGAATCAGAGAAAGAGCTCACTCCTGTGTTAGTGAAGGTGAGCAGTAACACTAGGCTTCTTTTAGCAACATCCTAGAAGTTTTCCATTCATGCTTCATGAATGGCCTACACCTATAGCAAGGGTATTATTCAACTTTGGTGAAAGATGCGCAGCGTGTTTTTATCTACAAGTCTCTCTTATTTGCATAGGCAGTTTTTTTGGTAGGGGTGAACTATTCCTTTAAAGGTACAGATTACAATAAACTCTTGAATGTGTACTCATAAAAAATGCACCATATCTTTTTTTATTTAAAGTGCACCCATACCTACATGAAAAAGTTGAACACAAGGCAGATAAGATAAGATGCCTTGGTTAGATAGTAAGTTAGAATGAAAAAAAGATATGTCCATCAAGTTGAACAAATTTTAAAAAATATATGCACCTTCGGAACTCAAATGCCCCAAACACATGGTCGGATTTTCTGACGGAAAATGTGTGATAGGATCTTGTTGTCGGAAATTCCGACCGTGTGTGGGCTCCATCACACATTTTCCATCGGATTTTCCGACACACAAAGTTTGAGAGCAGGCTATAAAATTTTCTGACAACAAAATCTGTTTTCGGAAATTCCGATCGTGTGTACACAAATCCGACGGACAAAGTGCCAAGCATGCTCAGAATAAATAAAGAGATGAAAGCTATTGGCCACTGCCCCGTTTATAGTCCAGACGTACGTGTTTTACGTCACCGCGTTCAGAATGATCGGATTTTCCGACAACTTTGTGTGACCGTGTGTATGCAAGACAAGTTTGAGCCAACATCTGTCGGAAAAAATCCTAGGATTTTGTTGTCGGAATGTCCGAACAAAGTCTGACCGTGTGTACGGGGCATAATTCTTTAAAAGAAGACCACATAAAGAGCGCATAATTTATGTCCAACGTGGAAAAATTATTTGGCAAAAATTTAATTTCTCAGGAAAACCTATGTTAGACTTACCGGTATTTCTACGAACCTTCTGGGACGGCACACCTGAGAGATGAGGGCTCTTCCCTACAGGAAACACATTCAATTGACAGCTTGTTATAAGTCCCCACCCTTCCCCTTGATCCCCAGTTTTTAATAAAGTATTCCCTCCTCCAATGGGCGGGAAGTAAGCCTGCCATCCTGGAAAGTTTGTAGAAATACAGTCGTAAGTCTAACGTAGGTTTTCCCCTATCACCTTCCAGGATGGCACACTTGAGAGTATAATCAAGTAAGCAAAAGGCCTACCTTCAGAGTGGGACCACAGCTTGTAGGACCTTCCGACCGAAGTCTTGCAGTGACAATACTTCCACACAGTAGTGCTTCAGGAAGGTATCTTGACTGGATCCAGTGGCTGCACTGCAAATTTGTTCCCAGCAGGCCCCTGCCTTCTCAGCCCAGGAAGTCGATAGAGACTTGTTTGAATGGGCCTTAACCTTTGCTGGTTCTGGGACCCCAGAACTCTCGTAAGCCAGGGAGATAGCTCCCCTGATCCACCTTGAGACTGAGGCCTTGGATGTCTGAAGTCCCTTCCTTGGTCCAGAGAATAGAATTAGTAGGTGGTTGGACCTCCTAAATTCTTTTGTGTTTTGTAAGTAGTTGAGGAGACACCTTCTTACATCTAGGCCGTGTACGAGCCCAACGAACACCTATGGTGATTCACACAGCCGAGCCAACCTGCCGCAGTATAACTGAAGCAGCTGGTCAGCAAGAGATTGATAAACAGCCCTTGGAGACCCCCAACCCTCCTGGCCATAGTAATTGCTAACAGAAATTATAATTTTAGGGTTAGGAACTTAAAGTGAACCTCCCTATAGGTTTGAATGGGTGTTTAGATAATGCCGCTAACACCCTTGTCAGGTCCCATGGAGGGAAGCTGCCCTTGAAAACCAGGGTAACCCTTTCCCTGGCTACCAGAAACCGCTTAATCAGGTTGTCCTTTGCTAGTTTTGTATCAAGGCAGACCGAGAGAGCTGAGATTTGTATTCAAAGGGTTCTAACCACTAACCTCTTCTCTACACCGTCCTGGGAATTTCCAGGATCACCGGGACAGTGGTGGAGGTCACCTGCTTTGTTTACCCCAGGAACAGAAAGTTTTCCAAATTTTGGAATAGATTTTTTTAGTAATGGGTTTTTTGCTCTGAGGTAGAGTATCTATCACTCTCCCCGAGCAGCCCTTACGCTTTAGGATCTGGCGCTCATAGGCCAAGCCATCAGCTGGAAAAATTCCTGCCTCGTGTGTAGCACTGGACAATGCCTGAGAAGATCCGGCCTGATCTGGACCTTCCACATCTCTGCCACCACCATGGATCTTAGGCTTGTGAACCAGGCCCTCCTTGGTCACCAGGGTGCTATCAGGAGGAGCTGGCCTGGGAATTGGTTGAGCTGCTGACGCACCCACAATATCAGAGCTAGGGGAGGGAAGGCATATGCGAGCCTGCAGTGCCAGATCTGAGTCAGGGCGTTTAAGCCTTCTGACTCCCTCTCTTGGGAAATTGAGAAATATCTCTTCACCTTCCTGTTCTGTCAGTTGGCGAACACGTCCATCTCTGGATTTCCGAAGCACTGCACCAGGTTTTGAAATACCTCTGGGTTCAGTTCCCATTCCCCTGCCTTATCAGCTGGTGGCTAATGAAGTCCGCCTCAGTGTTGTTTGTCCCCTTTAAGTGGACAGATGATATGGAGAGAACCTTCCCCTCGACTCAGTCCAGGATCTCCTTGGATAGGTCCAGAAGGGGTCTAGACCTGGTACCTTCCTGGTGATTCAGGTAAGTTCAATGGCGTTGTTGGAGCTGACCTAAACCTTACGGTTTAGGATGTTTTCCTTGAAGGCCATTAGGGCCTCTCCCACCACTCTAAGCTCCCTGTAGTTGGATTACATCTGACCTAGTGAGCTGTTCCATTGGTCTTGGGCTTTGGCTTTTCCTAGGTGGGCCCCCCACCCCCAGGTGCCACAATCGGTGGCTGGATCCCACTGAGCCAATGGTCTGCCCCCCTTTAGGTTGTTGGTCACTGTCCACTACTCTAGGGAAAACAGGACCTGAGGGGTGAGCACTATCTCCTGGTCCAGGGATTCTCTCTTCTTGTCCCAAGATGGCAGGAGGAAGAAATGGAGGACTCTTGAGTGGAGTTGTGCCCAGATGATGGCCGGTATGCTTTCTGACATCAGGCCCAGGGTTTTTAGCATCTCCCTTTTGGTGCGTGACGGGGTTTTTATCAGGTCCCCCACTGAAGAGGCTAGTTTTACCACCTTGTTTTCTGGCAAGAAGAGTTTCTGTAGTCTGGTGTCTACCAGAGAGCCTAGGAAGGTCTTGACCTGTTCTGGTTCGAGGGAGGATTTTTCCATGTTGATTATCCAGCCCAAGGTTTCCAGGACAGACATTACCTTGTTGGTGTCTGATCTGACTTGGGTCACTGATGGTCCAGAGATTATCAGGTCGTCCAAGTAGGGAATCAGAGTTATACCTGGAGATGCAGAAAGGCTACTGCTTCTCTTACGATTTTGGTAAAAATCCTTGGGCTGGCTGTTAACACAAATGGGAGGGCTCTGAACTGCCAGTGAAAAATCTCCCCTCTGATGACTACTGCGAACCTCAAAAATGGCTGATGATCCAATTGATTGTAACATGCAGGTAGGCATCCTTGAGGTCCAGTGTCATCATGAAGGCCTCCTTCAGGAGGTTTTTGCATACGTAGTAGATACTCCCCATTGTAAATTTTTTGTATTCCAAAAACCTGTTCAGGTGTCTTAGGTTTATTATAAGCTGATACTTTCCTGATGCCTTGCGAACAATGAATACATAGGAGTAGAATCCTTGGTATTGTTGTTCTTTTGGTACAGGTACTACCACCTGCTATTCTACCAATTCCTGGATTCCCTCCAGAAGGGCTGACCTTGTTCAGAGCATCCCTGGGGAATGTGTAAGGGTGATCATGGAAGGGGGTTTCTCAGAGAATTCCAGGCGATAGCCTTCTCACAGGATCTGGCAGATGTAGGCGTCGTCTGATATTTTCTCCTATTGGGGAACAAAATGTCATAGCCAGGCCCCCCACCCTGATCTTGGTATCACTTGGTTTCTTTGGCGCCAACTCTGGGGGAGGAAAACAATAGATTGCTCCTTTGCCTTCCCCTACCATTGACCCTCTTCCTGTTGGGCTCTTTTTTGGCTCTATGCTGCAGTTGTCCTGGGGAGGGGCCATGAAAATATTTTTAAAATTTTTCCTTCTTGGGCTTTACTGGGAACTTCTTCCCCTTTTCCAAGGACTTAAACAGGACCTTGTCTAGGCCCGAGTCAAACAACAATGAGCCCTGAAAGGAATGGCCCACAAAGTTTTATTTTTGATGTGAAATCTATTTCACAGGCCTTAATCCAGACAGCTCTTCTAGCTGATATGATTAATGCGGCCATCTTAGCCAAGGCTCTTGCGGATTCAACTGTAGCATTCGCAAGCTATGCAATGGCTTTTCCTATCACTGATCGGGAGTCAAGGATGTTATCCGTTTGTTAGCTTCTCTGCGCAGAAGTCTGCATTCCTGGCTACATAGGCGGCCGCTAGGGCTGGACCCATGGCTGATGTATCTCAAACATCCTGGAGGGTTAGATAAATTAAGGGATTATTTTATTTACTATATTGCACATATGTATATACAATTCTGTAACATTTTCAGTGTAAGGTTAATCCTATACCACTAGAATTCATGTGAGAAGATAGCTGAAGAGAACTGGTATACAGTAAACCGAACATGCTGATTAGCAAGTGGTACCTATTATTTAATGCTTCCACTAAGCCCTGGGCCAGCCAAAGGAAGATCAGTTATATATATTTTCTACTTATGTTTTAAAGCACAATTTTAAACAATATGCAAATATGTTCATCAGATTTATAGAGTAAGGTGACCAGATTTTTAAAATGAAATCCGGGGACATATTTTTTTTTTTTACTAGTAATGGCAGCAATCTATGACTCTTTGCCCGTCTCCGCCGCCGCCGCCCGCCTCACAGCCTGTCAAGTCTAAAGCCCCATACACACTATCAGATTTTCTGTTGATTTTTTCCTTCAGATTTACCAAAACCATATAATATGAGGTCAAACCTTAGGAGTTTCAATTTGCATGCAATCAGGCAGGCCCTTGCACTACATGGTTTTGGTAAATCTGAAGACAAAAATCAGCAGAAAATCTGATAGTGTGTATGGGGCTTTACTCTTCGGGCCCCGGCAACTACTGGGTGGGGAGGAAGATCACTCCACCAGGGAAGGCAAGGAAATAAGCAGGAAGGTGGCTGGCCGGGACTTGAGCCAAGGCAGAAGAACATGCGAGTGGGGCTAAATGGGCATGCGCCCGAAACTGAAGAAATAGTCCTTCCGCTCTGACCAGCACATGATCATCAGAAAGGGGCACAGATAATGGAAAAAATAAACCCCCATAAGCTAGTAGGAGCGGCAGAGGAGGGGGGGTGCAATTCAGATTTTTTTCTTTTTATTCTGCACGGGCTGTCTTTTAAATTGCCCCAGCCCCTGTTCAAATTCAATCAGGGGACAAAACTGGGGACAGACTTGGTCCGGGGACAGTGTCCTCAATCCGGGGACTGTCCCCAGAAACCGGGGATGTCTGGTCACCCTATTATAGAGGCTTTTAGTCTATAGCTTTTAGCTGGCTCCAAGTTTGTTTAAATTTAACAAGATTCCATAGCACTTAAAAATGTGTACCTAAAGTGGCAAAATGGCTTGCATCATCACAACACATTACAGGTTTTATGAGAATTGTTCAAGAAATGTGTGGAATATTGAAAACATGTCTACTGGGTTTACTGGCTAACAAATGGCTTATACTGAGCAAAGAAACAGATCAGCTTCACAGGAGGCAGTGACAGCGGCTTTTACTATTCTACCACTTCCTATGTGATCCACCTCCACAGCTCAGAGAATATCCAGTATTTCTATGAGGGAACACATGACACTATCCCCAAGGCAGTTCTTGGTTGTCACATATGAGCAGCAGGAACCTGCGTGGCTGTCACGGTGCATTGATCCGGTGCCAGGTTTTACTTCCTGTTCGAGCTGCTAGGGTTTCTGCCAATCTGCCCTGAACCTAGGTATTAAGTCTGTGTACCTGTAGCTTAGTGTTCAAGCATCATGTCTCCATGCTGAAGCCAGACTCTTCTGTTCCTCTGGTGTTTTCTATTCCTGAGTATTCCAATTTTCTGTGTGTTGATTGATCCTATCTTTGTTCTCTGTGTTTCCCTCTGGCTGTGCAGTTATATTCCCTTTGGTTTCTATCAGTGGATCCCTTCATTTCCCGTTGCTGTGTGTGTCTCCCTCAGTATAGTATCTGTGTACCCTGTGTCCTTCTAGCATGCTATTGAGCTGCACCATGCCTGCACTGCGGCAACCTGCAGGCTATCTCTCAGTGCAACATCCACATCTACACTGGCTTTGGTGAAGACTGGGTGGCTTCTTAGACCCTGCACACCTTTGTTTGCATGCAGTCACACTACTCACTGTTGTTTAGTTGTTGGATTGGTCGCTAGATCTTGAGTTACTGTCCCAAGTGATCTTACTATCTGATCGTGACAATGGCCTCTCAATCCTTACGCAGGATTTCAGGACACACTGGCAGCAGATTAAGGGCAAGTGAGTGGAAAGTAGGTCAATGCTGCTAACATTGCCTCCTAAACAACAAAGCTGGTTCTAAACAAAACTTAGAACCAGGAAGTGCAAAGAAGAATAGAAAAATAAAAGGTAATTACGGCGATTTAAATTTTTTTTAATGGCATGTCAGCATCTAGGCAAGGAAGAGAATACATACAGATATTGTTCAAAATTTGGGTGGAACCCCGCTTTAAATGATTTTAGCAAATGGCTGCAATATAACAAAGGGGGGGGGGGGGGTCTGAATACTTTCCGTCCCCACTGTATGGGTTATTGCATAGTGGTTTTAAATTAATATTTGACTTGAAGGTTTGCTTTAAGTGCTGGTTCACACTGTGAATGTAAACAGCTCATGTCACACTAATGATTTTTTAGCAGTGATCTGTAGCATCTACAGAATCGCACTGCTTAGCATTTGTGTTGATGGAAAAATATTAACTGTTGTGGAATTTCCAAGCAATTTGTAGCTCAGTTACTGAGCAATCGACTTTTAGTCGCATTTCAAGCCAGCAAAAGAATGTACAGCTTAGCTGCTTACATTATCCAGTATAACCGCTGATGACCATGGCACACCAGCAATTTATAGCAATCCAGATAAGTATCGTACTAACTCTGCATCCAGCAACATATCACCAGAGAAAACAAGCCACTACAAATTTCTGCTACAAAGTTGTAAGTGTGACATTAATGTGTCGTCTTAAGAAATTGCGTTGTGGTACTTATACTGAAGTGGCATTTAACGTACTTATCCAATGGTATATGGTACCGACCAAATCAGTACATCTCCACCCCACTCATTCCAGTTTGTGTTTCAGGGGTTGTAACGCTGTCAGAGACATGCTTCAGATCTGGTGGACTTGCTAGGCAGACTTTGGACTAAAGTGTCGAAACTTACCCTCTTTAACTATCCCTTTACCAAAGATCCATTGCTTACTTCAAATCCCCCTTCCTCACTAAATTCTAATTCCAATAAACGTCAAATTTGCTCTTGACAGCTTAAAAAAAAAAAAATTGCTAAAGCACAGAAGAAGCATATTGTGCAATTTTTGGAAGTCAAACAATGCAGGGGCTTATTCTTTATCAATGAGAAACTTTATCAATTAGAAATACCCATAACAAATTTCTCAACTTGTCTTCCCCAAGGATTTCATATGCCATGCCCCACTTCTAACTGATAGCTATACTTTTTATAGATGCCAACACTGGGAGGGATGTATCGAAAATTCTGCAGCCTCCCTTTCCTCTACTACCCCCTATGCTCCTTTCTCTACCTCTCATTTGACCTCTTATCTCCTGCTTATTTCTTGTTTTCTAATGTTATTTCCTCTGCACTTGTAAAGAATGTACTGCAGACCACGTATCCTCTTTATATCAGTCAACATCACCATTAAATTACTATTTAAAAAGAAAAGCATATGGCCTTCTCCGAAGATTCCTATTCCATTGCAAGGGTCCTTTCACATGGGCCAAACTCCGCCTGCGATCTGCTTGCTCAGCAGGGGATCTGTCCGTTCATCCTCGTTGAGCAGGCGGATGACAGATCCATGTCTGCTCCGCTTATGCAGAGCGGACACAGACACAGCCTGCTCTCCCTCACCGATGGCCAGATGTAAACAAATCGCCTGTCCGTTTACACCAGATTGCCATCCGATCCGCTGGACAGAAGGGGAACCCCCATTGGTATGTTCTTAGCAGATCGTTTTGGATGTAGATGAGTGTAGATGGACACATGTCCGTTTACACTCGCCACTCCATAGAGGAGAATGAAGGTTCCGATCAAGTCCGCCTGAAAGATGGACAGGTGGACTCGATCGGAAGGTTCATGTGAAAGGGGCCTAAACCTATTAAAGGAGGATAATATTAATAAGAGACTCTCTGTGATTTTGGTAACAATTTATATTACAAATGTATTAAAAGTGAAATTGTGGTGTGGCAGCCTAGGCCCCATTCACACTTTTGTGGCTTGTCATGCGACTTTGGACCCCAAAGTTGTATGACAAGTCGCACCCCATGTTTCCCAATAAGTTCTGTTCAAATCTATGCGACTTAAAGTTGCAGTGACTTTAGAGGAGTTCCTGCACTACTTTAGTCTGACTTTCATGCAACTTGAGGTCCATAGACTTCAATGTAAACCCTCAAAAGTTGCTTGAAAGTCACACCTACATGATATACATGCGAATTGAGCACAATCAATCACATTGGTCAAAGTCCCACTGTAAAGTCACACTCATCCAAAGTCGCACTGTAAAGTCACAATGGAAATCGCACAATTTTGAAGTCGCACAAGTGTGAATGGATGCTAACCACTATTAGAAGCTCCATCATGGTGAGACTTAATCACCTGAAAACACACTGCACTGGGTGCTCCTCATGAACATAGCCTAGAAGAAACTGGAAGGAGTCCTATCAATAAACTGTTTGGGTATTACTACAATTAGACAAATATACAATTGAGAAGAGAATTTAGATTACATGTGTAGCCAAATCCCGGGGCCCCTGAGGCCTAATGGTGACCTCCAGGGTTAGGGACAGCTTACATCCTTCTGTGTAGTGTGGGTTACAAGGCATGGTGGGTGTAATGCAAAGTAGATTGATGGGCGCCAGACACTTCTTGAATGCAAAGAGATTTATTGTCTCTTAAACAGAACTGTAGGAGAGAGGGTTGGAGCCAGGACACCCTTAAGTAGATGCAATTTTCATTGGCAGACTCAGAGACTTCTATAGGCAGACACCACATCAGCATGAGTAAGACCGCTGTCTCCTATGGCAACAATCTTGAAACAGTTTCTAAGAAAGGTTGTAGTGAACTCTTTCACCTGTTCTACAATCTCCTATTGTAGATCGTCACTCAACTGAGCTCCCAGTCTATCACTTAGACTTGCTGATCCTCTGCCACTGGATCCCCTGTGCTCTTCCAATCTTCTTACTCAGTATCTTGCTCAAGCGTCACCCCCGTGTCCCTGCTGAGTCCCTAGCTTGACACTCACAGATACTCTTCAAGTGTCACGCCATTGCCCTGCTTGGTCCCTGGCTTGGCACACAATAATGCTCTGCAAGCGTCACCTCCACTGGCTGGGTCCCCTGGCTTGACATCTGCTGAAATTTCCCAATTCTTCTCCATCCCCGGTACTTGCTTAAGTTACTTACTGGGCTCCCTGGTAATAAGGTGGTTGGTCCCTTAGTGGTGACAGCTTCCCCTCTACCTCTGACTGCGACAGGTTCTCCGGCCGACAGAACCGTTACTTCAGGTTTGACTGCAAGCCGCAGTCCCAAGCCTATGCTGCTCTCTTGCTTCCGGACAGGCCCCCAGACAGCCTAGCAGCCAGATGTCCCCGGGATAGGCCTCAGGTCTCTGACCTAGCAGCCTGGGGAACATGACACACGTCCACCCAGACAGCCGTTCAGGTGGCACCTAACCCCAATCACCTGACTCCACCCAAATAAATATGCTCTCCCAGCAGGCCAAGGGACCCAAGAAAATTCCTGCCCATTGGCTGAGACAGCCCATTTATTCCTAATCTGTCATTGCAATGCCCTTGTCTTATCTAATGCCACCAGATACCCGGCCATCTAGTGACAGAAGAGAGAAGTGCAGCAATTCTAGAATTAGGGTGAAATCAATTGACCCCCCCTATAAGTTGGCCAAGGCAACTATCACTTGGCAGATACATTTAGTAGCCATCCTGCCTAAACATCAGGGTGCTAGACATTGTAAACTTCAGGCACACAGCTAAATACACAGGTAAAGCAATTTTAAAGTCTTGTTTTAAAAAAGAAATTAAAAAAACAAACATGTTATACTTACCTGCTCTGTGCAGTGGTTTTGCATAAAACAACCCGGATCCTCCTCGTTGCTCTGTGTGTCCATTTACACACGGAGCTGCAGCTTGACCCCGCCCCCTCTGTCTCCTAATTGGCTCACTGGCTGTGACTGGCAGGCCGAATGCCAATCAGGAGTGTGAGTCCTAATTTTTCTCTGCTGCAGTCTTATTCTTCCCTGAGCCTATGAATGGAGAAGCAACAGATGGTTGGGCTCATCTCTCTGTCTCACTTCCTATCAGCATGTCACTCGTTAGCACATGAGCACTGCAGAATAATTGGCTTCTTGTGTTGCTTCTTCCAGACTGTGCTCTGCTGTATATAAGCTGAAAGAGGCTGATATCAAGTCAAATTCAGACTTCTAGACACCTTGCCTTTTAAAAAATATATTTGATGATGTTTTAATGAATGGGTGCAATAAGGCAGTATTAAAGTGGATCTAAAGGCTGACTTTTTTTTATCTTAATGCATTACCTTTTGAGTGCAGTTCCACTCCAGGCCCCCCTCATACTTGCCTGATCCCAATCTTGATCCAGTGTGTGCATGATAGGAACGACTCTCTCAGTTCTCTCTCTTCTGATATGCCCAGAGACAACTGTCAATCAAAGCCAATGGGGAGGGAACTGGGGCAGGGCAGAGGTGAGCATAGGCACTCGGAAGCGAGCTCGTGCGATTGCCCCCATCGCAAGCAGATTGTTATGGTGGGCACTCGGCAGAGAGAGGTGACAGGAGCAGTAGCGGGGGACCCAAGAAGAGGAGGATCAGGTCTGTTCTTTGCAAAACCACTGTACAGAGCAGGTAAGTATGACATGTTTGTTAGTTAAAAAAAATGTTTTAAATCAATTTAAACCCATAAGCAAACATTTATTATATTGCAGCTTACCAATTCTTAGATGTAGTGGCTGCATTTCTTTTTTAGGCTTTATTTCCCTTATTTTCATCTGGTGTCCTGGCCAGTAAGTCTATTGTTTTTCAAAAGAACAAGCTCTCTTGCAGATGTAGCAGTTAGGATGAGACAAACCATTTACCAATCACAGAGTTACTTACAATGATAAGCTTTTATTTATTCATGTAAAACTTTTATCCCAAATGAAAAAAAACTGTCGCTGTAACTGCTTATAAAGTGAGAGCTGGAGTTTGGCTTCAATTTGTTAGTGTATATAAATCTGCTAGCACATATAACCCTCCCCCTCCCCCCCCCCCCCAAGATTAACAATGCTACTGTCCAAAGGTGCACCCCATGCTCCTTTATCTGGAGTGGGGGCACTCTAATTAGAGTACTAATATTACTGGGCAGATTATCAGGTGAAAACAGGGAAAAAAAGGAAACGAATGCAGCTGCCACATTTAATGAATGGCAATCTGTAATATATTACATTTTTTATTTTGTGTTTAATATGGCTTTAATGTGTCTTTTATACAATATGAATAATTATTATACTTAGTTCTCTATATCTGCTTGGAGTTCAGCTCTATTTCTGTGCTGTCATTATAGATAAGCTCTTGTTAAATAACTACTTATCCTACTGTACGCTCATTTTAGGAATAACTTGTAATAATAAGACGTCATTAATTTTTATATTTTTAAAAAGCATTTAAGTGGGGAGCAGAGAAGCTAGATAACCAGACTCCTTCTCAGCATCTTTATTATAAGGTTATTCTGTCGAGCACTTTAATTGTACAGTGAACAGATGCCAGACCAAGGTTCTCAGCCACTAAAGTTTGAATATAGATAACAGGTTTAATACGCTTATACACCGGTGCTACCACAATCCTATCCAAATATCTCTGGTTGTGATTAAGTGAAACATTGCAGTTACAGAGGCTTTGCACTGATCTTTAGCAATGGGCAAAAAAGGTATAAAAGAATAACAACTCACAGGGGCGTGCCTTAGCAATGGCCGAATGAGGAAGTGTTTTCTGAGAGCTCTTGGCATCTCCCTTTCCATCCCGTAAAACTGACGGCTTATCCAAGTGATAGCAAAGCATGACAACTACCAAAAGGTACACGACACAATCTTCGGCCAGAGGTAACCGGTCATTAACCCCACGGAGCGGTATCCAAAGATATTTCCAAGATTCGCAGAGGGTATCACCAGGCGCCATTGTGACAGCGCTACGTGTACAGTTTATGGCTGAGACAGACACGCTGGACTTACCTGCCTCCCCTGCACTATCTATTACCTCAGATTTTTTCACGGAGACTCCCGCTGCCTTCCAAGCTGACATGGCTAGTTCATCCCAGCAGCTGAGCGGCATACCCGATGACCTCCGCGCCATTCTACAAGCCCTCCCCACCAAGGCGGATATTGAGGCCCTCCCTTCGAGGTCAGACATTGAAACCCTCATACTCCGGGTTGAAGAGGCACACAACCGGGACATCCAGGAGATCAGGGCGGAGTTACATGTGCTCATGGACCGTGTGGAGTCGGGGGATGCTTCGATCTCGTCCCTCACACAACGAGTCTCCGCACTGGACCACTCACAGGAATCCCAGACAGCCACGGCCGTGGACCTGCAGCTCCATTTGGAGGATTTGGAAGACCGCAGTCGCCGTAACAACTTGCGACTGCGGGGCCTCCCTGAGGCTACCGGGGCAGAGGACTTGGCGGCGACGGTTGTAGCCATTTTTCAAACGGTCCTGGGAACCTCCCCGCTGCCCCTAGGGCTGGACCAGGTTTACAGAACCCTTGGGCCTAAGTCACCGGACCCAGATAGACCCTGAGATGTACTCTGCAGGCTTCACCGATACACTCAAAAGGAACTCATTCTTCGTAAGGCCTGGGACCATGGAGAGGTAGAGTTTGATGGTGCTACAATCAAGATACTTCCAGATCTGTCGAGAGCCACGCTGCAGAGAAGAGCCCTACTAAGACCAATCCTGGAGTTGGCCAGACGACAGGGATGCATCCCCCAGGCTATCCCTTGGCGGTGACATTCCGTAATGACGCTGCCTCCTTCACCCTGCACACTCCAGCGGATCTGCCAGCTTTTTTTGCTTTCTTGGGAGTGGGGCTTGGGAGTGGCTTTCCCTTGTCCCTCGTCCCTCGGGCCGCCCGGGTCCCCCCACACAGCGGAACTATCAACCTCCCCGCCAACAGTGGTCCAGAAGGAGATCCCGGGCACCCTCCGTCGAGGGGACACGTGAGTCATGATTATAGAGCTTATTACCAGTCCAAGTATAAGCCTCCACACATGTAGTTCATTTTACCCCTAAATTGTTGTTTGTGGACCACTCCTTTCTTTCGGATGACTGGCGGTACCCACATTACTCTTTTCTTACCAGACATCAGAGCTGTACTGCACCGGGGTACAGATCTCCCGTATCCTCTGCCGAACATTGGCCACTGTGAGTACACCAGGGAGGTGGTTGGAACCTGTTGGGCTGCCAAACTTCTGCCCTGAGGGCCCTGCGGGGAGAGCTCCTGTCATGCTGAACTGTGACTATCGGGGGATCCTCAGAAATCGCTTCCAGGCTAAGCGATTCATATGACATACCCATCCACAGGCAGAATATGGTGTATATTGCTCTGTTTTACCAAACTCCCCGTTACTGGGAATAGCTCTTTGTACCAGTACATATAAGCATAAGCAATAAAGGAGCTAATTGGGATAATGCAATATGAGCCTTTTGTCTGTTTAGTGTCAGGACATGACAGCCAATGGGTTGAATAACTTTATGATATCTTTCTTACGAATGCTGCATATACCTCAGTGGTTGTGGTGGTTCCTCCCCCCTCTTGTTCGGGGTCACTCCGGGCGCACTACCCGGCTGTGGTCCGGATGGGGGGGGTGGAGCCATCCCCCGATGCCACACATCCCCAGGTCTGTGAGAAAACAACAGGAGAGGTGATATTGAGGAAACACATCCCTAGATTGTCCCTCTCCGATATATGGGCCTTAGGTAGAGGGCCTTGCTTAGCGGGTCCTGGGGGGAGCATTATATATCCGATGGGAGTACCGGGATTGCCCTTGTGCTGCGATCTTGGTGCCCCACAAAGGGACATGTTGATTTAGGACTGAGGAGCTTACCTAACCTTTACCTGACTAGAATAGAGGATTGTACCTTTGGGGATAGATGGTTCAGTGGCTGTACGGAGACTATTGTTTTATGCCGCTAGCTATATTCCCTCTTCCTGTTAGGTGGGAATCTATAGATAGATGATAGGAATGTGGTCACAAGGTTATATTTACTGATTAGTAGTTATAAGGGGCTGTTGTGATTACAGTTATTAACATGATCAGGCTTGAGGACTGAGTATTGTATGTAAGCAATGTGATTATAAGTAAAGTATATTTGGAAACCTGTAACTTTCCTCCCTAAAACCTAGATTTCACATTTTCTGCCTTACAGCCGTCACCACCTATGTTATATCATACACCACTATATTGTGGGATGGGGAGGGGTAGTCAGCGGGCCCCCCGCTGGCTGTTTCTTTCCACAACCCCAATTAGGCCTGCGCTCGATTACCAGGTCTGTATTGGTGAGCGTCTTAGCACC
This sequence comes from Lithobates clamitans, assembly GCA_037952925.1. NCBI lineage: Eukaryota > Metazoa > Chordata > Amphibia > Anura > Ranidae > Lithobates > Lithobates clamitans. The sequence goes on along the minus strand of JBBGZY010000178.1, from coordinate 5,608,786 downwards.
ACTGTGCTACTCCTTTAGACTATATTTCTTGCACCCACTAAGTGCGTCCTAAATACTACTTCTTCTTTCTTACTCTATTATCTTAGGCTAACTCACTTTCACCTTCTTCTTCCCCCCTACCTCTAGTCATTCTCCCCCCATCTTTACCCTTTGATCCCAGTCCCCTCTCTATAATCCCGGGCCATGGAGGCAGTGAATGTGCTCTCACTAAACGTGAAGGGACTAAACCTGCCTGAAAAACCACGTATGTTGCTACACAATCTACGACATCACAAGATGGACCTAGCATTAATCCAGGAGACACATTTTAAGGAAGGTAATCTCCCCATATTGAAAAACATATTCTTTCCGATGGTGTACCACTCCACCAATGGGTCCGCTAAGACCCGTGGAGTGTCTAAACTCATTTCCCGCACAGTCCCGTGGAAATGTGTAGATGTGATTTCTGACCCGGAGGGAAGTTATTTGTTCCACAGGGGTGAGATTGGCGGGATTGAGGTGACTCTAGCAAATATTTATGCCCCTAATAGTCACCAAGATCACTTCATCACTAAAACCATAGATACTCTACTGGAGTTCACTAGAGGTCAACTGATATTAGGGGGCGACTTTAATGTCCCGCTAATCCCTACAGAGGATACTTCCTCGGGACACTCCTCAGTCACACCTAGCACTAGGAAAGGAATTGCCCGCGTTTTACACAAGGCACCATTGATTGACGCTTGGAGACATCTTCACCCGACTGAAAGGGATTGCACCTTTTATTCTACTCCACATAAACAGTACTGAAGGATTGACTACGTCTTACTCCCTCATTTATTCTACTCCACATAAACAGTACTCAAGGATTGACTACTTCTTTCTCCCTCATGCCCAACTGCACGCCCTCCGCGACTCCTCGATTGGGTCCATTATGTGGTCTGACCATGTCCCTGTCCTGACCTACGCCCTGACTGACAACCTCACCTCCAGAACAAAGACCTGGAGATTAAATGAAAGTCTACTACAGGATGAAGAGGTACTTAAAGACATAATTAGGGAAATGGACTGTTACTTTAAGACCAATAACACTCCTGACAGTGACCCCGGCATCGTATGGGAAGCCTATAAGGCGGTGATCCGCAGAGTCTTAATTAACCATGGGGCATGCATTGAAAGGCTGCGTTCGGCACAGATGACATCGCTTCTTCATGACTTACGCCTAGCGGAAGCTAGACACAAACATGCCCAAACTCCATCTGGAGAGGCGGAAATTCTGCTGTTACGTAACAAAATTACTGATCTAATGCAGTTTCGTGCTAAAGCTGCGATACATGTCTGTAGACGAGTATCGTACGAATCAGGAAACAAGTGTGGTAAACTGTTGGCCAAATCACTGTGAGAACAGGTACTCGCAAATTATATCCCACACATCACGACCCCTTCCGGTCAGAAGATCACACTCCCACAAAAGATAGCAAGAGAATTCAAAGAATTCTATGCGTCCCTTTACAACCTACAGAAGCCACCTTCCCCGCAACCGCAAATTGAGGACTATCTGATTAAATCTGGCAAGCCCAAACTGCTGCTGAATTTAGTGAATTACTAGACCAGGGATCCTCAAACTACGGCCCTCCAGCTGTTGCAGAACTACACATCCCATGAGGCATTGTAAAACACTGACATTCACAGACATGACTAGGCATGATGGGAATTGTAGTTCCTGAACACCTGGAGGGCCGCAGTTTGAAGACCCCTGTACTAGACGATCCCATAACCATAGAGGAGATACAGTTGGCAGTGGGGGCCATGAAGATAGGGAAAGCACAGGGACCGGATGGTTTTACGGTCCAATATTATAACATCTTACTACCGTCCCTAGGGGAATTCATGCATAAATTCTTCAACTCACTAGGCTCCGACGCGAATGTCCCACGAGACACTTTTACGGCACATATCGCGGTAATCCCCAAGGAAGGGAAGGACTCTACGGCTTGTGGGAACTATAGGCCAATCTAACTACTGTATGTGGACCTAAAAATTTCTACGAAATTACTATCCACTAGGATCCAACTCTATCTCCCATCCCTGATTGATTTAGACCAGGTTGGCTTTGTCCCTACCAGAGAGGCTAGGGACAACACAATCAAAGTCCTTAACATTCTACATGTGGTTAATCAGAATGAGATCCCCTGTGTCTTCTTAAGCACGGATGCAGAGAAGGCCTTTGACAGGGTGGACTGGCAGTTTATGACCTTCGTCTTAAGACACATAGGCTTGGGCACCAAGATGCTAAATTGGATTAACTCAATTTACACCGACCCTACAGCTCGGGTCCGGGCTAATGGTGTCTTGTCAGACTCCTTTGTGATCAGAAACGGAACACGCCAGGGATGCCCACTGTCCCCACTCCTCTTTGCCCTGTCACTGTAACCCTTCCTGCATACCGTGCGTGCCAACCCGGACATCACTGGAGTGGGAGATTCACAGCAGAAGATTGCCGCATATGCAGATGACATGCTGTTCACACTTACTAATCCGGTGGTCTCCCTTCCCAATCTTTTACAAGAATTCAGAACATATGGTAGAATTTCAAATTTGAAAATCAATTTCAACAAGTCCGAAGCAATGAGTATAGGAATGCCCCCTTGTCTTCTCACAATTCTCAAGAATAGTTTTAAATTCAAATGGACTAACACAGCCCTGAAATATCTGGGTACACATATTCCCCCCCAAATGTCTCAGATATTTGCCCTGAATTTTCCTCTGCTACTGTCAACTGTTCGTGCTCTGCTCACCAAATGGCACACAGTGTTACATTCATTGTTTGGTAGATGCAACATCCTCAAGATGTGCATTCTCCCTAAATTTCTATACCTTCTGCAGGCCCTACCATTCCAAATCCCTTCTGGCTACTTTGACCAGCCTTTTCCCCTTTTTTTTGACTTCATATGGGTGCATAAAAGGCCCAGACTTAACAAACGACAGCTTACACTGCCCAAATTGTATGGGGGTTTGGCAGTGCCAGATCTCCGCAAATACCAACAAGCAACCCACCTGACCAGACTTATCGACTGGAACCGCCACAAGCCCACTAAATTATGGACCCAGCTGGAACAGACTCAGTGTGACATACCCCTGAACAGAGCACCTTGGTGTCAAAATTCATTGCCAAGAGGCTTGAAAAATCATCCTCTGATAGGCACGACCACGCGAACATGCTCGTTTCTCTTTACACGGTATCGCCTTATGTCACTTGATTCCCCACTACGCCCGATCCTGGGAACCCCGGAGTTCATTCCAGGTTACACAGATCCCATCTTTTGCTCCCTGATGACCTTGGGCTACTTTCAGGCATCTCACTTCCTCATTAAAGGCCAGTGGCCCTCCACAACTGATCTCATGAGTTCAGAAGGCCCATTTCGTTTAGATTTTTGGAGAGCTTTCCAACTCAGACACTTTCTTAAATCATTACCTCCACCCGGAAATTTCGACCAGACCCTATTCACTTATGAAACTTATTATTCAGAGGAGAAAGCTCTGCCTTATACCTTGTCTGCTACCTACCAACTGTTGATTACGCCACCAGATAGCCATCTAATGCACGGCCTTGATGCGTGGGAAAGGGATGCTTCTAATATGTCATGCAAGGCCTACAAAAAATCCTTGATTCGCCACCTATTGGATGCAGCCAAGGCATGCATTCCCCTATTGTGAAAGTCCTCAAAATCTCCGACCGTGGGCATGTGGCTTAACATAGCATCAGAAAAATGGAAGATCTAGTCCTCACGGTGCGCCATCAAAATGAACAGTATACCAAGACATGGTCCATGTGGATTATGTTTATATTCTCGGATGAGGGTCGAGCCCTCCTGGAGGGTAATGCTCTAGATTAGGGCAGCTGCATCATAGAAGGACTGACGGCTAGACTGATCAGTTGAGGTCATCCGGCCGTTCGCTGCCTCCCTGTGCCCCTCATCCCCCCCCCTCCTCTCTTCCCTCTTCTCCCTGCACCCTTCCCCCTCCCCTTTTTTACTTTTTTTCCTTAATATGTTCCTTCCTCCTCCTCCTTTTCTTTCTCTCTCTCCAGTCTTCACCTCTAGCTCTCCCCTCTATCCTTCTTCATTCCTTCTCTTCTCCTTTCATCTCTAGCTATCTACTCCTGTTGTTTCTCGAAAAGAAAATGGCTCTGTCTGACTATGTAGCACTGCAATGAAAGTTTTCTCTGCTCTCTTTTGTAGAATACACATAACTCAAGAATCGAAGATGATATTGCCTTGTTCTCAGTTAATCAGTTGTTAGAGGCTGCGACCTCAAATGTTTGCATGTTTATGATGTTTCATTGGGGCCTTGCCCTTTCTTGAGCTTGAAAAAAAATTTATAATTGAAAAAAAAAAAGAATAACAACTCATTTGTATGAGGGTCAGTTCACACCACATGCATTCCGCTGCGTTTTTTTTCTGCATCAAAAACGCATGGAAAGTAGGTTATATGGTTTTGGTTTTCAATGGCATAGTTCACACCAGGACTGCATTTCTATAGTGTGAACTGGCCCTTAAACTGTCAAATACACAAGTTACCCTCTAACAACAGATTATGGTATGAACCTTTGTAATAAATAATCCTCCTGAACAGAACTGTATTATGGCTTATGTTCACAATTATTGTTTTCCAGTGTTTGAAGTGTATTTAAAATGAACATCAAATGCAGGTCAGCAGAATCCCATTGACTTCAATGGCTCAGAGTGGATGACTGTTCTGAGAATACAATATACGATTTTGGAGATGCATTTGTGGGCAAAGTGGCCCACGCATAGAAATCCCAACAGTAGTTCTAAATTGTAATAAGCTAAACTCATCTGGGGTAAATTCACGAAGCTTAAAAGGGTTGTAAACCTTTGTGCTTTTTAACCTCAATGCATTCTATGCATTGAGGTGAAAAACCTCTTGCAGTGCAGCAGCCCCCCAGTGCCCCCGTTTTACTTACCTGAACCCTCTTTTTCTCGCACCGGGGACGAGCACACCAGCTCTAGCCAGTGTCTCATGTCCTGATTGGCTAGAGTGCTGCTGTCAATCAAATCCAATTACGTGGGCGCCGGTGGGCGGGGGCGAGTTATACAATCGCGGCTATGGACGCCGAATGATGGACTTGGGAGCGTGGCCGCAAGGTAACCCCCTCAAGGAAGTGCTTCTCCGAGGGGGTTATCTGATGTGGGGAGGAGCCGTGAGAGCCGTCGGGGGACCCCAGAAGATGAGGTTCGGGGCCATTCTGTACAAAAGCTGCACAGTGGAGGTAAGTATGATATGTTTGTTATTTTAAACATAAAAAAAAGGAACCCTTACAATCACTTTAAATGCTGACAGGGATGGCCCATCCATTAATGGCGCACGGCACGGCCCCCCTATCCATCACCACCTCCCCCTATCCATACGTCCAGCCCCTTACAGCACTCCAGATGCATGAATTAGAGCTGCAGGGGTGTTATTTTGAGGCACCTGATTAGAGCCAGAGGCTCTAATAGGCTTCAAAATAGGGTGTGCTTGCGGCGCAGAGAATGCGAACGGAGCTCACCCAGGTGTGTTACAACAGCGAATGAATATTTGCTATTGTAACACTGATCCTGCTCCCGGCCAGTCAGGAAGAAGGTTTCGAGATCCGTCACCTGGTTGGTTAAAAGGACGGGTGATCCTATTGGACGCCTAGAAGGAGGGGAGGATCAGCATGCTGGAAGCCGCCGTGATAGAGAAGAGGACATGGAGCTGCAGACAGCGGGGGGGGGGGGGGAGGTGCCGCCGGCCGCTCCCCCAGTCTCCACTGGATGCTGAATCTTTACCCCATTGAAGTCAATGGGAGCTGTCAATCACCATTTCCTGCCTAATGGACCAGGGATTGTCAAACAAAGGGCATGGGAAGCTGGGCAGTGCCCCGGGGACATGCATTAATACAATCTTTTTTTAATTGTTGCCTAGTGGGGAAGAGGGTCTTTTCAGGTTGCTTTAAGGTAAAAATTAAAATAAGGTATGCAATTTCTTTAAATGGCATGCTTGAGGATGCCTCAAAAATGGATGTGATTTTACAGAGCATTCTCAGAGACAGCACCAGCAACATTGTATTGTGGCATCATGTAAACTGTTGGTGTAAGGCCTCATTCACACTTGTGAAACTTGTTGGTTCAATTTGTATGCGACTTGAGGGCCATAGACTTCAATGTAAACCCTCAAAAGTCGCATGATAGTCGCACCTGCATGATATGTATGCCACTTGTGTGCGACTTGTGTACAAAAAGAATGCTGGCAATGGAAAATAAAGGGAAAAAGAACCAGCAAAAATCTATACCAGCCTCTTATCCGAGCCTGCAGCCCGGCAGGTAGGGAAAGTGGGGGGGGCAGTGAGCGCCCCCCTCCTAAACCATACCGCGCCACATGCCCTCAGCATGGGGGTGTGCTATGGGGCAGGGGGGTTCTGCCCCCCCAAAGCACCTTGTCCCCACATTGATCAGGGACCAGGGCCTTTTCACAACCCTGGCCAGTGGTTTTGGGGGTCTGCCATCTGGGGGCTTATAGGAATCTGGAAGCCCCCTTTAACAAGGGGACCCCCCAGATCCTAGCCCCCCATGTGAATGAGTAGGGGTACATTGTACCCCTACTCATTCACCAAATAATGTGTCAAAAATAACTAAAAACACAGAGACAGTTTTTGACAATTCCTCTATTAACTACTTGCCGACCAGCCACCGCAGATATACTGCATCAGGGCGGCTCTATCGTGTGAATCGCCGTATCTGTATGACGCTTCGTTCAATAGCTATAGCAGATGCACGCCCACAGCCCATTGCCAGAGCCAATGCGCATGGCCAGCGGCTGCGATGTCCACCTGCCACCCGCAATTGCTCCACAGAGAGCCAGAACAGGGATCTGTCAATCTAAACAAAGCAGATCCCTGTTCTTACAGGGGAGTAGAGAGAGATTGCCTGTTCCTAGTGATCAGGAACAGCGATCTCTATCTACTCCCAGTCAGTCCACTCCCCCCACAGTTAGAAACACCTCCCTAAGACACACTTAACCCTTTGATCATCCCCTAGTGTTAACCCCTTCCCTGCCAGTGACATTTATAAGGTAATTAGTGGCTATTTTTAGCTCTGATTACTGTAATAATGTCACTAGTCCCAAAAAAGTGTCAAAAGTGTCTGATCTGTTTATTGCAATGTTGCAGTCCCACTAAAAATTTCTGATCACTATTAGTCACTAACTAGTAAAAAAAATTATAATAATAAAAATGCCATAAATATATCCCATATTTTGTAGACGCTATAACTTTTGCGCAAACCAATGAATATACGCTTATTGGGATTTTTTTATAAAAAAATATGTAGCAGAATTACATTGGCCTAAATTGATGAATAAATATTTTTTTTAATATATTTTTCTTTTGGATATGTTGCAAAAAGTAAAAAATAATGCTTTTTTTTCAAAATTGTTGGTTTAATAATTTGTTTATAGCGCAAAAAATAAAAACTGCAGAGGTGATCAAATACCACCAAAAGAAAGCTATATTTGTAGGGAAAAAAAGGACATCAATTTTATTTGAGCACAGTATTATAAACCCGCACAATTTTTGGTTAAAGGAAAGCAGTGCCGTATTGCAAAAAATGGCCTGGTCATTAAGGGGGTAAACCCTTCCGGATTAAAAAAACAAAACCAATGTCCCCCAATTAAATCCAGGGTAAATCACAGTGAACACCACTGCCCCCCAAAAAAAGAGGTCCGCCCCCGACGAAGGCTCATGTTGTCTGACAGTTCTTAACCACTTGCCGCCCGCCATATAGCAAAATAACGGCAGCAAAGTGGTTTCAATATCCTGACTGGACGTCATATGATGTTGCCAGGATATCCAGACCCCGGGGGCACGCATCGCAGTGATCGTTGTTGCGGTGTGTCAGTATGACACACCGCAACACGATCTAGATAAAGAGTCTCTGACTGAGACTCTTTACCACGTGATCAGCCATGTCCAACCACGACTGATCACAGTGTAAACAGGAAGAGCCATTGATCGGCTTTTCCTCACTCGTGTCTGTCAGACACGAGTAGAGGAGAGCCGATCAGCTGCTCTCCTAACAGGGGGGTTCAGTGCTGATTGATTATCAGCGCAGCCTCCCCAAGGATGCCCACACTGGACCACCAGGGACGCCACTAGGACCACCAGGGATGTCACCACCAGGTATGCCACCCTAGACCCCCAGGGATGCCAATCAGAGCCCACAATGGATGCCAATCAGTGCCCACAATGGGCATTACTGATTGGCAGGCATTATTGTTTGGCACTGATTGGCATTCATCCGTACCATAAATTAGTGTACATCAGTGCCACCTATCAGTGCCCATCCATGCCCATCCGTGCCACCTATCAGTGCCCATCTGTGCTGCCTATCAGTGCCCATCCGTGCAGCCTATCAGTGCCCATCCGTGTTGCCATTCAGTGCCCACCAGTGCCACCTATGTGTACCCATGAATGCTGCATATCAGTGCCACCTATCAGTGCCGCATAGTGCCCATTATCAGTGCCCATCAGTGCTACCTCATCAGTACCACCTCATTGGTTGTATCCCATTGGTGTCCATCAGTGCCTCCTTATCAGTGCCCGTTAGTGCAGCCCCATCAGTGCCCATCAGTGAAGGAGAAAACGTATTTATTTAAAAAATTGTGTAACAGAAACAAAAAAATTTTTGGTCTTTTTTTTATTTGTTCAGCAGAAAAAAATCCCAGAGGTGATCAAATACCACCAAAAGAAAGCTCTATTTGTGGGAACAAAATGATAAAAATTTAGTTTGTGTACAGTGTTGTAGGAAAAGGAAGGAAAAGGATTTTTTCCTTGAATTAGGGATGGAGGCACATCCTATATGTGCCTCATATAAAGTCCCACAACCCTTCCCATTGTGTTCTTGTACAGTGTTGTATGACTGCGCAATTGTCATTCAAAGTGCGACAGCACTGAAAGCACTGAAAGCTGAAAGTTGGTCTGGGCAGGAAGGTGTTTAAGTGCCCTGTATTGAAGTGGTTAAATAACTAAGGCCCAAGATGATGACGTCACAAGGGGCAGGGTCAATCATCCGGGAGGCTTGCTTAGGGGTGCTAAAACACCAATCAGCATCCGGAGGAGTGGAGAGGAATTCCGGGTCCCAGAAGGGGAGCGTACTTGCTGCTAGCTAGAATTGCGAGCTCCGGAGTGATTTCCGTGACTGGATAGAGAAATAAACTAGGCAGCCTGTGTGATGGTGACCACTCCAGGGGGAACGACCAAGCCGAGCAGAATCGATACTCTCAGCGCGCCTGCACGCCTCCTGTGACGTCAATGCCATGCCGGAGAGGAAAGGGGAATCACTGAGGTCAATTGCTTCCAACGTCCACTGTTCTGTTCTGTCCAACCACATTGGAGAGTCTTAAGCAAAACACATGGGAAGATTCTTATATGTGGGCTTCACTCAACGTTACATCCTTATACACCTCGATACCTCATAAGATAGGTCTTGCAGCTGTTCAATACTTTCTCAATAAACATGGAGATATCATTTCCAACCAATCACAATTTTTGTTAGAAAGTATCCAATTTTGTTGCATAATTATTTCACTTTTCTGAATCAGGGCACGGCCATGGAAGCCAATTTCGCCCGGGTGTATGCCAATCTCACCATGAGCCATTGGGAGGAGAGACATGTCTGGGCAGACGACCCGTATGCTGAGCACATTGTGCTCTATGGGAGGTACATTGATGACATCGTACTCATTTGGAGTGGCGACTCGGACTTGTTTACCTCCTTTGTGGATCACTGTAACAACAACACGTTGGGGCTGTTGTTCACATATGTGATGTACCCTCATGAACTGGTATTTTTGGACTTGGTCCTATGTCATGATCTGCAGGTGATTTTTACAAAAAATCATACAAAACCAACAATTGGGAAGATGATTGTTTCCCCCACTATCCATCCTGATGTCCGTGGTAACGTTTACCACTATCAGTAATTTTTATTTTAATTGTTATATTTTTCTTTGACTTTTATTAATCCTATGGAATAAACAGCACTATTCATTCATTTGACTGGTAGCAAGTTTTATTTATGCACATAGCATCACTTTGGATTTCAATCGATCAATTTTTCAGAGCGCTGCAGTTTGTTTTTTCTTTTACTATGTACCCCATACCCATTCACATAGAGGGGGCCAGAATCTGGGGGTCCCTTTGTTAAAGGGGGCTTTCATAATTCCGATAAGCCACCCACCAGCAGACCCCCAAAACACCGACCAGGGTTTTGGGGAAGAGGCCCTTGTTCCCATCAACATGGGGACAAGCTGCTTTGGGGGGCTGAGCCCCCCTGCCCCAAAGCACCCCCCATGTTGAGGGCATATGGCCTGGTATGGCTCAGGAGGGGTGTACTCGCTAATCCCCCCTTTCCTGACCTGCTGGGCTGCATGCTTGGAAAAGGGTCTGGTATGGATTTTGGGGGGGACCCCACACTGTGATTTTTTTTTATTTTTGCAGTTGGTCCCCCTTTAAATCCAAACTAGACCTGAAGGGCCTGGTATGGATAAGGGCTGCTGGACCCCACATTGTTTTTTTTCTTTATATTTCACTGCCGTCATTCTCTAGTTTGCATTCAGCTGTCAGTGGGGAAACCCGCTGACAGTTGATGAGTCATTGGTTGTTAATGGCACGGCGGCTTGCTTCCTGGCCCGCTCCTTAACCACTTCCCGCCCGGCCTATAGCAAAATGACGGCCGGGCGGTGGTTCAGTTATCCTGACTCATATGACGTCTTTCAGGATAACTGCCGGCGCGTGCCGGTGGGGGCGCTCAGCGCAGCGATCGGTGGTGCAGCATGTCAGTCTGACACCCTTCTACACTGATCTCGGTAAAGAGTCTCTGGTGAAGGCTCTTTACCATGTGATCAGCCGTGTCCAATCACAGCTGATCACAGTGTAAACAGGAAGAGACGTTTATCGGTTTTCTTCACTCGCATCTTACAGACGCGAGTAGAGGAGAGCCGATCAGCGGCTCTCCTGACAAGGGGGGGACTGTGCTGATTGTTTACCAGTGCAGCTCCCCCACGGATGCCCACACTGGACCACCAGGGATGCCACCGGGACCACCCGAGTGCCCACCTCACGTTGATGAGCAGGTATACCCCCCATGGCCACCAGGGATGCCACACAGTGCCCTAAAAGATGCCAATCAGTGCCCACAAATGGTGCCAGTCAGTGCCCACTATAAATGCCTGCCAGATGTCTCATCAGTGATGCCTAGCAGTGCCACCCATCAGTGTCCATAAGTGCCACCTACCAGTGCCTATATGTGCCCATCAGTGCCCACCTATCAGTGCCCATCCTTGCCACCTATCAGTGCCACCCATAAGCACCCATTAGTGCAGCCTTTCAGTGCCCATCAGTGCCACCTTTCAGTGCCCATCAGTGCCGACTATGAGTGCCCATCAGTGACACCTATCAATGCCCATCAGTGCTGCATACCACTGCCACCTATCAGTGCCCATCATCAGTGCCACCTCATCAGTGCCACCTCATTGGTGACACCACACAGCCCATCAGTAGCGCCTTATCAGTACCCATCAGTGCAGCCTCATCAGTGCCCATCAGTGAAGTAGAAAGCATACTTATTTACAAAATTTTATAACAGAAACAAAGAAAACCTTTTTTTTTCAAAATTTTGGGTCTTTTTTTATTTGTTGCACAAAAAAATAAAAACCCCAGCAGTGACCAAATACCACCAAAAGAACATTATTAAAATATTGTTTGGGTACAGTGTAGCATGACCGCGCAATTGTCATTCAAAGGGCGACAGCGCTGAAAGCTAAAAATTGGCTTATGCAGGAAGGGGTGAAAGTACCTGGTATTGAAGTAGTTAACAACCACCTATTCTTCACGCAGAATTCGGATTTGTGACCGATTCAAATCCCAATCATTCTGAAAAATTTTAATTACTTATTTAGTTTTAGGGGCTCAAGGATTGGGTTCCACCTTCTCCTGTCAAGGCACACAACAGGATTTGTGAATGCTTCTTGGGCTATCTTTCAGACAGCTCTGGTAGTTCCCAGCTGGTTTATACTTGAGCATTTTAAGCACAGTAAACCACCTAATCATCTTGATATGTTGAGATTTTTGATAAAAGAACCTGTCTGACTGATATTTTATCCATTACCAAAGACTTACAAGAGTATTATAGACCCCCCCGGGGAGTTCTATTGTTTTCAGAATTAATGGCCTGACCCAGAATGCTAGTGTGGTCATGGTCATGATGGATATCTAAGGTCCCATGTGGAAGGATTAACCTCTTATCTTAAAAACATAGTTCAGCTCCTTATGATTTTAGACAGGGTTTATATGTCGCCAAAAACCATCTTGTATCTATAGATGTGGAGACTCTGCATTCCAACACTTAAATGGACTTGATGTCATTGGCAAATTTCTTTGTGAACAGAAATCTGAGCAATTAAATTATAATACCTTTATTCTGTACCTTAATTTCATCCTTATGCATAATGTTTTTGCATTCCATAACTCTCACTACCTTCAAGTGCAGGGCGTGGCGATGAGGACTATGTGTACCCCATCATGCGTAAACCTGTACCTGGAGGATGAAAATGTTGGCTATTTTCATCTGCAAGTCAGTATACCTCTGCCACATTGATTTGTTCTTTTGAACCGGGCCCGGAAATAGTTTAGGGGGTTTTGTCAAGTTCTCAATAAAAATCCTTTTAATCTTTTCTTTACATTGTCCTTTAATGGTGACTCCATTTTGCTTCTTAGTTTGTGTATTTGTAGTGACATGAACAAGAAGGTCTCAACAAAAGTGTACTTTAAGGCAACAGCTAGCAACTCCTTATTTCACTCAAACAGTGCGCATCTGTGCCATTTGTTTAATGCGATACCCATAGGGCATTATCTCATGGTCTGTAGAAATTGTACGGTCCCTGAGATCTTTGAGCTGAAGGTGGCAAAACTTATTAAAGGATTTTGTGAGACAAAACAGTATCAACATTGACAGAGGTTCATGGTGTGTGGTTATTGAGGAAAAGGATACAGCCCATACAGAAATCAATATACTTCAATATATATATATATATATATATATATATATATATATATATATACACCCTGTTCCAAATAATTATGCCAATGATATTTTTCTCATTTACCTAAATAATTGATGTAAACAACAGTCAGCATAATTCTCATGTTATCAACTATTAAGAGTACAATTCAAATTGTATTGAACAAACCTCCTAATGATAACAGTTTTTTTTTCTAAATAAAAAACTTATAATGCGATGTTCCAAATTATTGCGCATAGTAAGTTTCAAAACACTGAAGAACTGAAAATTGTCATTTGTTGTGTTTGCAGCATATCTGAAATCAAAAGCTATTTCAATCAAACTTTGAACAATATTTTAACTTTTTAAACATTTTAACAGGTCACGTTACATTTTAACATAAGGACCTCTTATTTGACAGCAGCTTCACAAGTCTTAGGCTGGCCATACACTATACAATTTTCTGATTCAATTTCCTTTAGATTTACCTTCAACTATGTAGTGCAAGGGCCTGTCTGATTGCATACAAATTGAAAGGGTTTAGGTTTGACCTCATATTATATGGTTTTGGTAAATCTAAAGGAAAGTTGAACAGGAAAATTGTATAGTGTATGGCTAGCTTTACATCCATTGAACTTGTAAATTTTTGGACAGGTTCTGCTTGAATTTGCAAGATGTCAGAATAGCCTCCCAGAGCTGCTGTTTGGATGTAAACTGCCTCCCACCCTCATAGATTTTTTGCTTGAGGATGCTCCAAAGGTTTTCAATATGATTGAGGTCAGGGGAGGATGGAGGCCACACCATGACTTTCTCTCCTTTTATCCCCATAGCAGCCATTGATGCAGAGGTATTTTTTGCAGCATGAGATGCTGCATTGTCATGCATGAAGATTTGTTACAGAAAGCATAGTTCTTCCTTCTGTACCAGGGAAGGAAGTGGTAAGTCAGGAACTCCACATACTTTGCGGAGGTCATCTTTACACCTTCTGGGACCCTAAAGGGGCCGACCAGCTCTCTTCCCATGATTCCGGTCCAAAACATGACTCCACCACTGTCCTGCTGTCGTTGCAGCCTGGTTGGAACAAGGTAGCCGTCCAACAACCATCCACTACTCCATCCATCTGGACCATCCAGGGTTACACGGCACTCCTCAGTGAACAGGACTTTTTGAAAATTAGTCTATCATGTATTTTTCTGCCCAATGCAGCTGTTTCTGCTTGTGAGCATTGGTTAGTGGTGGCCGAATGGAATGTTTGTACAGTTGCAAGACTCTGGAGGACTCTACACCTTGATGCCCGTGGGACTCCAGAGGCACCAGCAGCTTCAAATATCTGTTTGCTGCTATGTAATGGTGTTTTAGCAGCTGCTCTCTCGATCCGATGCATGGATCTGGCAGAAATCTTCCTCAATGTACCTTTATCTGCACGAAACCCATCTGTGCTCTGAATCAGCCACAAATCTCTTAGGGCGATGATCACGCTTAAGTTTTGTGAAATATCTAATGTTTTTATACCTCTTCCAAGGCATTGAACTATTTCAATGCCTTGGAAGAGGTACAGTATGAACTATTTCAATCACTCTTTTCGGCAGCAGAGAGATCCTTTTTCTTCCCCATATTCCTTGAAAATGGTGCTCTGCTTAATAATGTGGAACACCCTCCTTTAGTAGTTTTTCCTTTAATTATTCTTTGTGACACTGAACTAGAATTTGCATAATAATTTGGAACAGGGTGTATATATTTTTATATATATATATATATTATATATATGACAGCTTGGTAGACGGACCAGGGGTCCGTGTAACAGTAACAAACATAAAGTACATGGTTTATGATATTGAGAAAGATTCTTAAAATGGAGTTATGCTTAAAAAAAGAATTAAAAGTCAGCAGCTACAAATACTGCAGCTGCTGACTTTTAATAATCGGACACTTACCTGTCCCAGGGTCCAGCGATGCGGGGGAACAAAGCCCCGCTCATCTCCCCCTCCTCTCTGCGGCGCCGGCATTGTAACGGTGGATGCCCGGCTGTGGATTCAGAGCCGGGCACCCACTGCGCATGCGTGAGCCGCACCAGGCACCGTGACTGGCTGGGCAAGCATCTGGGACCTGTGACGTGTCCCAGATGATTGCCAGAGGGAGGGGTGAGAGGTGATCTCCCTTCCGGTGCCACGGTGCGCCGGGAGGAAGTGGGAGCAGGGACCCTCTAAAAAGAGGGTACCGGCTCCCCCCCAAAAAAAATGACATACCAAATGTGGCATGTCAGGTGGTCACCTCCCTTAAAGCAGAAGTTCCATTTTTGGGTGGAACTCCGCTTTAAGATGAGGATATAGCAAAATCGTACAGGCAGATGAAACCCTAAATGAATTTGTGGATCCAACACCATGAATCACTTTCATAAAAGCATCTCTTGGTGTCTAGCCATTTCCAATTACATAAACAGCAGGATCCATGTCTCTCTTCCTTTAGGTACTTTTTCGTGTGGGCATTGCCCATATTGTAAATTTATTGATAGAGAGGATCCCCCGACCCTCCCATATAGAAAAAAAAACTGCTGGCACCTTAATTTGTAAACTGCCAAATCTTGGGAGTTGTATATATGTTAAGATGTCAATGCAATGCTTTTAACATAGGTAAAACAAAGCAAAAGCTTTGGCAAGTCATCATGGACCACGTATTGGATATTTCCAATGGCGATTTGGTGTGTCCTGTAGCTTGCCACTTCACTCAACATCATAGGTACAGTACTATTGATTTGTGGTTTATAAAGCTGGATGGAGTACATCCCCATACACATGGAGGGTGTTTTGAAAATTTTGCAGACAGAATGCAAATGGTTTATGTGCTAAGCCGGAAATAAAGTTAACAGTTACAGTAACAGATACAGTTTAGTTATGACCTGTTTCTGGACATGTTTGGACATGGCACAATAATTTTTGGGGCGTCCACACTCTGGCTTCAGGATTTAATGTAGGGTCAATCTTTTTTGATTATGTATTTTGTATATATTGTGGTCATATATTGTGTTATTTTTTTCATTCATTCCAATTGAGATAGATTGTAAAGCCCACATTATGGAATCATGTGAGGAAGGACATGGGTTTGTTTTTTTTCCTTACGTGGTGTACCCACATACATTTTTTTGTAGGTTGCTCTTCTTTATTTATGTCCCCCTGGAGACCAGCACAACCCCCATACTTATTATTTGTTTTGTTGGGCCCCTATGGTTTGTAATTGTGGAGATAGTGTGGATTTCTATTTTGTTTCTACCATTTTGTTATAATATTTTAGTTTTATAGGTGGTGCATGAGTTATTTATGTGAATTGGCACTTGTGGGTGCATGTTTGGTTGTGACAAACTGTACAGGAGGGTGCATCAAGGTTTTTGCTGTGCGTCTTCTAGTTCCTGTTGGACGGGTGCAGCATCGATGATGTTGCTTCCAGTTGTGGTTCCAGAACTGACTTCATGTCCTGGGGTCTTTAATTCTGGCGGCATTGTCCTGGGGAAATGGCAGGTGCCGTGGGGGCAGGGGGTAGTTTGTGCTGGCTTATATATTAAAAGTATTGGCACCCTGGAAATGCCAAGCCACCATTTATCACATGTACCTGTATGTGATTTCGTGCACTGGGTCTGGGACGCACGTCGCCAGCGACCCACTACCGCTGTGATTGGACACACGGGAGCCAATCAGTGGGTCCAGTGGACCCAATGTTTGCCGGCACCTCACGATCATTCTGAGGAGAGGCAGAGCGGCGGTCTGCCTATGTCAATAAGGCAGACCCCCGTTCTGTGTGAGGGGATGATGGAGATCTTGGGTTCCTGCTAAACAGGAACATGGACCTCTGTCTTCCCCCAGTCATAGCACCCCCCCACACACACACAGTTGTCATTAGTACAGTGACAGTGCATTTTTTTAGCATTGATCACTGTATTGGTGTCACTGGTCCCGAAAAAGTGTCAGTGTCAGATTTGTCTGCCACAATGTTGCAGTCCCGCTAAAAATCTCTGATTGCCGCCACTACTAGTACAAACTGTCAGAAACATGGGGTTATGTTCTACATTACCTAGTTTAAGGAATTTAAAGATAAGGTAATTAGTGTGGGTATATTTTCTTAAAGAAATAGATCTTATGAATCGCCCCTTGGTCTGAAGTGGTTTGACATATGAGTGACATTTCAGTCTAATTTATAGTTTTTCTATTGAGCCTAAGCCAAAAGGTTATTCGGGAATTAAATAAAGTAAATTCTAATACAACACCGCCCCCTTTGGCAATGGTGAATAAAGGGAACTACAATTTTTCATATAAGGGTTGTCCAGGAAATGACATGTGTTTTACGTCACTCATGATGTGAAAGGCAATTCCACACCCATATTCTAGGGGGAATATAGACTGGTTACAGATGAGAGAGAGGAGGCTGAATGAATCTTGAGAGGGGGCTGAAAGAATTTGGAGAGGGGAGATGATCTTGAGACGGAGAGACGAGAGGAAAAAAAGAGTAGGTAAGGAAGTAGGAATGAGGGTCAGAGAAATCCTTTGGACATCCAGTTGATACTTCTCAAAACAAAAGAGTCTTAAGCCATGGTAAAGTATTAACCACTTGCCGACCACCTAACGCAGATATACTGCAGCAGAATGGCACGGGCAGGCAAAATCACGTACCTGGTACGTGATCTGCCACCCGAGGGGAGGCCACTCATTCATGGCCACCCCCTCACGATCACTCCCTGTAATGTAAACAATGGCAGAGGAAGTGATGTCATCCCTCCTCGAGCCAGTCTTGTTGTTCCGGCGCCGAGGAGAAAAGACATTGATGTGAGTTGCACAACACTACACTAACAGTAGAACACACTAGGCACACTTTTCACCCCCGATCACCCCCTGCACCCCCTGTCACAGTAACACCAATAGCAACCTTTTTTTTGCATTGGTGTCAGTTTTATGACAGTTATAAGTGGTAGGGCAGTTAGTGGTAGCCCCCTTTAGGTCTAGGATACACCCCTAACCCCCCCTAATAAAGTTTCAACCCTTTGATCACCCCCCGTCGCCAGTGTCACTAAGCGATCGTTTTTCTGATCGCTGTATTAGTGTCACAGGTGACACTAGTTAGGGAGGTAAGTATATAGGTTCGCCGTCAGTGTTTCATAGCGACAGGGACCCTCATATACTACCTAATAAAGGTTTTAACCCCCTGAATGCCCCCTATTTAACCCTTTCACCAGTGATCACCGTATAACTGTTACAGGTGACGCTGGTTAGTTAGTTTGTTTTTTATAGTTTCAGGGCACCCGCCGTTTATTATCTAATAAAGGTTTAACCCCCTAATCGCCCGGCGGTGATATAAGTTAAGCTTTAGGGTCAGATAAGGTCTGCGTCACCCCAGACAGCATCAGGTTAGCGCCAGGACCGCTAACACCCACGCACGCACCATACACCATACACCTCCCTTAGTGGTATAGTATCTGAACGGATCAATATCTGATCCGATCAGATCTATACTAGCATCCCCAGCAGTTTAGGGTTCCCAAAAACGCAGTGTTAGCGGGATCAGCCCAGATATCTGCTAGCACCTGCGTTTTGCCCCTCGGCCCAGCCATGCCCAGTCCACCCAAGTGCAGTATCGATCGATCACTGTCACTTACAAATCACTAAACACATATAACTGCAGCGTTTGCAGAGTCAGGCCTGATCCCTGCGATCGCTAACAGTTTTTGTTGGTAGTGTTTTGATACAGTCCCTAGCAGGAGCTTTTTTGCTTGTGAGTCTCACTAGTGTACTACTAAATTTAGAGCCCAAAATGGCAAATCGAAGGTACACTAGTGAAGAGGCCTACACAAACAGGCCCTTTGTGCCCATAGTGCCCTCCTTGCTGCATTCGCCAATCCTAATTGGGAACCCACCGCTTCTACAGCACCCGTAATTCCCCCATTCACTGGCCAACCCGGCATTCAGGTGGAAACAGCTGATTTTACGTCACTGGATTTTTATTCGCTGTTTTTTTTTGGCATAACCAAAAAGAGTGAGTTGCGGTCATATTGGTCCACTGACCTAATTCACCATATGCCCGTGTTCTTTGCTTCCATGGCCAGGGCATGATACGAGCAGATTTTGCGGTTCATGCACTTCAACGACAATGAACTCTGTCGTCCTTGTGGAGACCCTGAATACGATCGGCACTACAAAATTCGGCCCCTTGTAAACCACTTCAACCAATGTTTTGCAGACTTGTTTACTCCCCATCAAGTTGTCTGCGTTGATGAGTCCCTGATTAAGTTTTCTGGCCACTTGTCATTCAAACAGTACCTTCCCAGCAAGCGTGCCAGATACGGGGTTAAGATGTATAAGCTCTGTGACAGGGCCACAGGCTATACATGTAGTTTTATGGTTTACGAGGGAAAAGATAGTCACGTAGAGTCGACAAACTGCCCTGACTACATAGGAAGTGCTGGCAAGATTGTGTGGGACTCGGTGTCACCCTTATTCGGAAAGGGGTACCACTTGTACGTGGACAATTATTACACGAGCGTGCCACTTTTTAGTCACCTTTTTGATCATCAGATTGGAGCATGTGGCACCGTGCGACCTAATCGCCGGGGCTTTCCCCAGTGGCTTGTAGATTCCCGTCTTAGGCTGGGGGAGAGAGCCTGCTTGCAGTGTTATATTTTGCTCACTATGAAGTGGAGGGATAATAAGAATGTTTTCGTTCTTACCTCCCTTCATGCAGACATGACCAAATTATTATGGCGACTGGTGTTGTGGAGAAACCCCTCTGTGTCCACGAATATAACCTTAACATGGGAGGGTTGTACCTCAACAACCAGTTGTTGGCGCCGTACCTAGTTGCCCATAAGGCCAGACTCTGGTACAAAAAAGTGTCTGTTTATTTATTTCAATTGGCTTTGCTGAACGCTTATGTGCTATACAGAGCTTCAGGATGGACTGGATCCTTCCTTAAATTCCAGGAAGAGATCGTCAGAGCCCTTCTGTTTCCAGACGGTGCTCCACCTCACCTTCCCCAACCAAATGCAGTAAGGCGGCTGCATGAGAGACATTTTCTTTATGTCCTTTCGAGTACCCCTACCCAACGAGCCCCTCCAAAAGATGTGTCAGCAGCAAGCGCGGATATAGGCGTGACACCCGCTATTATTGTCCCTCCTGTCCCTACAATCCTGGTCTTTGCATTGGTGAATGTTTTGAACGCTACCATACACTAGTTGAGTATTAGCGTAGGGTACAGCACTGCACAGACTAGGACACACTTTCACAGGGTCTCCCAAGATGCCATCGCATTTTGAGAGACCAGAACCTGGAAACGGTTACAGTTAAAAAAATGACACTGACAAAAAAAAGTGTAAAAAAAACAAAAAAAAAGTAAAAAAACAAAAAACAAAATATAAAATAAAAAAAACAAAAAAAGTTGTCGTTTTATTGTTCGCTCTCTATTCTCTCTCTTTTGTTCTGCTCTTTTTTACTGTATTCTATTCTGCAATGTTTTATTGTTATTATGTTTTTTATCATGTTTGCTTTATAGGTATGCAATTTTTTTATACTTTACTGTTTACTGTGTTTTATTGTTAACAAGGTACGGTTTTTGTTTTCAGGTACGCCATTCAGCTGCAGAGCGGATTTATTTACCTTGACAGCAACAGCGTTTGCTCCCACGATACATAAAGCTATGACTCCAGCGCTGTCGGAGGTGATTTCACCACCACAGTTACATACTTCAGCATACATGCCGAAGCATGGGGGCAGCAGAGGGCGATTTGCTCCTAACTTTTGGGGAGGATGCCCCCATGCTTCGGCACATTTTAGGCACAGGTTGCATTAAATGTTTTATTTTTTACAATTTTTTTTTTATTTGCTTTGCAGGTATGGTAAGTCTAATGCCCCATACACACAATCGGACTTTGTTCGGACATTCCGACAACAAAATCCTAGGATATTTTCCGACGGATGTTGGCTCAAACTTGTCTTGCATACACATGGTCACACAAAGTTGTCGGAAAATCCGATCATTCTGAACGTGGTGATGTAAAACACATACGTCGGGACTATAAACGGGGCAGTGGCCAATAGCTTTCATCTCTTTATTTATTCTGAACATGCGTGGCACTTTGTCTGTCGGATTTCTGTACACACGATCGGAAATTCCGACAAAGGATTTTGTTGTTGGAAAATTTTATAGCCTGCTCTCAAACTTTGTGTGTCGGAAAATCCGATGGAAAATGTGTGATGGAGCCTACACAGGGTCGGAATTTCCGACAACTAGGTCCTTTCACACATTTTCCATCGAAAAATCCAACCGTGTGTACGGGGCATTACTGTTATACTGTAATGTTACTTTGTTTTATTGTTAACCATCATTTGCTTAGCAGGTACACCATTCAGTTGCAGCGCGGATTTATTTATCTTGACAGCAACAGCGTTTGCTCCCACGATACATAAAGCCGTGACTCCAGCGCTGTCGGAGGTGATTTCACCACCACAGTTACATATTTCAGCATATATGCCAAAGCATGGGGGCAGCAGAGGGCGGAGGAGCGATTTGCTCCTAACTTTTGCGGGAGAATGCCCCTTTGCTTCGTCATATATATACGGTGCATGTATGCCCATCATTAGAAGTGGGTGGATGAAGGGAGGTATTCTAATGGTGGGCATACCCACCGATCAATCTCTTTTTTTCATGCAGCCCAAAGGCTGCATGAAAAAAAAGTTTACAATATATGCCCAAAAAGGACCAGGAACGTACTGGTATGCTGCTGGACTTTGAGTGGTTATACCGGAATGATGCCTGCAGGTTTAGGTATCATATTGGTATCATTCTTTTCAGACAGCGGTCGGCTTGCATGTAAAAGCAATCCTAGCGGCTAATTAGCCTATAGACTGCTTTTACAAGCAGTGGGTGGGAACCATCTTCCATGTTTTTCTCTGGCTCTCCTTTCCCAACAGGGAACCTGAGAATTCAACCGGTGATTCAGCCAGCTGACCATAGAGCTGATCAGAGACCAGAATGGCTCCAAACATCTCTATGGCCTAAGAAACCGGAATCTACGAGCATTTCATGACTTAGATATGGCCGGATGTAAACAGCGCCATTGGGAAATTGGGAAAGCATTTTATCACACTAATCTTGGTGTGGTCAGATGCTTTGAGGGCAGAGGAGAGATCTAGGGTCTAATAGACCCCATTTTTTTCAAAAAAGAGTACCTGACACTACCTATTGCTATCATAGGGGATATTTACATTCCCTGAGATAACAATAAAAATTGTCGGTCTGGCGTCAAATGTAAACAGCAATTGCACCATGCATGTGAGGTATCAACGCAAAGGTCAGATCGAGGGCAGTAATTTTAGCAGTAGACCTCCTCTGTAAATCTAAAGTGGTAACCTGTAAAGGCTTTTAAAGGCTTTTAAAAATGTATTTAGTTTGTCGCCACTGCACGTTTGTGTGCAATTTTAAAGCATGTCATGTTTGGTATTCGTGTACTCGGCCTAAGATCATCTTTTTTATTTCATCAAACATTTGGGCAATATAGTGTGTTTTAGTGCATTAAAATTTTAAAAAGTGTGTTTTTTCCCAAAAAATGCGTTTGAAAAATCGCTGCGCAAATACTGTGTGAAAAAAAATGAAACACCCACCATTTTAATCTGTAGGGCATTTGCTTTAAAAAAATATATAATGTTTGGGGGTTCAAAGTAATTTTCTTGCAAAAAAAAAAAAATGTTTTCATGTAAACAAAAAGTGTCAGAAAGGGCTTTGTCTTCAAGTGGTTAGAAGAGTGGGTGATGTGTGACATAAGCTTCTAAATGTTGTGCAAAAAATGCCAGGACAGTTCAAAACCCCCCCAAATGACCCCATTTTGGAAAGTAGACATCCCAAGCTATTTGCTGAGAGGCATGTCGAGTCCATGGAATATTATATATTGTGACACAAGTTGCGGGAAAAGGACAAATTTATTTTTTTTTGCACAAAGTTGTCACTAAATGATATATTGCTCAAACATGCCATGGGAATATGTGAAATTACACCCCAAAATACATTCTGTTGCTTCTCCTGAGTACAGGGATATCACATGTGTGAGACTTTTTGGGAGCCTAGCCGCGTACGGGACCCCGAAAACCAAGCACCGCCTTCAGGCTTTCTAAGGGCGTAAATTTTTGATTTCACTCTTCACTGCCTATCACAGTTCCGGAGGCCATGGAATGCCCAGGTGGCACAAAACCCTCCCAAATGACCCTATTTTGGAAAGTAGAAACCCCAAGCTATTTGCTAAGAGGTATAGTGAGTATTTTGCAGACCTCACTTTTTGTCAGAAAGTTTTGAAAATTAAAAAAAAAATAGAAAAAAAAATATTTTTTTTCTTTCTTGTCTTTCTTCATTTTCAAAAACAAATGAGAGTTTCAAAATACTCACCATGCCTCTCAGCAAATAGCTTGGGGTGTCTACTTTCCAAAATGGGGTCATTTGGGGGGGGGGGGGGGTTTGTGCTATCTTGGCATTTTATGGCCTTCAAAACTGTGATAGGTAGTGAGGAGTGAATCAAAAATTTACGCCCTTAGAAATCCTGAAGGTGGTGATTGGTTTTCGGGGCCCCGTATGCATCTAGACTCCCAAAAAGTCCCACACATGTGGTATCCCCGTATTCAGGAGAAGCAGCAGAATGTATTTTGAGGTGTAATTCCACATATGCCTATGGCATGTTTGAGCAATATATCATTTAGTGTCAACTTTGTGCAAAAAAGAAAAAAAAAAATTGGTCACATTCCCGCAACTTGTGTCAAAATATAAAATATTCCATGGACTCAACATGCCTCTCAGCAAATAGCTTGGGGTGTCTACCTTCCAAAATGGGGTCATTTGGGGGTGTTCGTGCCATCTGGGCATTTTATGGCCTTCAAAACTGTGATAGGTAGTGAGGAGTGAAATCAAAACTTTACGTCCTTAGAAATCCTGAAGGCGGTGCTTGGATTTCGGGGCCCTGTATGTGGCTAGGCTCCCAAAAAGTCCCACACATGTGGTATTCCCGTACTCAGGAGAATCAGTAGAATGTATGTTGGGGTGCAATTCCACATATGCCCATGGCCTGTGTGAGCAATATATCAGATAGTGACAACTTTGTGCAAAAAAAAAAAGTTTTTCATTTTCCCACAACTTGTGGCAAAATATAAAATATTCCATGGACTCAATATGCCTCTCAGCAAATAGCTTGGGGTGTCTACTTTCCAAAATGGGGTCATTTGGGGGGGTTTGTGCCATCTTGGCATTTTATGGCCTTTAAAACTGTGATAGGTATTGAGGAGTGAAATCAAAAATTTACGCCCTTAGAAATCCTGAAGGCGGTGCTTGGTTTCGGGGCCCCGTACGCGGATAGGCTCCCAAAAAGTCCCACACATGTGGTATCCCCATACTCAGGAGAAGCAGCAGAATGTATTTTGGTGTGTAATTCCACATATGCCCATGGCATGTTTGAGCAATATATAATTTAGTGGCAACTTTGTGCAAAAAAAAAAAAAAGTTTGTAATTTTCCCGCAACTTGTGTCAAAATATAAACTATTCCATGGACTCAACATGCCTCTCAGCAAAGAGCTTGGGGTGTCTACTTTCCTAAATGGAGTCATTTGGGGGGGTTTGTGCCATCTTGGCATTTTATGGCTTTCAAAGCTGTGATAGGTAGTGAGGAGTGAAATCAAAATTTACACCCTTAAGAATCCTGAAGGTGGTGCTTGGATTTCGGGGCCCCGTATGCGGCTAGGGTCCCAAAAAGTCCCACACATGTGGTATCCCCATACTCAGGAGAAGCAGCTAAATGTATTTTGGGGTGCAATTCCACATATGCCTATGGCCTGTGTGAGCAATATATCATTTAGTGACAACTTTTTGTAATTTTTTTTTTGTCATTATTCAATCACTTGGGACAAAAAAATTTATATTCAATGGGCTCAACATGACTCTCAGCAATTTCCTTGGGGTGTCTACTTTCCAAAATGGGGTCATTTGGTGGGGGGTTTGTACTGCCCTGCCATTTTAGCACTTCAAGAAATGACATAGGCAGTCATAAACTAAAAGCTGTGTAAATTCCAGAAAATGTACCCTAGTTTGTAGACGCTATAACTTTTGCGCAAACCAATAAATATACGCTTATTGAAATTTTTTTTACCAAAGACATGTGGCCGAATACATTTTAGCCTAAATGTATGACTAAAATTGAGTTTAATGGATTTTTTTATAACAAAAAGTAGAAAATATGATTTTTTTTCACAATTTTCGTTTTTTTCTGTTTATAGCGCAAAAAATAAAAACCGTAGAGGTGATCAAATACCATCAAAAGAAAGCTCTATTTGTGGGAAGAAAAGGACGCAAATTTTGTTTGGGTACAGCATTGGATGATTGTGCAATTAGCAGTTAAAGCGATGCAGTGCCAAATTGTAAAAAGTGCTCTAGTCAGGAAGGGGGTAAATCCTTCTGGGGCTGAAGTGGTTAATGTTTTTATTTGACCTTTTGGGTAATTGAAGTTGTTTGAGCATATGCTTAACTAAACTAATCAATGTTAGCAGTGTCAGTTTTGGGAGTGGGTTGAATTCTAGCTGCACTATGAGTTCTCCTCCCTTTTAAACAAAGAGATAAATACCTTGTTATATCTCAACAAAACTGACTTCAAAGTATTATGATTGGATTAGTTATTGTGTGTGCTGAACCATAGATTCATTCTAAATTATTTTATATTTAAAAATGAGTCTTGGTCAAATTACCAAGTTTGTATATGGTTAACAAAATTGTCCATATACTGTTTACACAAGTCTGTAGAGCTATTTACTAAGTGTTGCTAAGTATAAGTTTAATAAGACATAAAGTGTTGAAATATGGCATTTTGTAACAAGAGCTAGTGGTAAAAAATGTATCATCATCTATCCTATATATTTGATATTTGAAGTTATATATCTTTTTGTATATCACCAATCATATCTGATATTATTTTACACTGAACTTTAATTAATAAATATATATATTTTTTGCACATTGTTGTACTCACTAGTCTTCAAACTAGCATGGATAAACAAACTTGAATTAATTGGTTGTATTGTGGAAAAATGTGAAAACCCCCTTAAACACAGATTTTGCATAATTCCATAAATATAATACTATTTTTATATTTTAGTATAAACATCTGACAAAAACAATAAAAAAAAAGTCCATAAATATATCCCATTTGTTTGTAGACCCTATAACTTTTGCGCAAACCAATCAATATACGCTTATTGAGATTTTTTTTACCAAAAACATGTGACAGAATACATATTTACCTACATTTATGGAGAAATTCCTGGGGTTTTTTTTTACATTTTATTATTGGGTATGTTTTAGCATAAACTAAAAAATATCTTTTTTTTTTCTTAATTGTTGGTCTTTTTATTTTTAAAGTGCAAAAATAAAAACCACAGTGGTGATCAAATGCCACCAAAAGGAAGCTCTAATAGTGGGAAAAAAGGGCATCAATTTTATTTGGGTACAGCGTCGCATGACCGCGCAATTGTCAGTTAAAGTAACGTAGTGCCGTATTACAAAAAATGGCCTGGTCATGAAGGTGGGGTAAACCTTCCAGGGCTGAAGAGGTTACATTTTTTAAATAAAATATATATATTTTTTTAATATTTGGAATGATTATTCTGTGTTGGTACAAGCAAAGTCCCTGTATTTTCCTCCTTTCACCCATTGATTTAGGATAACTGGGTAGATACTGTGCTCATTTATATTGGGATTGTACTATTGAAGAATTTGTGATATTACCCGCTTTCCATAATTGTTTGATAGATTCTGTTAAACTTTTCTTTGTTGTGTTGGTCTCAGTTGAACTGCTTTTGGACAGTCCAAATGTTTATGAATCCTGTGTCCCTCAATAAACAAAACAACATTTTTTTTTTGCTCACTGTAAAATCTTCTTGGAGTTCATTGAGGGACACAGGTCCAACCCCTCTGTGCTTATGGTCTTCTCCTCAGCACCACTTTGTGATTTATTCAATTGTGTTCGTGATCTGAATTTTTGATCACATTTCAAACTATTCAAAACATAATAGTAACTGGTAAATACAACTACTACTGTACTATTTTATGTTCTGAGGGAGCAAAAATAAAATATTTTTTAAATGTTTCATTGCCTTGACATGCAAAGTTCATATCAATTCACCTATAAATCTGCTCTCTCCAGTTTATTTCCCAGGGTGCGTGATTCTCCATATTTATGTTAAAAAAAAAACAGTTATCCATCTGGAACACAATATCTGTGCATGGTATTTGTGATGTTTTTTAACTGATAACAAAGAGCTGGGATTTATCTTTATTACAGGAGTTCACAATTTCCTATGTATACAATTTGTAGTCCTAAACATAATAAAAAAACAAAAACAAAATAGTATGTTTTCATCAATGTAGACTACCACTCTAGATGGAATTCTGCTCCACCACCATTGGCTGTCCTCCCTCAGCATACAAAGTCTAAATACAACCAGCTGTGTTTCTGTCAGATTCCTTTTTTCTTCTATAAGCTTTTTCAACCATGGATGACACGTGAAACATAGGCAAAGCATAATGCCATCTGATAGACCCTGTTCCGCCACCTCTGATGCATTTAACCCCATATGGGTTAATCATAGAGGATGTTTGATGTACAGTCTGGGTTGGAAAAATCTGAAAAGGTTTTTACTGGTTAATTTTACATCTACATCCAGGTTAAAAGGTAAAGATGACAGAGAATTCTTTAAGCAGTTCCAGTCTAGGCCAATTCTGACATTTTTCTCATACACTGAATAATTAGCATTGTTTTTCTATAAAATTATTTAGAGCCCCCAAACATGTATAGCGGCTAGGATCACTTTTACAGTGTGCAGAATTGCTGGCTGAAAAAAACGATACCAGGATTTTGACTGCAGTTCCCGTCATGATCCCGGTATACTCCACTTCAACCTGCCGGCATTATAAATGGCAAAGGGATGCTTCTCTCTCACTAATATACTCCTGGGGATACCGGTCGGTGGATCTGGATCTTGCCTGGAGATATACCTATATGGGATATGCACTGTTGACCATCTGTTTGTTAAGTGGTCCACACCTAGAGGTGAGCGAAGCAAGTGTGCTGGAGGTGGATGGAAAGTCACCCTTGTATTGAAACGTCTCACGTGGATTCTTTGCTTGCTGGGACTGTTAGTCCACCTTCTGTTCTGTTTTTCCTTTGGATTTAAATGGACTTTTTACTGCATTTGAGATGTTTTATTAAGCCCTGATATGCGCTGCATTCCTTTGTATAAATATTGACATTTGCATTATGTGAAAAATCTTTTAGTGTTCAGCTGCATTTTACCTCTCATATATTTCTATTTGTGCTGATTGTATTCAATTTTGATCTACTATAAAAGGTTGCTCTTGTTGTTCTGCAACCATTTAGATAAGGTATTCTGTTTACTGAGCAATTTACTAAGGTTATGTGGAGACTGGTAATCAAGCAAGTTTATCAGTCTATGGTTGCATTGCGGTTGACTTTTAGCAGTGTCATTGTGCCCAACCAAAGTTGCACAACATGTAACCTATCATTATTTTGTGCCAAACACACATAATTCCCCCATTGCTCTCTTGCATGTTTAATTCAAACCCATCTCTAGAAAAGTCAATATAACTCCCATCCATCTCGCTCCTACCCACACACATTAAAAAAAAAATCACTTCTGCAGTCTGGGCCCACTGCTAACTGGTCTTGTTGCTGCCCCTTGTTTTGACATCACCACATCATGACATGCTGTCACTGAAGCAACCTCCAATTCTGCAAAACAGAAGACTCAGGACCCAACAAGCCATATGACTGTGAATTCAACTAACGTTTTCTGGGCCTTTCAGATTTATTTCTTTTTCTTTACAAGGATGATTAGCTGAATGGGGTGGGACAGGCCCTGGCCAGGCTTCATCTTTAAAACCTAGCTTTTGCCTAAACATTTACTTTCTATTGGATAAAGCAAGAAAACATTAGACATGTGCATTCGTTTTCGTCCGAATGCATTTTCGTCTGAATTTCAGGTATTTTTGTTATCATTTTAACAAGTCCGAAAAACGAAAGATCCGACATAAACAAATGCTTTATTTTCGTTTTCGTTGCTACTACAGTTCGATATAGATAGGAGATTCGACATGATGATGACAATAACAATCTGTGTCCATCAAACCTGTGGTCGAATGTGCCTAACCTTAACTCTATTAGTCCAAGATTATTCTACATAGAGAGAAAATATTCGACACAGAGAGAAAAGGTTCGATGTAGGGGAGAAAGATTCGACGTAGGGGAGAAAAGATTCGACATAGGGGAGAAAAGATAAATAAAAATAATGATGATGATGAATCTTATTGGCTGATTGTAACCAAAGAGGAGGAGCAGTAAAATAGCTAGAACTAAGTACACACGTACTTTGGCTTATGGTGTCTGTTGAAAGTTCTAAGAAGATTCGACGGAGCAGGTAAACTATACGGCGTCGTACAGTTTAGCTGCTCCGTCGAATCTTTGAACATTCAACAGACACCATAAGCCTTCAATGACAGATTCAACCTTAATTTGGATTTTTGGACGAATGCAATTGTTAACGAAAAACGAAATAAATAAAAACAAATTTCGGGAGTAACTAAATAAATTTATTTTTCGGACGAAAACGAAATTCCGAAACAAAATATTTCAGTGTGCACATGTCTAGAAAACATAATGCCCTCTGTGATTTTGTCACTGCTGTCCGTTCCCCCCTTTAAAAGAGTTCTTCTTGCTTCTTGTCCTGTGATGCATTTCCTGTTCTACTGTCTGTATAGTGGTTGGGAAAAAATTGCCTCTCTATTTATCCCATGGAACTATAGTTAAACAGTAATTACAAATTGATAAACATAATTAACGTCATCATATTTGGGTGATAGAACAAACAGATTCCTAGGTTGTTTAACTCTTATGCCTGTTAAAATATCTGGAAAGCCCATCTATCTATTGTAGTTAGCCTGGTGATGCCAGTTTATTTTCACCACATTTTCAGGAGTGTCAATTTATCTGCAATGATCATTAAACTGTAAAGTGAAAGCAGTAAAACAAAATCATAGAAAAGAAGTTTTATTAAAGATTAAGAATTTTACAAATGAGAAAATCATAAAAAAATTGTACACGTAATAAAAACACATATTAAACAATGACAATTAAAGAAAGCTTTCTTACAATTCCTTCAAAATCCATAATTTTCAGTAGTACAGACCAGACTAAATTCTCTGTAAACTGCATCTCCTAAAGAAATTATTGTGCTTTTGCCTAAACAACCAGTGTTTCTAACAAGGAACAAAACTGTGCAAATATAATACATTTTAGAAAGGCAAAAAGGCTGATTGTTTATCTCAAAGCTATAGATTTGCAGCTTTTAAACAACTTAGATTTCGGTACATATAACATTATTAGCATAATTAAGAAGACAAAAATACAAAAAATAAAAGCCACTAATTACAGTGCATTCACCAAACATGTTTGTGATATCAGAATTATAATTTCCCTTAGCTGTTGGTGTACAACATTAATGGATTTAATGTAATGATGTAAACATTTGTACAAACTTGAACATTTTAAAACAATGTTATTTATTCATTTCTTTCTGTTTTAATAATGTAAAATACTATTAAGCATTTCAAACTATTTTGCACTTATTTTAACTTCTTTGCCTGCATTTTTTTAAATGTAATCAAATGGTCAGTCCACTTACCCCTATATTTCCCAAAGAATCTAGAGACAGGGATGTTAATTTACTAAAGGCAAACAGGCTGTTCATTTTGCAGAGGAATTGGCACCTTACAGGGGAATTTTCCCTTGTCTTAGTGAATGTGGTGAGAAATCACTATGCACAGATAACAAATTATGTGCAAGGAAAATTAAATAAATAGTATTTTTGTATGCTCTTGACTGGATAATGGAAAGTAGCATAGATAAGCTGGGTAAGGGAAAATAGTCTTTACAAAGTGAACAGCTCACTGCTTTTAGTAAGTCAACCCCAGGATCTCAGTACCTGAGTTCCCAGTTTCACCCACCCAACAAAGCTGTGGAACAAGGTTCAATTACGAATATATTTTCTGTACATAAGTAACTGAACCTATAGTAGGAGGTGTAGCGCTCTACTGGTTGGCTTTCTATTGGCTGCAATTTAGGACAGAGCTGGAGTTCCTGAGAGATATGGAAAGCCAGTGAACAATGCAACATATTTGCCTCTTCCCAAAACTAAATTATACATTTTAGACTGCCTTAAACATAATCATTTGTAAGTGTCACATCAGTTCCTCAAACCTCTGCTTGCTTAAAGGGACCAATCAACTTAAGAAAAAAAAGTTGCAAACCTATTAAATAGTTATCAATTGTAATCGTGTGGGAACACATTTGCCAAAGTTACTCCAGTTAATTAACCCCTTCATTGCCCCAGATCCGTTGTGGACAGGGAATAAACAATTACGTTTAAAAAGTGTTTGATTCAATGATTTTAAGGTAACCAACTTTGTTTTCCGCATTGAAAAGGTTTATTTGCAGGCCATTTGTTCCTTTTTAGTTGAACTATAAACAGACTTTGGATATTGAAGCATTTATATATTATTAACATGCTGTAAAAGAGCTTCAAAACAAGCCCTCGCTGACCTCTGTAGATTCTAGTGCTCTGAAATCAGCATTAAACTCAAAACAAAAAATGTGATATATTGCAGCTTACCAATTATAAAACATGGTGGCTGCACTTGTTTTTTTTTTTTTTTTAGGCTCTTCCCTCCTCTGTTTTCACTTGGTGATCTGGCCAGTAACACATCTCCTGTATTACAGTGTCTTCATTCTGGATGAATCAGCACAGGGGGTACAACAGACAGCAACATTGTCAGTCTGGGGGAGGGTAGTATTAAATGTTCTATCAGATTTAAATTCACTAACAAAGTGAAGCCAAACTTCAGCTCACATTTTAATAATCAGTTACGGCAACAGATTTTTAATTTTGGGATAAAGGTTTTACATGGATAAATAAAAGTGTTAAATAGTTTGTCTCATCCTTGTAAACTGACACATCAGGAAGAGAGCTTGTTTTTTTGTGAAAAACAGACTTACTGACTGGATCACCAGATGAAAATATAAGATAGAAAGCCTTAAAAAAGAATATAAATGCAGCCATCAAATCTAAGAATTGGTAAGCTGCAATATAATAAACGTATGCCTTTGGGTTTAATACGGTGTTAATCGTTTTCTCTTGAAGCCAGCACTTTGCAGTCTGCCAGTGTTTTTATATAAACAAACAGCAGTTGTTTGCGAGCTGTTAGAAACTGAAATCTGACATCAGACTCTCTGTTGTGCTCCAATTAATAGCTACAGTGGTCAGTTTGTTTTAAAGCTCTTTTACTGCTAGTAAATAGTTTGTAAATGATCTAATATCCATAGTCTGAGCACATTTGCTCTTTAAATGGCTAATCAGTTTATGGCTGTTGGAATTTTAATATTTGTAGTTTAACCAAAACATTATTAAATGTGCACCAGTAATCTGCACTCTGTTAACCAGAACAATTTGAATATTATAATAGCATTAAGCTGCAATTATAAAAGTTCTTACTAAATTCAGGATACTTTTTTTTAGTAATTTACATTATTTTCTGTTTCATGACATCAAGGGAATATGTGTACTCCTTATACCTCATTCCTTTTGTTTGTGTTATAAATGGCACACTTTGGTAAAGCAGAACAAACAAAAACACTAAAAATAAAGCTTCAAAATGAGTGCAATACAAATTAAAAAAAATGTCATTTCATTTTATAAATTACCACTATTTTCTACTTCTTTTTTCCCATTCCTATAATACTTAAAGACAAGCCCAGTGCAAAACAGTTCTAAGTCAAACAATTAAATCGCGTAACACTTAATTTCTTCTTTTATGTGCCTGTCACATAATTGATGTGTTCTCATTTTTCAGATAATAAATAAAAGAGTATTTAAACACCACAGGCAGTATAAAATATTTTACTAAAGCTGTTTTTGGCCATTGAAAATTCTGGCATATGCATTATAATAATCACTTGTGTATATGATTTATAGAAGAGTGTTATGACTGTATATTTAGCTATCTTTTTTTAATTGTACACATACTTTAAATTATATTTTAAATCTTGATTCCTCAGTGACATATTAAAATATATGGTACAACATTGGTGAAGATATCAGGTGCTGAAATGCTTACATTGATACATGAGTGTACTGGACTTCACTGATAGATAAATGTTTAAATGAATAGTTATTCCTACAGATTTTACATGCAAATAGATCTGTTATGTATATACATGCTGAAAGTATGTTATGCACATTAAAACTGCATGCAGTTCAATGTTAGAACTTATATTAGTACTTGACAGTCTGGCAAAAGGAGCATTTCTTACATATAAATAAAATAAATTTAAAATATAAATAAATATCATGATCCAACCTAACTAAAAAGAGACTTTGGTAAATATTTGACAGTGACTGAGTGACAGCAATATTGGTCAAGATTAGAGGTTGCGATAATTGCTGATTTCAAGTTACAAATTTATTCACATTCAATTATATTTTTATATTTATCCTAAAACATATGGAAAAAAAAATCTATAATTCACTCCTTAGCATACTTCTGCTAAATGTTTGCTTTAGAGCTTTAGATTGAGCATCAATAATAAAACTCAAAAATTCAGGACCTATTTCAAATCATGAGAGTTCCTTCATAGCAAAATCTATTATAAATATTATATGTTCTCATAAATACAACAATGCAAATACATTAAACATTTTAACATATTCCTCTCTTCTCATTACTGCCAGCCAAAATATTATTGGTTTGCATGGACTTGATCGTTGGTGGGGAAGAAGAATGTATTCTGTATTTTGTGGAAAACAATGTACAATTGTGCTGGTGTTAAGAGGATGTCCAAATCAGTAAACAAATTTACTGGTTGTCAATGCATACACAGTATAAAAGCCGTAAATAAATGTACAGAATTAAAAAAGGCAACAACAGCTTGTATGAAGCTGCTTTTTTGTGATCATAGATTTTCTGCTTGACACTAAAGGGTTAATTTATTTGAATTTATTAGAATATGTATGAAAATTGCAGGCAGTCATCAGCTCTCCTGTAGCATGAAGCTGATGACAATTAAAAAGTGTACATGTGCACAAAACTGAGTACCTTATGAATGAGCTTTAGTAAAAATACACAATTGTTTAGAATTAATTGCATGAGAAAGTTTTACAAATACCCAGTAGGGTATATTCGCTTGCCCCTGTGGTGGAAGAGTCTAATTAGATTGAGCACAAGCACAGAAGCTACTACCAGGTCTCTGTGTCCCTTACTACAGAGTAACTTACCCAGTCAGTGGTAATATCACTTACCTCTGTGGGCCTTATATATGGTACCACTGGGCTCTAATTTATTTTACCAACAACGTAAGTGGAAGGTGTAATAGTGACGTATAGGCAGCTAATGGGGGAGTCATCAGTGCTCTGCTTAGGTTAATGTGTGGCAGTATGTTTTGTAGCAGAGATCTAATTAAATCAATATCTCATTCTTAAAGAGTATCTGTTTTTATACTATATACACTGGCTTTAAAGCCCCCGTACACACAATCCGATACGATAATCGGATCGTTAGTACAGAGCTTTCGAGAGCCGATCAGGACAGTTCATCCGATATTATTCTATTGGACATGCACGGAAATTTTTTTCGAATGATGCCAGATCGTACGATTTTCGTTTAACCAGTACAGCTGGGGTTCGAAAATGCAATACAAATGCATTACAACACTTGACATCACTTCCGAATTTTTATTCAGTCGTACTGGAATTTTCGTGACTTTAGTAAACTCATCAGATTTGATGTGAGATTAGCATGCAAAAAAAAAAAGGACAATAATTTGTCCGATAATCGGATCGTGTGTACAGGGCATTAGACAGCAGGACTGGATATTTAAAAGTAAAGTATATATTTGATGTAATAATTTGAAACTGTTATCAGACATAGATTTCATACCTAATCAAATAAAAACATGAGAAGTCATAGAAAGAACAAAAACATTTTTTTTTTTTTTTTAGAAAATATTTGCTATGATTGTGGCGCATGTTAGTGCACTATGCTAAGCATGGGTTGTAGGGAAAACCTAATCTGATGAGAAATAAGCAAAATAGAATTGAATTACCACTTTGAACACCATACAGTACAGCCTACAGGTTGCAGAGTAATGTTGGCCATACATGGGTAGCTATCTCACTGACAATGACAAGTGATGAAGTCTATTTCTCTGTAGACAAAGAAGTAATAAGCTATCATTTCCAAAATGTTAAAATCCCTGCAAAAAACAAACACTTTCAAAGATCAAAAACACTTTTTACTGTAACTCTACATGGCCTAAATGATGCAAATCCTAAATTATTCATATGGTTTTCTTTTATTGTGCTGTGTACTGCCAGGCTGAGCAGAATGCTGAGTTGACTTTTACTTTGGAGATGGCATACCTGAACTGAGGATCCCTCCAGTGTCCCTCTTTCTTCATTTCGGGCTTCACATTCACACCAGCCCACAAGCTAAAATATGTGTGCACTGTGTAGTCAGTGAGCGGAGGTGCAATACATTCTTACAAGGCATCACACTGTTTATTTTGTTTAACTTTATTGAAGTGTCACAAAACAACAATTCATTCAAAGTCTCAGCCTTGCTAAGCGCTGTGTAAAAATGAAGACGTCCTACATTTTTATGCAGCATAGCACATTCGGATACAGCATTATGGTGTGGACAGGGCACATCAAAAGCAAATGTTTACTATGTGCCCTTGCCTTAAGCCTGGCTACTTTATGCAGATTAGTGCAGTTCAACTGGCATGGTGGGATTGATTTACTAAAGGCAAAGACTGTGCATTCTGCAAATGCAGTTGCTCCAGAACTTAGTAAATGAACAGAAGCTCTGCTGACTTCCATCATCCAATAATGTGCGAGCAAAAATTCTGTTTTTTTTCTTTTCCTTGCATGTGATTGGGTATTCTTTGCAAAGTGAAGCCTTTGCTCATTTACTAAGCTCTGGAGCAACTGCATTTGCAGTCTAATTGCCTTTAGTAAATCAACTCCGGTGTGTCATAATGTTATTTTTTTTTGTTTTATAGTCCTACTCAAACTAATTGTGCTCTACCTCAGTTCAGGCAACAGGGTTTGCCTAGCAGAAAGCACAAGCTGTTCAGGCTTACTTCCCACAAGGCAGATTTTTGCTTTTAAAACTACAATAATTTAGGGGAATTTTTTTTCTGCTTTTTTCAACATTTGTAAATTTGTAAACAGATTTTTTTATCTATATATCTATCAAGTGAACAGACTCCAACATTTAACCCCATTCCTTTTAGGCCTCATGCGCATAGATGGTTTGCTTTTCTCGTTTAAATGCCAGAACTTTTGGCAGGAGAAAAGCTACTTAAAAAATGCACCTAAAGCCATTTATTGCACACACATTTAGGTGCCTCAAGCGTATAAGTGTTATCGGATTCCACTGGCCAGAGTATTCATTTATTTTCGCCATTAGAATGCATTAACACTCAAATGAGCCTAAACATGTCTAGCATTTAGATACGTTTAGGCGTGTCAAGTGTTTTTTTCTTTTGTTGAAAAGCTCCTCTCCTGTGCACACTTTTGATGTTTTTTTTTTTTAGCCTTTAAACGCTCCTCTTCTAATACACCTTGTAAACACATATGTGTGCGTGAATACATAGGTTAACACAGATGCGCTTTTACGCGCTGAAAGTAAGCCCTGTGTGCATGAGCCCTTATATGTAATGTAGTTAATAGCATCCTAGTTCACCCCATGCATTATATAATAGAGAACAACACATTTCACATTCTGCTGGTCATGATAATGTGTGATGTCACCAGTTTCCCTCCTCCTTAGGCTAGCCATACACATCTCAATTATTCTTGAGCAGCCCATGGATGCAGTCACTGGTCAGCTAATAGGTTTCCACCGAGCCCGGTAATTTTTAAATTAACAGGGCACCCACAGCTCGAATTTTGGCCTATTCAGAAGAAATCAGCTCAAATTCCAATGTGTAGCAAGATTTAGTTCTAGATTGTAAGCTCTAACGAGCAGGGCCCTCTGATCCATCCTGTATTGATTTGTATTGTATTTGTACTGTCTGCCCTCATGTAAAGCACTGTGCAAACTGTTGGTGCTATTTAAATCCTGTATAATAATAATAATAATAGATGTTATAATCCCATTGTGTATGAAGTATATTGAGACTGGAGCTCCAGAATTCAGAGATTACAAATCATGTGTTGGCCAAATAGCAGAACTAACAACTCTGTTATATATGTTTTATCATAATGTGATTCACGGTGGATTAGTTTCAATCCAATCTACTCTATAAAAATTATATTTCTGCCAAAAATTGTGTTCTAGCAACCTGAGCTGTGTCACCTCAGGCCATGTCAGTACAAGAATAACATGTTAACAACAAAGCATGATTCACTGGGGAACATACAGGGGGAGACAGTAGAGCCCCCACTCTTTTATCAGATATTCCTGCCCAACCTTGTTCTGCCAAGGTAAGGGAATTTTACATTATCATGTTGATTTTCCCCTCTAATGGCATCTCCGAGTATCTGCACTACTTGTGATAGGGGACATCATTGTGCGTTGCCCAAAAAAATAGCTTGAGCACACACTAAGCTCTATACCACTGTATGCTTTCAAAACATCATGTTTTATAATTACAGGAAAGGGAGCCTCTGAAGTGTAAGAAGGAGGGAGATTCTCATGAGGTGGGGGGCTTTAGAACTCAAATGTCTGTATTGGACAATTTAATGTGTAAATTTGCAAGCATTGTTAAGGAAATGTTCTAGCTAACTTTCTGACCCTATCCAGAAAACATTTTACTTTGTCCTAAATAGGTTCCCTGTAATCAACAAAGTCTTATGCACAATAAAACTAGCAAATTATTAGATACAAAGTAAATTCATCTAATAACTGGCACCAGATCTGATTGAAATTGGTTGTATCTTTCTCTAGTATTAATAAAAAGTTGATGTTCAAAACTTTGTATTATGCAAGCATAATCTATGTATTATTAACTACTTCAACCAATTAAAGACATCTCATAGCTGTGCTTTAAGTGTCAGTGTTGCAGATTTATTAAAATAGTACAGGATGCTCACTTTGCAAGGGAATTTCCAGCTACCTTAGTGAGTGTAGTGAAAACTATAGTGAAGTGTAGTGAAAAATTGCAGGAAAAAAAATACTTATTTTTGCTTGCACATGATTGGATGGCAAAGCCGGCACAACTTCAACTAATTCAATAAGCCAAGTGAAAATTTACTTTGCAAGGGAATTTTCAACTGAACTGTGAATATGCTTTGCTCCTTTAGTAAAACAGTGGGGAACTGATGACAGTCACAGATCATAAATGTGCTTTGAGTGAACACTTACATACTGGAGTCAGATAATGGTAAAAACAAGGCCTCTATAATGACATAGAGGCAGTTTCAGAGGTTTAGAAGTTCCTAACCTGCTCTGAGGTTTAAGGCAGACCTGGTAAGCCAGGCTTCCACAAGACATGCATATTTTAGTAAGTGACAATTTACCTAATTTACCAATCTTTAACACCTGCTTAAGGCACTCTATTTTCAGCCACATGACTGTCATTTTCAAATTACCGTATTTATCTATGTATAATACACACTTTTTCCCCCTGAAAACAGAGGACAAACAGTACCTGCATGTTATACGCCTATATTTCTTTTTTTTACCAATGGGGAGGTAGGGGACTGGGCAGTCCACCCCGGGTGCCACATATTGGGGGGGTTATGCCACCCGTCCCACCTCTCCTGGCCCTGGGACAGCTGCCCAGCATATTCTGAAGCCCCTTCACAAAGATCCTTTGTAGACCGTGCAAGTGTCATAGTAAACCGAAAACGGCCGCATTCGCTCCATCTTTCCGGCCACTCCTCCTCCAAGTGTAGCTTTAGATTGGAGGAGGAGAGCGGTCATGTGAAACATCAGAGGAGAGCGATAATGTGACCAGCCAGAAAGAATGGAGCTAATGAGGTATTTGCAGGCTTTGGTTTACAATGACAGTGACACGGTGTAGGAAGAATCTATGAGAAGAGACTGGCACTGATTTTTATTAAACTTTAGAGTGTGCTGGCAGTGCTGTCCCTGGAGGTGTGCAGGGGGGCTGTGCAATGTAAAGGGGCTGTGCAATGTGCGGGGGGGGTCTGTGTAATGTGCAGGGGATCTGCATAGTGTAATTGCAGGGGTCTGTGTAATGTAAAGATGGGGGTCTGTGTAATGTAAAGGGGGGTCTGTGTGATGTAAAGGGGGTCTGTGTAATGTAAAGGGGTCTGTGAAATGTGCAGGGGGGCTTTGGAATGTAAAGGGGTCTGTGTAATGTGTAGGGAGGCTTTGGAATATAAAGGGGCTGTGCAATGTGCAAGGGGGTCTGTGTAATATGTGGGGGGTCTGTGTAATGTGCAGGGGGTCTGTGTAATGTGCAGGGGGTCTGTGTAATGTGCAGGGGGGCTTTGGAATATAAAAAGGTCTGTGTAATGTGCAGGGGGGGCTTTGGAATGTAAAGGGGTCTGTGGAAAGTTTTTTTCCCTGAAACTTCCCTCTTAAAACTTGGGTGCGTGTTATACCCCTGTACGTGCTATACGCCAATAAATATGTTACATTGGACTCAACTGGAAATATTTGTCACTTTTTTGAGAATAAAGATACGTATCCTGGTGTTAGCTATATGCATTGAACCTTGTTGTCATTGCATGCAGCGATCTTTGCATAAAATAAAGAATAAGTGCACAGAAACATTGCACCCTGCCCCATCTCCACACTGACTCTAGGAAATACTAAGGGGAATTTACTAAGATTGCAACAGCCTGAATCTGATGCAGCTATGCATGGCAAACAATCAGCTCCTATCTTTCATTTTCAAAGCTTGACTAAATAAGCAGACTTTAGAAACTGATTGGTTACTATCTAGATTCTATCTGCTCCAGTTTTAGTAAATTACAACTACTGCATATTGCTTTAAAAAGAGTTGGAGATATTTCTAAAAGAACAAGCTATAAAGGATCACCTACATTTCTAAAATGCAGAATGTTGATCTACAGACTGTTTCTAGGGGCCAGGAAGAAGTAACACAAAATATAAACGGATCACATTTTATAAGGATCTTTGCTTTTCTCTCGCTCAGTTAGGGTTTTTGAGGGTGAGGTTTTTATTTGCTCTTTGAGACTGGACTCTGAGGACAGGTCTTTCTTCAACATTACCATTTATTTTCACTGCAAAGATTCTGTTATTCTTTAAATCTCCTTAGCTACAGTATGTTAATGACCATCAAACACTTTAAAAAAACTTAATTCCTTGTATCTACCAGCTCAATGTGACATACTAAGAATTTAATGTGAATATCATTGCTGTACAGATAGATGCCTGATCATGGATTATCATGCTTTTTTCACGAGTGTTGCTTATATAACATATTTCATTTATGATCAAAACTATTGTTTGGCACATGAGTAAATGTGTCCTACTGTACAGTAAAACCTTGGTTTGAGAGTAACTTGGTTTGAGAGCATTTTGCAAGACAGGCAAAATTTTTAACTAAATTTTGACTTGATATGCAAGCGATGTCTTGATATACAAGTAGCGTCATGTCACAACTGAGTATAAAAGAGAAGAGAGAAGCCTCTAAGTGTAGCAATATGGTTACATTTAATGAAGGTACAACATTGAGCAAGTCACATGGTTGATGATTAAAAGAGGCACATCTAAGTATGCAGGCATCCGGGTTGAAGCTGTCCACATAGACCATCCTCCTCACTGCCATCTATGTCATCCCTTCCACTTTGCGCTTCATGAGCGGTTCAAGCCTCCCTTTCAGATTGCTTTTCTGCATGGTAGTCTTTCCGGTCACGATTGCAGACTGACAGCAGTGAGAGCCTCTGGTGCGGAGGACGGTTTATGTGGACAGCTTTACCCCAGATGCCTGCATACTTAGATGTACCTCTTATAATCATCAATCATGCGAGTTGCTAAATGGTATACCTTCATTAAACTAACTAACCATATTGCTACACTTAGAGGCCCCTCTCTTCTCTTTTATACTCCTTAGCTCCTGATGGATTTTGCTTCTAATCCCCTTGTGGAGGTTGCCATTTGTGGATGGACATTTTATGGTTACACAAACTGGTCACATTGCTATAATCTTTTTATATGGACTATAAATGGAAGGACTTATGAATAAAATGGTTGTGGAACGAAAAATTTGAGTTTCCATTATTTCTTATGGGGAAATTCGCTTTGATATACAAGTGCTTTGGATAACAAGCATGTTTCTGGAATGAATTATGCTCGTAATCCAAGATTTACTGTATAGGAATGCATATTTTCTTCTCAAATGTGTCTGTATTATTGTAAAAAAATGTTTAAAATAATTTGCATGTTTTAAGTATGTTTGCTTTACTATACTTCGTACAGTTAGGTGTACAGTTTGTACAATTTATAGTCAAATTCTGGAATTCTCTTTGCCTTTGGGGTGAACATACATGGTCAGATAATGGCATGTAATGCCATATATTTATGCACTGAATGTGATGATTTGGAAACTGCTAGGTTATTAATCAGGGTGAGAATAAGGGCAGGGGCATAAGGGCAGAATCAAAGAGAAGATCAGCAAGATGCTGTGCCAAAAACCAAGATGGC
This sequence comes from Lithobates clamitans, assembly GCA_037952925.1. NCBI lineage: Eukaryota > Metazoa > Chordata > Amphibia > Anura > Ranidae > Lithobates > Lithobates clamitans. The sequence continues at coordinate 5,566,938 of JBBGZY010000178.1, read as the reverse complement.
AGATGACTTAAGCTTTTTCTTTGAATTTTCCATTGTTTTTATATTGCCTTCAGATAATATGTTTAATAGTGTCTGGGTAGAGTAAAAAAAAGTGTTTTTGGGGAGGTTTTAGGGGAAGAATATTTTAAACTGAAATGTAAAAATGATATAGTAAACATACCTACATTAAACTGTCTTCTGAGAATGGGACAGACATAACATACTGTACATTAAACATTACAAACTATCACACTTCGACATCTCTTAAACCACACTTACAAATATGAAAAAACATACAGCCTAATAAACAAACCAAATATATATTTTCCAGCAGCATAGCTTTGCAATACTGAATGTACAACAAATGTATTGATATAAAAGAAAATTAAAAACAAAAATGTATACAAATTCACCAAAATCTTTGGTACCAAAATTAAGGGCACCTATGTTAAGACAGAAAATCTTCTCCAAACACACTTAACTTATAAAAGCCTTTTTTACAGCAGCAATTTGGCTGTTTTGAGGCTCAGACTTTACTAATGACTTAAAAAAGGCTTCAAGCTGTTTTGAAAGCATAACTGTCTACTTTTCAGTACATTCAGTACATTTTTTGTTTGTCAGAGAAGATCTGCATTATGTAATACTGAAACATGAAATAAAAATTGGACCATTCTGCTGAACATATAATTAAAGTGGATCATTCACCCAGACATTTGAGAGGCAATTATTTTGTTCCGGAAACCAGAATTCAGCCAATCAATGCATTTGAGACTGCAACATCAAGACAAAGTCTCGAGTTTAGAAGCAGCATTATGAGCATTACCAAAATGGAGAAGTTTGAATGTCACTTCTACTCTACAATAACAGCTCACGAGAAGCTTCAACAGGCCAGTAGTATCCATTAAAGAGTTTGGTATGGGAGACAATAGGGTATCACAGAAGTCGTCTATCTTTTAAGCGTTATCAAGACAAAATCTCTTATTCAGACCTCTTTCACACTGAGGCGCTTTTGCGCTAAAAATAGCACCTGAAAACCGCTTCCCATTAATTTCAATGGATGCTTTTACACTGGGACGGAGCACTGGCGGGGTGGTGAAAAAAGTCCTGCAAGCAGCATTTTTGCCCCTCTCCATTGAAGAGAATGGGAAGCGCTTCAAAAGCGGCACAAAATGGTTGTCATCGTTGTCGCGTGACCTTAAAAAAGCGCACCACTAGTGCCTCAAAAGCGATTAAAAAGCACCGCAAAAATGCCCAGCATTTTAGGGGCAGTTTTCGTGCTCCTCAGTGTGAAAGGGGTCCTACAGCGCTGCAAAGATGCTGCTTGCAGGACTTTTTTTACCATCCTGCAAACGCACCCCTCCAGTGTGAAAGCACTCAGGCTTTCACACTGGAGTGACAGGAGAGGCTCTTTACAGGTCCTATGCGGGCCCTATTTTTAGCGCTGTAGCACCTGTAAAGCAGTCTAAATGTGAGCACTAACAAAAAGGAGAATGTTGAATACAACTTCTGATCTTCCTATCCTAACAAAATCATGGTAGTAGTATCAATTAACCTCCCTGGCCGTTTTCCCGAGTGTGGCTCGGGGTTAAATTTCAGCACCATTAGAGGTAACCCCGAGCCACACTCGGGATTACATCTCAGGATCCTGGTTCGGTATACTTACCTTGTCCCCAGGATCCTGTGATGTCCCCCCGCTGTGTCAGCGGGCTCTGTCCTCCTCCCAACGCCTCTTTGTGCCGGGCTCCGTTCCCTGCGAGCGTCGCAACGCACGGGGGTGGAGCCTGGCGGCAAATTCAAAAAGTGAAAATTCATAACACATACAGTACACTGTAATCTTACAGATTACAGTACTGTATGGAATCATTTCACATCCCTTTTGTCCTCAGTGCTTTTTCCAATGCCCTGCATGCAGTTTTATATGATATATACTGTTCTTTCTGCCTGGAAGCTGGAGATTGTCCATAGCAACCAAAAAGTGTCCCTTTACGTCAAAAGTGGTTTTAGACCTGCTAGAAAACAGCGATAGTAAATTAGAACACTTGCAGAGTTGGGCGATAGTTAATCATGGGGAAATTTATTTTATTATTATATTATTTTTTATAATTATTTATATTTATTTATTATATTATAATTTATGATTTTGTGTTTCAAACTTCATCAAACTTCATCATACCTGGGATATTGGTGGACAGATTTAAGTGTGTTATTGCTAAGAATTAAAGGCCTACAATATAAAACGCCAAATTTCTATGCAAAATAATTGTACCACTTTGAGACGCAAAAATCTGAAATAATCATACCGCCAGGGAGGTTCATGAGTTTAATATGGGACACAATAGGGTATAGCAGAGGTCACCCAGTGTATGAGGCTTTATCACAGCTGTGATCATTTTATGGCTAGAGCTGGGAAGGATTAGAATCCTTGTCTGTGTCCCTGTGTGTCTTTTGGGCTATTGTCAATGAAAAAGAAAATGATGGAAAACCGCAAATTGTGCACAAAGCATTATTAGAGGAATCGTTTTCCAAAGGAGACACTGTTCTGGGGACAAATGTCTAATAGGGGAATTTCCCTCACTTTGTACAGATTTCCTTTCCCTTTCTCTTCTATATCCATGATAGAAAGTGATGGTAAATCTCCCAAACATGATACAGACAGCAGAAAAACTACCTGACAAAGTTTTATCCCTTTCTTACGCTATCCAAAACTAAAAAAAGGTTTGGGTAAACATAGGCTTTAACTAAATACTGTAAATTGGTAGTCCTTCACCAACTGTGAACAAATAGATTAGAAAACATCACTAATGACTATGAGAATATAGTTGCAAACCATAATGTATTTATGAAACTTGCAAAGTTGTGTGCACAATTATTGCTTGTTGCGCTTTTTAAGTATAGCAAATCGTCCAGAGGCATAAATCAAATATGTTGTTGGTTGTGTTCCTCTCATGTTCAAAATTGTATTTATTTTACTTCTATAAGTCCTGCTTTCAATACCTGCTAGGACAGGGGTAGGCAACCTGGGGCCCTCCAGCTGTTGCAGAACTACAAGTCCCATTATGCCTCTGGGAGTAATTGTAACTGCCAGCCTTGCAATGCCTCATGGGAAATGTAGTTCCACAACAGCTGGAGGGGTTGCCTACCCCTGTGCTAGGAGAATCCGCAGACACTTTCTTTCATAGAGTGAAAATGCTTCCTCAGTTCAGCTTTAGTGCTGTCATCCTTGCCTGCGCACTCCAAGTTGGACTGCAAGTAGCACACAGTGCTGCTAAAACCACCTCCTGCCATAGTTGCAACTGTAAACCTATGATGCTCAGTTACTGTTGGAGTGTTTTTACAAATAGCATACAGATCTGCAAAGCACAGGGAAAGCACACATGGACAAATTAAATGGCAAAAGAGGTTATTGTGTAACTTTAACTCTACTTTAAGTTACAAAACACTGACTATGCACTTTTATTGTTTACTAAAATCCAATCCCTTGACTGAAACTTTCATTAAAACCCATTCCCCCTAAACAGTGATGTTGCTAGACTCTGTAGTATTGATAGGATGAATGTTGGTTATTTCAAGATAATGGTACCATGCATTGTGTGGGTGATGATTCCACTTTAAAAAAAAAGTTCAGTCAAGATCTTTACAGAAGGCAAACACAACATTCATAGTTGTCATTTTTTAACTCCTTTTCTTCTGTGACACATGGCCTGACTCAAATTACTACCAACTTACTTGAAACATAAGTTCAGAACACTATAGATACTGGCAGTAAAATGCGATTGAGTGTATTATCCCTCAAAGCCATGCTAAGGTCTATATTAAACCAATCTATTTGTCTATTCTAGTTCATAGCATTCATATCTGTTTCTAATCTACAAAAAAAGTTTAGAAAAATTACAAATTCATAATACAAGGGCAATCAAAAGGATGGGACCAACAGCATCACGTTAAGCCACGTGAACACAAATTTCCAAATGTAAATGTAAACTAGGTGCCAGTAGTTTTTCAAACGCCACGGTGTATCACTCAAATCTGGTCTCTTCTTTCTGGGATCCTTTACACATATATGGGATTCATCTCTTTCTTCAACATGAGTTGAACATTAATGTTTTCTTTCAAAATGTGGCACTTACTTCATTCAAACCTCCTATAGTAGCTTAGTTTATAGCACCTGGCGCCCAACTGATCATCTAGTAACAGTAATCCAGCTTCAAGCGTGAGTTTTAAGGAGTAACACTATTTTATATCCTTTAAAAAGAGCACAGCTCCAAAATATCCTAAAAATATCTCAAGTGAGATTTTGTAACTTGTTACATTTCAGAAACTGTTATTGCTGTTCACACTTTCCAGTTGTCAGTTTCAATGCTCCTTTATTATGTAATAAATTCAGTGTCTTGAATTCCAGTGGCATCCTATGAGGGCCAGCGTTAGAAAAATATTTATATTTCAGCTCATCGTAATAATGATATTTGACTATATTTCCATAAATATCCTTGGGGAAGGGCCAGAATCCATACAGATGAATTTCATCACAAAACCGTGTTGCCAGGGTGTACATCAGAAGGCCGGTGCTTGGTCTCTTGATTTGTACTTTGTTTGTTAGCCAGTACCTGGAAAGGGAAAAATAAATTAGTTTTGAATACAGATGCTTAATTAACCGCGATTGCAGCATACTTTATAATCTTTGTAATTGTTCTGGGGTCAAGCTGTTTCTGTTTATTATAGTTGGAATGATCTGATGGAGAACCTGTATTATCTAAATAAAAATTGATGTTTTGCTCCTTCTAGCTGTCAGAGTCTAAGCCAGCAGCATGCAGTCCTAAAATACATTGCAATCTATATCAAAGTATGCCCGGAATCTCTAACAGAAGGAGTTCATGAGGAAAGAAAAACAAATAACTACATGGCCTGCATTTCCTGGTGTTAAAATAAAATAAAGAGTCCTAAGTACCTGATCATTTCTTACCCATGTGTCTATTCCTCACTGCCCTACCACAACTTTCCTGCATGCCTGTAAAAGGGTCTTTTATTAGTCTTTAGGGGACCTCCCATGTTTCTTTTTTCTTTTTAATGATGTGCTGGCCCTTTAAGAGGATAGAAAAAACAGCATGAATTTCCGTAAAAAGCTGTTATCCAGATATAAAATTTGGATCGCCTGAAAAGCAAGCATGCAACCATCATTTTCCTGAATGACACCAGGCCACACTGATACCTTCCAAAGAGTGAACAGCAAAGCCCCCCTGCACCCAGCAAGCACCTTGTCCTTATCAACACAGGGCCTCATTCTCACACCCTGTCCCCCAAAAAGGCCTCCCCAGGTGAATGAGTAGAGGTTCAGAATGGGAACTTATTTACTTGTTACTTGTTCACAAAAAAATTATATAGTAAATAAAAAACACCCAACCATGAACAAAATTCCTCTATTAGACAAAAAAGTCCCCTTGTGTAAATCCAACGTCATTCACGTTGTCCGGGGATGTAGATCCATGTCAATCACAATCACCCACTGCACTCGACAATCTTTACCTGCTGCTACTCCTATCAAAAATGACAGATCTCAGCTTCTGTATTTGCTCTATGGACCACATTTAGTCAACAACATCACCCAGGATCTATGCTGCTTTGTTTACACACAGAAGCCAGCAGGCATCTGTCATCTATAATGGGTAGTGCTACCACTACTAAATGACAGGTTCCAGCAGCTGTTTGTCCTCTTTTTAAGCTCATTTCACATGAAATAGAGAACACTTTAATCAGCAGTGGATCTGTAAGCAGATCACCTGCTGATTGGAGCAGAACAGGATGGATACAACTGTTTTGACATCCATGCCTGTTCAGTTTCTGCCCAGACACTGGCAGACTCTGTCAGCTCTGAGGCGGCCAGGTGTAAACAGACTTTGTTGTCCATCAGGCTACCTCAATACGGTCCACAAAAACTCAAAGTGATGCAGTCCTTTTCCATTTTTTTTCCAGATCAGGACAAACCCAGACAAACCCGGAGGTTTATTTACATTCGCCTGTCCATAGACCTTCAGATCATGTCTGCCAGAAAACAATCAGGCAGACCTGATTGAAATACCCGTGTGAAAAGGGCCTTAAGGAATACATACTACTGCATCTGCAAATTCACCTGCAGGTTTAAGGCATCCCCAAGTATGCTATTTAAAGGATTTGTGTAATTTTCATATTGCCCTAAGCAGACCACTCTGTGTGCTGAACATTTTTGCAGTGGTACATGCCCCTCATGGCAGTGTTCAGCTGCCCAAGCCATTTTTAACAAAAGCTTGCAAACTGGCCTTGAATAATGCCAGAAACAAATGAGATAAGAATTCCATGGACTTCAATGAGGTTTGGCACTATGTTCAGGTTTTCGCTATTAACCAAATTTTGCAGGTTTGCTCATCCTTAACTAGGAACGTGTACATTTAATGAGATTTTTGAAAAACTTTCCTTCATAAAACTGCATCTGTATCTGTATTTGCACATCTGGTTGCCAAAGTGAGTTGGGAAAACTTTTTAAATATAAAAATATTTATTTGATCACCTGTAGTTAGTAGATTTAACTTTGGTTAAGAGGAGACAACTATTATTCTGTATCTAATGTTAAAGTAAGCATAGCATGCATATATCTTACATATGGATGTATCCACATACAGTCAGGTCCATAAATATTGGGACATCGACACAATTCTAATCTTTTTGGCTCTATACACCACCACAATAGATTTAAAATGAAACGAACAAGATGTGCTTTAACTGCAGACTTTCAGTTTTAATTTGAGGGTATTTTTATCCAAATCAGGTTGAAAGGTGTAGGAATTAAAACAGTTTGTATATGTGCCTCACACTTTTTAAGGGACCAAAAGTAATGGGACAGATTAACAATCATCCATCAAACTTTCACTTTTTAATACTTGGTTGCAGTCTTTTACAGCCTGAAGTCTGGAACGCATAGACATCACCAGACGCTGGATTTCATCCCTGGTGATGCTCTGCCAGGCCTCTACTGCAACTGTCTTCTGTTCCTGCTTGTTCTTGGGGCATTTTCCCTTCAGTTTTGTCTTCAGCAAGTGAAATGCATGCTCAAACTGATTCAGGTCAGGTGATTGACTTGGCCATTGCATAACATTCCACTTCTTTCCCTTAAAAAACTCTTTGGTTGCTTTCACAGTATGCTTCGGGTCATTGTCCATCTGCACTGTGAAGCACTGTCCAATGAGTTCTGAAGCATTTTGCTGAATATGAGCAGATAATATTACCTGAAACACTTCAGAATTCATCCTGCTGCTTTTGTCAACAGTCACATCATCAATAAATACAAGAGAACCAGTTTCATTGGCCGCCAAACATGCCCACGCCATGACACTACCACCACCATGCTTCACTGATGAGTTGGTATGCTTTGGATCATGAGCAGTTCCTTTCCTTCTCCATACTCTTCTCTTCCCATCACTCTGGTACAAGTTGATCTTGGTCTCATCTGTCCATAGGATGTTGTTCCAGAACTGTGAAGATTTTTTAGATTTTGGTGTTGCTGAGCTCACCGGTGCATTCTTTCTTTTTAAGGATGTTCCAAACAGTTGATTTGACCACACCTAATGTTTTTGCTATCTCTCTGATGGGTTTGTTTTGTTTTTTCAGCCTAATGATGGCTTGCTTCACTGATAGTGACAGCTCTTTGGATCTCATATTGAGAGTTGACAGCAACAGATTCCAAATGTAAATAGCACACTTGAAATGAACTCTGGACCTTTTATCTGCTCCTTGTAAATGGGATAATGAGGGAATAACACACACCTAGCCATGGAACAGCTGAGCAGCCAATTGCCCGATTACTTTTGGTCCCTTAAAAAGTAGGAGGCACATATACGAACTGTTGTAATTCCTACACTGTCCACCTGATTTGGATGTAAATACCCTCAAATTAAAGCTAAAAGTCTGCAGTTAAAGCACATCTTGTTCGTTTCATTTCAAATCCATTGTGGTGGTGTATAGAGCCAAAAAGATTAGAATTGTGTTGATGTCCCAATATTTATGGACCTGACTGTACATAACACACGTTGTGAATTTCACAATAAGATAGTCACATATATGTCTAAAAAAATATTACTAATAAAGAAAAATGTAAACAGAATTCCAATATAAGACATTTTTGAGCACTAACATTAACCATGACTATACAAATTAAGCAACACATTTAATAAACCACACCCATGAGTGCACACACAGATATGCATGGCCTAGGCAAAAGCAAATCTTTTAGTTGTGGTTCAGTATAACACCCAGGGGGCTTATTTACCAAAGGCAAATACACTGTGCACTTTGCAAAGTGCAGTTGCACTCTTCAAGTGCAATTGCTTCAGAGATTAGTAAATAAGCAAAACCTCTGCTGACTTCCATCATCCAATCATGTGCAAGCAAAAATTCAGTTTTATTTTTTTTCCCTGCATGTGATTGGGTATTAGTTGCAAAGTGAAGATTTACCTCATTTATTCAGCCCTGGAGCAACTGTACTTGCAAAGCGCACAGTGTTTTTTGCCTTTAGTAAATCAACCCCTATATGTCTTATGCTATTTTTTTCAGTGAGAATTAAAGCAGCAATGCTGGACTGGCAGCTGAATGCTGCATGCGGTCTGTTCATTACTGTTTTTATACTTGAAACGGCTTATATTGTCTGGACAGAAAAAAGATGAAGATCCCCGGTGCTGATTATTAACGTCTTCCATATATTACAGTGTAATTGCATTTAAGAACAAAAATGCAGTACGTCTTTTTTTTTTATTATTTCGTCAAGTTGCCCAGGGAGTCAACATTTTCGTATAACACTCCAATAACCTTATATAAGCAAAAGAAGCCTTTTATACTTGTACCAACATATTTTGACATGCAGAAGTATCTTGAAGTCAATATGTTCTAATTACAGGACACTTTGAACAGGGTTAGCAAAGCTCCTGGCCTTGGGTTTTGCTATCCCTCTTTCTTTTACAATAATCCCTGTTTCAGTTTGGATGTGTAGAACAGATGAATGTACTTTAAAACTGCAAATGTGTTTACAATTTTTCCTCAGGTTGGAGTCTGCCCTGTACAGCATGTGGTTGTGTTTCCTGTTTTTAAGCACCTGTAGAAAAGTATTGATATTATCCAATGCAACCATTACTCTATCATTAGGGTATTGGTGCTAGGCTCAGGAGAGTAATGATAAACTGAATAGGTGGGAAAATGGTGTCTTTTGTAAAAATCTAAGCACAAATCTAAGCACAAGAAAACCATTTACACACAATGGAGTATTGTTACCAATAACTGAATGATGTGTATTTCTTTTCAGAGTGTCATCATTTTTCTTTATTCCTTTATACCGTTCATTGATCCTTTACCCTTCTCTCTGATAACTGATCTCTCCTCAAAAAACACTTAAAAAAACCTTAAACGAATGAGGGTTTGCATAGATAGGCACACTTTCAGGTTCATTTAATTTGCAATTCAGATTATTTGAAGTTGCTTCTACGCAGTTCCATTTGAGTTCAGGCCATTTAGTGTAGTGCATTAAAAAAATTCTGCCTGCTGCATCTTTGTTGCATGTTGATCAAAATGCACATTATACAGAGTTCAATAACGCACCTAGATCACATGTGAAATGCACCTAAAGCGCACCGCACAGATGTGAGCCAGGCCCTTACAGATACCTCTGACCACCTTCTGACCTGCATCTGAGATGCATTTAACAGTTTTGAATGTTTTTTGTACAGTATGTACAAGAGCTGTAACATGCTGATCTCTTCAAGTGGTTTATGATGACCCTTTTGTTTTGTTCTGTTAAATCATGGACATGGAAGAATGAGCTTTTAAGAACTTTTGACTTTTCTTCTGACATCTAATCTGCATGCTTATTCTAAGTCAATATATCAGAAACTATAAGAATTAGAATTAAACCCACCAGCTTAACATTTTACCAAAAGAAAACTCAAGTTAGAAATGTTCAATAAAGGTTATTAAATCTTTAATCAGACATTCCAATGTTGTTTTATGCAGTGTTTTCATTTAGATTCTACCTACTAGTGCATTCATATTGTATGCTACATTCGGGGTAAGCCTCTGGTGATACATTTTACAGTTGCTTTAAAGTGGATGTAAACCCACTCTCATCCTTTCTAAGTTACTACCATAGTTCTTATCTTTAAGGCTATACATGCCTCCTGCATGTATCCTTACCTGTCAAATCTCTCCCTTCTGTCTGTTATGAGACCCAAAAAACTGCAGATTCTGTGGGTCTGATGTCCAGAGTTCGGTGGGTGGAGTTGTGATGTCAGGGGACTCTTTGCCCACCTCTAGACTCCCCTTGTCAATATGCATTTTCTCCTGTGTATTTCTTACACTGAACTTCTGCTATGATCACTAACATCCAGTCAAAACCCAGAAAAGTCACCACTTGACTTCAGCATGCCCAATCATGATGAGGTGTGGAACAGCCAATCCTGGGAGAGCTGGAGAAAAAAGGAGGAGGGGATCTGAAGTACACAGAATGTCTCTCTCATGCTAGTGCATTAGATATTTAAATCACCTGTCACTCACAGCAAGGGGGAGAAACGACTCCTATTTCTCTGTCTGACCATTTTTATCTCACTGAAAAAAGATAAGAAGACTGCTCAGACCTGGATTAACTCTTCGTGGCAACACTGGGCACAGATAATATGAAATCCTGTACTGTACAAGGTGCAAGCCTTAATTATTATTTTTTTTTTTAGAGTTTACATCCAAATTAAGTCAGCTCTCAACGGCAGCACCGTGCCAACTGCAGATCTAAATAGGGGCTAAGATGAGGTCATCTTTGGTGGGCAGGTGAAGTTGCAGCATGAAAAGCTTTCTGAGATCAACAAATAAATCTTTAATTTTTGAACATCCAAGGGCATCTAGCAGAAACTGCAAAGGATAGAAGCATGAGGTGTAGTTTTGCTTAAGGATAATGGGAAAAGGTAAAGTGATACTAAACCCCAATTAAATAAAACACATAGTGCTGTAGACATCAGTCCTTGCCTTGTTTGCAGGAGAGTTTTTAACACTGTGGCTGTTTTCTAATCCTCTGTACTCCCCTCCCCCTTCATTTTTCTGATTCTGGATGGCTCTGTCTGTTTCTTATAGGTAGGACCCACCTTTGCATGCACATTGCTGGTTAGCTCTGTGGACAAGTCTCTACATCCACAAATGCTCATAACATTGTTGACAAGCTGCAATTGGTTCCTCTCACCAGCTCCTGACTGACTGGACCCTGCACCATCAATGCTCTACTTTGCCTGTGAAAGGCCCAGGGAGCACACTTCATTTCCCAGCAGTTTTAAGGGAAACCACGCTGAGGACCTGAGGCTGATGGTGGTGAGCAGGATAGGTACCTTATGTTTGGGCACAGATACTAATAAAAATGTACTTGGTAATATTGACCTGCTTGATGTTATACAATACCAGTTTAACAACTCCTCAACTAGAATTTTCACAAGGTCTGCAATGAAAGTCTCCAAGTCTCTCTACTGGTAAGGTTTTTTGTTTTTTTTTAATGTTTCCTTACGGGTAACCTCAACAATCCACGGAATGCTGAGTGAGTAAAATACAACAGCAAAGTACTTGAATAGGAATATCTTTCAGCACCGATCCACAATGTCTTCATAAGCTATCTGATCCGCAATGTGGAACACTAGTGGCTTGGATGCCCTTTGCCGTACCAGCATTTTCATAATGCACACAACACAGCAAAGCAACTTCAGGGTATTATACTGTACATGTTTTATCCACCTACCATTTAATATGCACAGCTTATCTTTACTTGTTACTTGTTAAGCCTACTCCTTATAGACAAAGGGGACACAAGCCTCTTTATTAACAAGGACAGATCTGCTCTGTGTTCTAATGCTGTGCAATGTGTTCACTTCATGGGCAGAAAGGCATGTGAGCTGTCTACTGACCAGGTCCAATCAAGCGGGGATCTGCAGCAGTTTTCAATATTGAAAGCTGCTGCAATGCTATTATTATGGTGCAGGACTAATTCCCCCCAATTAGTGAGAGTTTTTAAGAATTTCTTTAGAATAAGATGTGAACAATTATAGTGAGGTAGAACACATGTTGGTTGTCTGAAGATGATTTTGAAGTTCTTGCTAAAATATTATTAATTAAATTAAATATTCTCTTATATCAAGGTATGAATCACCAAATGCTTTTTTTTGAGAAAATCTCCCATCTTGCTATCCCACTCCAGCATTTTGCCCCCCTCCCCCACCTCCTGCCCTCCTCCACTTATGTCCCCTCAGAACAATTTGTTAAAATTTGTTATATATTCTTTTTTTCCTACAGTATTCAATGTAGTGTGGTGAATTCACTTTTTTCATGGCACTCACGCAATCATCATGAGTCTTGTGCTGTCCAGAAGCACTATAAACCTGGGCTGGGGCAAGTTTATGTTGTCTTGGGCTTTCGTGAAGTGGTTTGCATTGAACACAGAAGAGTACTGGGGCTGGATAGAAGAGTGGTGAATCTGAGGGGAGGGTCAGCAAAATAATGAAGGGGAGTATTTCAGCCTAAACCTTATATTCATTGCCACATTGTATTTCAATTATTTCTAACCTACTCCTATTAATCTAAATAATCTTGACATTTGTAAACTTACTTTGTGAGTATACCCACACATTTACTTCCTTGAATTCTATGACACATATGCACTATGCCTTATAGGTAGGCATCATTTACAGAGCCTACATTCTGAATTACAGAGGGGCTGAGAGGAGACGTTTCAGGAGGCAATTTAGAAAAGGAATCACTGCTTGCAGACAGCAAGGCACCATGGGATATGTAGTCCAGAGAAATCAAAACGTAGATCTTGCAACATGAAAAGAGATTATTCAAGTAAGCTTTAATTTGATTGTGAAAAAAAAATATTGTTTGTAGTACTGTTACATTGCTGAAGTTATAGAAGGGAAGTGAATGATGTGTCTGTAGATTTCCATTTCGTAAAACAGAAGTTGGACTTTGAATTCCATTTATAACTGCAATTACTCCTAAACAGAGAAATCGCTGAGAATGGCCCACACTTTTTACTGGTTACACTCACTGTCCTGATGTTCTGGAAATAATATCTTTTTGCAGAAGGGAAAGTAATTTGCCAAACAATTTTAAGAAAATTACACTGATTAATAATGTTAACAATTTTAAGCTAAATATGTGCATCAGGATTACCAGCGTTATCTTTACTAGCACACATATTATTCGGGACAAACCTGAAGGCATTTCTTCTGCTTCTACATCTTTCCTGGAATTTAAATTACTGGCTGCCTAGAGAATAACCTCCTTGACATGAACACCCATGTCTTGAAAGCTTATAAAATAAAATATAAGAGAACATAACATACCGGTAATTGTAAAGGCACAAAAACAGACTTAGAACATATTTTGAATCCAGGAGCCTTCTTGAAGCTGTATGGTTACAAAACATGTATATATCAGCTACATACTTGAGGTGGCAAATGGAAAATGATAATTCAAAAATGAAATATCAGACTTGCTCAGCTTGTGACAGAAGCTAAAAATATATAGTATCAATGATAAGACCAGCAATACAGACTTCATTAGTGATTCAACCAAACTAGCCTCAAAAGCAAAGCAATGATAGGCTGAAAGGAACAACTACTGTTCACATGTACATGCACATCCAGTGACTGCTTGCGATTAGGGACAGATGTCTGACCCTGGAAGCATCTATCTGCATACGGGGTTGGACATCTGCCTCTAATCGCAGATGACTGCTTGATGTGCAGATACATAACAGCGACTGCTCCTTTCAGTCTGTCATCCCTTTGTACAGGCTGAGCCGCTGCAGCTGTTCTCATTCTCATGCACTCCCAACAACAAGAATGAAGCAGAGCTTATACTTTATAGATGTTTTACAATTTAAAGCGGGATTCCGGCCAGCTAAATTTTCTTTTAAAGTCAGCAGCTACAAACACTGTAGCTGCTGACTTTAAATAAGTAGACTTACCTGTCCTGGGTGCCCGCGATGTTGGCCGCCCGAGGCCGACCTGTCCCTCGGCTCTCGGGTCCCGGCACCGCCATCCTAAGTAAGGGAAATAGGCAGTGGAGCCTTGAGGCTTCACTGCCAGTTTCCTACTGCGCACTCGTGAGCAGTGCGGCGCTTTGTAAATTGGACGCAATGTGTTGTGGGACACACATAGTTCCCATAACACACCGTGCCCCATTCCTCAGAAGACAAAGCGGGGAGCAGAAGACTGAAGATCACCGTGGTGTAGGAAGAGGCAGATTAGGAAGACTGCCTAGCAACAGCCATTTCACGTAAGTAAAACATTTTTTTTTTCCTCCATTTGTTTAGGTATTTTTTTGTGCAATTTTTTTTTTCAGGGTGGACCTCCACTTTAAGATTCTGTATGCAGTGTGTTGAGTATACGTATTCTTTTAAAACACCTAAATATTTCATGGTAATGACATACAGTAAAACCTTGGTTTGAGAGTAACTTGGTTTAAAAGAGTTTTGCAAGACAAGCTAATTTTTTTGATACATTTTGACTTGATATACAAGCAATGTCTTGATATACAAGTAGCGTCTTGTCACAACTGAGTATAAAGGAACGAGAGGCGCCGTAGCAATATGGTTACATTTAATGAAAGTACAACATTTAGCAACTTACACGGTTGATGATTACAACAGGCACATCTAAGTATGCAGACATCCGGGGTAAAGCTGTCCACATAGACCATCCTCCGTACTGCCATCATCGTCATCCCTTCCATGCTGCACTCCACAAGCGATTCAAGCCTCGCTTTTTAGATCTCTCTATTGCAGGGTAGTCTTCCCGGTCATGACTGCAGACTGACAGCAGTGAGAGCCGGCAGTGTGGAGGATGTTCTATGTGGATAGCCTTACCACGGATGCCTGCATACTTAGATGTGCCTCTTTTAATCATCAACCATGTGAGTTGATAAATGTTGTACCTTCATTAAATGTAACCATATTGCTACACTTAGAGGTGCCTCTCTTCTCTTTTATACACTGTTGCTCCTGCTGGATTTTGCTTCTAATCACCAATATGGAGGCTGCCATTTGTGGATGGACATTTTATGGTTACACAACCTATCATGTTGCTATAATCTTTTTTTATATGGACTATAAACTGAAAGAACCACAAATAAATGGCTGTGGAATGAATCATCTGAGTTTCCATTATTTCTTAAATTCACTTTGATATACAAGTGTTTTGGATTACAAGCATGTTTCCGGAATGAATTATGTTCGTAAGCCAAGGTTTTACTGTACTTCTAAATTACTGTACTTCATGTCATGATGTTACATTGTGCTATATGCCTCTAATGTAGACTAATAACAATGTAACTATCATTCTCTAAATGAAAAAAAATACATCTACAGATAATTGATTGTAATGACAAACCATTTGTTGATGCTGATCTGATACACCACCGGCTGGTCTTTTCTATCTGCAGTGCACACCTGTACCCTAATCAAATTAAGCAGACTTCTGGATATTGAGCCTGTGGCTAAAAAACAGGTTACTCTGTTATCTCATGCCATGCACTCATATTTGTCTGACTTGGCCTCCTGTCTAACTAATTATACCTTGGTTAAATATTTCTGTGAATTGCCTGGACTTTGTTTAAGTTCTGCTTGTCTGTTACTATTCTGACCATAACCCAGCTGACTCTCCTTGTCAACTGTTTGTTCTTACAGTCTGTGGGGAAGATCAACTAGAACTGGAGCAGTCAGAATCTGGTGCAGCTGTGCATGGTAGCCAATCAGCCTCTAACCTCAGCTTGTTTAATTAAGGTTTGACAATAAAACATGGAAGCTGATTGGTTTCTATGCAGAACTGCACCATATTTTGCACACATGAGTTTTTGTAAGGGCAGGGTCAGCAAATATTTGTCAAGAAGGTGAAGGTTCCAGCCAAGCTGTCACTTTCTCTTCTATTTATGCTGACCTTGATTCAAACTTTTTCTTGAGAAGTAGTTTAGAAAAATAAAAAAGTTAACTTTTGATACATTCTAGCTATAGTGTTCTGATAATAACTGAGAAAGTCGTGGAGTGCTAGTCTGTGAAATGTGGAATACTCTTATCACCATTATGACAACATTCTGTTGGCAGAAAGAAGCTGACTGTGAAGTGACTTTGAGAAAACTGATATGTTCTTATAACAGATAAGAAACAGAAACGTGATTTACTTTCTACTGTAAGATATCAAAAATAATTTACTAGTTTAGTTCTCCCAGTACTTTTACAAGATGTTAAAGTAGCTGTCCCCTGTGTTTTAATTAATATTCTCCAATAAACAAACATTTCTCTTATTAACAATAATTGTTATTTGTGACAAAGATGATTTGCAGATATTGTTAGTTTCTACCTTTTGTAGACTTCATCTATTAGCATTCTCACTAAGGGCTATCAAATAAATTAAACTCTTGCCAATAATGTAAGTTTTATAAAAAAGGAAAATGTTCTATGCAAACCCGATACATAAACAGCAGCAACATGGAAAGTAAAAGTGGATCTAAAGACAGGACTTTTTTGTGGTGGAGTGGAACGTTTGTGAAAAACATACCCACCCTCAAACGATATATAACATAAAGCCTATTTATTTAAAAGAAATTATATACATCCACACATATATTGGCCATCTTTAGATGCACAAATGTTTATCCAAGCAAAATTTTTGATAAAACAGCCTAAAGTCATTAGTAGACACCATTACAAAATTATCTCAAAAATCCCTATTGAATTGAAAAAATAAAACTGCTATATAACTAATAATACATAGCAAATATGTTTTAATTTAATACGGTGCATTTTTGAAAAACAAAACCACACATGACTAAAAACGTTACAACTTTTATATATTTAGGCTCCATGCACACTGGACTTAAAAAATGTCGATTCTACAGGCGTTTGATGCTTTTTCTCCTGCCTCTAGAAGCACTTCTATAGTATTCTATGTGTCTTTGCATATTATGACTACTACAAGCGTTTTCTGTCAGGGACGTTCAGAGGCAGGAAAAAAAACCCTTCTCTATTGCGTTTTCTGGAGAAGGTTAGGAGCTGTAAAAACGCCAGTCTCTCCTAAACTCCTCTTATCTCTTCTGAACGTCAAATTTCAACGTTTTTTAGTAAAAATGCAATGCCGTGTGAAATGCATTCTGGTTATTTTGGGATTAAAACTTTTGCAGAGGGGCGTGTAGTGCAAAAAACGCTTATAAACTAAAATTCTTAAACTCGCATAGACTCACCTAAACTTTGTACAATATGCTTTCTATTTGTGTCTTTTATGCCACGTTTTTTAAGCTAAAAACGTTGACGTTTTTCTGCTCCTAGTGTGCATGGAGCCTTAGCCTTCAGTAAAATGATGACCCCCAAATGATTTTAAAGCTGTAATGTATGTAGGGATACTCAGCATGTGATATGTAATAGGGGTCTGTGCATCAATGTGAGCTACTGGCTAAGTGTGGTCATGCTGTGTGTGTTGGGGGTTTCAAGTGTTTTTTTTTGTATATTACTTTTATTTAAAGTGTTACTAAACTCAGGACCCTGCATTCACTAAATCTGGTCTACCACAGTAAACAGAACATGGAAATGCAATTAGTTTAGTAAATATAAAATGCTAAATACCTTTTCTCATCAGCAGTATATAGGAGTCTTGTGACTTCTATCAGTGCCTGGTTAAAGCTTGTAGGAGGAGTTTTCATACTGCACTGGCTGTCCAATCAGAATGCAGGACCCCTGACTGTCTGTGTGGACAGTGCCGACTGACCCTGTGCTGATCACATGTACCCTCCCAAGAAAAAAAAAAAACTCTCTAGCAATACACACTAAACTGAGCATGTGCAGCCTGAATGCAGTAACTCTGTCTTATCTGGACATGTTATGGGAACAATGCAAGAAGAAGAGGATCTATGCATACAGGATCAAACAACCTTTTTACACAATGCAGAGGATTAACCCCTTAGGTTCCACAGTGAGTATAACAAGCATGGTTCACTGCATATATAGACTGATTTTACTGTTGTGGGTTTAGTAACACTTTAAGTTTTCTTTACTTTTTTTAATGTAACGTTTTTATTGTCATCAGGGGGCTAAGAAGTCCCCCGATAGCAGTATTCACAGAGGTGACAGACCCTCTTTATATTAGACTGTATCTTGAGATAACTGTTTGGAGTTCTGCTAAAATCTTTATATATGGACTGCAGGTTTTTTCTTTGATAATACCATTTACGTTTGCACAATATTAGTTTACTATAGCACATTACCACTTTCAACTAATTCAACATTAATGCAGAGCATGTCTATGTTCTATGTCATTTATTACCCTTGACAGAACAACATGGCCACAGTGCTGCTAACCCCGTTCCCTACATATTTATGAACTTGCTCTTAGGGCTTTGTTGGCATTGAGGAATAAATGTGTTTCTAAGATTACATACGGAAGGCTTCAAACATTACCATAAAATATGCAATTAAATTGTATGGCACTGATTATATGTATGCATTTTCACTAAAATATATTTGTATATATTAGTGAGTTTATAGGAGGGGAAGAAATAAAAAAAATAAAAAAAACATGTTTTGTCAGCCGAAAGGTTTGCTGTGGACTTTGATTGCAGAAATATAAGGATATATTCTCAGTGGGATGGAAGGCTTTGAAGCTGGCCAAATGTCTGTAACAATGTTTGAAATTCTAACAGACAAGCTCAGTTCCCTGTTCTTTCAGGCATGAGTTCCTTATTTTGTCAAGCATAACAAAATTATACAGCATGACTATAAAGCAGGAGAAGAAGTTGAATACAGAACTCATGTGGTAAATGTGAAAACTGGGCATTTAGGAAAAGAATTATAGTGGTTAGAATTCCATTAGAAATAAACATAAATAAGTAAACAAAAAGACTACCTATTGGGGTATGCAGACTGATCTCTACCACTGGGTGAATCTGTTAAAGGGAAGCAAGGTGGCTCAATTTCGAGAATGATGGGCACAGAAAATGAAAGAGGACAAAAACTATTATGCGAAAGTCGGACTTAAATTACCATTTTGCTGAGGCTCAATATGATAAAGACCATGAGCCACCAGGAGTCTTTTGTGTTTTCAGTTTGCCAAGAGAGAGAAAGCGCAGACATTTCTCCAATTAGAGCTTGTTAGTGTATAAACGCTTTGTGTTCTGTCCAGTGTGCATAAACCTTAAAAATGCATAAAGTTACATCTAAAGATCATGGGATAAAATAGGCAGACAGGTAAAGTGAGGACAGGCAGACTTGTGAGTGTATGCAAGAAAACAGTTTCCAAAACAGGTAAAAATATGGTTGGAGAGAATCAGGAAGTCATTCACAGTTTAAGGGGCTAAAATCAAACTATAGCCATGCAAAGAGACATTGCTGGTAGGTAGCCTTTTAATGTTTGTATGTATGTACTGTTCTGACATCCAGCAATATTTCTTCAGAATGTACACTGAGATGGGCAAGCACAACTGCTGTGTACATGCATGTCATCTTGTCAATTGAGACTGCTGACAAGAAAAGATGTCAAGGGTGGGGAGGAGTGTTGCATTGCTGGAGGAGGGATAGGTATAATGGACTTTAGTTCCGCTTAAAAAAAAAACAGGATCCCCCATGTCCAACCGATCTTATGCCATAAATGTACATATAATCACATACTATAACTTCATTGCACATTGTGACTACATTGAGGTTAAAGTATAACTCCAAGAGGGAAATGTCCAAGATATTGAGCTGCGTAAACGCTCTCCCAGAGCTCTACTTGAGACTGATCCTACTTTTCTCCTACAGTGGGACTTTCCGGCCTCCTACAGTGGTGTGCCTGTGTCAGGGGCTGGATCTAAACCTGGGACCTCTGCTGTGTAAGGCTATAGCTCTTTTTGCTGTGCCACCTAAGATACTGGACAGCTCCCTGCCTGATCTCTTGAACGACCTTGTCTTTTATCTTGTTTCTGCTGAACCTTAAACTCTTTGCTCCTACCATGAACTTCCAGATTTTCTCCATGTCTCTGTACTTCCTATTTGCTTGATCTGCTACCTGACTCCTGCTTGGTCTCTTCCTGCTGAGGCAAACCTGAGGTTTGCGACCTGGCATTAGCTTGCAGCAAAATCCATCTTTTTCTATCAAGAGCACTGATGAACTGGCTAGTGCTTAGACACCACACCTCAGGTGTGAGTCTCTTTAACCACTTAAGGACCGCCTCACGCCGATATACGTCGGCAAGGCGGCACGGGCAGGCAAAATCACGTAAATATACGTGATCTGCCTCCCGCGGGTGGGGGGTCCGATCGGACCCCCCCGGTGCCCGAGGCGGTCCTCCTTTGTCCCCCGGCGATCGGAGGTGAGGGGGAGGCCATCCGTTCGTGGCCCCCCCTCGCAATCGCCGCCGCCCAATCAGAACATTCCTTTGCTGCTGTATGCTAAACAGCAGCAAAGGAAATGATGTAATCTCTCCTCGGCTCGGTATTTTCCGTTCCGGCGCCGAGTAGAGAAGACATCACTGTGAGTGTAAAACATAAACACACACAGTAGAACATGCCAGGCACACAAAACACCCCCGACCCCCCCGATCGCCCCCCAATCACCCCTTCCCCCCGTCACACTGACACCAAACAGTTTTTTTTTTTCTGATTACTGCATGGTGTCAGTTTGTGACAGTTACTGTGTTAGGGCAGTTAGTATTAGCCCCCTTTAGGTCTAGGGTACCCCCCTAACCCCCCCAATAAAGTTTTAACCCCTTGATCACCCCCTGTCGCCAGTGTCGCTAAGCGATCATTTTTCTGATCGCTGTATTAGTGTCACTGGTGACGATAGTTGGGGACGTAAATATTTAGGTTCGCCGTCAGCGTTTTATAGCGACAGGGACCCCCATATACTATCTAATAAATGTTTTAATCCCTTGATTGCCTCCTAGTTAACCCTTTCACCACTGATCACCGTATAACCGTTACGGGTGATGCTGGATAGTTCGTTTTTTTTTATAGTGTCAGGGCACCCGCCGTTTATTATCGAATAAAGGTTTAGCCCCCTGATCGCCCGGCGGTGATATGCGTTGCCCCAGGCAGCATCAGATTAGCGCCAGTAGCGCTAACACCCACGCACGCAGCATACGCCTCCCTTAGTGGTATAGTATCTGAACGGATCAATATCTGATCCGATCTGATCTATACTAGCGTCCCCAGCAGTTTAGGGTTCCCAAAAACGCAGTGTTAGCGGGATCAGCCCAGATACCTGCTAGCACCTGCGTTTTGCCCCTCCGCCCGGCCCAGCACAGCCCATCCAAGTGCAGTTTTGATCGATCACTGTCACTTACAAAACAGTAAACACATAACTGCAGCGTTCGCAGAATCAGGCCCGATCCCTGCGATCGCTAACAGTTTTTTTGGTAGCATTTTGGTGAACTGGCAAGCACCAGCCCCAGG
This sequence comes from Lithobates clamitans, assembly GCA_037952925.1. Taxonomy (NCBI): domain Eukaryota; kingdom Metazoa; phylum Chordata; class Amphibia; order Anura; family Ranidae; genus Lithobates; species Lithobates clamitans. The sequence continues at coordinate 5,545,502 of JBBGZY010000178.1, read as the reverse complement.
CAGCGTCAGGTTAGTGCCAGTAGCGCTAACACCCACGCACGCACCGTACACCTCCCTTAGTGGTATAATATCTGATCGGATCAATATCTGATCCGATCAGATCTATACTAGCGTCCCCAGCAGTTTAGGGTTCCCAAAAATGCAGTGTTAGTGGGATCAGCCCAGATACCTGCTAGCACCTGCGTTTTGCCCCTCCGCCCGGCCCAGCCCACCCAAGTGCAGTATCGATCAATCACTGTCACTTACAAAACACTAAACACATAACTGCAGCATTCGCAGAGTCAGGCCTGATCCCTGCGATTGCTAACAGTTTTTTTGGTAGCGTTTTGGTGAACTGGCAAGCACCAGCCCCAGGCAGCGTCAGGTTAACGCCAGTACCGCTAACACCCACGCATGCACCGTACACCTTCCTTAGTGGTATAGTATCTGACCGGGTCAATATCTGATCTGATCAGATATATACTAGTGTCCCCAGCAGTTTAGGGTTTCCAAAAACGCAGTGTTAGCGGGATCAGCCCAGATACCTGCTAGCACCTGCGTTTTGCCCCTCCGCCCGGCCCAGCCCAGCCCACCCAAGTGCAGTATCGATCGATCACTGTCACTTACAAAACACTAAAATCATAACTGCAGCGTTCGCAGAGTCAGGCCTGATCCCTACGATCGCTAACAGTTTTTTTTGGTAGCGTTTTGGTGAACTGGCAAGCACCAGCGGCCTAGTACACCCCGGTCGTAGTCAAACCAGCACTGCAGTAACACTTGATGACGTGGCGAGTCCCATAAGTGCAGTTCAAGCTGGTGAGGTGGCAAGCACAAGTAGTGTCCCGCTGCCACCAAGAAGACGAACACAGGACCGTCGTGCCCATAGTGCCCTTCCTGCTGCATTCGCCAATCCGAATTGGGAACCCACCACTTCTGCAGTGCCCATACTTCCCCCATTCACATCCCCAACCAAATGCAGTCGGCTGCATGAGAGGCATTTTCTTTATGTCCTCCCCAGTACCCCTACCCGACGAACCCCCCCAAAAAAGATGTCATGTCTGACGCAAGCGCGGATATAGGCGTGACACCCGTTATTATTGTCCCTCCTGTCCTGACAATCCTGGTTTTTGCATTGGTGAATGTTTTGAACGCTACCATTTACTAGTTGAGTATTAGCGTAGGGTACAGCATTGCACAGACTAGGACACACTTTCACAGGGTCTCCCAAGATGCCATTGCATTTTGAGAGACCCAAACCTGGAACCGGTTACAATTATAAAAGTTAGTTACAAAAAAAGTGTAAAAAAAAATATATATATAGATAAAATAAAATAAAAATAGTTGTTTTATTGTTCTCTCTCTCTCTATTCTCTCTCTATTGTTCTGCTCTTTTTTACTATATTCTATTCTGCAATGTTTTATTGTTTTTATGTTTTATCAAGTTTGTTTTTCAGTTATGCAATTTTTTATACTTTACCGTTTACTGTGTTTTATTGTTAACCATTTTTTTGTCTTCAGGTACGCCATTCACGAATTTGAGTGGTTATACCAGAATGATGCCTGCAGGTTTAGGTATCATCTTGGTATCATTCTTTTCAGCCAGCGGTCAGTTTTCATGTAAAAGCAATCCTAGCGGCTAATTAGCCTCTAGACTGTTTTTACAAGCCGTGGGAGGGAATGCCCCCCCCCCATTTTCCATGTTTTTCTCTGGCTCTCCTGTCTCAACAGGGAACCTGAGAATGCAGCCGGTGATTCAGCCAGCTGACCATAGAGCTGATCAGAGACCAGAGTGGCTCCAAACATCTCTATGGCCTAAGAAACCGGAAGCTACGAGCATTTCATGACTTAGATTTTGCCGGATGTAAACAGCACCATTGGGAAATTAGATTTCGCCGGATGTAAAATTCGCCGGATGTAAACAGCGCCAATTTTTTCAAAAAAGAGTACCTGTCACTACCTATTGCTATCATAGGGGATATTTACATTCCCTGAGATAACAATAAAAATGATTAAAAAAAAATGAAAGGAACAGTTTAAAAATAAGATAAAAAAGCAAAAAAAAATAAAGAAAAAAAAAAAAAAAAAAAAAAGCACCCCTGTCGCCCCCTGCTCTCGCACTAAGGCGAACGCAAGCAGCGGTCTGTCGTCAAACATAAACAGCAATTGCACCATGCATGTGAGGTATCACCGCGAAGGTCAGATCGAGTGCAGTAATTTTAGCAGTAGACCTCCTCTGTAAATCTAAAGTGGTAACCTGTAAAGGCTTTTAAAGGCTTTTAAAAATGTATTTATTTTGTTGCCACTGCACGTTTGTGCGCAATTGTAAACCATGTCATGTTTGGTATCCATGTACTCGTCCTAAGATCATCTTTTTTATTTCATCAAACATTTGGGCAATATAGTGTGTTTTAGTGCATTAAAATTTTAAAAAGTGTGTTTTTTCCCCAAAAAATGCGTTTGAAAAATCGCTGCGCAAATACTGTGTAAAAAAAAAAAAATGAAACACCCACCATTTTAATCTGTAGGGCATTTGCTTTAAAAAAAATATATAATGTTTGGGGGTTCAAAGTAATTTTCTTGCAAAAAAAAAATAATTTTTTCATGTAAACAAAAAGTGTCAGAAAGGGCTTTGTCTTCAAGTGGTTAGAAGAGTGGGTGATGTGTGACATAAGCTTCTAAATGTTGTGCATAAAATGCCAGGACAATTCAAATCCCCCCCAAATGACCCCATTTTGGAAAGCAGACACCCCAAGCTATTTGCTGAGAGTCATGTCGAGTCCATGGAATTTTTTATATTGTGACACAAGTTGCGGGAAAGAGACAAATTTTTTTTTTTTGCACAAAGTTGTCACTAAATGATATATTGCTCAAACATGCCATGGGAATATGTGAAATTACACCCCAAAATACATTCTGCTGCTTCTCCTGAGTACGGGCATACCACATGTGTGAGCCTAGCCGTGAACGGGACCCCGAAAACCAAGCATCGCCTTCAGGCTTTCTAAGGGCGTAGATTTTTGATTTCACTGCCTATCACAGTTTCGGAGGCCATGGAATGCCCAGGTGGCATAAACCCCCCCCCCCCAAATGACCCCATTATGGAAAGTAGACACCCCAAGCTATTTGCTGAGAGGTATAGTGAGTATTTTTCAGACCTCACTTTTTGTCACAAAGTTTTGAAAATTGAAAAAAGAGAAAAAAAATGTTTTTTCTTGTCTTTCTTCATTTTCAAAAACAAATGAGAGCTGCAAAATACTCACCATGCCTCTCAGCAAATAGCAGTTAAAGCGACGCAGTGCCAAATTGGAAAAAGACCTCTGGTCCTTAGGCAGCATAATGGTCCGGGGCTAAAGTGGTTAAGTGGTGAGAGTTTGTACTGCAGCAGTCCTTGTGAGATATTTTCCTGAAGTCACTAAATTAAATGTAAACTCTTGGAGGGGATGATAAGGGACTATATACAAGATTTTAGTAATAAGAATGATATCATTAGCAGTAATCAGCATGGATTCATGAAGAATCGTTCTTGCCAAACCAATCTATTAACCTTCTATGAGGAGGTGAGTTGCCATCTAGATAAAGGAAGGCCCGTAGACATGGTGTATCTGGATTTTGCAAAAGCATTTGACATAGTTCCCCATAAACGTTTACTGTACAAAATAAGGTGCGTTGGCATGGACCATAGGGTGAGTACATGGATTGAAAACTGGCTACAAGGGCGTGTTCAGAGGGTGGTGATAAATGGGGAGTACTCAGAATGGTCAGGGGTGGGTAGTGGGGTTCCCCAGGGTTCTGTGCTGGGACCAATCCTTTTTAATTTGTTCATAAACGACCTGGAGGATGGGATAAACAGTTCAATCTCTGTATTTGCAGACGATACCAAGCTAAGCAGGGCAATAACTTCTCCGCAGGATGTGGAAATCTTGCAAAAAGACCTGAACAAATTAATGGGGTGGGCGACTACATGGCAAATGAGGTTCAATGTAGAAAAATGTAAAATAATGCATTTGGGTGGCAAAAATATGAATGCAATCTATACACTGGGGGGAGAACCTCTGGGGGAATCTAGGATGGAAAAGGACCTGGGGGTCCTAGTAGATGATAGGCTCAGCAATGGCATGCAATGCCAAGCTGCTGCTAATAAAGCAAACAGAATATTGGCATGCATTAAAAGGGGGATCAACTGCAGAGATAAAACGATAATTCTCCCGCTCTACAAGACTCTGGTCCGGCCGCACCTGGAGTATGCTGCCCAGTTCTGGGCACCAGTCCTCAGGAGGGACGTACTGGAAATGGAGCGAGTACAAAGAAGGGCAACAAAGCTAATAAAGGGTCTGGAGGATCTTAGTTATGAGGAAAGGTTGCGAGCGCTGAACTTATTCTCTCTGGAGAAGAGACGCTTGAGAGGGGATATGATTTCAATTTACAAATACTGTACTGGTGACCCCACAATAGGGATAAAACTTTTTCGCAGAAGAGAGTTTAATAAGACTCGTGGCCACTCATTACAATTAGAAGAAAAGAGGTTTATCCTTAAACTACGTAGAGGGTTCTTTACTGTAAGAGCGGCAAGGATGTGGAATTCCCTTCCACAGGCGGTGGTCTCAGCAGGGAGCAGTGATAGCTTCAAGAAACTATTAGATAATCACCTGAATGACTGCAATATACAGGGATATGTAATGTAATACTGACACATAATCACACACATAGGTTGGACTTGATGGACTTGTGTCTTTTTTCAACCTCACCTACTATGTAACTATGTAACTATGTAACCTGATTGTTTTTAAACAATTGTGAGTGTAAATTGTTGAATGTAATGGAGATCATAATGGTTTCCTTTTAACTTTTTTGAGTTCATCATCATGCTGAGGGATCTGTGTATTGAGTGAGCTGAATCTGCCTGTAGCGTTAGCCCTGTGCTGGCTTTGAAGGGACATGCTCTGAATGACCTTTCAGTTGAAAGGTCTATTTAAGAAAGTGAGAGCGTGCCCACTGGGGAAGGTGGAGGTCTCAATCGTTTTGGCACTAGTGTATATTTATGACTTCACATATTGCACAAGAATATTAGAAGATGAAATTTATGGACACTGTCATTTGTTTCCAACATATTGCCTTTAAGTTTGTTGTTGGTGATTTGTTATTGTGTTTTTGTTGCTATTTCTGTTAATACACGTTGTTATTGGAGATTAGTTTCGTAGACAATGTGTGTCGATTACATTAAATGTGGAAACTGAAGACTCATAACATAGTCCAAAGTCCATATAAACAATATGGTAACATGACAGTTCTTGACATTTTTATACCAAATAGAAATATAATATTCGTTTACATTAAAGTTACTAAAAGAGTAATGTTTACATGAGGTAGACTCCAGGTAGAAGAGGTCCTTAAGCCCAAAAAAAATGCTCGAGAGTCTCTCCGCAAATTATTGACACTCATGTAGTTATGTTATATGCATGAGAATTTGTAATTTGTAAACAATAAAAGCAAAAAGAACAAAAACAAGCGAACATTCAACCACTAACATGTGGAACGAGGAGGGTTACGAGAGACCGATCTGGGGCCAGCAGTAAATAGTGCCACTAGGTTAAGGGGTCGATATCAATTTGCTTTATGGGGATGCTGTATGCTCAAAGAACCCATGATTTCCATTTCAGATCATAAATATGCATAGTGTCCGTGATTGTATGGGAGATTTTCTCCATAAGTTGGATGTTTTATTTTTATTTTAATGTGATACACAATTTGTTGATCAATTTCTTATGTGATAGATTTTGTTATTTATTATTGCATTTGGTGACATACAGTAGGTACATGGGTATAGTATATGATTTTATTTGATGCATTGGGCAGGACTGATTTATCTGAATTTAGGGTGGCATGTTTTATACACACTTTTTGGGTTATTTTTTCACTTCAAATGCTGTTTAGATTGAGTTGAAGGTTTTGTGCGAGATAACTTTTAAGAAACCTCCTACCAAAGCAAACCCCCTTCCCTCAACAGGTCCCCTCTCACCCTAAAAAACTCCCCCAGCAATACTCCTCGCTCAATCAAACCCTTACCCATAGCAGAATCTTCCTCAAAAGTAATAATGTACCCTTTTCCACAAGATCACCCTTCCCTACAGCAAAAATTCAACTGCAAAGCAACCACCTTCTCTAGCAAAACACCTCCCACCCCCTCCCTCAAATATCCCCTCAAAGGCAAACCCTCATCTCTAAAGCAACCCCCACAGCAAAAAGATCTTCCTCATGCAATACCCCCCCAGCATAAATTCCTACTTGTGAAGCAAACCTAGTTTTTCAGAAAATCCCCCTTACAGAAGCAAACTCCTCTTCTCTTAACTAACCCCACAAAAAACATCCCCACTTCCTAAAGCAACCCCAAAAACAACCTCCCTCCAGCAAAGAGCTTCCCACCCCCACAAGAAACTCCCCCCTGCTGAGAATTCTTTACCCCTTACTTATGCCTACCCTAAAGCAGAGGTTCTGATCCTGTCCAACTTACCAGACCTCAGGTACCGTGCTTCAGAGAGGCAGGGGAAGTCCTCATTCCTAGGTCTCTCCTCAGCAGTGTGATATGTCATATCATAGTTGAGGAGAAGCCTAAGACTTTCCTCAGCTCTCCATTGCCTATTGCTGTGGTCTGTTTGCAGAAAAATAATTGCAGATGCAGTAGCAAGATCTGGGACTCCCCTCAGAAGATGCAGGGACTGTGCCCAGTGCTAGTGTCTCCCATGGCCCCTGGGCCCACCTGCTGAACCAATGGAGACCAGTGTTGCTGAAGGCAAAACGTTTTATTAATTTTGGATAAAATGTAGAGGGGTTGGACCCCCTGTTGGATTTTATTGCTCTCTGTGTCCCTGTTAGGGAGACTCATGCTCTCTATTTGTCTTGTATACTGCTATCATCAAAAGTAAAACTAAAAGAAAATCCAAAATTGGGGGGTGACGCCAGAGGAAAAGAGGGGCAATCTTCCAATGGATACACTAGTTCTGATGACACTGGTGATTCCCTCACTTTGGAGGGATTTCCTGTCATTTTCTGTTTGGCTAAGGGACAGGAAGTGAAGGGACATCTCCCCAACAGGATACAGATGGCAAAAAACAAAACAAAACAACTGACAGGGGTTGTAACCCTCCCTTACTCTATCCAAAATTTAAAAAAAGGGTTTGCCTTTATTGACACTTTAACCAGACCCTTTCAGTTTCTGGTTTATCGAAAGGACACTGTACCACCAGATTGCAACATATGTGATTGGTTTAAATTATGCTGATTAACACAAAGCAGCCTATATAAAGTAACATTGGAAAGTTTTAGATTTTTTTTGAACGTTCAGATATGCTCATGCTGAGAAAAAGATGATGTGCTTCCCTAATAATAACCAGTAAAAATGACAACTGTTATGCAAAAGAATACAGACTGTAAATGTTTCACTGGCTAATACTGCAAGTATTGCAGCCCTCTTTTCCGTTTTGTCAAATAAACCATGTGGGTAATATCACTATCCTTACAGTTATGGGCAATGAATAAAAGAAAACTGCATGTACTTTTAGAAGAAATGAGGTATGTCGGTATGGGCTCAGAAGCTCCCTGCATATAGTCTGCTCTGTGCTAACTGCAAAGAGCCATTAGTAGTAGTTTAAGCATTTCATGGCTCTGGGAAACTCCAGTGCTAGTTATTTTAAATACATCCAACTGGAGGATGATCAAGGACAGAACCAGGACATGCTGGATGGATTATATCTCCTATAATCTACCAATTACCAGGAGACATTTATGAATCCTTTGAATCCTACAGGAACACCACTATTCTATGATTGAGCAAAGTAGTTCAATGTCACTTTAGTGACATTGAACTACTCGGATGAGCGTATGTAAATATATATATATATATATATATATATATATATATATATATATATATATATATATATATAATATAAAGATATATATATAGATAGATATATATATATATATATATATATATATATATATATATATATATATATATATATATATATATAATAAAAGTAAATCTTAAAAAAAGTTTAAAAAATTGAGTAAAAAATATTATATACGTTAATTTTTTGTATCAACTTCAAAAAACTTGCCATGCCTCTTACTAAATACCTTGAACTGTCTGCTTTCCAGAAAGAGGTCATTTGGGGGGTATTTGTACTGTCCTGCCATTTCAGGGTCTCAAGAAATGAAATAGGCCATCAGTACATCAGGATTGATCAATTTTTAAACCCCCAGGCATTGCTAGGGGGTCAGTGAGCAATGAGCAATTTCTGCCTCTCAAATAAGTTTCCACTGACACCACTGATCTTTTTAGCAATATATAATGGGGCAATTGTTGCCAATTAACACAAGTGTATGGAGCATTCTTCCCACTGACCATCACACTAAAGTATCATGAGTTGTAGATATAGTAATTTTTAGCATGGGTTGCCTAAAACCAGAAAGTTATTTCAAGGGATCCTCTGTGTTGAAAAGGTTGAGAAAGACTGCTCTTTAAACTTTCACACAGACTAAAAAATATACACTGATTTGGGTTATTTTTACCAAAGAAATATAGCAGAATACATTTTGGCCTAAATTTATGAAGAAAGACTATTTGTTTGCAAAATTTTATAACAGAAACTATGAAAAACATGTTTTATTTTTTCAAAATTATTGGTGTTTTTTTGTTTATATAAAACACAGTGGTGAGTAAATACCACCAAAAAAAAACTATTTGTGTGAAAAAAAAAATGATAAAAATGACATTTGGGTACAGTGTTGCAATTGCCAGTTAAAGTAGCACAGTGCTGATTAGTAAAAAAATGCCATGGTCATGAAAGGAGTAAAACCTTCTGGTGGTCAATTGTTAAAGGGGAACTAAACTCATCGATTTAAGGTCTTGTTCACACCATGTGCAGAGACATCAGTTTTTTCTGCAAGTTTTCTGCAAGGGCTCAAAGAAAACAATTGTTCCCTATGTGCCCTGTTCACACCACAACAATGGTATCACATGCAGATTTTTTCTCTGTGGAAAAAAACTGATGTGACATCAACATTGTGGTGTGAACAGGGCACATAAAAGACACATATGATGTCAACGTACATAAAAACTTACTGAGATATGCATGAAAACTGATGTTAACTTGTGTGTCTGCAGGTGAAATCTGTGCAGTTTTTCTGTCAGTTTGTATGCAAATATTGTGTGAACAAGGCCTACCAGTTTAAAAAAATAGTTACAATCCCGGCACGTGCTGGGAATGTAACTGTCACATTGGTTGTACTCTCAACCAAACTGTCAAATCATCCAATGGCTGAGTTATAACTGATCACATGTGCAGGCCAAGATGGCAGCTTCCTTGGCAGACAACAATAGGAGGGTTTAACCCCTGTTCACACTGAACACGGCTTTGAAATCATGTGACTTCATCTGAAATTGCGAGTTCTTAAAGCCGCATTTCAGTGCGACTTGAAAGAAATCTGTGCGGCTTCATGCACAAATGTCTATTAAATTAATTTGCAAATTGTGCGGTTCGGCAAAGTCGGCGCCACACCGATTGGAACAATGACATCGTCATGTGTTTTGACCTGTCAAATTGCTCCAATGCGAACGAGGGGTTAGTTCAGCTTTAAATTGTTATTTAGTTATGTAAAGTTCATTTAAATCTACAAGTTTATCTAAAACTACCCTCTCCAGACAGTGATTCTGTTCAAGGGTGACTCCATTGCTCCTCCATAGATAGAAGAGACACCCTAAAGCTGGCCATACACTAGTAGATTTTCAAATAAGACAAAGGAGTGGCTGTGGATGTAGTATACTTTGAAGCATCTGACACACATGGTTAATGTGTTAGATAAAGTCTACAGGAAAATTCAGTTTGTAGATGGATAAAAAACTGAATAAAAGACCTTTTTCAGAGAGTAGTGATTAATAATTAATACTCTGAATGGTCTAAGGTTATTAGTGGTTTAACTCAAGGTTTTGTGTTGGGACCCTGACTTTTTAACCTTTTTATAAATGATATAAAGTCTGAAATTAAAAGTACAATTTCAGTGTTTTGCAGATGAAACCAAGCTATGCAGTGGAATAACCTTTTTACAGGATGTCTCCAACTTACAAGCCAACCTCAATGCATTGTTTAATTGGCTAAATATGTGGCAAATGAAGTTAATGTTGACACATGTAAAGTTATGCATTTGGGGGCTAAAAATACCCCTGCATCATATATTCTAAACAGAGAATAGCTGGAGGAGTCAATGGTAGAGAAGAACCTTGGTGTTCTGGCAGATCATAGTCTTAATAATAGCATGCAATGCCAAGCTGCAGTTTCTAAAGCAAGCAAATACTTTCACTATAGACTCTGGGAAAAGAGAGACATAATTTTGCCCCTGCACAAATTAAGTTCAGTTTTGGGAACCTGTTCCCTAAATGGATATTGCAGAACTGGAGAAAGTGCAGAAGGGCAACAAACTGGTAAGAGGTATGGAGGAGCTCAGCTATGAGGAAAGATTCGCTGCACTGAATTTATTCTCTCTTGAGAAGAGGAGATTAGGGGGGTATGATCATCATGTATAAATACATAGGTGGTCCATATAGAGAACTTGGTGTAGTGTTATTCACTCTAAGGTCATCACAGAGGACAAGGGGACAGTCTTTATGTCCGAAGGAAAAAATATATAACTTCCACATACAGAAAGGCTTCTTCACAGTAAGAGCTGCGAAAGTGTGGAATAGATTCCCTAAAAAACTGGTTCTGACCAGCTAAGCAGATGGCTTTACACAAGAGATGAATGCATTCCTAGACAAACAAAACATAACTGGATATTAACCTCCCTGGCGGTTTTCCCGAGTGTGGCTCAGGGGTTAAATTTCAGCACCATTAGCCGTAACCCTGAGCCACACTCGGGATTGCATTGCAGGATCCTGGTTCGGTATACTTACCTTGTCCCCAGGATCCTGTGATGTCCCCCCGCTGTGTCCGTGGGCTCTGTCCTCCGCCCGATGCCTCCGTTCCCTGCGAGTGTTGCAAAGTACGGGGGCGGAGCCCGGCGGCAAGATGCTTTGTCCAATTCCCTGCATGCAGTTTTATATGATATATTCTGTTCTTTCTGCCTGGAAACTTGAGATTGTCCATAGCAATCAAAAAGTGTCCCTTTACATCAAAAGTGGTTTTAGACCAGCTAGAAAACAGCGATAGTAAATTAGAACACTTGCAGAATTGAGTGATAGTGATTTGTGGGGAAATTCATTTTATTATTATTATATTATTATTTTTTATAATTATTTATTATATTATAATTTATGATTTTGTGTTTCAAACTTCATACCCGGGATATCTACTAGACTCTTGGTGGACAGATTTAAGTGTGTTATTGCTAAGAATTACAGGCCTACAATATAAAACGCCAAATTGTAAAATAATTGTACCGCTTTGAGATGCAAAAATCTGCCATAATCATACCGCCAGGGAGGCTACAATGTATTGGTAAAAACACCAGAGATTGTTGACCCAAGGTATATCTGAGTGCTTCTGGGAGATCAGAAAGGAGTTTTGAATTTTCTCTTCTCTGCAGTCGAAAAATGAACATTTATTTGACCTCACTAACGATTAGAAAGTCAAACAAACATTCTCTAAACAAAAAAGTGTGTTACAGGTAGGATAACCATGTGAAGATAAAGGAAGAAAAACAAATGCAACCACTACATTTAAGGATTGGTAAGCTGTAAAATATTCATTTATTTTTGGGTTTAGGGCACCTGTCCGCTGATCCTCGCTGAGCAGGTGGATGGCTGTTTTGTGTCCACTTCGCTTACGCAGAGCCAACACAGACACAGCACGCTCTCCTTTATCATTGATCAGATGTATATGGACCGCCTGTCTGTTTAAATCCAACTGCCACCCAATCCTATCCACTAGATGGATGGGGAACAGATTGGATGTCAGCGATAGTAAACAAACACACGTCCGCCACTCAAGAAAGGGTAATGGAGGGTCCCGATCGGGTCCACTTGTAAAAACTGACAGACAGACCCAATCTGTCCTCCCACGTGAATGGGACCCAATACTGCTTTAACGGAACAAGCTGCAGATAAAAGCAGATTCGTTTCCATGCTATGCACAGCTGCTCCACTATTGGGGCCCCCCTTGATTGCATAGTAATTTTTGTAAAGGTGAATTAAGCCTTTAAAATCATGTTGCTTCTCTTTGCATCAGAAAAGTTCAGGTTTGCTTTATGCCTAGGCTCAGCATTATAATGCATATACGTTGTAAATTATATAACACACACACAAACCTTTACAATGCTTCAATGTGAAAATACACAAAATATTTTTCTGTTCGGAACTCATTATTTTGTCCCCGAGCATACTGCAATATTCAAATTGACAGAACCGCTTTTCAATGGCTAATACTGCAAATAAGCTACCAAGGAAAGGCAGACAGTGCCTTGAAAAAGTATTCATACCCCTTGAAATTGTCCACATTTTGTCATGTTACAACCAAAAACATAAATGTATTTTATTGGGATTTTTATGTGATAGAGCAACACAAAGTGGCACATAATTGTGAAGTGGAAGGAAAATGATAAATTATTTTCCAAATTGTTTACAAATAAATATCTGAAAAGTGTGGCGTGCATTTGTATTCAGCGTCCCCCCCCCCCCGTCAATATTTTGTAGAACCACCTTTCACTGCAATTACAGCTGCAAGTCTTTTTGGGGATGTCTCTACCAGCTTTGCACATCTAGAGAGTGAAAGTTTTCCCAATTTTTCTGTGCAAAATAGCTCAAGCTCTGTCAGATTAAATGGAGAGTGTCTGTGAACAGCAATTTTCAAGTCTTGCCACGGATTCTCAAATGGATTTAAGTCTGGACTTTGACTGGGCCATTCTAACACATGAATATGCTTTGATCTAAACCATTCCATTGTAGCTCTGGCTGTATGTTTAGGGTTGTTTTCCTGCTGGAAGGTGAACCTCCACCCCAGTCTCAAGTCTTTTGCAGACTCTAACAGGTTTTCTTCTAAGATTGCCCAGTATTTGGCTCCATCCATCTTCCCATCAACTCTGACCAGCTTCCCTGTCCCTGCTGAAGAAATGCATTCCCCACAACATGATGCTGCTACCACCATGTTTCACGGTGGGGATGGTGTGTTCAGGGTGATGTGCAGTGTTAGTTTTCCGTCTCATATAGAGTTTTGCTTTTAGGCCATGATTTGCTGTGTCTCCCACATGGCTTCTCACAAACTGCAAATGGGACTTCTTATGGCTTTCTTTCAACAATGGCTTCTTCTTACCACTTCTACATAAAGGCCAGATTTGTGGAGTGCATGACTAATAGTTGTCCTGTGGACAGATTCTCCCACCTGAGCTGTGGATCTTTGCAGCTCCTCCAGAGGTACCATAGGCCAATTGGCTGCTTCTCTGATTAATGCTCTCCTTTCCAGGCCTGTCAGTTTAGGTGGAGGACCATGTCTTGGTAGGCTTGCAGTTGTGCCATACTCTTTCCATTTTCAGATGAGGGATTGAACAGTGCTCCGTGAGATGTTCAAAGATTGGGATATTTTTTTAAAACCTAACCCTGCTTTAAACTTCTTCACAACTTTATCCCTGACCTGTCTGGTATGTTCCTTGGCCTTCATGATGCCGTTTACTCACTAAAGTTCTCTAACAAATCCCCAAGGGCTTCACAGAACAGCTGTATTTATAATTAAATTAAATTACAGACAGGTGGACTCTATTTACTAATTTGGTGACTTCTGAAGGCAATTGGTTCTACTAGATTTTAGTTAAGGGTATCAGAGTAAAGGGGGCTGAATACAAATGCACGCCACACTTTTCACATATTTATTTGTAAACAATTTGGAAAACCATTTATCATTTTCCTTCCACTTCACAATTGTGTGGCACTTTGTGTTGCTCTATCACATAAAATCCAAATAAAATACATTTACGTTTTTGTTTGTAACATGACAAAATGTGGAACATTTCACGGGGCATAGATACTTTTTCAAGGCATGTATATGGGAATGCTATGAATAGCACTTGCCTTTTGTTATCTAAAACAGGATATGACATTTACTCTGTAAGCGTTATGATGAAAAAGAGAAAGCAACACAATAGCCTTCCTTCAGTGTTTGCTGATGGCTCATAAGACTTAAGAAATAAACAAAGTAATAAAAGTTTTAAACATGAAGTGCAGCACCAAGCAGCTTTCTTCGCAGAGTATCGATTGCTTTTTAGCATTAGGCATTTATATACATCTTGCCTGTGCTGTAAATATTCTCTTTCTGCTACAGCAGCCACATATCAATAAACAATATCTAGACTACCGTATCTGTGTATAGCATTTCATTTTCACTGTAGCCAAAAAGATATTTATTCTTACAATGTTATCCTTGATAACAAATGGATACACACAGTGGAACAAAGACTGACGATGATAGGCAAAGTAGATTAACCCATGGAAACCAACAAGATTTCAGTAAACTGTAGTTAAAATGCTTTTTGCATGGTTCTAGAACAGATATTCTCAATTGAGATGTCTGTACACAAACAAACTGTGCAGCTTTGACCAAAGTTAAATAATGCCCTTGCTATGGATGTAGGCTTCTTATGCACCTGCCGAAGTCTGAAGGAAAAACTGCCAGTGATGTCAGCACCCTGTCCTGCCTTGTTGCTAGGACATTACTAAGACACTCCAAGCCAATTCAAATTCACTTGCATGCACTCTCTCTCCCCTTCAGCAGTAGCTCTGAGTTCAGCAGTTCCGCAATGGGGGAGATAATGGACCACACATGTGTGGGGGATTGAAAGTTGGCTCCTGTCATAGTGAGGGTACAAAGTAATGGCTGAAAGTGTCTTAGCACAACCGAGCAACAAGGAAGAATGGGATGATGTGATCTCTGGGAGTTTTTAGGCCAGGCTTTGGGAGGTAAGTAAATGGCCTGAACCTATAGTAAGGGCGTTATCCAACTTTATTCAAAGCTGCACAGTTTGTTTTTTATCTAGAGGGAAACTTTACCTGTATATGCATTTTTTTGTAAAGGTGAACTAACTCTTTAAATAAATACTCCCTACAATTGTATGTAAAGTAAAACCATACTGCTGACATATTTTATTGTCCTATTGGTATCTCAAAAGACTAGAAGTTATGTTGACTTGAGAGTCTGGTCAGGGGGTATGGGGAAATATTGGACCGTTTATTGGGGTAACTGTAAGAAGGTTAGAAAACTCTATCCTAGTAGCATAACCTAGTTATGCGGATTCTCAGATAAGTCCACCAAGACTGGATTACCCAAGGTCAAGTGTATGTGATTCTATTCCCAGACATGAGACTACTACCCAAACTTACTTAAATGACTGGATCAAAGATGCTCACCTCATACCCCTGGATAGCCTAAAGAATGCCAGTTTTGGATAAAGGGATAAGACCTCTGACAGTCTGCTACTTTTGTCATCACAGGAGAAATAATGAGAAGTTAAAGTAAATTTCCTCAAAATGAAAGGAAATCCCACCTCTGACAGATGTTACACAGCCAGATGTCTCCACTGGGAGATCATTCCTCAACTTTTGCTCTAAAGACAATGGTTGGTGGTAGGAATTTCCATCCCTTTTGTGTCCAGCTCAGAAATGACACTAAGTTAGGAAGTATTGGAAAATCCAACCAATAGGAAAACATGCAGAAATGAAAACTGAGCACAAGGGCACAGCCTTTAGCCCTAGCCACTGTATATAAAATTAAGGTGTCAATTAGTCAGGTCGGTTAAGAGATGATTTGTGTCTTGATGCTATGGGTTAATGCAATTCGTAGACATCATTTTAAACTGCCTTACTTAATGAGCCTGCAAGTGTATCAGGATATCTGAAAATCTCATAACATACTCCTCAATTTGTACAACAAAATGAAATGATGTGATATCAACTCCTACTTGTGTACCACAAATACCATTTTATTTCCCAAATCTGCATTCTTTATTGGTTTTCCAATTCCCTGACTACAAGCATGTCTAACAAAAGTTCATCACTGTTTCAAGCCTTTAATCATGTCTGCCTTTTAGTCTTGCAGCTTGCAAATTCAATGCAAGAAGCCAAAACATCAAGAATAAGGATTGATCTTGACTACAATAACTTCTTAGCATTTCAATCACAACAACTTCAATTCCAATACATTTTCTGCAATTAAAATGAGAAAAATACAAATTAAACAGTGCGTATAATCCCTGAAATTGTCTTGCTTATTTTCAAAACACTGTTATCTTTATCCTGTAATGCACAATCACATCCTCTTCCTTTATACAGATTTTTTATTTGTGAAATGAATGCAAGATGTACACAAATGGCGAAAGTGTAGAGCGAGCCACCCCTATGAGAACTGTACTTGAGTCTTCTTTGTAAATTTTAGCACTGGAGCATACAGTGCTGTATGGGATTCATTACAGTTATGCCCTGTACCCACGGTCGGATTTTCCGACGGAAAAAGTGCGATTCGATTGTGTTGTCGGAAATTCCGATTGTGTGTGGGCTCCATCTGACTTTTTCCGTCGGAATTTCCGACACACAAAGTTTGAGAGCAGGCTATAAAATTTTCCGACAACAAAATTCAATCGGTTAAATTCCAATTGTGTGTACACAAATCCTACGCACAAAGTCCCACGCATGCTCAGAATAAATTAAGAGACGAAAGCTATTGGCTACTGCCCCGTTTATAGACCCGACTAATGTGTTTTATGTCACCGCGTTCAGAATGATTGGATTTTCCGACAACTTTGTGCGACCATGTGTATGCAAGACAAGTTTGAGCCAACATCCGTCAGGAAAAAATCCATGGAGTTTGTTGTTGGAATGTACAATCAATGTCCGATCGTGTGTACAGGGCATAAGAGTTTTGCAGCAGCAACCAGATATGGGACAACCACCGTTAAAAGTATTTTATTTTTACAAAGCAAATGACAAAATATTTTTTCCTGTTGTTCAGCTTTAAAAAACACTACTTGTGTCCTAATTCCTTTCACTTGGGAGAATTATTAAAGGCTTGTTAAATCCATAAGAGGACCCCGTGCACATAGCACTTGTCCCCGTTGAAATCAGTGCTGTGGTGTGGAAATAAAATGCCATTTTTATTGCTGTCAGTGGTGACTGTACCTCCTCCCAAGGTAGAAGCCAAAATTATGGGTTGTTTCTGTGGGGCCCCTTCTCCATTCTGCAGCCCTCCTTGTTGTGCTGCCCTGTGTCACCTCTGCTCCATGTGTACAAATAAAACGCTGAGCCCACAGCCACCAGCTGGTTCAGAGGAGCTGGTTCAGAGCAGATGATTACAATAGTAGATGGCAGCTAGAGTTGTGTGATGGACAGCAGCTGGGGAGCAGTGCAGGTTTTTAGAAAAAAAAAACACAAGATGACAACAGCACAAGCCAGCAGCTGTTACTAATGTAGTAACTGCCAGCATGTGCTGTTGTCCGCTTGTGTTTTTTGTAAATGTTGGCACTGCTCCCCAGCTGCTGTCATTCTCACAATACAAGCCTCCAGCTACTACATCACCTTGGAACAAGCTGGTGGCTGTGGGAGATTGCAAGCCTTATTAACTTTTGGTGGGACTTCCTATTTTAAGTTACAGTAACATTGGCAAAAGGAAGCAACGGCCATCCATGTTTTGCATAAACATCTGCTTTCTCAGTCATAAGCCTATACAGATATCCTGTGGAAGTACACAGGTGCAATAGGAAACCTTTAAAACATCAACAATACCTCCCTGGAGAGAGATATCATGAGTCTTATGTTAATAAAAACAGAAAAAAAGACAATCAAACTTTGATCTGAAAACAAACAGTAATGTAAACTTGAAGTCCAACCAAACCAGAACTGGACAGATGCCACAGTACAACACACTGTTTTTCAAAATCTGTGTCTGAGAAAAAGTTCCCTACTGAGATTCTAATTTCTGCACCCCAATATTACATAATCAAATACAAACTACACATATTTTACACAATTTTGTTTCCAGCTATTTTACTCAATGGATGATCCAATGTTCGGTATCATTCCATGATCTGTCTCCTCTTTGTAGCTATTAAGTGTTGTGCTTATGTACAACTTTAGATTGGACTGCTGTCAGTGAATTAGGTTGGATGTTGTGCTGACTGTGTTTAGATTTTTTCCTTTGTTGAAATTTTCTTCCTACTATGGAAATCCCTGGCCAAAAAATTTCTTTCTATTGCATTTTGAACAGTGTACAAAATTGATTTATTGTCATGTTGTTTTTGTAGCCTTTGTCCCTTTGGAGATATTCATTCTCAGACTTTCTCCTGGTGACCAGTGTCTCCAGGACAGAAAGTGAAGGGAAATCTAAAGTTGTACAACTGTCAGAGAGCAAGAAATCTCCCAACGAGTACATATGTTCCATTTAAAACTGTCATAGGTGGAATTTCCTCTCACTTCGGTGATTTCTACTCACTTCCTAAAAATAAAATAAACTTGAAAATGTAATCGTTCCAGTGGAGAAGCAAGCATCTATTAATCTGTATTAAAGGGCCAATGAACATATAGTATGAGTTACATCAGAAAAAGCTAAGAAATAATAGATGCTTACTGTGTTTATTTAGCTGGAATATGAATAAATATATTTAATTTTAATAATAAATATATACATTTCAGAAGGAAACTCATCGTGGCACCGTCTCCTTCAAAATATAAACACTATCATTTTCCCTGGCCCTCCCACACTGACAGTTGTGATATGGGTTTCCCTAATAAAAGGTTAGATCTTTTAATGGTAAAAGTAACAGCCTCTAACTGCAACCAAGGGACAACAAAGTGTTGCATGCTCACATAAGAACACTAGGGTCTGATAGTGTGAATGTTCCAATTAAAAACTAGGTAATTAGGCAGTATGTTAGGTGTTTTGCTGCTTACCATATCATCAAGAGACCTTTTAGGTTTAAGAAAAATGAGTTTTTACTTCAAGCTTGAAATTTTCCATTAATGCTTTAGTTTATACCAATCTAATTTAGAAAGAAGTTAAATAGGAGTTGTAGAAATGGCAGCTGATACTAGGAGCCATGGCCTCCGGAGGGCCCAGTTGTAAGCCTGAATTGGGAATACTTAGTTCCTTCTCATTACACAGTTGGAAACATCATCATGTTTATTAGTTGGAGGACACTTCGAAGTTTGTTAAACTGTTTCAATCATTTTTGCTCTAGGCATTCTTAAAAACAAGGTGTCATGATAACTTGGTTACCATTTTTCATCAAGGCAAAGTGAACAAAGCTATATCCCTGTTAGAACAATATATTTATCCCTTTCATGACTAAGCCTATTTTTGACATTTGGTGTTTATAAGTTAAAATCTGTATATTTTGCTAGAAAATTACTTAGAGCCCCCAAACATTACATATATTTGTTTAGCAGATAATCTAGAGAATAAAATGGTGATTGTTGCAATATTTTATGTGACGCGGTATTTGTGCAGTGGTGTTTTAAACGCAACTTTTTGGGAAAAGGGACACTTTCATGAATTAAAAACAAATGAAACAGTAAAGTTAGCCCAATTTTTTTGTATAATGTGAAAGATGATGTTACGCCGAGCAAATAGATACAAAACATGTCACGCTTTATAATTGCACGCACTCGTGGAATGGCGACAAGCTACGGTACCTAAAAGTCTCCATAGGCGAAGTTTTAAATTTTTTTATGGTTACCAGGTTAGAGTTACAGAGGAGGTCTAGTACTAGAATTATTGCTCTTTTTCTGACGATCGCAGCGATACCTCAAATGTGTGATTTGAACACCGTTTACATATGCGGGCGTGACTTCCATATGCGTTTACTTTGCTGCGCGAGCTTGCTGGGAGGGGGACGCTTTAAAAGTTTATTTTTTTTCTTATTTATTTTATTTATTTTTATATTAATAAATTGTGTTAAAAAAAATGATCACTTTTATTGCTGTCACAAGGGATGTAAACATCCCTTGTGACAGTAATGGGTGGTGACAGGTACTCTTTATGGAGGGATCGAGGGTCTAAAAGACCCCTGATCCCTCCTTTGCACTTCAAAGTATTCAGATCGCCATTTTTGGCGATTCTGAATACTGTATATTTTTTTAAAACCGGCGCCATTGGCAGCCAAGTAAACGGGAAGTGACGTCATGACGTCTCTTCCGTGTTTACAATCAGGAGACTGGAACAAAGCTGTTTCTGGCTTCGTGCCAGTCTGTCCCTAGCCGCCGGAGGTGGCGAATTGTCGGTCGGGTCTCCCGGTGGATCGGGAGGCCCGTTGAGAGCGGCAGGAGGGGGGATCTCCCTTCCCACTCCTCCGGTATAACAGCTGAGCGGCTTTTAGCCGCATTGGTTGTTATCCCTGGAAAGCCAGAAACGCCGGCTCTAAAAAACGGTACTGGGATAATGCCTACAGCTGCGGGCATCATTCCGGTATAACCCGCGAAAGCCAAGGCCGCACATCTGCGTACGCTCGGCAGGAAGGGGGTTAATATTTCACAATATTATATTAGCTGTACAGACAGATGTCACACAGCACAACACTCACATCCAAAATATTGTCCTTGATGGATCCTCCCCAAATCAAAGAAAGATTGGGAAAGAGGGGTCTGCAAAGACTGTAAATTGTTCTTTCTGACAAATACACTTTACATCTGAAGGAAAATAAATTTTGCCTCCAAATACGGGAAGATTTCTTTAAAGTAACAGTTGTCAATTTCCTGCAACCCAATTATGTTTTCTTGCATAGTTGAGTCAATGAGCTTTGTTTACATGTCCTATGCATGAAAACATAGGGACGAGGTGTAGAAATATAGCAGCAGGTGCTCTGGACTGACTTTAGCAAGAGGCAGTTTGTTCGCCAAAGGACTGGGGAGCTGTACAATAATTAATGGCTGCAGGCAACAGTGTATGGTGCAGGTTCCTTGTAAGTGTGGGGCTGCATTACTGTAAATAGAGTTGTAGATCAATGGTGTCCTCAATGCTGAGAAATAGGCAGATACTTATCCATCATGCCATATCATCAAGGAGGAGTGTGATTGGCCCCATATTTATTCTACAGCAGGACAACAACCCCAAACATACAGCCAATGTCTTTAATAACTATATTCAGAGTACAGAGGAACAATGAGTCCAGGAAATTATGGTTTCGCTTCCACAGAGCCCTGATCTCAACATCATCGAGTCTCTCTGGGATTACATTAAGGTCCCTTTCACACTGTGGCGGGGGCGGAGTCGGTATTCAGCCGCTAGCGGAGCAGTTTTACCCCCCGCTAGCGGCCGAGAAAGGGTTAAAAACCACCGCAAAGCGCCTCTGCAGAGGCGCTTTGCTGGCGGTATAGCCGCGGTGTCCCATTGATTTCAATGGGCAGGAGCGGTGAAGGAGCAGTATACACACCGCTCCTTCATTGCTCCAAAGATGCTGCTAGCAGGACTTTTTTTACCATCCTGCTAGCGCACCGCTCCAGTGTGAAAGCCCTCGGGGCTTTCACATTGGAGACAAAGCAGCGGCACTTTCAGGTTTGCAGACGCTATTTTTAGCGCAATGGCGCCTGCAAACCGCCCCAGTGTGAAAAGGGCCTAAGAGATAGAAGGATTTGAGGCATCCTACATCCACAGAAGATCTGTGGTTAGTTCTCCAAGATGTTTGGAACAATCTAGCTGCCGAATTCCTTCAAAAACTGCGTGAAAGAGTACCTTGAAGAATTAATGCTGTTTTGAAGGCAAAGAGTGGACACATCAAATATTGATTTGATTTGGATTTCTCTTCTGTTCATTTACTTTCCATGTTGCTAATAAATAAAAAAGCTATTAACGCTTTTGTTTCTGAAAGCATTCTTAACCACTTGAATACAGACTAATGAACATTTACATCGGCAAATGGTATACAGGTATGATTCCTGCAGCTACAGGCATCATCCTGGTATTGTTTGTTTCAGGAGGCGATCTGCTTTTGTGTAAAAGACATTCTAGTGGCTAATTAGCTGATGGATCGCTTTTACAGGCGGCGGGAGGGGGTCACCTCTTTAGGCTCTACCGCCCCACTGGCAAGTATTTTGTTCTAGTTTCCAGGGATGTAAACAGCACCAGTTTTTAAATTATGAAGGCATCTGATCACACCGGTCTTGGTGTGAACAGATGCTTTTAAGGGCAGAGATATATATGTGATGTCTATAGCAAGCTGGAGGCCTTTAGGTGTTTAGAAAACAAGGAGTTGAATTGAAGCGTGTAAAATCTGGTACAGCTCTGCATAGAAACCAATCAGCTTCCAGTTTTTTTTTTGACAAAGCTTAATTGAACAAGCTGAAGTTAGAAGCTGATTGGCTACCATGGAGAGCTGCACCAGATTTTACACTCTCTAGTTTTAGTAAATCAACCCCAAGATGTTTATTTTAGAGTTTCCTCAAAGCTGATCACCAGGCAGATATAGAAAAAAAAACTTGAATGCATTTGTGTATATTTAAAAAAAATAATACAACAACTCCCAGACTTGAAGAACGAGGGCAGCACTTGAAGGCAAACAGGTGTGTTGCATACAAAATGTTCTAACAACGTGCTGGCAGGAGGACAGAGCAGAGAGATAATCTCATCAGGCAATTACTACTTCTTCACTGTCCAATCACAGGCTGTAGATAGGGAGGTGATCTAGCCACTTGACTGCAAGGTCAGCTTACAGGGTTGTAAGGTTGGGAGGACTGTTTAAATCTCAGAACAGGATAGACAGAATAATAAATCAGGTAGAACACCTCCCATGTATGTATCTCAGCTATTTAGCCATTTCCTTGGAGTTTATCTTTAAAGGCTAAATTCAACCTTTAGAACATATTACATGTTAAACCAGTATTTAAAACGGAGTTCCACCCATTTAAAAGTCAGCAGCTACAAAAAGTGTAGCTGCTGACTTTTAATATTCAGACACTCACCTGTCCCACGGTCTAGCGATGTGGGCGCACAAAGCCTCGCTCTTCTCCCCCTCCTCTCCATGGTGTCAGGATTCTAACTGTGGGCGCTCGGCTGTGGCTGCACAGCTGGGCTTGCACTGCACATGTGTGAGCTGCAACGTGCGCTGTGAATGGCCGGGCAATCTTCTGGGACCTGTGGAGTGTCCCAGAAGATTGCAGGGATGGAGGGGGGGAGCAGAGAACTTCCTTCCGGTGCAGCGGAGCCAAAAGGAAGAAGTGGGAGCTTGGTGCCCTTAAAAACTGGGTACCCCCCCCCCCCCCCAAAAAAATGACATGCCAAATGTGACATGTCAGGAGGTCACCATCACTTAAAGTGTAAGTTCCATTTTTGGGTGGAAATCCACTCTAAAGTGTAGCATGTAAATGTCACTTCCCACCCTCTGGGCCCTCTACTTCTACGTGACAGTGGATGGAGGTTCCTCTCCCCTGCAGCTGCTTTCACATTTAAAAGTGTCTGAACCCGCACAGGGATCTGTGAATGAATAAACTAAAAGTCCTGTTTGCCACGTCGGCAGATGGCTTGTAGTATGAACTATCAGCATGCTCGTCAGTGGTGTATTTAGGGTTTGTGCTGTCCTAGGCCTGACTAAACTCATGCACCCCCTAATTTAAATACGATTCACCCCTTCCTGCCAAGGCCACACCCCTTCCTGTTTAAGACCCGCGCTATCATCTGTAAACCTTATCAGTGAAGCCCTATCAGTGCAGCTTACGAGTGCCGCCTCATCTGTGCCCAACAGTGCAGCCTCATTAGGGGCCACCAGTGCTGCCTCACCAGGAGCCATCATTGCAGCCACATCAGGGGCCACCAGTGCAGCAAATCAGGGGCCACCAGTGTAGCCTATCAGTGGCCATCAGTGCAGCCTCACCAGGAGCCAGCAGTGCAGCCTATCAGTGACCATTAGTGCAGCTTAAGAGTGCCGCCTCATCAGTGGCAATCAGTGCAGACTCATCAGTTTCATAATATAACAGCGTATATGTTAGTGTATATGAGTTATGTTTTGATTATAGCATGAAGCACTTTGCACATGCTGAAATCAATGCAAACTCATTAAACAATCCACATTCAGTGAAAGTTCATGAACTGCAAAGTTTGCATTGATTTCAGCATGCATGGAGCACTTTGCACTACATGAACTTTCACTGAATGTGTACTGTTTAATGAGTTTGTAGAACTCATGGAGCACTTAATTGCAATATGATTTTTATATATTATCGATGTTGAGCACTTTGTATTCTGCTTGGCACAGGCACAAAAGTATTAGTAATTGTTGTACCTGTTGTCCTGGCTGCCGCCTGGGGGTTCCCGTCATCCTCCTCCTCTATCTCTCTCCCTCCTCCTATCGTCACAGAGATACCAGGCCCAAGCAGAAGATGTAATGTAAGGATGCTGCGCGGAGGAGTGTAGGCGGAGTATTAGGCTCCGCCCCACCAGTACAACTACATGCACCCGGTCTGGTCAGTCACCGGCCGTTTTATGGGGGCGTCAGTTGCTCCCAACTCCCGGTCCTATACTCAGGGATAGGCACAAACGAAGGCTGTGGCAGGCATTTTCAAAAATACAGACCTTAGTGAAGGACTCAGGGAGGGACTGGTCTGGGACTGAGGGTCAGTGCAGTGGCCGCCCTAGCGCGGGAGTAAAAGCACAAAGCCGAGGAGGAGAAAACAAGGAAAGAAGGTGCTGCTGGTTTGGGTACCTACCTAGGTGTTTTAGCATGTGCAATGATAATAATAATTGCATCTGCAATCATATCTGCATTCTGATATCATCAGTACAGGTCAGGGCCCTGCTAGTTGAACTGGTGATGAACTCATTCAGGAAAACATGGGCTGCTGCATCACTAGTGCAGATTTGCAGAAGTTGCAGATCTGTTTGATGCAGTGCCAAGCAAAGCAAATGCTTCCCTGAAAACTTCCCTGAAAACTGCTGCCTTCCGCAAGGCCCACGACCTACGCTGCTGGCTCTGCACAGAATCCCAGCCCCTCCCTCAGAGATCACTCCACAGCAGGAGTCAGGATGAGTGGGCGGTGGCGCGCTCTGGCTGGACGGATCTACACAGATCTGTACAGTGTAGGAGAGACTGAGAGCAGAACAGTGAGTCATCATCATCATCATCAAAAAAAAAAAAAAAGTCCATGGCGGCCGTGGACACTACAAGCACAGCTTGCGGACACCTTCCTGGCCGATCTCGGAGGCTGTATTTGTGCGGGAGGCGGGACTCGGGAGGAGCTTTTTTCGTGCGGGGTGGCTTTTTTGCTGCCCCCCCCCCCGCAAAGTGCCGCCCTAGGCCTAGGCCCTGTCAGCCTAGGCCAAGACAAGGCACTGATGCTCGTAGTCCCTTCACTCTTCCTCCAGTTTTCTAACTGAACAGAGGTATGGGCAGAAGGCTGGAGGGAGAGTGTGCAGGAGCCTGACATTGAGCACAATGCTGATCACTGGCACAATGCTTTGCAGGCTCCTGTAGAAATTTATTTTATAAATGTACATTTTTTCTGCAAAAATATGCACATTTATTATTTTTCCTTAAAGGTGAACTTAGCCTTTGACCACTGTAAAACCATCTAAATTTTACATCTTTAGCTATCAGCAAACTGAAAAAAATATTTCCCTATATTTTGTGCATTTCCTCACTGGTGTACAAGTGTGCACTGAGACAATAGAAATGAAAGAATGCATTGGTATGTGAAAAGAGGGTATTACAACTTAGCCATCTTAAAGTGGTTGTAAAGTCAAATAGAGAATACTGCCAGTCCCTCTGTTCTACTAAGCTACACTACCCTGTGTACACTTTTGTATAAAATGATGCCCGGAAAATAGCGTATTTCAGTTTGTTCCTAGCGGTCACGTGACCTCCAGCCGCTCTCCCCCCCCTCCCCCGATCTAAGGGCTACAGCAGGAGGGGCCAAAATTCCCACTCTGACATCAGGCGGAAGGTCACGTGACCGATGTGCTGTCTGCTCAGCTCCTCCCTTAGATTATGGGAGGAGAGCAGCCAGGGGTCACGTGACCAGACAGAAACTAACTGAAATAAGGTATTTACAGGCAAATTTTTTACAAACATGTACACATGGTGGTATAACTTAGTAGAACAGAGAGGTGGCAGAAATCTTTTTTAACTTTACTACCAGCTACTAATAGTGTCAGGAGGGGAGGGGCAGGGAAGTGATCAGCTCACATACACAGGAGCTGACAGGCAGGGAGGGAGGGGGGAAGAAGAGAGTAGAAGAAGGATGACAGAGGCATGGAGGCACATAACCTGACTACGGTATAATGGATCAGCAACCATGATTACCATGGTTAGCACACCAAGGGGGACACAGGAACAGGAAGGATCAACCGGGACTAATTTGACAGCACAAACACTATGTTGTTTAACCTGCTATAAGGGAACAGGATCTCGTTTTTTTTTTTTTAGGGTTACAACCTCTTTAAGGCTAAGTGGACTTCTATAAAAGTTTAAATCCACTTTACACATGTTGTGCTTTCTATACTTTGAAATTAACAGCATGTAAGCCTTCCTTTTTCTAAGAACATCACCCTTTGGGAATTGTCTATCCAGTTTTTGGAAAGACACTCATAATTTAATTAGTCACTATGGATGAATGGATTAAAGATTTATGCGTTTAACCATCCATATCTAATGTCCATGGGTTTCTCTATAAGCCAAAGAATTTTCTCCAGAGACATGTGAAAGCTTTTTCTGGGTTGTCTTCATGACCACCATACCTTCCTTTTATCCTGAACTGGAATCTGTTGATACATGATATTTTTTAAACTTTCTGAAAATGTATATTCCAAATATACATAAAAAATGGGAATACAGAAGAACATGTGCTATACTTTATGACAGTTGGAAGATATTTGTAAATTTGCATCTTGGCTCCGTGCTGCACATCTTTCTTACACTAAGAACAGTTCATTGCCTCCAAGCAGCTATCATCACCTCAGATTTCTGCCAATAAATATCACAAGATTTTTACATACTGAGCTAACTTCTGTAATACACAAACTGCTCTCAGCACTTCACATTCTATATGATAATACTGCACTGAAACCCGCAATACTACAATCCAAACAGGGAATGCTGCGCTGTGAAGAATAAACATTAACCTATTTAACACGCTCTATAAACTGTCTGTTTATGTTTTTACATATATTCACAAAAATACCACACATAATACTACATAATGCCAGATCCCATAAAAAGGTTAACAATACAGCCAATAGTTTGTCTACTAAAATAATAATTTGATTTACTAGCATTATTATTTAGGATAAACTGCTAAAATATGTAATTGTGCTAAAATATGTTTGCTAGGAAGTCAAAAAAGACATTGACCTACAGCAACACTATTTAAAACTGCTCTAAACTATAGAAAGCGAAAACAAAAGGTGTGCGTCACTGTAGAACATGACACTATGTAATCCTTCTCTATGCTCCTTAGTAAACAAGTAACTATACAGAACAAAGAACATTCATTCTACCCGAATAAAATTTTATTTAAGATGCCTCGTCACTTTACAAGATCAAAAGGAATGTGATCTTTGGCTGCTCTTGTGTAGCTTGCTCGGTGGCATCTATTTAAAGCAGAACTTCATCCAAAAGCGGCATATCCTGTTTTTGGGAGGGAAGGGGGGCGGTTACCTAGTTTTGACAGGTACCTGCTGCCACTTCCACTCGGATCCCTTAGGCCAGCAGTTCTTAACCTATTGGTCATGAAGCTGTTGGGGGTCAAATGCCGATTTGCCAGGGTCGCCGATTCCCAATCCATCTGATCCACAGACCAGACTCCCAAAAGTGACGCCATCGGCTGGCGATACGTCACTTTCGGAAGAGGAGAGGTCGCACAGGAGTAACTAGTAAGGTAAGTAAGCTTTTAAGATTTGCATATAAACAGCTTGTTGATCAAACTCACGCTGTCTGGGAACTTGGTGTGTTTGGCTATGATGTAAATTTATTTACCAAGCTTTGTGGCTGAGCACATGGATTTTTGAGAGGGAATTGAACTTACCGTATATACTCGAGTATAAGTCGAATTTTTCAGCACATTTTTTTGTGCTGAAAGTGCCCCCCTCGACTTATACTGGAGTCAAGCACTTTTCTGCAGCAAAAAATTTGGGGCCCCGTATCTCAGGGCAACTTGGTGCTATAAACCAAATTTGGTATGCAAACCCAGTGGAACTGGTCCCATAACATATCCAAAGCTGAAGTTCCTAGCCCTAAGTGGCCCCGAGATACAGGGCCCCAAAAATCGGTTCGGAAAATGTCATTCTCTGCTGCAGAAAAGTGCTTGACATTTTCTGAACCGACTTTGGGCCCCATATCTCAGACACTTGGTACTAGAAACCCCACATTTGGTGTACAAACCCAGTGGAGCTGGTACCATAACATATCCAAAGCTGGGGTTCCTAGCACCAAGTGGCCCTGAGATACGGGGCCCCAAAGCCGGTTCGGAAAATGTCATTCTCTGCTGCAGAAAAGTGCTTGACATTTTCTGAACTGATTTTTGGGGCCCTGTATCTTGGGAAATTTTATGGTGCTAGTTTCACTGGGTTTGCACACCAAATTTGGGGTTCTTAGCACTGAGTGGCCCCGAGATATGGGGCCCCAAATTCGGTCAACTGTGTCCATCTGCAGCAATGTCATTTCGGGACCCTTTGGGTTCAGAGACCCCAAATTTTGGCTGCAGCTAGGGGACATCTACGAACCCTTAACTACAGAGTTTGAAGTTCGGGGGACCTATGGCTGCAAATGGGCACAGTGAGGCATGCAAATGGGCACAGTGAGGCTGCAAATGGGCATTGTTGACCCTCTTTTCCACTTACAGTAGCTGTGCATTTCTCACCCTCGTCTTATACTCGGGTCAATAAGTTTTTCCCATTTTTTTGTGGTAAATTAGGGCCTCGACTTATACTCGGAACGACTTATACTCGAGTATATACGGTATATAATTCCGTCTGTGAATGTATAAGGCAAGAGACATGGGTGAGTTCTTAGGATGGGGGAGTCTTAAGTGTTAATAATATTACATTACATGTGCTTGATGCTGGAATCAACAGTAAGTAAGGATGGAGTTTGGTCAGAGCCACCTTGGATTTGAGGTGGATCTTATGATTTGGCAAAACTCAGAATTTGTGGCCAAAAATTTGCACCTAAACCCATAATGCACTGCATAACCATTATCCTTGGTCAGATAGGTCCCTAAGTAATCATAAAAAATGGACAAGGGTGGGCTCTGAGCAGCCATATAGTTCTCAACATGTGTTGGAGTTGGTTAGGGAAAGCTGGTAAATCTATTTAGGGATATAGATATATATATATCTATATACACATACACACATATATATATATATATATATATATATATATATATATATATATATATATATATATATACATTTCCCTCCAGATATTTCTTTGGCATAGTAGTTTCACAAATTTTTGTTTGCAATTTAGTTTAATATTATTATATTAAGATTGTCTAATTAAGCCTGTTACTGTTGTTACGCTTTGTTTTCACATTTTCACATGATTATACGGTACGGTGAATACAGTTTTAATACACAATGAATACAATATAAATAAATGTAGGAGGTAAACATTTTATTCATTTGTAACTTATATGTTAATTAGGAATAAATATTTCTTACTTACTTATATACTTTTTTTGTGATTAATCACTACCCTTTAATCATGTTAAATTTGTAAGAATGAAAACACATCCTGCATTTCAGATATTTATATTTCGATTCATACAGTAGCAAAATTACAACAATGAAGGAGCAATGAAAATAGTTTTACTGTTAGGGTCCCCACAAATTGGGAAATTTTATTAAGGGGCCACAGCACTAGAAGGTTGAGAACCATTGCCTTAGGCGATCCGAGCAGATGTTCGGCCCCCCTTTCTTCACTCGCAGCTTTCTGGGACACGTCACAGTTCCAAGAAGGCTACAGGGTCATTCACAAAGTGCCGCTCGTGCATGCGCAGTAGGACGCTGGCTTCGAAGCCACACTCTGTCACAACCGGCTTCCCACACTAAAGATGCCGGCGTCAGGAACCCAAAGGTTAGTGAAAAACCAGCTCAAGTGAGGGCAGCACTAGATCCCTGGACAGGTGAGTATCCTTTTAGTAAAATTTAGCAGCTACAGGATTTGTAGCTACTGACTTTTAATGTTTTTTTCCTATAGTAAAGAACTGTATCTAAACCCAAAGCTAAATATGTACTATAATGCAGCTTACCAGTCCTTGCATGTGGTGGCAGCATTTGTTTTCTTTTTTTCAAGCTACTTTTGCATTATTTTCACCTGGAGATCTTTTAAATAACACATTTTCTGTCCCTGTGTGGTTACATCTCCCCTCCACTATATCCATGGAGGGAGCCATTTTGTCTTACTCGACTGCTTTCTTGATATGTGTTGTAAATATTTACCAACAACATTTACAAACATGTGCTCTTCATCTCTATTACATGGGAAGAAGGCAGTAGGAAGTTTACGTAAATAGCTAGGAAGGAAGATACTCTTTGATGCAGCTCACAGGAAGTGATTTTTGGCCAGATCAACATGCTGAAAATATTCTATGCTTGAAAAAAAAAAACTAAATCAGCCACCGCAACTAATGAATGTAAGCTGTAATATATTACATTTACCCTTTAAAACCGAAATTTTGAAAATAGATAAATACACAGATGAAATGCATATAAGTGGGTTTTCTTACCCGCTAACAGATTTGTATTGTTGGCCATTCATGCCTGCATCCAGGGCCAATCATTTACATGTGATCACTGCATGGGAGACTGCATGCGAGTTTCCCCATTTTGCTGTGGGAGCCGGCAGCCTTCCATTGCTTTCAATGGGGCTGACTCCTGCAGCTAATTGTTGGAACCCCTGCTGGGGTTCTCGTGTTTTAAGGGAATGAGGGTGCATTTGCAGATGTGACTTCAAGGTTTTTTGAACAATGTTAGAAAGAGACTGTCCCAAGTGTGTCCTCATTAATATACACTGCAAGAAGCCCAGCCTCTACAACTTTAACCCTTTGTTAGGATGGACAGTGTTCAAATCTAGTTATAATTGATAATGAAGATCTGGCTCCACAGTATATACAGGGTTAATTATGGGAAAAACAGCTGCCACACCCCCTCATAAACAAAGAAATGTACTTAGGACTTTTATTTGCTGGAGGGTCCAGAATAGAGCATTCAAAAAGGATAAGCTGCAATTTGTTGTTTTTTTTTTTTTTTAAAGTTAGGCTATGTGTATGGGGACATGGTAATAAATTAAGTAAGTGTTATCCCAATTTAACCAAAAAAGCAATAACATTCCTATCACTTCCAGTATTTTTTCACTTTTAAATAGTTCAATAAACTCTTTCAAGCCGCGACGTTAACAAAGTTTATACCAAAGCATCTCTGTAGAATACATTTAACATGGTACAGCCACCTAAGCTTTGAAACAATCAACTTAATCAAGTCTTCTTTTGTAAAGGTTCACTACAAGACACAGGTCAAATTCACCATCATTAAAGTAGCCGATTTTTATCTTCTTTTGCGAATGCCCTATTAGTTCAAGGTCATTAAAACCTCTGTGGTTTGCTAACTGGAATTACTAAGTAATTATTTTTCTTGGCATCAATGAGGTAGTGCAGAGAATCATTTTAATCAATTAAAGCCCTCGTTTGTACTTTCAGAGATCCAACTTTTATATTGTTATACTCTGATTATCTGGCGTATCTGTTTCTTTGTCAATACATCTGCATTTACATGAAAATCGCTTAAAAAAAAAAAAGCAATTGAGAATGATGCATGGTAATGAGAGGCAGGTTTCAGAGGAATGGAAGCAGCGCTATTCTGTATAATAACAAATAATCTAATAGAAAAAGCAATAGCTCACTTTCCTTGCACAATAAGTTTTAATAATTTCTCCAATATATGAGTCCACAAAAATATGGATGGAGTCATAACGATGTTTGATGTTCAGAACAAAAATGCTTTAGCTTGAATTTGTATAATCTTGCTACAAATCCATTCCAGAGGCGTTTGGTTTGAATAAGTAGCTGCAGTTCCAGAGGGCATACCAGGCCAAAGCATAAATAGTCAGTGGGGGAGACTTACCAATAAATGTACAGACAGAGGCAGTGCAGGAGATGAGCAGTGTAATATTATTTTGGCCAGATTTAATAGATGATTATAGTAAAATTCATAAATCCCACTCCCACTGCTGATTTCAAATAGTTGCATCAATGTGAAACTGCCCCCTTTGCAAATAAAAGTGCATTCTGCTGCTTTCAGTAGAAATGTAGTAAGTGTGGTAGGCCTGACACAGGGGTAACCTATAATAGCCAGGCACAGAGGTAACCTATACAAACATAAACAGTCTATTCAGGGGAACAGACTATAAGTTGGATAAAAAAATCTTAGTGAATTGGACAAAATTATGCACAGCAGCTGAACTTCATTTTTAAGATAGAGTGCTAATAGTACATTTAGTCATGTACAGTAATATGTGGCCTCAGAGGATCAAAGCATGCCACACAATATTAGCCTATACAGACTTACAAAATTAAGCCCTGCGTCGTTATGGAGACGGGTGGGGGCCATCTTCCCCTCACTCGTCTCCATGCCCAGCCAGGGTGAAGATCTGATTGCCTCCGCCGCTGCTGATGGATCCGGTAAGCGGTGGGCCCTCTCCCGCCACCGATAAAAGCGATCTTGTGGCGAATCCGCCGCTGAGACCACTCTTATCAGAAACCGTATCGCTGGTGGAATACAAGGATACCGGGGTTATGGCAGCTAGCCGCTGCCATAACAACGATATCCCACGTCAAATTTAGGACGTATATTGGTGTGCGGTGGTTCAGAAGTGGTTAAGAGGTGTTTGATTGGCAGTGAGGAGGAAATATGTTGCCTCCTTACCACTTTTTTAACTGTAAATTCCACACCACCGCACTTGCAATGGGGTGTAATGCAGTGGCTGCAGTTCACTTGAATGGGTCACATTCAGTGGCAGTACAGTCCACCGAACAAGAAGTAGTAAAATCTTTGCTGTGGCATGTGTACACACACATCTGTCATCCTTTACAGCTTAAAGTGACTGTAAAGGAAAACAGCTCAACTGTCTCTTTCAACTACCCCCCCCCCCCCCCCCAACTGCAAGTGTAAACGAGCCCTAAGTCTTAAGGATGAATCCACACTGTTCCACATGCACGTAGCACATTATTATTATTATTTTAGGTACTTATATAGCGCCGTCAATTTACACAGGTAAGGCATGCATGTAGGTGTGAATGAGCCCATATAGTCTGCATTTACCTTTTGCATTTAACTGCAAGCCATAGATGTGAGGCAGCAACATAGAAGAAAATATTATTTCTACTTGAAATGAATTTTCATACATCAAAAATTACAGGTGTGAAAAGACTCTCAATCTTTAGAAAATTTGACTTGTTCTATTCTCTATTGAGGAGGGAAGGTCAAATAAATACTAACCTTAACTAAAAATGTTCTCTATTACAGAACTCTTTATGGTACATGTATTTTAAATATCTCTGTAGCTAGATTTGCTGGTAAAGTTAAGTACTCCCCTGACAACTTGTACATTGTTATTGTATCAGAGAGCACAGCTGGCAGAGACACAGATGAGCAGTGGCCAAGAATCCACTGGAGCAAATACTAAATTCAGTTCTATAAATGAGTCTTCCAAAAAGGATGTGAAATCAGTAACATTAATTATGCATTTCAATAGATGCTACACAAGTAGGTTATAAATAAAAGGGAAAACACTGAGGAAGAGAACAATAAACACCAGGAAGAGAACAGAAAACTTTGTACCACACATCCCCTTTCCCACTCCGCCTCTAAGCAATTTTCAAACTTTTTTTTTTAGTGAATGGGTGATTACATTAGCTTGGTCCCCCACCCACAGCCTCCTAGTACACATGACGTGTCCTAGGAGGCTGTGGGACCAGTGTTATAGCACTGTTGAACCTCACGCATGCACAGTGGGGAGCTGAATGTGAAATTTCAGGAAGTCACAGCCGGCTCCCATATTCAAGATGGCAGAGTAAAAGCCTGGCGCAGAATTAGCTTCTGGGAAGACAAAACTGAACTTCATGGTCTAGAAAAGTCTGCTTCTTCAAAGACAGCAATACAGTATTTGTAACTGCTGACTTTTATTTAAAAAAAAATAACTGAATAAGCTCCTCTTTAAACTGTATGGACAGGGTGAGGAAATGTAAGTGTTGGGTTTATACTATCATCTGGGGCTGTGTTAGAGAATCCCCCTCACTTACTGTACAGTACAGTTGGCAATGTTTTCCCAGACAGGATGTGAGGGGTACTCTCCAATAGCAACACAGATAAAAATAAAAATGCGTTTTCTTAGCGGATTAGGGTGAGGCTAAAGCTCCATTAGATTTGTATTTCTGTCCTTATCCCTGTTGGAGATTTTCCCTCACTTCCTGTCTGGTAGTTCCATTGTCAGCAAGACAGAAAGTGGGGGAAAAACTCTTAAACAGGAGTAAACATCAGGGAGAGGTTATACTCCTTCCCCACTATATCTAAAATCAAAAATATTTTTTTGGCTTTAAAGCCCACTCTCTACAGTCCAGCTCAAAACACTCTTTTTTTATGTTTTTTGGGGAGTGGGGAGGAGATAAAGAGTTTGACAATTGATTAATTTTCCTCAGTGTATTCATTTCTATATAAAAATAGATCCTAAGATGAGAGCTCTGTTAAGCCAGCCAAAGATTGATCGACATTCAGCCGGTTCAGCAGGGATCCATCTATAGGCAGGCTGGTTGGACAGAAGTTATTCTCTTGATTGACTTCTGTTTAACCAGCCTGCCGGGGTTTTTTTTCCCCGCTCAATCAGTGCCGCTGGCTATAGCCAGCAACAAGGATTATTGTATTCTGACTAAGGGGAGCTCTCCCCACTGTCAGAATACAATAGCTTCATGGGAGAGATTCCCCCATCAGCACCGAATTGAATCATTTTTTTTTTTCATTCAACCTGCTGGTCAAAAGAAAATACGTCAATAGCCTGCCTTAGATTAGAGATAGGGACCATTACACTACTAGGAGCCTTGATAAAACAGTGTGCTTCCCTGTGTATTTGCATATTTATTAAATTAAAACTTTTAGTTTTCGATACGAATTGTTAAAACAGTGTAATTTTTTTTTTTTTAATGACTAGCTGGTAGGTATGCTGGGAAAATTTAGCATTGCATTGTTCTGTGAAATTGCTTGTCCATATGTACCTTACTTAAAAAGCTAGTAAATAATTGATTAGAGTGGCTGCCATTTTTTCACTTGTTGACCTCAGCTGTCATTGAGCTGTGCTTGGATTTAAGTGTGTCTCTGTACATTTAAAGCGGGAGTCCGGCGACCAATCTTTTTTTTTTTTTTTAGGCCATTGAGACATTTTGCTAACCCCAAAATAATACTCACAGTTTGGGTGTAATATCTCCGCCTCTGTCTGTTTTCGTACTGAAGAATAACTTAAAAAATGTGATGCTGGCTGTTTCCATCTTGCTTGTGGGCATGTGAAGCCCACAAGCATTGATTTCTTGGATGCAGTGAATGCTGTTCATTCACAGTTTGTTCACATGCATGATCATTGTTTCCACACTGAATCTTGGGAAGCCTGACACTAAGCTCCCAGGAGACAGTGCGGCGCCGGGGAAAGGCAATAAACACGCCTACTCCCGTGGGAGGAGAGACAGGAAGTGCCACAAAAAAGTACAATATAAAGGTAATTACAGCGATAAAAAAATTTTCCTGCGGCATTTGAACATCTATGCAATTGACTGAAGGGGTAAGATTAAGTTAAAAATTTGAGTGGAACCTCGCTTTAAGGAAAGGAGGAATGGGATGCCTCCAGGCATACATGCCCTCAATTTATTTATTGCTATACTGTATATGTTTTATGCCCTGTACACACGGTCGGATTTTCCGACGGAAAATGTGTGATAGGACCTTGTTGTCAGAAAATTCCGACCGTGTGTGGGCTCCATCACGCATTTTCCATCCGTATTTCCGGCACACAAAGTTTGAGAGCTTGCTATAAAATTTTCCGACAACAAAATCCGTTGTCGGAAATTCCGATCATGTGTACACAAATCTGATGCACAAAGTGCCATGCATGCTCAGAATAAATTAAGAGACTAAAGCTATTGGCTACTGACCCGTTTATAGTCCCGCGTTTAGAACGATCGGATTTTCTGACAACTTTGTGTGACCGTGTGTATGCAAGACAAGTTTAAGCCAACATCCGTCAGAAAAAATCCATGGATTTTGTTGTCGGAATGTCCGATCAATGTCCGACCGTGTGTACAGGGCATTAGATGTCTGTTAGGCTCGGTTCACACTGTTACAACGGCAAAGTCTGACTTGAATGCTATTTAGGAGCCTGTACAAGAGCTGAAGTCACACTCAAGTTGTACCAAAGTAGTGCAGGAACCTTTTCTAAAGACAGACTGACTTGTGTAGTATCAGTTAAGACGGCTCTTATAGGAAAACATTGTATTTGTCATGCAACTTGGGGTCTCACAAGTTGGATCCCATGTGAACCAGTGTGAACCGAGCCTAAAATTAGATTTAAGGACCACACTTCACAGAGGGGCCTTGATGAGGCAAGTGTAACTTCCACATAGATTTGCATATATTTGCAACTAAAAACCTGTTCTTAATGTAAATTGTACTATTATTTCTTTTACTGACAAGCTGGTATGTATTGCTCTGAAATTTTTGTATTGTAAAAGTTTTTGTTTTATCTGTCTGTGACTCCATTGAAGAGAGTTCCCCTGACTTTATGTTTTTGTGGAGCCTGTACAAGCAATGGGGCTGCAGCCTTCACCGACACAAGAGGCACAGACTGCAATAAAAACATTACCATAAATTGTATCCATTCATCATTCTATTCTCCCTGTATCCCTCTATTCATCACTTTATTGTCCATTCTATTCTCATTCTCCCTGTTAGAAAGATTTCCCATTACTTATCACCTCATGTCACAACCTCTATAAATAAGACCCAATATTTTTTTTCTTTCTAATTATGATAGAACATGGGACCTATTCACTAATGCATAACACAACACTTTACAGAAGGGTACGTTTTAAAAGAACATAAAATGACACCTTCATCTAAGTATTAGTAAAGGTGTATTTACTCTATTCTTTTGTAATTTATGTACAGTAATGGAACATTAGGCAATCTGCCTCGTTAGACTGTATGTGAATCAATACACATATGTTACTTGTCTGCTGAAACAATACAATCTGTTTCATATGCTTCATTGCATATGTAAGCTTGTTTCTATAAACTGCCTATCCCAAAGCTGAACTCTCTGCAGACAAAAAAACAAAAGCAAAAAACATTCAGTCCAGTCATGTTAATGCTAAAAATATATGCAATTTTAACAACTTCAGTCCCAGAGCTTTACATCCTTATGTTCTAGAGTTTTTTTTAATGATTCTAAAGGCAGTGGAATCAGAGCCAAGCTTTTAGTCCAATAAGCCTAAAGGATTGTACGTAGTTTGGAAACAAGGTTACCATGAGGCCTAAATTTCAAACTAAATATGAACCTTTTTACTGATTTAGCTGAGTTTCTTTAGATATGTATTTGTGCATTTTGAGTATTTTCCTGTGAGAGAGCCTGCCCCCATGGCCATAGTACCTTGACAACATCTGATCTTGTCTTAACCGAAAGCTAAGCAGAGTCAGGCCTGGTTAGTACCTGGATGGGAGACCGCACTGGAAGCTGTCTCTGCAGGATCATACTTTCTTAATGAATATCCAAACTAAATTGACAGATGCCACTCAAGGCTCAACAGGGTCCTCTTATGTAGCAGCTGCTTGGAGTGCAGACAAGGACAGAGCTTGTGCCAACTCTAAGCATAAAATGGAAAAGTCCTGAAAGTCGCACATCTCTGCAAAACCCTGTGAGGTGTATGACAGCCTCAGCCCAGGCTCCAACAAGGTCATGCCCCTAATGCGCTTCCTTACAGGAATTTTCCCTTTTCTGTTAATGGATAGTTTGTATCCTTTCTAATTTATATACAGCAGGTAAAATAAGTATTTAGCACGTCACCAATTTTCTAGCTAAATATATTTCTATATTTCAATATTTCTATTGATATAAAATCTTCACCACATGTTGGTAACAACCCATGCAATCCATACATACAAGAAACCAAAACAAATAAGTTCAGAAATTAAGTTATGTGTAATAAAATAGAATGACACAGGGAAAAAGTACTGAACACGCTAAGTGAAATTAATGTAAAACTTGGTACAAAATGCTTTGTTGGTAATGACATCTTCAAGACACCGCCTGTATGGAGAAACCGATCGCATGCATTGCTCAGGTGTGATCTTGGCCCATTCTTCCGCACAGTCTTCAAATCTGAAGGTTCCGTGGGCCTCTTCTATGAACTCTGATCTTTAGTTCTTTCCATAGATTTTCTATTGGATTCAAGTCAGGTGATTGGCTGGGCCATTCTAGCATCTTTATTTTCTTTCTTTGAAACCAGTTGAGAGTTTCCTTAGCTTTGTGTTTGGGATCATTGTCTTACTGAAATGTCCATCTTCATCATTCTGGTAGACAGCAGCAGATTTTTATCAAGAATGTCTTGGTACATTTTTACATTCATCCTTCCTTCAAGGATATGAAGTTTGCCAGTACTTGTATGCTAAAAAAACAGCCCCATGCCATGATGTTCCCACCTCCGAACGCCACTGTTGGTATGGTGTTTTTGGTGTGATGTGCAGCGCCATTTGACATCCAAACATGGTGTGTATTATGGCAAAGAGTTCAATTTTGGGCTCATCTGACCAGACTATATTCTCCCAGTATTTCACAGGCTTGTCTGTTGTGCAGAAAACTTTAAACAAGCTTCAACATGCTTTTTCTTCAGCAATTAAGTCTTGTTTGGTGAGCATGCATACAGGCCATGGTGGTTGAATGCATTACTTATTGTTTTCTTTGAAACAATTGTACCCGCTAATTCCACGTCTTTCTGAAAAGCTCTCCACAAGTGGTCCTTGGCTCTTGGACAACTATTCTGATAATTCTTTACAAAAGGAGTACCTGGTCGTGGTTGGTTTATGGTGAAATTATGCTCTTTCCACTTCTGAATTATGGCCCCAACGGTGCTCACTGGAACATTCAAAAGTTTAGAAATTCTTTTGTAACCAATGCCATCAGTATGTTTTGTAACAATAAGTTTGCAAAGGTCTTGAGAGAGCTATTTGCTTTTATCCATCATGAGATGTTTCTTGTGTGACACCTTGGTAATGAGACACCTTTTTATAGGCCATCAGTTGAGACTGAACCAGCTGATATTAATTTGCACTGACAAGGGGCAGGATTGCTTTCTAATTACTGATTGATTTCAGCTGGTGTCTTGGATGTGAATGCCTTTTTGCACCTCCCTTTATTCATATGTTCAATACTTTTTCC
This sequence comes from Lithobates clamitans, assembly GCA_037952925.1. Classification (NCBI taxonomy): domain Eukaryota; kingdom Metazoa; phylum Chordata; class Amphibia; order Anura; family Ranidae; genus Lithobates; species Lithobates clamitans. Next base: position 5,506,109 of record JBBGZY010000178.1, on the reverse strand, counting down.
CTGTGTCATTACATTTCATTACACATAACTTATTTTCTGAACATATTTGTTTTGGTTTCTTTGTATGTATGGATTGCATGGGTTGTTACCGACATGTGGTAAAAATTTCATGTCGGTTCACACTGGTGCGCTGTCCGACATTGGATGTGATTCGCACCGCACTGCAGTGCAAATCACATGCAATGTCTGTGCGATGCAAACTCAGCCATACAGATTGTATAGCTGAATTTGCATCGCATTCAACCAAACTATTTTTTTGGTCCACACCAGAACCGGATCGCATGGGTGTGATCCGATTCCTGCCTGAATTGACAGTTCGCACTGTGATATGCAAACTGATTTGGGGTTTGGGATTTATCATCATTTGATTGTAATTCTTCAGTGAGATAATATGTGTTTTTAGATTTTCTTTCATTTGCTTCCTATGTCCTGCTCAGGGGTTAATTAGGAATACATTGGTTTCCCCCGCCTGGCTGTCTGAATAGTAACTATGTTTGCATATTTTTAATTGGTTGATTCAAATGGCAGGAGGTGGTATCAAACAAGTGATGTGTAAATTCATGAGACATTTATCTTGTTCCTTTTCTTGTTCACAATGGATTTGATAAAGACCCAAGTGGTTGAAATGGACCATTCCGAAGGTGTGTATTTTGGCACCTTTCACAGTTTTTAAATATAATTACAATTACAATAATGAATTATAATGAATGAGTATAATGAATAAGGTTTTGGCATTATATTCCAGCTATGCTGACAATCTTGTAATTTTTAAACTTGCCAACGTATGGGAACACTAATTACACTCCTGTTATTTAGCTCTAGTGAGAGTGTATGGAGAGTTACCTGGTTTGGACATTTATTTTATCAATAAATTCATAAATTACATTTTTATATTATGAAGTTTGCTTTTAAATTCTGTAGATCTTTTTTTTACCTTTCCACAGTTCACTGGAATGCATATGGGATAAAAATCTGTTAGTGGAAATGACAACATTAAAATAAGAATAATAAAAAAAAGGGTAATTTTCATATATTTGCATTCTCTAAAATTCCAAAAGAAATTGTGAATGCTTATGTGAGTGTTTGATGCTAGCACAGTAATTACAAATGTGTTCCAGGGCATTCTAGCTGGAGCTTAAAGGGGTTGTAAAGGTCCATTTTACATACCTGACCCCTTGAACTTGACCCACGGGGAAGCGCTGTCTCTCTGCCCAGGGTTCTCAGCTGTTGATTGGATAGATTGATAGTAGCGCAGCCATTGGCTCCCACTGCTGTCAATCATATCCAATGACGCGAGCGCCGGGGGGCGGGGCCGAGTCCTGCATTCAGCCTCTTTGGATGCCGAATGCTGGACTCAGGACCGCGCCCGCAAGGTAACACCCTTAGGGAAGTGCTTCTCCTAGGGGGATATCAGATGTGGGGAGGAGCCATGAGAGCCACCAAAGGACCCCAGAAGAGCAGGTTCGGGGCCACTCTGTGCAAAACGAGCTGTACAGTGGAGGTAAGTATGATATGTTTGTTATTATTTTTTTTTTTAATTGTTATCTTTACAATCGCTTTAACAGGAAAATAGATTTTGTATTGATTGCTTTATTTATTTATAATTTTAATTGATGATTATTTATATTTTGTAAAACTTCTATACCTGAGATCGTGATCAGGATGGGGGAGACCTTTTGCAGCCCTTCATAGTCATCTGCAGCACTAGATCACATAAAATAGTAAACTAATGCTCAGTGGTCTGCTGCCGGGTAAGCATGACAGTGCTGGATCAGCTCTGCCCTATTTAAAGATGGTTGCTGGATTGCACAGAAAGTTCTGATGACATCATAGGGGAAAATATGATACAATGCAAAAGCATTGTGTGGTACTGTGTTGAAACACAATATTCTGACTGAACATTCTGCATCAGGATTGCAAGCCAAAGATATGATTAATTCAGTACCTGGGCTTAATACTGCACCTGTAACTGAAAGCCATCATTTCCCGCATTAGCACCCACCAGGATCTGCCAATGGCATTGAAAAAGGGACTTGGGAACTCTCGTGGTTAAATACAAATAGTGTAAGCACCTGAATACGTCTTTAGTTTTCTATAATCTCTTGCTCAGCAGTACTCATACTGAAGGGTGCACACTCTGAGCCAATCAGGCACTGTTTCTTTGCTCAATGCTGTCTAGACCTGGTACCAAGCGTGGAGAGGACAGCAATGACCCCAAGGGTGGGCTGCTGCTCCATCAATGTCATTCAGCAGGTTAGGTGGGTAAAGGACCAAGCTGTATTTCTTAAATAAGGCAGACAAAAAGCAAGATCTTAGACCTGCCTTTCCTTTCTAGCAGGGTTGCATAGACTCTAAATACAGTACAAATCTTTTGGAAGGTAAAAACGTTCACATATATGCGTTTCAATAGTGTATTTTATGTACTGTCTTGAGTTCAGCTTTCAGTTATTTAAAGTGTGTGGTAAAAGTTCAGATAATGCTTTCCGTAGCTTTTATATCATATGCATGACAAATAACAGACATTCAGTTAAGTACATTTTTTAGATAATTTGATGATAAAAGGATAACATTTCCGATTGTCTCAGGCTGCTGTATTCTGTTTTAATATCCTTCAGTTGGGTGGAAAAAAGAAACTTACATAATGTGAAATTTTTCTTTATAAGCAGAAATCAACAGATGTACTAAAATCCTTTTGAAAATGTCACAGTTCTTTTTTGATACTTCTTACAGTGCATGCATTAAGCCTCTTCTATCCAAGTGACAGTGTCAGATTGTTCCTTTAACCACTTCAGCCCTGGAAGGATTTACCCCCATAATGACCAGGCCATTTTTTGCGATACGGCACTGCGTTAGTTTAATCGACAATTGCGCAGACATGCGGCGCTGTACCCAAATAAAATTGAGGTGCTTTTTTTCACCACAAATAGAGCTTTCTTTTGGTGGTATTTGATCACCTCTGCAGTTTTTATTTTATGCGCTATAAATAAAAAAAGAGTGCCAATTTTGAAAAAAAAAAAAAGCATTTTTTACTTCTTGCTATAATACATAGCCAATAAAAAAATAAAAAAATAATAATTTTTTTATCAGTTTAGGACAATATGTATTCTTCTACATATTTTTGGTAAAATAAATCCCAATAAGCGTATATTGATTGGTTTGCGCAGTAATTATAGCATCTACAAATTAGGGGAAAGATATAGGGTCTTTTTATTTTTTTTATTGTTTTTACTAGTACTGGTGGAGATTATCGATTTTTAGCGGGAACATTGTTTTTCTGCAGTAAATGCCTTATACAGCCCACTTCCTGTTTCTTGTCTGGTCATTAGTTTAGGCTTATGACATCATACACAGCTCTCTCTCTCTCATGAGAGTTTGCCAGGAAGGGAGGGGGGATGAGTCATAAGAAGGCCAATGAGGGCTGCAGAGCTGGAGGTGTGCCTCTGTATGTCTGTGTAAATCCAGGAAGTGAACAGGCAGAAGCTTCAGCTGCCCACAGTTAAAATGGATGCAGCCAGACTCAGTGGAGGGAGATTTCTGCAGCATATTTGTCAAGTACAGAATCACAGTATATATAAAATATGGAAAGGGGTTGGAGGGAAGCTTCAGAATGGCAAAGATGTTTTTATTACAAATTATGTGAGCAGACTGCAGTTCCTCTTTAAGCAGCCTATACATGAGTCTGTTTTTTTTTCTTTTTCATTCAACTGGCGTGTTCAAAGAAAAAGACAGGATCGATTCCCCCATCCACATTGAGTGTGTGAATCCTCCCCGCTGTCAGAATACAAATGCTCAGCAGGGAGGATTCATACACTTAATGTGGATGGGGGAATCAAGTCAGGATTTTTATTTGAAAACGCGGATTGAAAGGAAAAAAAACAATGATCAGTGCATCAGGCTATTGCTTGCAGCACTGATTGAGTGGGGAAAATCAGGGCGATCAACTTCTGTACAACCTCTCTGCCCATATATGGAACAAAATTTGGCCAGCCTCTGCTGAACTGGCCGAAATTCGATCCATGTATGGCCAGCTTTAGGTCTCATTCAGATGTGCAATTAATCCCATCCTCTGTGCATAGCCGCTGGCAGAACCATCTGCATCCACCTCTAAGCTGCATGCAGGCAGCCCATATTAGTGGAAGCACACACAGCACTGGCACGGGCACACTCACATGTCAAGGTTTGATATGCAAGCACAGAGGCACTTTGACATGTGATTGTGTCCGCGCAGCCGCAGGGTGTGCATCCACTTCTATGGACTGCCTGCACACAGCTCCAGGGTGGATGCACATGCATCTGCCAGCTGCCCTGCACAGAGAACGGGGTCATTTGCCAATATGAATGAGGCCTTAAAAACAAACGTCCTTCATTAAATATGTTAACCATAGGTAATTTGTCAGACAAAACAGAAAATAGCACTACTAATAGAGGAAAATAAAATAATGGTTTAAAATGTGAAAAAGAAAACACATGAATTGGTGACGACATGTGAATGTATATACAGATTACAATGCATTCTGTACTTAGCCTGTTACTCCTTACTTTTTAAGCTTTGCATGCTTCACTAAGACATAATGAACAGCTGTTCAGCATCGCATACAGAGCTAACCACAGGGAATAACAATTTCACTTTAGTTCAAATATACAATATATATTTAAAACTTCCACATTATGGTCATCCTTCTTCACAAATGAAAGAATGTAACAAAAGGTTAAACACTAAAGCGCTCTATAATGCTCACTTTAACCATAAGTTCATACGTTCACTATAGATCACTGCTTAATATTGTACTGAAATAAGAAGTTATTCTATAAAATGAACACACAGTGCCAGTCAAATTATATATTCCTTTTTAAGCCTTCACATGAATCATTCTTTTAGATAAAATTTTACTTGAGAAATCAATTGTTGTCAGGACAAAGTAATCATTTTCAGCTACTTACCCTCTGACAGCATGAATGAGTCTCAATGATGGGTAGGCAGTTCGTACTCTGAGTTTGTTCTTAAGGATTAGTGCATTAACCCACTCAACATGTTTCTCTCCACCTTTAACCATGAAGGCTGGAATCCACAGGACACTGTCATTAAGCATGGAGAGTCTATGTACAAACTTATGCCGGTCAGTCTCATTACGAAAGCCTCCAAACGCTCTTTGTACCACCGAGGGGTTCATGGTAATAAAATCTGATTTGGTTCCAACGTCAGATGCAAATTCAACCACAGGAGCTAAGTTGCACCTAAGATATCAAAATAAATATGTTTAGAGTGGTTCTGTGCCATTATTTAAGAAAGGTCCAACCTAAAACATAAAAAGCTAAACTCCAGGCAAACTGCTAAATACACAGATGAAATACAATATAATGGAGCTTGGGACGGAGAACCCTCACCTTACTCTCACCTTGCCAACATCCAAACTATGACAAAAAGGAAGAGAGGCCAACTCAGTCTTTGTAGGATTTTATGGGCACAGCATGAGGCAGTAAATATAAAAAAAATACAAATTTTATTGGATATACATTAAAATACAACAATAATGAAAAATAGGGGAAGGGATGTTAAAAAAGCATCCTCTGTCTACAAAGAGTCAACAGATACTCAATCCTTTAGTATGGAGACCAGAAAGTCACAATGTGTTACAGAATATATTTTAAGCATATCCTGGCATTTTTGGCTCGCTCCTGGGGTTGTCTTTAGGAGGTTTTCCCTATTCTGAGTTGGCCTCTCTTCCTTTTTGATTATAATGGAGCTGTTTTAAATGCCAAAGGATTTGTATTTCTGTTCATTCAGTCCTGAGAGTTACAGCTTTGCCATACAGCACAGACCTGTCTGGCCTAAAAACTGATTTTTCTCTGCTGCAGTTCACTTTTATATACAAATTGACTCTGTGCCTTCAGCCTATGACTGGGCAGTAAAAAAGATGCAGGAGACTGATAAGGTCATCTCTCTGATGCACTGATGGGCATTGAAGAGGCTGCACTGATGGGGACGGATAAAGCAGCACCGATGGGCATTAATGAGGCTGCACTGATGGGCACATATGAGGCTGCACCGATGGGCACTTATGGGGCTGCACTGATGGGTACTGATGAGGATGCACTGATGGGCACCGATGAGGCTTGCACTGATAGATGGCCGCACCGGCTCAAGGCTGTCCAGCCTGGACCTGCACTCAGTGGATCCTGTTGGAGGAGCTCCAGGAGCCCGGAGCAGGAGTACAAGAGCCGCACAGGGGACACTTCCTACCATGGGCTCCACTCCACTCCTGTCATCTCCACTCCTCTGCTGATCTGCCACTCCTACTTCCCTATAGCCCTGCATCTCCACTAACCTGCTCTTCACATTCTTGTCCCTTTTCTGCTTTAACCCGTTCTCACAGTGCTGCCCTTCTCTACCCCCAGCCTCCTACACAAACTGGCACAGTGACACCTGCCTGCTGGTTGCCCAGCAGTAGCAGAACTGGCAATTTCATCCATGACTCCCGTTGCAGGCACCAGAATGAAATTTATAGTCTCCATGATGACCTGGTGCTTGGGATTTGTCAAGCACTGGTGTAAGGCATAGAATGTAGGGGTCGGGAATAAGTAATGCAGGAAGTTAGAGGTCAGGAGTAAGTAACACTGAGAGCCCTGGGGTCAGGGTTAGGTATTGCAGAGAGTGTAGAGGTCAGGAGTAGATAACACTTAGAGTGAAACGGTCAGGATTAAGTAACACACAAAATGCAGGAGTCAGGATTATGTAACGCATAGAGTTCAGGGGTCAGGATTAAGTAATGCTCAGAGTGCAGAAGACCTAACATTACAAACTTAAAAATGTTTTCCACTTTTCTGCCCCCCCTATGGGACAAAGTACTTATAGTACTTTACGTTATGTAGATAGGTGTTTCATAAGTGTCCCCCCCATGCAGCAAATCCAGCAAGTCATATAGGAGACAGTTTAGTCCTAACTGCAGCTTGTCTCGGCAGAACAGCGTAAACATTTTTGTAATGATAATTCTTCTTTAAAGAGGTTCTTTGGTCTGAAATAAATAAATAAAAGACAGCAGCTGGGAGGGAGGCAAACACCCTCTGGGACCCCTAGGAGATTCAAGCGGGAGTGGGAGCGAATACCTGTGAAAATTAGGTACCAACACAAAAAAAAAACCTCCAAAAGAGTGTGAGGGGGCAGGGGGGCGGGAGATTGTTGAATACATAAAGCAGAGCTTCCCTTTATAAGTGACAGACTTCAGGGTTCAAGATTAGGCAATGCAGAAAATTCAAGGGGCAGAAGTAAGTAATTAGGAGGGTTCAGGGGTCAGGAGTTATTAACAAAGAGGGTTTAGGGGTCAGGATAAAGTAATGTACAGAGTTCATAGGTCAGGATTAAGTAATGCAGAGAGTTCAGGGGTCAGGAGTAAGTAATAAAGAGGGTTTAGGGGTCAGGAGTAATTAATAAAGAGGATTGAGAGGTTTGGATTAGGTAAGGCACATAGTTCATGGGTCAGGATTAAGCAATGCAGAGAGTTTAGGAGTCAGCAAAAAAACCCAAAAGAGTGAAGGGGGGGGGGGGGGGTTGAGGACATAAAGCAGAACTTCCCTTTTTAGGTGAAGTTACACTTTAAGTAAAGCACAGACTTCAGGGGTCAGGATTAAGTAATACAGAGAATTCAGGGGTCAGGAGAAAGTAATTAAGAGGGTTCAAGGGTCAGGAATAATTAATAAAGAGGGTTCAGGAGTCAGGATAAGGTAATGCACAGAGTTCAGGGGTCAGAATTAGGTAATGCAGAGAGTTCAGGGGTCAGCAGATAGTAATAGCAGAAGTTCAAGAGTCTGGATTAGGTAATGCACAGAGTTCAGGGGTCAAGATTAAGTAATACATAGAGTTTAGAGGTCATGTCAGGTGCAAGTAACTTGCACGCTGTCCCTCAATTCCGGCATCATCCCTGGGAGCTGGGCAGCATAAACATTGCAGTGTATTGACTCCAACTTAAACCACACTGCACTAGTAGACTGACTCTTTTCCTCCAATTCAGGTACCTGTCCTGCTTAATATAAAAAATACATTCAATTATGTTTTTAATTAATACAGAGCTGCATTACTTTGTGTCTTTTATATTCACCTTGAGTTAAGCATTAAGCTATATGTAGGTTAGATATTAAAATAGCAAATACTAATACAATTATACACTTTGTAAAAGAAAATAATAATGCATTTAGTATAAATCCCTAGTACAGTAGCACTGGAAATGGAAGGGTGCCAGTCAGGCAGTGCTACAATGCACATGTATTGACAGAGAACAAAGGGAATGGAAAGATGGCTTATCAGAGTGCTGCTGCTCCTTCAGTGTGCATCAGTGACAAATGGTATATTGTTGCCCTGAACACATACAGAAACCAATGTGCTTTACATTTTCAGAGTTACAGGAAGTGGACATCTATGAGAATTATGAGCTTCAATACCTACAAAAATGCAGGCATGGGTAGGCAGATAGTCTTAGGACTTATTACGGAAATTGCATGTTTTGCTTTGGTCTTCCTTAGAGAAAATCTGTGCTTTGCCTATTTAATGCAAAGCAACAGGTTTGCTGTAATTCCCTGCCCCTCTCCAAGATTTAGTTTAATTTTTTTTCCCCCCTTAGCCAGGTACTAATGGAAATATACTGCATGTGTTAGGAGTGTATCTCACTAACCATCTATGCATTACCAGGATTTCTGGGACCTCCAATTTCACAAGGATTTCTGCCGAGAGTTCCAGAATCCCTGACTGTACTTCCAATGCTGCTCACAGAATCACTGTCAGGCCTTCCAGTATCCCTGCCAGTACTTCCTTTGGCATGAGCAGAATCTATGCTTGCATTTTCAATACTGCTTGCAGAATCCCTGCCAGGACTTCCAGTATCCCTGCCAGTACTTTCAATGGAACTCAGAATCTCTGCCAGTACATCCAATGGTGTCTGCAGAATCATTGCCAAGATTTATAGTGCTCCCTGAAATGACACTGGGTGTGTCATCTGACCTAAAGGAACATTTAAGCATCGGTCCTAGAAGTGGCCTGTACTGTGTCTTCTCTCCAGCTGCCCCTTGTTTAAAAAGCGTGATAATATGCACCCTTGCGATTGTCTGATCATTGCTGACTCTGGCTGTTCTGACTGCTCTCTTGTTTGCCACCTACATTAAACCCTGTATGGACTCCAATCTCCCTTGATTGCCTCCTGCCTCACCCCCTGCCTGGTCCTATTCTCTTCCAGATCCCATAGTGTACAGTCTCCAATCCATAGCCTCCTTGTCCCCCCTCAACCCTTGTTGGGGCAATCCTGGGGACCATGTTCTACTGCTAGCACACAGAGAACCCTATCTCCACCATCAGGAGCTCTATTGAAGCTGATGCTTTGATTCAGTGCCTCAAGTGAGCCCTCATCATCTGCTCAGTAATGTAGTCGTAGTAATATGGTACTTCCGGGTATGGAGGAGTATGTGATTCACTCCATCTGGCATCATCGGGCAAAGTAAAGTGATTCTAAAGGCTCAAGGTTTTTTTACCTGCATGCATTCTTTACACGAAGGTAAAATCCTCCTCTGTGCAGCAATCTCCCACCCAATACTTACCTGTGCCCCATCTCGATCAAGCGATGTGCACGAGAGCCTTGTGGTTTGTTTTACCTTCAAATTCTTTGCATGAAGTAAAAAACCTCTTCTGTGCAGCAATCCCCCACTCAATCCTTACCCCATCTCGATCAAGTGATGTGCAGGAGAGCCTTCTCATTGACTGAGGCAGGAGCGGGAGCCATTGGCCAACGCTGCTGTCAATCACAGCCACTGAGCCAATCAGGAGAGAGCGGAGGTGGGCTGAGCTGCAGCTCTGTGTGTGAATGGACAGACAGCCGCAGCTTAGGTGCCCCCATTGCAAACTGCTTGCTTTGGGGGCATTCAGCAGGAGGGAGGGGCCAGGAGCGCCATTGGGGGAGATGAGAAAAGGAGGATTGGGGCTGCTCTGTGCAAAACTGCACAGAGCAGGTGAGTATGACATAAATGATATTTTTTTTTAAAAAGGCCTTAATATCACTTTAACGTTGGCACAAAGGGAGTCCATATTCCTGTGCAAGCTATGAAAACTGTCTCACATAGGGCTTTTCTTTTGCTGGGAGCAGCTGACAGAGCAGTGGAGAGCTAAAAAGTAATAATATACAGCTAGGGAGGTCTAAGCTAAAGTTGCCTTGTTCTATGTGGACAACATACAGGTTTACGTTAACCTATGTAGATGATTACATGAACTGGGTTGATTGTAACCTAGATGGCATACAGTATATCCATCAATGTATGCCAACTCTCCTGTAACATTCACAAAATACAGTGCTTTTTTACTTTTGGCCAGAAATGTATATACTTAAGCAGAGCTATTAGTTTTTTTCCCTGCAAACTTACAATAGCACCCTGATGACTAGTAATATAAGTATGCACTCCTCTCATTAGTATTTCAAATATGCAAATACAGTTCTTCTGACATATGTTCTGTCGACCATTTCTATTCACTTAATAAGGGTAAGTATTACAGTAGGTAATCTACTCGTTTGACTTTTAGTCATCACAATTTTTCCAACTTATGCCATTTTGTAACTTTTAACTTAATTGAGTAATAAAATTTGAGTGCAGGAAATGAAGCATAAAAAGGCAGTTAAAACAGATTGAATCATGCAGTTTAAGTACTACAGTTAATTGATAATTTACAATGTGTTACCAAATGCAAATCCTTATCACTAATTAAAATGCACAGAACATGCAAACTGCATAAGATTACTATATATATATATATATATATATATATATATATATATATATATATGTATATACTGTATACACACACACACGACTGTGCAAAAAGCCACTGTGCAAAAGTTCTAAGCACTAAGAAAAAATTCTGTAAAATGAAGGCGCTATCTGAAATAAGGCAATTAATAGTATTAATTTATAAAGTAATAACCTACTAAGTGAATATACATAAAGATCCCAAATTAAATCAATATTTGCCAGTTTAACCCTTTGCTTTTAAAACACCATCAATTCTTCTAGGTGCATATGCGCAAAGTTTTTTTTTAGAAATTTGAAAGGTTGGTTGTTCCAATCATCTAGTAGAACGGAGGCTGTCTCAGATTCTTCTATCTTTTAAAATAGAACTATAGGCAAACTTTTTTTTCATTTTGGATAGAGCAAACTGGGGGTGGGGGTTGGGTTTTATAACCCCTGTCAGATTTTTTGTTTTTATTTGCCATCTGTGTCTCATTGCGGAGATTTCCCTTCACTTTCTGTCCCATAGCCAAACAGGAAGTGAGAGTAAATCCCTGTAATTTAAGGGAAATCCTTGGGGACCCCAAGGCTACCAGAACTAGTGCCCCCATATGATGATTTGCCCTCTATTTCATTTCTGGGGACAACCCAAAATTTGGGCTTTTCTTTCACTTTCACTTTCAATGATAATGGTAAACTGAACAATTAGAGAGGGGGAATGTCCCTAATGGGAGCAAAGACAGCAATAAAAACGGACAGGCTTCTAATCCATCTACAGTATGTCTAAAACGAAAAACAAAAGTTTTGCTTTTAGTTATACTTTAATGTAGCCCGTGACAGACCAAAACATGTTGAAATCAGGGCTCTGTGGGGGCCATACTATCTTTTTCAGAACTCAGCATCCTTCTTTTCATTAAGAAAAAAAAAATTGTTACTGACTTTTTTTTTGGGGGGGGGGGGGACTATTAGTTCTTCCCGAATCCCTAACTCCATGAGTGAAAATGCGGTCCTAAACCTACAAGGGACATCCACCACGCTTCAGACACTCATCCTTATACTAATATTTCAAATTTGGACTCTTAAGTTCAGAGCACCTGTTGCCATTTTTCTGCTCATCAGTTATTTTTTTGTCCAAATCAACAAGTGTAAGGCTGACCACAGGTCAGCCTGTTTTTGTAGGCGGAGTCAGGCTGCATAAAGCCGGCCCGCCTCTGCCTCCTTCCCTTGAGATTGTAGACTCTCGTATCCCACACATCCATTCCCTTTTTCTTTTCATTCCATGCTTTTCATTTCATTTAATTTCATACCTGGGTATGCCCCCTTTTAGGCATACTGACCACGTGACCCCGCCACACCTCAGGTCAATGTTCTTTGCTGTCTTTTTGTTTTCCTTCACTATCACAGGTTGACTCCGAGTACAAGTATGGCTTTTGGAGGAATCAGGGACCCACTGGTTTCCACCATGTATGTGCTGATGGTGCCAATAGACATCTTCCGATTGTGAATGAAGTCAGTACAATGTTTCTTTCTGCTGCACTGTCTTCTTTACAAGCAATTTGAGATAGAGACAGATTTAGTTTATTTAAAATAAAAGGGTACACTTTAAAGAAGTTGCCTTGGCAGAAAGCTGTGTTTTCCGTAGTGAATACACACATATAGATATCACATATACATATGTACACACACACAAATATCTGACGGTGATCTGTAAGCAAATTCTGCATATTTGGGTCAGGTTGATCTTACATTGTACATCAGACTTTACACCTTTCCTGTCCTGATACTCCTATACATTGCCTAATAATGAAACAAACCTTCTGGAATCTTGCATAGGTTGGATAGAAGTTGTCACAACATTATGATGTTTAAAGATTGCTAGACCTCATTTTAAAAATCAGGATTGTATACAGTCTACAAAATCATGCAGTACACCCAAGATATCCAAATTGCAAAATTGAAATTTAGCTACGCATTTTAATGATAATATCTGAAAAAGCCTACTATCAGTGAGAACATTTGAGACTGTTATTCTGATTAGGGATGAGTAGAGTGATTATTGCAGAATTGATTTAGCATTTTTTGGGTCTGTCGTTTTTGTCTTTACTATGAGAAAAAAAAAAAAAAAATTTAAATAATTAGGCTAATGAGGGACCTTTTTTGGCACAAGAGCAGGTCCAGGATAATTAACAGGATCTTCTGTAACCTCAGGAGCCATTACAGACACTCTTAAAAGCCACCCTAATTTTGTCTTCTCTCTTGACTCCAATGCATTTTGACAAGTTTCAAAAAAGGTTTAGGGAGATAAAAAATCTTGATTTTGTTTATCCCATCTAAACTGCTTTCTTGACAGAAACCACCATGTATTTTTTTTGTGGACTGAATGCAAGTTTACCATGCATCGTTATCATTCTGAAGAAAAGTGTTTTATTTTTATACAATATTACACAAGGTTATTGTTAACCTCCTCACGCTCGCGCTAAAGCCGAATGATGGCTATAACTGATCCCAGCCCCTTACCACGCGATCAGCTGTCAGCCAATGACAGCTGATCATGTGATGTAAACAGAAGACCGGTAATAGTTTTTTTTCCCTCACGCTATGAGCGTGAGGGAAAAAAAAGCCGATCACCGGCTTCTGTCAGAGGGACATCGCTCCCTCATACAGAGAGCCACGGCTGCCTCGTCTGTGCCCACCAGTGCCACCTGTCAGTGCCACCTATCAGTACCCACCAGTGCCACCTACCAGTGCCCTCAGTGCCACCTACCTTTGGCCAACAGTGCCACCTATCGATGCCCACCAGTGATGCCAATCAATGGTAACTACCAGTGCCCATCAGTGCCACCCATTAGTGATC